>OY744520.1:12617958-12652958 GCA_963556195.1 Sepiola atlantica
TATTTTCAGTTGAAACTCTAGTGTGTTAAATCTAAACCATCCTGTTCTTGAAGACGGGAATCCGAGCGGAATACATGAAAGGCACACCTTAAATAACGAAAAGATAGAGAATGCAGTGGACTTGAAAGGCTTGTCAAATCTGCTTATCTATTTCAAGTTGTATCATCAACAATATCTGACAGAAGCGGGGAAATCTGGTGTGAATTTCCTGGCGTCACTTCAGGAGACTGAGACGCCGCGCGCTCCAAGTATTGACCTGAATAATTTTGACAGACGACATATTTAAGAATGGAAACAATTGATGCTGCTCCCGTTTAATATTGAGTCTCGCATGCGAACCGTCTGTTTAGGTTTAGGGTTAATGGGAACGAATGCGCCCTAGAAGTAGACTTTCGCGTTAGGACTTATTTTAAGGCTGATATTACGTCACGCAGTCGCTACCGAAGAGCACGAAAGGAAGAGGATGAAGAGGGAAAAAGAAAAAAAGAAGAAGATAACAACAACAAAGAGAAGGCGGAGTAGTAGTAGTAGTAGTAGTAGTAGCAGCAGTAGTAGAAGAAAAAGAAGAAGAAGAAGAAGAAAAAGAAAAAGAAAGCGGGAAAAGAAGAAAAAGGAGAAGAAGAAAAGAAGAAGAAGAAAAAGAAGAACAAGAAGAAGAACAAGAAAAAGAAGAAAAAGAAGAAGAAAAAAAAGAAGAATAAGAAGAAGAAGAAGAAAAAGAAGAAGAACAACAACAACAAAGAGAAGGCGGATAAGTAGTAGTAGTAGTATTAGAAGAAGAAGAAGAAGAAAAAGAAGAAGACAAAGAAGAAGACAAAGAAGAAGAAAAAGAAAAAGAAGAAAAGGAAGAAGAAGAAAAGGAAGAAGAAAAAGAAAAAGAAGAAAAGGAAGAAGAAGAAAAGAAGAAGAAAAAGAAGAACAAGAAGAAAAACAAGAAAAAGAAGAAAAAGAAGAAGAAAAAAAAGAAGAAGAAAAATAATAATAAGAAGAACAACAACAGCAAAGAGAAGGCGGAGTAGTAGTAGTAGTAGTAGTAGTAGTAGTAGTAATAGTAGTAGTAGTAGTAGTAGTAGTATTAGAAGAAGAAGAAGAAAAAGAAGAAGAAAAAAGAAGAAAAAAAAGAAGAAGAATAGGGAGAAGAAGAAGAAAAAGAAGAAGATGTAGCAGTTACCTCCTCCTTTCAAAACATAACTACACCGGTTTGCCGGTAGGTGGCGCTTTATCACCAACAGGTGGCGCTGTAAAGCGACACCAGAGTTATCTGCCCTTCGGACTATAAAACCCGGAGCCAAACGGAAAATCTCTCTCTCCTTCACAGACCAGCATCGGAGAACAACGCTGGCACCAGCACTCCGTTTCACTCGCCTTTTGGCCTCGGCAGGCAGACGCTGACACTAGCGTTCCATTTCACTCTTCTCTGGTCGGCAGAACGACGCTAATACACTAGCGTTTCGTCTCACGCTTTTCTCTTGAACTGGTCTCAGCAAAACAACTACCAACACACGTTTCTTCCGTCAACACGTGGGCAAACAACGGTAAGAGTTTCTCAACTCGTTTTCTTTGTGTGCGGCTTTCAAAGACTTTCCTCACGCCGGATTCATTTCTTCTTATACCTTTTTCAAGAACTGTTTTTCCATCGACACACATGCATACATCACACACTTCATCATTCCACGTACACACACGTTCAATAAACGTTATTTGAACTACTTCATTTTTGTTTATTAATTATTACTCTGTCTTTGCATGCAACAATTGCTTGATTTACTGAACACGTTTATAATCGGGGGAACACGACCCTCGATCCTAACAATTGGTGACCCGACGTGCAAGCTTTGTTGTATGGAGCAGAGTAATTAATTTCGTACTAGAACAAAAAAAAAAAAAAAAAAATATCATTTCTCGTTTTTTTCTTTCGTGGTGAAACGAGTTACGCACCCATCTTTTTCCTTTTTTTTTCTACCCACGTGGTAGAAATATACAAACAAACAAAAGAAAAGAAGCCGCCATTATTTTTTTTCCTGGCAACGTGGAAATACCCAAACAAAACAAAACAAAACAAAAACATTTCTCGGCTTTCCCCGAGTATAAAACAAATTACAATTTCATTTTTTCTTCTTCTCTTTCTCCACGCACGTGTCGGAAAAATATATACAAAGAAAAAGACAAACTTTTTTTTCTTCTTTTTCAACGAACAAAAGGACCTTACAAGACGCCATTTTTCTTTTGTTTTGAACACGTGGAGATAAAAAGAAAACAAAAGGAAACAAACGCTCACGCTGCCCATCTTTTTCGTGACCACATGTTGATAAAAAAGTTTTTAAATTGTCGCCATCTTTTTTCCGGACCACGTGTTGATAAAAAAATTCAAAAAAAAAAAAAAAACGCCATTTTTATCTCTCGGAAATTCAAACAAAAAAAGAAAATACGAATTTATTTTCTATTTTAACAAAAAGGGAAGCCGCAATCTTTTTCTCTAACCACGTGGAAATGAAAATTCAAACAAACAAAAAAGAAAATACGAAAAAAATTTTTTTCTTTCTTTTCAACAACAAAGGAAAGAGAAGCCACCATTCTTTCTCTACGTGGAAACTAACATTCAAACAAACTAAAACGAAAACAAAAAACGTCATTCCTCGTGTGAAAAAAATTGCGACTCCATTTTTTTTTCTTTTTCCTTTCTACCCTAGTGTTGGAAATATATATATAAAGGAAAAGAAAACTACAAAACGACCAACACACGACGACAAACACGAACAAAATCACCCTTCAAGGCCTACCAACAATCTTCAACACAAGATGAACAACCACATTTTCCCGGACATTCATCAAGCACCAAACATTTCCGGACATCACTGACGACACTATGGAAGAAATCACACCAGTTCAAAATGAGTACAACTGCACAAGCACGACTAAATACTCAATAACTGGACGTTCGTTGATCAACTGGGGACACATCAACTCGAACGACGCGCACCAACACCAGTACAGACCCACTTGTACCTGGACCTGCTAACTCACTTGCAGACATTTGTGCATCTGATTTTGACCATAGTGTACCACCAATCTCAACAACTAGATGTTTGTTCATCAGCTCCACAACACGGACTAATTAACATGAACAACATCAACAACTGCACAGACTCACTTGTGCTCATTCATCAACTGCACAGACTCACTTGTGCTCATTCATCAATCAATTGCACAGACCCACTTGTGCTTATTCATCAACACTGCACAGACTCACTTGTGCTCACTCATCAACACTGCACAGATTCACTTGTGCTCACTCATCAACACTGCACAGACTCACTTGTGCTCACGCATCAACACTGCACAGACTCACTTGTGCTCACTCATCAACACTGCACAGATTCACTTGTGCTCATTCATCAACAACTGCACAGATTCACTTGTGCTCGCTCATCAACACCGCACAGACCCACTTGTGCTCACTAATCAACAACTGCACAGACTCACTTGTGCTCACTCATCAACACCGCACAGATTCACTTGTGCTCGCTCATCAACAACCGCGCAGACCCAAGCACCAAACATTCACTGACAATTCAACGTTTGTTCATCAGCTCTGCATCACGCAGACTAATCAACATGAACAACGCCACCAACAAGTGCAAATTCACTTGCACTCAACATTTTTCGACCGCAAACTCACTTGCACTCGAACTTGATGCAGACCCAATTGCATGCAAACAACACGCAGATCCACATGCGTTACAAACACTCAATTCCGCAGACGCACTTGCGATCAATCATTCAATACTGATGCAGAAACAGAAATAAGTAGCGTGCACACTACTTTTTCTAATCATCAACAGCAAAACAGACATACCCTCAAAGAATGCTTCTCATCTACAACTGTATATATTGAATAATATTTTCAATATTTTTCAATCTGGGGGGGAGTCCTTGTAGCAGTTACCTCCTCCTTTCAAAACATAACTACACCGGTTTGCCGGTAGGTGGCGCTTTATCACCAACAGGTGGCGCTGTAAAGCGACACCAGAGTTATCTGCCCTTCGGACTATAAAACCCGGAGCCAAACGGAAAATCTCTCTCTCCTTCACAGACCAGCATCGGAGAACAACGCTGGCACCAGCACTCCGTTTCACTCGCCTTTTGGCCTCGGCAGGCAGACGCTGACACTAGCGTTCCATTTCACTCTTCTCTGGTCGGCAGAACGACGCTAATACACTAGCGTTTCGTCTCACGCTTTTCTCTTGAACTGGTCTCAGCAAAACAACTACCAACACACGTTTCTTCCGTCAACACGTGGGCAAACAACGGTAAGAGTTTCTCAACTCGTTTTCTTTGTGTGCGGCTTTCAAAGACTTTCCTCACGCCGGATTCATTTCTTCTTATACCTTTTTCAAGAACTGTTTTTCCATCGACACACATGCATACATCACACACTTCATCATTCCACGTACACACACGTTCAATAAACGTTATTTGAACTACATTTTTGTTTATTAATTATTACTCTGTCTTTGCATGCAACAATTGCTTGATTTACTGAACACGTTTATAATCGGGGGAACACGACCCTCGATCCTAACAAAGACAACAACAACAATAACGTCTTCATTTCGGTTTTTACACTAAACAAAAAAATTCCGCTCGGCACTATTTCTAAATAACTCATTCTTGCATAAAACCATTAAATTGTATGTTTTTGGCAAAAATAAATTCTATTTAATTAAAAAATAGAATTACTATGGCTGTTGTCACGCTAGCTAGAAACGATTCAGCATGGCTGTTTCTTATTGATACTTGCTTGTACACTGTTTTCCAAATATTTTTTATCCGTTCGACGGAAAGTGTAATATTCTGGTTATGATCGGATATTATAAATCAGTAATTATATTTTTAGTCACACATAAAAATACGAAGTTTGTCTGAAAAGTAACGAGACTATTACACTGATCAACTCAGATTTTGCTGTTTTGAAGATAATAAGTTAGTTTTGATAATTTAGAAACGTTAAATCCAAACATAGGTTCATTTTATTCTCATCAGGTCAGATTTTTGGTTTACCAAAAGTAGAAATGATTTCATTTTTGTCATGTCTTTTCATGAAATTTGGACTGTATGAATTTCTATTTCCTCAATTTAAATATATAAAGTATGGCTTTTTTTTTATCTAGTCGTATCAACTCATACCCTCTCTACAACAGTCAGCATTACTCATAAGTTATCATAGACTATACACCTTCAAATTGACACAACAAAAGTAACAGCTATTATGATGTTCTTCTGTTCCCTCTAAACCAAATGGTAAACCTCTGCGTAAACTTCCAGTTAATTGTTTTAATTCTCCTTGCAAGCTTGGCGGCTATGATGTGTCCGGCTCTCCAAGCAGCACTTCAAAATATGCAAAATATGCAGCACTTCAAAATATGCAGCACTTCAAAATATGCAAAATAAAAAAGTTCTACTTTTGGCTAAGATCAAAGTGTAGTATCTGTTCCGATGGATACTGCACCCCATACTGGTATTGTCTTGTCCTTCGGGACTTGATTTACGCCGGTCTATGGGATTGTCCTGTGCAGTTCTAGGAAGTCTACCCTCCCAGGCTTCGCCTCCCCTCTTTGGAGAGGAGTAAGTTTATTGCTTACTGCCTGAGGCGCCCCTACCGGGGAATGCCGACAGGGCTGCCTAGGCGATTTTTGATGGTCAGAGTGCTCACCTCTCGGGCGCTGGCTTTTCAACCCCCACTTTCCGACCCAACCTTGGGTCAAATCTTACTTGTGGGAGTAGGATAAAACTGGCCTTGTGCCTAAGTCCTGGAGAGGAGTAAATAATACTAAGTCGTCAATTTTCATACTGTTTTCCACTAAAGTAAATTCGCTACAAATCTAACAGAACACATCAGGGTAATTCAAGCATCTTCGGTTTGATGTTTCTATATTTATTGTACATCTTGTTTCATGACTAAGAACTGTTCCGGTCATCTGCATCTAGCCAATTAAAGAGTTCAAAGAAATTTATAGATTAAATCACTTTACTAATTGAAATGTGAAACGAAATGGACATCAAGCTGAAAAATTAACTAGATATATTTTACTTACATAACAGCAGTGGGATCACATGGTAAATGTGATACAGATCTGTCTAATAAAATTTACTAATCAAAATGTATACAGGAATCATGCAAACTATACAAGTTAACTTAATATGATTCATATAAAAGCTATAAATTCTATAAGAAACAGTGAAAACTTTAGGAAAAGCATATTATATAGTCCTCTTAAACGAATCGAGAATTTTTACAATAAGCCCATACATTTTTTGAACATGGTTCACCCCAAACAAGGCAGGCCGCCACTGTAGACGTAAGGGGCTACTGAGAAAAAAAGAAATGGGGAGAAGGTTGGGGGGCAGCTTAAATAGGGATCTGCGCAGCGAGATGTCTGCTTACATTAGTTTTAAATTTCTGTATGTCAGTACTGTCGGGGAAACAGGGGACAGGGAAGGAGTTCCAGAGGCAAGCAGCACGAGTAAAGAAGCTATTTGAGTAGAAGATTCTCCGGCATCTGGGGACCTCCACAGTGAATGAATGAGATTTAGTTGATTGTCGAGTTAGTCTAGTGAATTTACGTCGAGGGGGCACCAGAGTAGCAAATTCATCGGAGCATAATCCATTGAAGTATTTGTAAAACAAACATAAGGATACATGAAAGAATATCAATTTCAAAAGCAAGAAACCGTCACCTGATTGGTCAAAACCTGATTGGTCAAAACCTACTTCATATTTAAATGTTGTGTCGACCAGTGTGATTACTAACAATACAATACATGATTTACTCTTCAGAGTTATCGCTCTTTAATTTAAAATACGCTCACGCCTTTCTCAGCTAGAAAGAGTCTACTGTGATGCCGGACAGCATGCTCGTTGTAGCTATTTTGATGCTTTCCATGCCCGTATATGATACCCTAGAACTAAAAAAAAAAGTCATACGGAGCAAGATCAGGAGAATAGTAGGGGTGTTGTGACAGCTGCATCTTCGTGCTGAAGAAATATAAAACATGCAATAGTTGCAGACTGCTAAAAGTGCAGTTACATATTCCATGTAGAAATAGTTAGATGTTGTGTACAAAAATCAGGTAAGAATAGGAAATTTCAATGTAAATGTTAAAATTGAGTAGAGAGTAGAATTTTCCATTAGAAGTCGAGTTAGAGCTACGTGTCCAAGCAGTCATGTCATAAACAGAAAGTTGCTAGTAAGAAGTGGCAAATGAATAGAGCATATCTTTCTTTTTTTTTACTGAATCGTGAAATAGAGAGAGACATGACTATCGAGTTTTTGGATATTTGCTCCTTCCCCAAAGATGTATATGCATGTATTTTGGAAAAAGAATAACGCCCCCAAAAGATTGTATAAACCCCATATGATTTTGTGCTGTTATTTTATCATCAATAACATTTATTACAGTTTTTACTAAATAAATAAAGAATGCGTTTACGACGATAGGAAAGAGAATAGGAAACGAATTGCTGCGACGTGTCATCAAACCAACAGGACTCAAGCTGACTACGTGATGAGCCACTGTCCGGATATTCTATGGGGATCGAATGGTGCTCTTATAGCCCTACCTTCCTAACAATCTTGTTATATTATAACATAGTTTTTTTTTATCCTCTTTCACTAATAGTCTACACATCACACAACACATATATGCATGTTCAATATAATTGTCACTTCGTTAACGTGTAGTGTTTCATCTAGCTATCAATATAAACGTGTCTTATATGAACGAAACTGAAAAATATACTGAGAGAATTAGACTTTTGAAAACGTAGACGTTTATTTAAAAAAAATAATTTTTCGTTTCTAAACTTGGCATAATCTGCTTTGTCTTTGACAAATAGAATTTACTTTTCGAATTAACTTTTGGTTTTAGCAATTTTGGCTCACTTGTCAGTCTGAATAAATCAACTCAATCAGTAAAGCATTACACAACCGTGAATATTGGTTCGGTGGTGGAGGACTAGGATAGGAGGAGGAGGAGGAGGGGGAGAAGGAGAAGAAGGAGGAGGAGGATGAGGAGGAAGAGGAGGAGGAGGCTACCGTTTCAGTCATTTGTGTCAGCTCGTGACGTTACATGAATGCATTATGAGGTTGTGAAGTGGAAAATTTCGCCGAAAGATGACTCGGCGCTCCGTGTTTGCGTCTTGTATCCATAGCATCATGCTCTCTAACGATGTTCTCAACCTTTGCGTGGTACCTACTGAGAGCACTTGATTCTAAAATCAATCGGGCAAACAAATGCCAACAAAACAGAGTCAAGTGATTAAAAATGCCGTAACATATTTATACAAAAAAATGACGTTTTTAATGTTTACTTAAATTATTGATGGGACGAAACCAATATTTTTCCCGATTCCGATACAATTCCCGATTCTGTTCAAAATTCTCGATTGCAATACAATTACTGATTCTGATTCTAAAATCGCTTAATCGTCCAAACCAGTAGAATTTCAGTTTTGGGGGATAGGTGTGTAATATAAAGGAGAGTCCTCATCTACTTTTAAATGTAGATATAACTTTCTTTTTAATTTGAAAACTTCTTAATGTGTTTCCTGCTGCATTGTATCCAAGATTTTTATAAAATAATTGTGAGATTTCCATCTATATTTTTAACTGGTGCCATTTTTTCCCATTTAGTCATTTGTGACATTTTTGCCTGCGCAATTTTTTCGGGTCATTTTTTTCTGTTACCGTTTTTACCTAAAATCGTTACAGTGATTTTTACATTTCAGTTTCACTAGTAGTTTTAATCAATAAATATTTATTTTATTATTACTACAAGGAATAAAAAATAAGTTTTAATCAATAAATATTTATTTTATTATTACTACAAGGAATAGAAAATAAGTTTTAATCAATAAATATTTATTTTATTATTACTACAAGGAATAAAAAATAAGTTTTAATCAATAAATATTTATTTTATTATTACTACAAGCAATAGAAAATAAGTTTTAATCAATAAATATTTATTTTATTATTACTACAAGCAATAGAAAATTAAGTTTTAAACAAACAAAATAAAATAAAAAGAATCGTTTTTAGAATCAGAAATTCAGCTAAAATTTTCCCGATTTTGATACCGATTCCGATACACCCCAAAATTCCGATTTTTCGATCCCGATTCCGATTCTGATTAATCGCCCCAACATTAATCTAAATTCCGATCACATTAACTCTGTCCTTGCGATCCATGTGTAACTAAATACCTGTCGTATTTAGAAGTGTAATAAAATATACCTTTTTTAAATAGTTGTACACTTATATTTTTTCTAGTACGTCACCAGTAACAAAACCCAAACGCAACTCGAAGATAAGGGTTAATGCACACATTGGGAAGATTGGACACAATGGGTGAAAATGATTATTTAGTGGACGGCTCCACAAGAATTTGTTAACATTAATCTAAGTCTTCCATTTCAGATTTCCTTCAGTAAAAGTTATTTTCATGGTAAAACTTGCGTCTGGTGCATATTATTAAGCAGAATTATGATTTGGTTTATGAAGAAGTAAAGACAACATCTAAATGGATGTGACGTAGCGAGGAAGCAGCAGCAATCGCTCCCCGGAAGTGACGCCACGGGGAGAAAAAAGCGATCGTTCTCATTTGCTTGGCTGTTACCGCCGACATAGACATATATATAGAAGGCTTGTTCCAAACCCTCCCCATCAAAAGTAAGCCAGCTTGAAGGGAGTAGACTGGGAATACATTTATGATATAAATTTGACAAACAACGAGCTGGATCAATGACATTGGTCTCTTGACATTGGAGCTTCCGGCCGCAGGGAGTGAGCGAGCATCGTGATGCACGAACTTTGTGAATGTTTCGCCGTCACGAAGTTCTCTGGCCAAAGATATATAATGAAATTAACTGTGTAAGCGTAAAATTAAGAATTGCTATTGTTTATATATGATGTTGAACTTTTCTGCTTAAAGATGGCAGCACTAGAAAAAAGGCCGAGTTCATGCAGCAACTCTTGATTCTAATTTCAGCTGCTAAATGTTTATTGCCCCGCGTTTGCAACTGACGACCGGCTAAGAAAAAGAATTAAGATGGCATTTGATGACGCATTGTCCTAGCTACGTAATGTTGGTGGTTAAGTGTAGATATAGAATTCGTACAGTTACTCATGTATAATTGACTTTTCTCATCCAAAGTTCACTGGTTGCTTGATATGACGGTTTCTTGATTGTTTAGTTTTACGACATATCAACCATTGTCGGTTTATCTAATGGCGAATTCAGTAATTCAGTAACGGTTTTTTATTAATACTTTCACATCATCATTCATCGTGTTTGGTTTAGTAGTTTTGTTTTACAGTATATCAACCCTTTAGAGTAATTTAATTCAGACTTATTCCCTTTGTTGGATGTGGACCAATTAAAGGTCTCGACTCTGGACAAGATAATACTTTCCTTTAAACAAATGCAGAGAATAAATTCCAATCTTATTCCTAGTATCGACCAGCGGCGTTACAATATCACAGTTTTGCGGATCTTAAATCACATCGTGGGCGTACAGCTATTGACAGAGCAATTGGTGGGAATTCAGGCAATCTTCCTGGCTCAAGACCCGAACCCAAACGATATTTAATGTTCAGTATCTCCATACTTGCGAGGACCACGAATAGCGCCGAGACCAGGACGATAGTACCACATTCTTCTTCTTTCGTGTGAATCAGATGATTCTGGTGTTGGCATTAGTTTCCCCGATGTTTTTCTAGTTAGAAATCTTTCTGTAAAGACATCGGGTACTCACAGGAAGGACCACAAGAAGGTTGCCAACATCCCTTAGTGAAAGTGGTACTGTGGAACCGACTGGATTCGAACTTGGAACACCCAGGTCTTCAGTCCGTGTCGATATCCACTTAACCATTGATAACTTACGACTTAGGATTTGAACGCGGGACATTATTATATCACCATTTCGGTAATAATTATGATATAAAAGTATTTATATAATATATATATGCATATATTCATGATGTAAATTTCTCAGTAATTTGTTGCACTGATTATAATAGTCACTTGTATTTAAGTACTTTTCTCATTTGTGTTTTTTTTATTAGATACATAGCTTTTAGGAAGAGGTTTTGTTCGTTCAAACAATTCTTTTATATTGCTTATACGATACAACGTTTCTCTTGTAAAGACGAAATCAACGCATTCGATGAAAATATGTCTGCCGTGGATGATGAATTCATACCCGATACGACAGTAGATATCGAACGAATAGATGGATTTAATCATGTGACGTAGAAGGCATTTGAAGAGAGAATTTTAGTTGCGGGTTTGGGCGTTATCGGGAAAATATAGTATAAAGTAAGGTTTTGCTAAATAGGGTTATACATAGCCCTCGTTCACCTCTCTGAAGATATTTAGACGTTAACACTCAGTAGAGGTAAATTGATAATTATAATTAAGATTAATAATAAATGTCGCTGTCTACTTCTTCGTGCATGTCTATAACACGTCCATTAAGTAAGAAATCTTTTTATGTGGGAATTAAGAGATACTTTATTCATCAAACAAGTGTCAATTACATTTCCAGAATTTTTTCACTCTTTTTCAACCGTTTTCTTTTGATTTCGTCTCGAACTTTGTCTTTTATTTAAGTCCCATCCTCTGTTCATTCATTGCATTTCCACCCGCTGCCGGTCCATCCGTTTGAATTATCGTTCTAGTCAGACCCACCCTCTTCTCTCAATATGTTCCCATCTGCTAAATATATGTTCATTTTCATCCCATCTCTTGGAACCCTTCTATAATCCATTTTCTTATCATAACTAACCGCTCCTTTCATTCCACCCGATACATATGCCCGGTCCCTACACGCACCTTTTAGGTAAAATATACAGAAAACCGAAAGTACTTACTGACCTTAAATTTGAAACTTTCTTCGAGTAAACTTCGTGGCATCAGCTTGTAGTAGACATGATCGTTGGTACAAGTGCTTAGATTGAGAACTCCAGGTGACATGGCCTTTTGCCAGACTCGGTCATAAGATTTCTTGAAACCAGGACCCTAGTGAATGTGGTCAGGCGTTTTACTAACTAAGCCAAAAACCTCCTAGTTGTAGTGAGATAAATTGTATTGCATTACCAATGATGTTATATATTTATTTATATCGTTTTTTACAATACTCATAATTGTAAATAGTTATTAATTTCAATGGGAGAGCATTGCCTCAATACGGAGTGGAAACACTTTTTCCTTCACTAGAGTGGTTCTCCTATAAGAGAACATATACACATATGAAATGAAGTCGACCACAAACACGTGTTTCGTCAACTACAACTCATCAGTGGGGCTAGACCAAACGCGATTCGACACCGGGGCCCCAGAAACTGACATGTAGCGCTCTACTAACTGAACCAAGAATCCCCTAATGGGAGAAATTGAATCGCATTATAAATGATGCTATTTATTTATCTTTTTGCATTACATTTTACATTTATAAATTAATTATTTCAAAATATCTCTATCTATACATACAAAAACAATGATGGCACGTCCGATTAAGAGCGAATGAATGCAGTCCTCTGCCTATTCTAAAAAAAACGTTATAAATAATAACCAGTGTATAAGCCAGTGAATCCATTAATGCGTTTATGTAACAATTCTCAATAGTAAAAAAGGGCCGTATATTTATTTGGTATAACACATTCTATGTATGCGAATATTTTCGACTCCACATTTACAGACATGTTTTAGTTCTAGCCTGAAACGAGTTGACCTTCTTTGAGTCTTTATTCAATATTGGCACCGTTTTGGCCTTGAAGAGCCAGTAATAATGACAAACACAGTGACATAATTTTAAAAAGTGTATTAACAAAAGTATACTTGCGTCCTATTCTGTGGCCATAACTGCCATCAATAACTACCATGACGCTTAGTCGTGATTGTATTTATTGTGTCTGGGTAAGTCCATGTATAGATAGATCAACTTATACCATAATAGATGCCCAATACTGAACAGTGGCATGAAGTTTAAGCTGGAACTGAAATATGTATGAAAATATGTAGCCAAAATATGTGTATGAATAAAAAGTTTAAAATTATACATATATATATATATATATATATATATATTATATTATATTATATATATGTTATATATATTATATATATATGTTATATATATTATATTATATATATGTTATATATATTATATTATATATATGCTATATATATTATATATTATATATATTATTATATATTATATATATTATATATATATATTATATATTATATATATATTATATATATTATATATATATTATATATATTATATATATATTATATATATTATATATATATATATTATATATATATGGTATATATATATATTATATATTATATATATATATATATATATATATTATATAGATAGATAGAGAGGAGAGTTGAATTGGTGTACACATTTGTGTGGGTGTCTTTTGAATCAGCCCGTCTATTATTGTGTCAAGATGTCTGCCGCAATTCTAAGGTCGTTAATAAATGATCAAACCACGTTGTTGCTTGAGCACATCTGTCTGACTTCAGTCTGAACCATTTAAGCCGTGTACATTCAGAACAAAATTAACATTTCTATCGTTCGTCTCACTTGCTTTCATCCTCCCCCCTTGTCTGTCCGAGAATGCAAAGCCTGTTCTTCCTTCTCAAGATCCCGAGGTCACCATTCTCAGGCGACTATTAGCTTGCCATATACAAAATGACTCTCCCGCTTCTATTTCAGTTCCGTGACGATCACTAATTTACCACGTTCCCAGTGGGATTATTTCAATTTACAACACAGTCTCAAGAGTGTTAAAATTTTAGACTATCATGTTCTATAACTCAGTTTCAATCGAACGGGGATAAACTATTTGAAAAGACATTAGCTTTCATACATTCACAATCTTCTGCCATCCTTATGGACACCTAGAAACGTTACACTCTCTCTCTCTCTCTCTCTCTCTCTCTCTCTCTCTCTATATATATATATATATATATATATATATATATATATATATATATATATATATATATATATAGTGTGTAGATTTCAATTTTGTGTTGAGAATCTGAATAACAGAGCTCAATGTAATTTAAACAGAGCAAAACAGAATTATAAAAAGAAAAAACTATACACACATTAAGGTTGTACACATTATAACTTATTTCGACCCCTTAATTAGGTCTCCTCAGATGTATAAACAACCACGTCAAAAAAACAAATAAAACTTTTATTTGTTTTTTTGACGTGGTTGTTTATACATCTGAGGAGACCTAATTAAGGGGTCGAAATAAGTTATAATGTGTACAACCTTAATGTGTGTATAGTTTTTTCTTTTTATAATTCTATATATATATATATATATATATATATATTTATCGTACATGTATTGTATTAGTTTCTGTAAATGTAAATCCGTAGAAACTCAAGTGTTTATAAAAAAGTGCTCAATACCAAGTAGAGCTGTTTATAAGTATACATTTTTATTCATACAAACATTATTGGTTACATATGTGCATACATGTTTCGGTTGCACTTTTCCAAGAAAGTCAACCTCATCAGACTAAGAATTTTTCAGGAATGGATGGATTTAATGAATTTTCTATCCTAAATAACTCTTTTTGGGATCTAGCATTTTCTATTTCTTATGAATTAGTATCGGATTACCTATTTCACTAGTTGACCATTTTTTTTTTGCCAGTGGTTGTCCCTTTTTTTATTACCCTTTATGGCGTCTCCATTGCCTTTTCTGTCCTCATTTTATTGCTCTCTGCTTTCTGGCCTGCCCAGCTTCACAGACTCACTCAAGTATAAATATCTTATCTATATATCAAGAATCACACATATATAAACAAACTCTAATACATACCCAAACACACCTAAATAAACAAACAGATTAATAAACGGACATTGATATACATACACATCTAAACATGGACACATACACAGATCCACTAACAATCAAGCATATATTCAGAATACATACGTGCTTATAAATATATTCTAGATGTATATTCAATAAAAATAAAGAAATAAGAATATTCTAGATATATATTCAATACATACATCCATACGTCTATACAGATCAACATATACAGCTATATGCACCTATACGCTTATATCTATACACACACACACACATATATATATATATATATATACATATATATTCAGATACATGTATACACACGCACACACACATATACATGCACATACATACAGACACACACATACACATACATATATATATATAGATATATATATATATAGACATATATATATATACATATATACATATACATATATATATATATACACACATACACTAACCGTACATGAGCATATTCGTAACATAGATGTACACGCATACACACACCCATACACTTTTAGTATACATAGTTCCTAAAAATAGTTCCTAAAAATACGTACATATATGCACATATATACATACACACACGCTGACATATACATATATATATACCAATATATACACATACACGTGTATATATATATATACATACACAAACACACATACACATATACACATACATACGTACACACGCATACACACACATATATATACAGGCGCCGACAGTTCACACCTATACATATATACGAATAAACATCCATACATGTACATCTATACTAATGTAAAGTACACACAAATTAATATATACAAGCACATAACTAGAATATACATAAAAGAACAAGGCTATGCAAATATACCGACAAATGTATACGTGTATATTCATAGTCAGATATACATACCACACACACACCACGTATACTTTCATAAACATACACACGCACAAGTGCACATACATGCATATACATACACACATACACACATATATATATATACATATATAAGTATACACACACAGATACCTACACCTATATAAAGTACACCTATGCACATATATATTCATAGTCAGATATACATACCACACACACACCACGTATACTTACATAAACATACACACGCACAAGTGCACATACATGCATATACATACACACATACACACATATATATATATATATATACATATATAAGTATACACACACAGATACCTACACCTATATAAAGTACACCTATGCACATAAATATGTGCATTCATCAACGTATACGTACACAAGAAATGAATATCAAAATCGAAATAAAAATAAAAGTAAAAATAAAATGACATGAAAACATACCCTTTGCTACAATATAGAATATCAGTCGAAATACCTATACCCATGCATACCTATACATTTCAGTCCAATTATACATACTCACGTATGCACACATATATACACACACTTATGCTCACCAATATATATCCATACATACCTAAACCATACAATTTCAGATGTATATACCATTAGAGATACAAGTATACTGTTATACCCGTATAACATAAATATATAATGCTATTATATATACGTACACAGACGAAGTATACACATATGCGCATGTGCACAACAAATTCCGACATGCATGCAATCAAAATAGATTAAAATGCATGCAAACATCTATATTTTAGCGATGAAAACCATTCATTATTGCTTCAATCTATTTCAGTTCAAATTACATATACACATGTACACATACACACATGTATGCATACACACACATATACATACTCACTCATGCGATTAATGTGTTGTGCGCTGTGAACATTATTATATGTGGCATTTGTTGGATATTCCAGATTGTATTATAAAGACATCACCAGAGTTATAAAATACAAATAAAAACAGAATAAGAAATAAACAAAACCAAAATTGATAAAAAACAGAATAAGGAATAAAAAGGTAAAAAAATAAAAAGGTAAAAAAATGAAAATATAAAAAATAAAAAATAAAAAATAAATAAGGTTAAAAAAAAATAAATAAAAAAAAACAACATAAAAAAATAACAAAAAAAAAATAAATAAATAAATAATAAAAAAAAAATAAATAAAAAAAATAAAAAAGAAATAAAAAATAAAAAATAAAAAATAAAATAAAAATAAAAATAATAAAATAATAAAATAATAAAAAATAAAACAATAAAAACAATAAAAAAGAAAACAATAAAAAATAAAACAATAAAAAATAAAAAATAAAATAAAAATAAAAATAAAAATAAAAATAAAATAAATAAATAGATAAAAATTCAAATAAAAATAAAAATAAAAATAAAATAAATAAATAGATAAAAATTCAAATAAAAATAAAAATAAAATTAGAATTAAAAATTGAATATGTGTTCCGCTAACAACAAAGTAACAGTCAGTAGAGTTTTTTATGATCTAAAATCTGCTTAGTGTATGCTCCTTTAAATGTTTGCAGTTTAAATTCGTTTCGTTTCTCACGTTGAGTAATTTTTCCCTATCTTTGAATTTTACAATTTCAATTTTCTCACCCAGGCATAAGAAACAGGGTGAGGTGAGTAATCTACATGTTTTTGCTTTCCTTATTATACTCCATCTAATTTTAGGGTTCTTTTTCCCATCAACCAATTTCCAGAAGTATCGGGACAGCGAAGTGTTACTGTATTTTTTATTTCTAAAGGATAATTTATGCGTGTAATACCTATCCTTAAAGCTTCTAGACGTGCTTCCTATATAGAACTTACTGTCGCTCGGATTTTCAGTAGTGTAGATTTCCGCACGGTATATTACTGATGCGGTGACGCAATTTTTTTGCAAGGGACATTCATCCTGTCTCTGGCAGTTACAATTGTTAGTGGTAGGATTCCCCCCAATATCGCTGTTCGTATTCGTATCATTTTTTTATCAGTATTTTATTGTTATGTTTTTTAATTATTCTTTCTATGTTATCTGTGCAACTATAGCTTAGTTTTAATGTATTCTTATTAAATAGCTTATGGAGTGCATTACCAGGTGGGAAGTGTTTGCCTATAAGTTGTAGAAATTTGCTACCAATTTTTGTTTTTAACATCATATTGAATGGGGGTGTAAACCAGATTATTTTCCTACCTCTGTTTTTAGATTTGCTAGCAATTGTAGTCGTATTCCTATATTTAATATCAGCATTTACGTACCCGCTATTCTTCAAAGCTGTATTGTAAATATTTTTATAGTTGTTAAACGTTGTCTCGTCTGATGAGTTATTGCTAATTCTTTGAAGGTTAAAAGAACTTCCGAGACTATATATATATATATATATATATATATATATATATATATATATATATATATATAGCATCAATAATTTACTACTAAAGTATGGACCCCTTTCTAAATAATGTTCTAACTCTTGTTTATCATCCTCTACCTATACAACTTCGAATCTTACATTGTTTACTCCGTATTTAATAAGACCCGCATTTACAACTAAAAATAACAGATAGTAATCATTTTATTAAGAAAATGTGAAAAGATTGCGTAACAGCATTCTTATTTTAGTTTTTTCCTATTCCATGATATTAATACTAATATGTATTTGCATATATCCCTGCAATAACGTTGTTAAACAACAATTAATATATCATTGCTTGCACATAAACATAATTTGAAATCTTAGTATAACATTGTTAGCCCTTCTAGGAATTCGTATCGCATATCCTTTTTCCATTAAACTATTGCTAGCCTATAATGTATACTTATTACTATTATCTTTAATCATTTATAATCATGCCCTTCTCCAATTATTGAGTAATTGGTATTCTTTAGCCATTTCTATCATTTAATATACTCCTATTTTATCTTATCAATATTCATCTCAGAAACGTTCGTACGCATAAACTTTGTTGATGGTGAATTTCTGAAACTGGTTTATTTAAAAATGATTGTCATAATTTTTGTTTATATCTTAATTAAATTATTATATATATATATATATATATATATATATATATATATATATATATATATATATATATATATATATATATGTGTGTGTATATATATATATAGTTATGCAAAACAAAACTTCAGTCTATACCTAACTTGTCCAACAACGTTCAGCCATACATGTCTAACATGGCGACACAGAAAAGAAGTCTCCAATGACATGTATAAGTTGATGAACCTTTTCTCTCGTTTGTGAACTGCGAAGAAGAAAGTTGTAAACGCATTACACATTTTGAATTCTAACTATGATTCGTTTGAAAAAAGAACAAACACATTCTTTTCACATCAGAAACGTACTAACTATTTCAAATGTTGTACTTGTATTTTATTTCTCAAATTAATCATCTCGAGGAAGTCTAGAAATATAGAACGAAACGTTTAATATATACATTTTCTTTTCATTTTCCATCACGTTAGAATATTATTTTTGATAATTTTCATCATATATATATATATATATATATATATATATATATTTATTTTATACGTACATAAAAGTAATCCATGGACACGTGTTTCTGGCTCACAGCCGTCATCAGCAGGCTAACTAAGTTAACCATGGATTACTTTTATGTACGTATAAAATAAATAAATATATATATTAACGAAAAATACGTCTTATGAAGTTAAGGGCGACTAATAATTAAATTTTCTGCATCTTAATCACTTAGGAAAGTGAGACAATCGAAATAATAGTAAGCAAAATAACAACGAACGCTACAAGCACCAATAAAAATAATTACATAAAAATACATAATTATATATATATATATATATATATATATATATATATATATATATATATATATATATATATACTGTTAATTAACCGTCATTAAATATGTTATATATATATTTGTTTTATTTTACTGCAGTCGAAGTTCCCAGAAATCAAGTGGCCCCTCCCTGGAACTATCACTTGATCTCTATATGAGATGCATAGCTATTTGAATATTCTATTAAACTTCTTCTTTATTTCTCAAACGTTGAGTTAGTAAAGAATTTAAGAACATGAATTTTCCTCTCCCCAATTAATCAGTTAATTATGTTTTAGTATATCTTTTTGTAGTCTCTTGGTTTTACCGGATTCGAGGACAAGAATTCATCTGGTTTGGTCGAGTATCCAGCTAAGAGTTGTTACTTGAGGTAACATCACAAGGAAAAGGTGCACCATTTCTCGCATGAGCCAGTGTATAGCTGTGTCGAGGGGATCTTATTTGTGCTTCCAATACTATGTTATTTTGAATATTTGGTAAGGGTTTACTTGTAAGGTGAACTATCCTCATGACAGGTTGTCCTGACAAACCCTTGTACAGAAAAACCAAATACACTCGACTATGGTGTCTAGTAGGCAAATCAAACTCCCTAGTAGGTAATTGAATATCTCTTCATGTGTCAAGACAGACAAGCACTTTAAGCTGTGATCAGAACTCTGCTGTTTTTAAAACAGTCAGAGCTTCTATCGCTTTCGCTATCGGCAACAGGTCATGTGTAGCAACAACATTTATGTTTATATAAACACTATTAGAAGTAAAATGTACTCAATTCGTTTTTACATAGAGCTTTGCATTATCGCTGAAGGTAGCTTTCATTTTCACTTACCACCGTGCTCAACCTTAGTATGAGTGAGGGCATCTTTTTTAAAAGATGTACTTAGTTTTTTATCAGTCAGTCGAGAAAGTAATTTTTCTCAGAGTCGCATACCGTGACGATATGTGCGTTTCCGCAGTGGGTGCTCGCCCGGCGCGTAGTGTCAACGAGTGCGACACAATGGTCGTTAGATTCAACTGATTTCGCTCGACGCCTGCGCGGTGCCGATCTTGCCTGTTGTCAAACGCTTCTAAGAGAACCATTAGGACGAATCCATAAATAGAAAAAGAGATAGGAAGAAAATGGGTGTAACTGTTTGCTGATCTTAAATGAGGCGAATTTTAAGAGAAAGAAATTGGAATTAAGAAATGGGAAAATATTTGCTTAAGGATGAGCACACGATATTAATGGCACATCTTTGGGAGACGGGAAACAGAACCGGAAGTTTTACATTCTCTCTCTCTCTCTCTCTCTCTCTCTCTGTCTCTCTCTCTCTGTCTGTCTCTCTCTCCCTCTATCTATCTATCCATCTCTTAGATATTGTGCTTAAGAATCTATTAATCCTTCTCTTTCTCACCCTCTCTTTATTTCTCTTTTTCTCTGTCATCCTTTCTCTCTGTTTCTCTCTTTCATCTCTCTCTTTTTATTTCTCTCTCTCTCTCTCTCTCTCTCTCTCTCTGTCTCTCTCTACATATAAATAACACATTTGTTGTATATATAGTATATAGTAAAAACCTAAACACAGCTATTTGTACGCCTAATAACTATTTTTTAACCAGTTCATAATGAATTAATGTCTAGTGTTATTCATTTGTAATTTTATTGTCCTATTTACATATATATATATACATTTTAGTATTTACTAGCTGTTTCTACCCGGCGTTGACCGGAAGTCATTTTACTTTTACTTTTGTTTAGCTTAAAAAAAAATGTTTTTTATGAATATGATTTTGAAAGTTATTAGTAACAATTACGTTATCGTTTGGTTCTGAAATTGTTAATTGAACGAATTGCCTCTCAGCGTCTGGTCTAAATACATATCTTACTGAAACTACTCTAAGCGAAATTCATATATCTGTCCGGGATGTTTCCAGAAATGCAACTACTCCTGACAACATTCTAGATATTGTGCTTAAGAATTCGCTGCCGGAACTTTCTCCTATCCTTACAAAGTATTTTTAAAGAAGAAATGCTTTTCATCGCCGTGCAGATTGAATGGACACATGTGATATCCACTCCTGTTCAATGTATCTAATACACTAAGCGTTAATATCTGCGTTTTATACTTTCAGTTTTCAATTGTTTGGGGGAAATTGATCTAATCACTTACGGAATATTTTGATACGTACTTATGAATATTTATTGTATGTACAGTGAATTTATATTTATCTAAATGATGATAAAAGCATTTTCTTTGTTTGATCGTTCTATATAAGTTTATTCCGATCTCTTACATATATATATATATATATATATATATATATATATATATATATATATATATATATATATATATATATAACTTCTTTTGTAATATACTACGAACAATCCAAGAGTGCTCGATTAATTAAGAATTAAAATTAAAATTAAGGGCGTAATATTTATTGATTACATGATAATTTATCGTTTATAAAGTTATTTTTGTTGTTATTGTTTTTAGCGATAATTGTACCATTAGTACATTTGCTTATCTTGAGCATTACGGAGTTTCTTCATTTTACATACGCATATGCAATATATATATATATATATATATATATATATATATATATATATATATATATATATATATATATTGCATATATATATATATTGCATATATATATATATATATTGCATATATATAGTGCATATATATATATTGCATATATATATATATATTGCATATATATATATATATATATATATATTGCATATATATATATATTGCATATATATTGCATATATATATTGCATATATATATATATATATATGTATATTGCATATATATATTGCATATCTATATATATATATATATATATATATATATTGCATATATATATATATATATATATATATATATATATATATATATATATATATATATATATATATATATATTGCAAATTTCTTTCCTTTTGGGTGTGGTACACTTTACATCGGCTGACTGTGTTCGTTTAATTAATAATGAGAATATTTTCCTTGTTGTCTCATAGCTGTATCAGTGGCCGTGTGGGCGAGAGCGTCGGATAGAACGATAAGGGTGATGTCAGTCCAGGGTTCGAATCCTGCGACCGGTGGTAGAATTTAATCAAGCTACAATGATTATTCTTGGTTAGGTTGAAATATATGTACATATTGAAAAATATTTTATGTATGTATGTATGTATATGCGTACAGGATTATTCAAATATTTATAAAATGCACCATTCATGCAGTGACTTACAATTGTGTTTGCTTCCAGGGAGTTATTTTTCGGAGATAATATATATATATATATATATATATATATATACAGACACGGGGATGGGTGTGCATATTTCTGTTTCATATGTATTTTTGCATTTGGTGATGAGTGCACAATTTCCGCATGTTGTAGTATATTGATTACTAATTTGCTTTCATGTAAATGTTTTTTTTTTTATTTCGTATTATTTTTTACTCTCATAAAAATGCATAAATATGACAGTTGAGCAGAAGAATAAGTTATAAGCCCCGTTAACATTTGTAGATTTAGTATTCGGAAACATATTTAATAAAGACGTTATTATTATTATTATTTTTTTTTTTTTGTTATTATTATAATTATCATTATTATTATTATTATTTTATTATTATTATAATTTTATTATTAAAACCATTATTATTTAATTATTATTATTATTATTTTATTATTAATATTTTTATTATTATTTTTTATTATTATTTTATTAGTGTCTTTTTGTTATTATTAATATTTTATATTATTATTATTTTATTATTTATATTATCATTATTTTATTATTATTATTATTATTATTATTATTATTATTATTATTATTATTATTATTATTATTATTGTTGTTGTTGTTATTATTATTATTATTACTTTATTATTATTTACTTATTATTATTTTTTGTTTTTAGTTTATTATTATTATTATTATTATTATTATTATTATTATTATTATTATTATTATTATTATTATTATACGATGATATTCTAACCAGAAATCGTATTTTATTTATCTCCTCTCATGAGGTTAGACACAATGTCAGGTGTTGTTTTGAAAGGCCAGCGCACTAGGACTAGCGCACTTTGACCTAAAAATGCCTGAGCAGCCCCGTCGGAATTCCCGGGTGTGGGAGCCTCAGGGGATTAGCAATAAACTAACCCCTTTTCAAATAGAAGGTAAAGCTTGGGAGGATGGAACCCTTGAGACTGAACAGAATAATACTTCAGCCCGACAGAGCGGGGTCGGAAGAAACGACAACTGTTGACCCTCTGTCAGACTGATTGTCGGGGACGTATTACCGACTGGTACAAACACACCTACTAAAGCTGTGTGAGGTAAATTGAATATCTTCTATGAAATTAAAAGAAACAGATGGTAGAGATTGGTTAAAAAAGAGTCGTTTCAAATAAAGAGATCAAAGCTAAATAAAAGCTGTTTTTACAAATCTGTTAAGATCTTTAAAAAATGATATTAAATCACAAATATTTCAATCGTATAGTCTGCTATATCTTTATCCGAATAATAAAAACATTGATTGAGTCAATAAGTGGTCGTATTTTACCAGTGTATTGCTTGGGGGTTCGAATTTGATTATCTGATTTCTGATTGGCCATTCGTTGATTGACTTGTAGACATAATACTAAACGGTCGAACGCCGTCAGCCGATAGAAAAGCTTGGAATCAAATGACTTAATTAAAACTTATCGATTTCATTTCCATTCGATCTGTCTTCGGTATATTCGGTGAGTGTTAGTAAGTGGAATCAATTCTAAAGTAGTTGGTGCCTATTGCGAAGATTTCCTTCGGGCAAAGACCACGAAATCACACATAGTAGATCAGAGATGAACGGAAAAGTAATTTCGCTGTAATTTCTATATTAATAAAATTGTTTGACCACTTATCATGTATCTGAAATAACGATGTTTCACCCCATACGTGAACTGCATAGTTTTTATTTACTATTAATCGAATATTTTTTTTAATACTTGCTGCTCTGGTGGCCCCTCGACATAAATACACTCGACCAACCCGACAATCAGCTAAATCCCATCCATTCACTGTGGAGGTCCCCAGATGCCGGATAGCATTCTACTTTAATAGCTTCTTTCCCTGGACTGCCAGTTTTAGGAACTCCCGCCCTGCTCTCTGTTTACCCGACTGTATCGACATGCAGCAATTTAAAACTAATGTGAACAAGCATCTCGCTGCAAAGCTCCCAATTTAAGATGACCCCTCTTAAGTGTCACCTTAATTCTCAGTAGCCCCTTACGTCGACAGTGACAACTTGCCTTGTTTGGGGTGAACTAAGTTTAAAAAAAAAGAAAACAAAGTGAAATTGCGTAAAATAAAACGACAGTTTGAAAATCCTATTTAAAAAATAATTTAATTACAAAAGGAAATCCACCATCATGCATATGGGTTTCTTCGTAAACAAGTCAGCCATTTTAATTTGTTGTTAATAGTTGAAATAAGAATGAATTACTTGTAGGCCTTTGAAATTTGAAAAAAAGTTTGGAAGTATTTAATCTGTAGACTAGAATGTTATTTCTGGCTTTAAAATTCTTAGCAAATCCTTGTATAATAAAAGATACAGTTTTGGAAGGTCTTTGCATCTAGTAATTTTAATTAATATAGATTAAACTAACATTAACCTTAACAAAATTAGTTGTAGTGTTATAACAATTTTGTTCAATTAATAATTTACTTACAAAACGATATACTAATAACTAAACTTAATTTTGAAAATCATATTTCTACGAAAATAATTTGATGACAATAAACGACATAATAAAAAAGCGAAAGTAAAAATAAAAAGACTGTCTGCAACTAGAGATTAGTACAGTTAATTGGCTATAAAATAATGTAAAATTGTAGGAATTAATGCATCTAAGTGAATTAATGCGATAGTTTCCTTCATTTATCACATGTATATTATCATCGAAACAGTTAATGTTATATAAATCAATAATAAAACAGAATTTTTCAAAATACTGTATATATAGTAGATAGTAAAGACATAACTACAGCTAGTTGTATGCTTAATTTGCATAACTATTTTTAACCAGTTCATAATGAATTAATGTTTACTGTTATTCATGTGTAATTTTATTGTCCTATTTCATATATATATATATATATATATATATATATATATATATATATATATATATATATACACATATATATATATACACACACATATATATATATATTTATATATATAGATATACACACATATATATATATATTTATATATATACACACATATATATATTTATATATATATACACATATATATACACATATATATATATTTATATATATATACACACATAAATATATATATTTATATATATATATATATACACACATATATATATATATTTATATATATATATACACACATAAATATATTTATATATATATATATATATATAAATATATATATATATATATATATATGTGTGTGTGTGTGCGTGCGTGTGTATCAATTTATTTAGTAAGAATACATTGATAAAATGAACTTAAAATAATATTTTTTTCAAAAGTGCTCAATACAAAGTAGAGATTTATAAATAAACATTATATAAACATTAGAATAGCCTCCGCGAATTAACCAGCGTTTCGATGTTAATGCATGTTTTGTAGCTAAAATATTATCTAAATATTAAATTGTTCCAAAAGAAAGAAGAAAATTGTCCATCATAAAAATGAAAAATGTTTAAAAAAATTAAAATAATTAAAAATAAAATAACTTTTTACAAGGTTGGGGAAAGACTCTTATTAGCGTCTCAATTCTCAACCAACCGACATCAATCTCTCCTCGCATCTCTTACACATTCGAAGGGCAACTTATATACATGAAATAAAACATACAGACACCATAAGCGTAAAGCTTTTCTACCTATAAGTTTATATATATATATATATATATATATATATATATATATATATATATATGTATATATATATATATATATGTATATATCCTCCGGTTTTAAATCTCAATCGTTTCCTTACACTAAATTTAAATTCAATCAAACATACACAACACTCTGACCAAATAACACGTCCCAACGAGAGTTTCACGTGACTTCACATTTCCAAAACAGATGACAACAGAAGCTGAAGAGAGCCGGATAGCTAATACTTTCCCTGCTTGAAACCGACGGTACAAATGTTGTACTAATTTTTCTATACCAAAATAAATAAATATTATGCTCTTAATTTTTAACTTTAATTCTTAATTAATCGAGCACTCTGCTGGGATTTTTCTTACTATATTACAAAGAAGTTACAGCCCCTACCAGGAGTTACAGTTAAACCCTGTTAGCCTTGTAGTTGAGCACTCTCGTGAAAGATACCAACACGACAGAAAAAAAAAGTTTAACAGGGATTACCACCGATACCCTGGGAAATGGAAATTTACACTCTCGGATACTCAACCAAAAATATCCTAAACCTAAAAAACCAAACATACACCAGGATGCTCCTGACAAAAATAGTGGACGTTATACGAAGAATGAGGTAGAACGTTTTGAATACAGAACAGATGCAAACAGAAAAAACTACTACGACCTAAAATCCGGTAAATACCCGCCGAAAGTAGAGGCCTTAGACAATTTCGAAAAAAGACCTACTTAATATTACCCACAATCTAGTTTTTACGAACAAGCAAAATCTGTTTCAGAAGACTGTTACCGCCGACATAAAAAAAACTTAAAAGAGAAAATAGCACACTTATATTCTCCGACAAAATCAAAAATATTTATAAAATGACTAAAAAGGAAAAAAACAGACCTAACAATTAGCTCCATTACCGATAAATATCAGTTAGCCAAGGCAGATACATATAAGACCATTAATAATTATACTACTGAGATAGCTACTAGACTAGGTGTCGAATATAGAATTAATTACTTAGAAAAGGTGAAGGCCTTTGTTACCTTAAAAGACCACAAAGAAAACTTCACAAATACACCCTCCTGCAGACTAATCAACCCAGCTAAAAGCGAACTAGGACTAGCAAGTAAATCCATTCTTAAAAATATAGTCAATAGAATTAAGGAAAAAACAAACCTAAGTCTGTGGGGCAATACTTATTCAGTCCTAAATTGGTTCAATAACATACAAGAAAAACATAGATGCAAATTCACACAATTAGACATAGTAGACTTCTACCCATCCATAACAAAAGACACCCTAGATAAGGCCTTTGCACTTTCACACACAAACATCAGTCAACTAGAAAGGGACACAATACTACAAACATAACAAACCCTTCTTTTCTTCGAGGGAAGGACTTGGGTTAAAAAATCAACCCAGAGGACCCATTTGATGTTGCAATGGGGGCCTACAACAGTGCAGACGTCGACTTGCTTATATTAGATACGCTCCAAAATAAATTTCCAGACCATTTCGTTGGTCTCTATAGAGATGACCGACTTTGTCTGTCACGCAACCAAAACAAAAACACATTAGATAGATTTAGAAAAGGATTAAAAAACACCTTCCATAATCTCGGTTTCAAAATCACCATTAAAACAAATTTAGACCAAGTAAACTTCCTAAATACCACACTGAACCTTAAAAATAATACACACAAACCTTTCCACAAACCCAATGAAACACTCCAATACATACACAAGGGGCCCTGTCCCCCCACTATCTTTAAAAATTTAGTCAATAATATTAGCCAAAGAATTTCAAACCTCTCATCCAGTCCCGAAATTTTCAACCAAGCAGCACCATATTACAACAACGACAGCGGGTTCAGAGAAGAGATCTCATATACCCCCACCCGAGACCAACCACAAGGGACCCGCAATAGAAGAAGATCGGTGATCTTGTTGTCCCCACCCTATTCCACCAATACCAAGACAAAGGTGGCCACCTTTACCTCAAATTACTCGACAAACATTTCCTACCAACAAGTGACCTATACAAACTTTTTAACAGAAATTCTGTTAAGGTCAGCTATTCAACTGCCCCTTCAATAAGAAAAATTATCTCTGCGGAACCCAAAGCAATTACAAACGCAGGCTGCTCATGCCAAGACAAAAACAACTGCCACTAGAGGAGAATTGCAAAATCGATCCAATCATATATGAAGCAACCGTCACAAACCAGAATATCGGTAGTGCAGCAAATACATTGGGATGACGCAGGGTAACTTCAAGCTACGTAATTCATATTATATAGACTATACAAGTGTTTATTTATGAAAATCACACTGTATTTATTATGGAAGACCTTTATAATATATAATACTGTATTTCTTTAGCTCTCCTGAAAACTATCATAGTTTCTGTAATAATACTTAACCAGCAGTAACAATCGCATATAAGTATAGTCTACTTGTAATATAGCCGGACCGAATCTTCGTCACGTCAATAGATAGCCTCTGCATCTGCCAAATCGCTGATCAGTTGTATTAGCAGTAGTAGTAAGAGTATAAAGAGAAGAGGGAGGAGTGACTGGAGAGTTCTCTGTCTCTATCTTTTTTTGGTAGAAACAGTCGTAATAGTTGCTTCTTATACGGATTGACAGCTAGCATATACTCACAACATCTAATATATTACAAAGTATTAATACATAGTTTACAAAGTATAAATGCCCAGTAAGCATTACAAAGTATTAGTTTTAAAGTAATGGAGAATGGAGGATACCTTCGAAAATATGTCTACTCTGATCTACAGAGAACATCGAAGAAACTTAACGACTCTTGTGTTTTTGGCACGGACGTGCTTTCTTACCTAACTTCCGGAGACGACTTTCGCTGTTCTTTTAGCGACGTCGCCACTTTTATATTAAATGCTATAGGATTTTTCGCTTGTGCTTTTTCATAGACTTTTTCACTTGTTCCTTTTTTTGTACTATTTCATACTTCGTTCCTTCATCTGCAACTGGCTTCTTATCAAAACTAATTTTGTTATTTTTTGTCTCAATTAAACGTATTTATGGACACCTGTCTTAGCGTCACATATTTGAATATATGTTTTATACTTTACGCTTATATCACAATTGGCATCGATAGATTAATATTAGACTCCCCTAGTTTTCAGGAGTGATGGATGAAACTGGAGATTTAGGCCATCCTTAGCTACACAAGTCTTATTTTCATAAATGAATATATGGAAGAGATTATTATAAAAGTCAGATATAGATAAATGATATACATTACGCAAGTATTTCAAACCTTGGGTTTCAAATCATAGCTTGTATTGACTTGCCCCGTTTTGTCACACTGAAGAGCCGTGATACGGCGAAACAGCTGTCTGGTGTTGACGATGTTTTACTCCTCATTTAAATTCAGAATAAGAATATTATTATCTAGGTAACCGATAGCGCAAATGTAGACAGTAAAAACATATGAGTTATAGTTTCTTAATGTTGTTGACGTCAACATACAAGTCTCGAGTACTTACCACAGATGCAAGTGATCTGTCGATCGAGTGCAGTAACACGGAAAAGCCGTGTTATGGTGAAACAGCTGTCTGTTGATTATATATATATATATATATATATATATATATATATATATATAGAGAGAGAGAGAGAGAGAGAGAGAGAGAGAGAGAAAGAATGAGTAGAAATAAATAAATACAACATATATATACATATATATTTATACAGATAGGTAGATAGATAGATAGATAGATAGATAGATAGATAGATACATACTGTTGTGAAGTTGTCCAACAGCAAATAATAAATAAAGGAAGTCAAGTCGAGGGTTGGTTTAACAAGTGTATTAACAAAGTAAGAAAGTGACTAGCACTTGGCTAGACAGTTACAAGACTGTGCTTTGTCTTTTCTGTGTCTCTGGTGACTCGCACTATTTATAGTGACAACCAGTGTAGTTTCTCCTGTGTAAGAACGGCCGGTGTAACACATACATACATACATACAAACATATATATATATATAAATATATATATATATATATTATTATTATTATTATCATTATTATTATTGTAAGCCACGTTAATAAACTAAGAACACTTTGATTTGAACGAAATAATTATATCACTGACTGTTAGTAGGAGTTTGTATTAAAACCGTATTTTCATGTCTCACTCGCGCAGCTGATTGGTTAGCCAATGGGGTTAACGACGTTGGGTTACAAGACCCAGGGTTGTAAGTTCGAATCCGTTGGTAGATATGCTAGGTGTTAAAATCTATACTTAAAAAGACGAACCGAGACTGCCTAACGTAAATGTTATTTCTAAACTTAAGCATGACAGATAAATGAAAAATGTTATTTTAAACATAAGCATGATAGACCAACGTACATGTTATTTCAAACTTAAGCATGACAGACACACAAAATGTGATTTCTAAACTTAAGCATGACAGGTAAATGAAAAATGTGATTTTAAACATAAGCATGACAGCCTAACGAATTTTTTGTTTCGAACTTTCGTATGACAGACTCACGTAAACTCTATTTCAAACTTAAGATTAAAAGCCATGAAAAAATAGTTAAAACTTAAGCGTATTATACCGATCGAAATCATATTTGAGAATTAACAGTGACAGACTGATGCAAATGCTATTTAGAACATTAACGTGGTAGATTCACGTAACTGCTCTTTAGAGTGTAAGCGAAAATTAAATTTTAATTTTGAGCTTTATCTACACACGAAAATGATATATCAAACTTAAGCGTGACAGATCGACGAAAATGTTATTTTGAACAAGCGTGGTGGCCGAGGAAAATACAATTTCAAACTTAAGAATGATAGATCGACCGACATGATGCACGACTTAAAGCTTGACAGACTCACGAAACTTCTATTTCAAAAAAGCGTGACAGACAGACAGAACGAAAAACAGAGCATCTTAAAGAGATTCTTGTTCAGACGTGATATTAACACCTGTAATCGTACGCGAATGTTCAGTGCAAAGCAAATGTATTTTCTTTTGTTCGGTTTCGTGTAATGACATTGTGCCACATGTTGTTCACCGTTCGTGCCTTATAATTAGAAAGACAATTACAGGCCGGAACATTTTGCGTGTTCATTTGTCGCAGAGACGATATGTCGACCCGACACGAGACTATATGTATCGCTTATTGCAGTAGAAAAAGAAAGTAATCTGGGACTGTAATTATAAGACGAGTGTGTGAAAAGAATTAATATATGTGTTTTGACAAACGGACATACCGACTGGTTGATAGTGGCAAAGTATGAGTACAATTTCTAGGCAGAAACAGATGAGAATAAGGGGTTCCAATGAATGGATAACGAGTGGTTTGGGGTGTGTTTTATGGCATACCAACCCTTTAACAGTCATATTGTAATGATGTACAACGGAACCGATGTTTATCTTGCGTCGTACAAATAAAATATATGTAAAATGTGTTTGCGCTTATGGATCGACGCAGAACATCTGGTAGAAACCATAATACAATTTTTTAAATATTTTAACGTTTCTTGTCGAAAGCTTTTGTAGTCCATATCAATTAGTAGGGATTACGTAAATATGAGGCAAGATGCCTTTGTTCGCTCGGCACGCCAAGTTTTTTGTTTTTTTAACATAGTTCACCCCAACCAAGGCAGGTCGTCACTGTAGACGTAAGGGGCTACTGAGAAAAAAAGAGAGAAGGTTTGGGGGTGGGGGGAGGTCAACCTAAATTGGGATCTGCTTAGCGAGATGTCTGTTTACATTAGTTTTAAATTTCTGCATGTCAGTACTGTCAGGGAGGGAGCTCCAGAGGCCAGCAGCACGAGGAAAGAAGCTATTTGAGTAGAAGGCTCTCTGGCATCTGGGGACCTCCACAGTGAATGAATGAGATTTAGTTGATTGTCGAGTTGGCCTAGTGAATTTACGTCGAGGGTGGCACCAGAGTAGCCAATTCATCGGAGCATGATGTTATACCTACTCAACTCTTAATCCTGCCGAGAGCCTTCAAAAAACTGTCGTTGTATACTCGGATCTCAAGAAAATTCAAACATAATATTTCTTCTTGCGGTCAATCATTAAAAGTAATACACTGAAACCGATCACTTGACCATGTTATTCTCATCCTTTCCTTACGAACTACTTGTCGGTATTACATTTTGCTACAATTCCTTTCAAGAGGTAACACCAAGCAACAGAAGAAGGATATTCACCCATCTATTCGGCACTCCTTCTACAGATTAATTTCGCTACGCACACAAGTTCATTTTCTCTCACATTCCTGAACAATTAACTCGATACCAAACACACATAACGAACTCACTATTAATCCTTCTGGTCTGACTTCAAGAACCCGATTGACATAATTATATATATATATAAGATTATAATCGACATTTTACATCTATTTAATATATTAATAAGTGAAAAAGGATTTTGAAGGACCGACGGAAAAACAAGAATTGTAAGCATAATAGGAATAAAGGCATACACAAATATATATTAAACACACAAAAAAGATTTATTATTCTAACATTAAACACATAACATTTAAATGTTAAGGCGATCACGTGACGTAATTCTATTGAGATGACGTAACCATGATTACATAGGCTGAATGTATTATAAAAATGATCCCCTTTGTAATTTGATACGTATTGGCTTTGCCTCCCCTCTTTGGGGAGGATTAAGTTTAATGCTTAATGGCTGAGGCACTCTGCCCAGGCAATTTTTTAAAAAGCCCTAGCACTCCTCCTCTGGAGTGCATTCCCACTTTCCGACCTTGTGTCACATTCTACTGTGTGGGACGTAGATACATAGGGTATTGGCATGATTTTACTGTTAGTTGGTGGTATTAGTCACGAAAAGATCTGTCCTGTGCAGTTCTAGGATGGCCACCCTCACAGGCTTTGCCTGCCCTCTTTGGGGAGGAGTGAGTTTATTGCTTACTGCATGAGGCGCCCCTACCGGGGAATGCCGACGGGGCTGTCCAGGCAATTTTTTATGCCAGAGTGCTCACCTTCTCGGGCGCTGGCTTTTCAAGTCCCATTTTCCGACCTTGTTTCACATACTCCTATTGTGGGTAGGTGTTGAATAAACACTTAGGACAGCCACGATAACACGAGATGTTTTTATTGTGTTTGCTTGTAACATAGATGATGCATTTTCTTTACACTTTACATGAGTTGAAAACAAGAAAGAAAGGTCAGGTGGTGCGAGATTTGCTTAATGAATACAGTCGTGGCCGCTGGGGTAGGCCATGCCAAATTCGAATCCTATCGCATCTATATTTTGCCATGCACCCTCTAGCACTGTTTAGAAAAAACATTGACCCATAATTCCTCATCCCGGCTATAGGTTAAACATTACTAATATAGCACTACGTATCAAAGCTAAAAGTCACTTGAGGATGAGGGTTTATGAGATGGATTAAGTATCGGTTGAATGATGATGAATATTATGAGAGGATTGAGAATAATGAATGGAATAAATAAAAGTTGATGACTTATGCAAACAGTTTATTACAAGTCTTTATTGACATGAGAATTGAAAATGACCATGTTTAACTCCTAAAGGAAGCAATCTTATGGCAACGTGTTTCACAGATGGCGAGTTCTTGGAAATAAGCTCTGTCAATGGAAATTGCGAATACAATCGAATGGTTTACAATCGCTATTCTGTTTCGGCTTCACATAACCAAAACGTGTTGATATACCGTAACAGAAGACAAACCAGAAAATATAGCAAGATCTGAATCTTTTAATCGGAGACGAACATGATTAGTAATCTTTGGCGTTGATACTTATTTATTAATAAAAACGTTATTTTTATGTGTATTTGATATAACAGTGAATGCCATGCGATTGAGATTGTGTAATAAGTCTATATGAATAAAAAAAACATTACAAAATTCGCTCAGGTTGAGTAGGTGTTGTTCATATCAATCGACGATACGTCCTCGACAATCAGGCCGGCAGAGTCTGGATTATTGTTGAGTAGGTCGTGACCGTATATCTGTCAGGCTGAGGTATAGTTCTATGCAGGTCTAGGATGTCCACCTTCCTAGGCTTTATCTTGAGATAGGGTTAGCTTATTGTTAATCTCCTGAAGCGCCCCTATCTAGGAATATTGACGGGGCTGTCAGGCATTTTTTGTTAAACAGAGTACGTATACCTCCATTTGCAGACATTTTAATCCCCTCTTTCCGATGTTGTGTAGCGTTTTCTCGTTGTGGGAGGGGGAATATCTACTTCTATGTCTTCGGACTAGAATCGGAGTGTAGTATCTGTTGTGTCTTTAGACAATGAACGAAAATTATGTGCCCATATTTCTCATTGTACGGCCGAGATAACATATTCCAAATTTATAAGGTCATTAGTTTACTAGTTTTTCCTGTACAACGGAATATATAA
>OY744520.1:12655458-12677958 GCA_963556195.1 Sepiola atlantica
ATATATATATATATATATATATATATAATATATATATAAACAAGACCGACTGAGCTTAAGATGCGTCCGTTCAATTTGCGCGTTTAGCGATAGAAATACTATTTCAAATAAAAGCGCGACAGACCTACAAAAATGATAGTTTAAGCTTAAACGTGACAGCCTGACCGACTGACAGAGTCTATTATAGATATGCTTGGACGGATGTAAAATAAGAAGCGCCCATCTAAACTGCGCGTTTAGCGATGACAATGCTATTAAAAACTGAAACGGGACAGACCAACGGATGGACGTATGTAAAAACTACTTTTTTGGGTACAGACATAAGAGTTTAGCGATAACATTTCTCGAAAGAAGGAAATAAAGAAACACTTTTATAATTCAAAGCAAATTTTCTTTTCATTTTGAGGACATGTTTTGATCATGTAACTAAATAAAAGGTCAATAGGTTGAACGTTTTTCACAAAAAATCCTTTAGAAATCTTAGAAAAACAAGATTATTGAAAAGCATTGGGGAATTGGTCTATAGGATACAGTAATGCACTATAGAATCGGCTATTCCGAGTTCGAATCCTATTGGATGTTTTGCAGTCAATTGCGCAGTATTAACGCTGGGAAAGGTCAACCTCACAATCTTCCTTAAACTATCTGTTGTGAAGTTGTAAATTTATCTAGTCAATCGCTAGTGTACTTTCACTGCTAGCAATACTTAAGGAGAGATTTATATGATAATCTATTTCTACCGATGCTAATTATGCATATCAATTAGCCAGTATCACCACATCTCCTGAAACGTATTTATGGCTCCAGTGCATCTTTCACTTCTTCTAATGATCGTTTCATTTTCGATATTACTTTGCTCTTCTCTCTCCCTTATTTCTTTCTCTTGGAGATCTCGACCTATCTCGCACTAAACTGTAACCAGGGTCGTCCCATTTCATACTTTGATCTGAATCCGACTCCGAATCCTAATTTTGACCTGTGTCATCTGCCGTTTAATTCTGTACAGGTTGTTTTAAATACTCAATAACGGAAGGAGTCGTAGCGATTTGTTCATTTTGCTCTTTGTATTCACCCTGGGACCTTATTTGGTCTGCATGGGCCAACACACTGTTTCCGTTTTCTCTATTTATTATCGCTGTATTGTGGCCTTTTTGCACGATAAATTCTCACCTTGTTGAATTTGATTCTTTGTTCTTTTTGTACCAGATTTTTGAATTTGTAGAATGCGACATAGTTAACGGAGCTCTAATTTGTCTTCCCATTACAGCTGATGGTCTTTCTGACTTTCCCACGTGTAGTATTTTCCGATAGTTAAAAACAGACTTGGTAGAAACACTTGTATATTTTCTTTGTGCTGAGAACATGCGTTTAGTCCCATTGTTACGGTTTGCATCATTCTTTCCACCAACCCATTCGATTGAGAGTGATATGGCGGTCTCTTATACGGTGTAAATCCTATTTTCCCACCATAAATTAAGACCTTCATCACAAAACTCTGGAGCATTGTCAGATACCAGAGTTTTTTGGATACCCATTCTAGAGAATATAGCCCTTAGTATCTGTTTTATGGTAGAACTTTTCTTGTCCGGCATACGGACTACTTCAAGCAAGGCTGAAAAACAGTCTACTAATATTAATAAGAGTTCCACTCCAGAAATGTACCCATGATCCATATGCACACGACTCCGTGGCTCTGATTCTCTGGGCCATTAATGTAAAGTATTCTGTGTAAAATTTCTTAATTCTCTCGATTTTTTTTGCATCTTTTTATATATTCCTCGATATCTCGTGAATATCCCGGCCACCATTCTCTTAGTTGTATTCTTTTTTGTGTGGTCGCTACTCCACATGTTTATCATCGTGTACACTTTTTATCAACAAATTACTTTGTGTTTCTGGGGTAATTACGAGATCTCCATTATAAATCACTCCACTTTCCATTGTTAATATATGCCTTATTTCTTTGTAAAGTGATTCCGCCTTGTAACAATTTACCCATATTTTATTTTTATTCTCGATGTTATCCTATTTAGTACTGAATCATGTCTAGTATCCATAGCCATTCTATATAAAAATAAAACATCAGTCTTTACCCAATATAAAAATGTATTTTCAAATTCTTCTTCCGTTTTATCTTTTGACTCCTTGCAAAAGCGCAACCTGGATAGTGCATCTACGTGTGGAATTTAATTTTCTTTGACATATTCTATATCAAAGTCAAATGCCATTAACTTTATTGCCCACCTTAATATTCTCAATGTCGTCATTCTTTTATTTGGATTGAATATAAATTCCAATGGTGTATGATCACTTCTCCACATAATTATTTTTCCAATTAGAACTTGTCTAGCCCTGGTGGTGCACCATACCCGTCTTTTTCTATATTTAAATTCTTCTTGATAAACACATCATCAGATGTACTTCTTGTGATAATATTCCAAATATCAAATGTCCACTTGCATCTGTGGTTAACGAAATGTCTTTTTGGCGATAAAAAACAAATTTACTACTGGTTACTTTGCCATAACTAATTTCAATACCTCAAAAGCTTTTTGTTGTATTTCTGACCAAATAAAATCAACATTCTTTTTCTTAAATTTGCAAACGGTTCAGTAAGGTCTCTTTATTTTAAATATTGTTTCCTATTAAGGCTTCATTTGGTGATATACCTTCATTTGAAATTAAATATCCTTAAAATGATACACTATTACTATTGTTTACACATTTTTTTTATTCATAGTCATTCCTGCATTTCTTAATTTTAATTTTCTTTTTTAATTCAATTTCATTATTTGCTCCTATGCAAATATCGTCTTAGTAACAGCCCATATTTTTTACATCTTCTAAACACTGTTCGATGGCCTTTTGAAATATGGCGCTTGCTGTATTTATTCCATATGGCATTATTTTCCATTTTAGCAACCCTATTAGCATATTTATCGTTGTTACTTCTTTGAAATTATCATATATTGAAATTTGGTGGTATGCCGTTTTCAAATCTATTTTTGTAAAAACGGTCATTCCTGCCAGCGCATGTAATGCAATCCCCACATTAGGTATAGGTACGGATCCGAACAAACTGTGGTTTACGTCTATTTTATAATCTCCACATATACGTATGTCTCCGTCTGACTTTCTCAAAACTACAATAGGTAATGCCCACTTGCTACCCCCAGGTGAAACATATTCAAGAAGGTCCTGTTCAATTTATTTTCGTAGTTTTGCTACAAATGTACGTGTAATTTTCGGGCTTCATAATAAGACATAGTAACATTTTCTTTTAATTTTAAATTAGCTTTGTATTTTTTAATTTTCCGTTTTTTTTCTCCATGTTTATCTCATTATTTAGGTTGGTAGAATTTATTTTAAGTACATCATTTCCAGGAGTATGTGGTTCTTTTTACAAATTGTGATAATTATAGGTATTACCTCGAATTTGTCTTTTAACTCTAAAGAAAGTATCCTAAAGTTTTATGACCGTTCCATCAAATTGGCGGAGTTACACACAGCTTTCCAATGCGTTCCCAGAAATGTTCTGGTATCAGCGTTACGTCACTGCCAGTACTCAGTTGTACAAGGTGATTCATAATCACTTCACTTAGCTATTCAAAATGTCATTTACAATTGAAAAGCGAATTTTTATTGTTATTCATATGGCCAAATTTGATGAATCTCCCACACTTGTTGAAAGGCAATGGAAACGTGATGTGAACAGAAAGCCTCCTTCGCACAACACCATAATCAATCAAATATGCTACAAAGAGTCGTAAATTCCTTGCAAAAAAGAATGGAGCTATGCATGCAGAACGAAGGTGGAAATTTTGAAAATTTGCTGTAATGTTAAACTCCCATGAATGAATTTGTTGAATAAACTTTCTGTTTTATATTACCGTATTTTTTAACTTGAGAATTTCAAAAATAAATAGCTAAGTGACTTATGAATCACCCTGTATATCCAAATTGACATTGTTAATTTTGACTTTTAATATATCTTTTTTTTTCATTTTTTTCAACATACTTATATTCGTTTTTTAATGTAAAGTCTTTCCTATTGGTTTCATTTTCTTTAAATCTTTCGACGTTTTTCTTTTTGACATACTGCTTGAAAATGGTTAATTCTTCTGAAACAATGTGTACAAGTTGTCCCAAATTCTGGTTATATTCGTGTTGACTTCCACAATACCTACATTTTTTTTTTTTTTAACATGTACATATCGACGACTATTTGTTCGACGGGTTTACTTTCATGATCGTTGTATTTCTGGATTAATTCTTGTTGCTGTATAAAGTCAATGCAAGTATTAAAAGACATGTTTCGTATTTGTAGCTGTTCCATTATTTTATTCCTGTGTGACGCATTGCACATACATTCAATTGATCGTAATTGCATTAAATCTTCTTCGATAGTCTGTTCATCTAGTCCGAGTTTAACTAACTCACAATATCTACTTGCATTTGGTAGACTGTGTAGATATTTGATGATTGGTTCGTAAATTTCTTGTTTCATTGACATAAACTTCGTTCTTTCAGCCACGACTAACATTTTCATTTATCTGTAGCCAAAAGTAAATCTGTTATTTAATTTTCTGATCCCGTTTCCTTGTTGTCTTTTAACTTTTTAGTCCTTGCAGTCGCAGCGAAGCATCTTACCCATGTGTCCATGAAGTCGCGGTCCTCGAGAAGCAATTGGGATTCTATCGGTGACGCCATTGTTGTCAAGTTGTAAATTTTCCTAGTCAATCGCTAGTGTACTTTTTCTGCTAGCTATACTTAAGGAGAGACTTAGATAGTCATCTATTTCTACTTATGCTAATAATGCATACCAATTAGCCAGTGTCACCACATTATCATTTAAAATTAATAACATTAATCGCTGACAATTTAGTGTATATAATTAATCGCTGACAATTTAGTGTATATAATTACTCGTTGACAATGAATGTTGCGTTTAGATATGACATATCGCAACTAGGCTTGATATGTGTAGCAATACTTAGATGCTGGCTTGTAAAATAAGGTTAGAATCGGAAATTTCCATGTAAGTTTAGAATTAATTAGCGTGTAAAATTATTCCATTTGAAGTCAAGTTAGATCTAAGTAGCAAGGCAGTTACGCCATTCTATTTTATATTTCATATTATATAAAAATATTTGTTTCAATTACAAACAAATGAATAGGTGAATTTAATTAAAATAAATCACAATGATTGTGTCCATGAAATTGCTTTAATCGAACCGTCTGTGCCCATGCTAGTGTGATATTAACGCAAACACTTTAGTTAGAGAAGATGATATACAAACTAGATGAACATTCAATAATTTAAACGTGATCAATTTAGAGAAATAAATCGGTTCCATTAATGAGAGATTCTCGTCGATAGATCAATATATCGAATAATTGAATAGAATCTGTTGTTTAGTTGTCTTTTCTAATATATAAAGTAGAGACGATTTTTCTCCTGTACCTTCTCGGAGAATAGGAAAATAACCACATGCATCACAGGCTACTAAACTCACCACTATATTACGCTTATTCACTCAAGCGTGTTTTAGTAAATTTGTTATTATTTTTTTCCAGCTAACACTAAATATTACATTTGGCCCGCCATCTCCGACTCTCAGTCAAACCAACTCCATATAGGTGGTAGCAAACACTTTTCTCCCTAACAATTATGTACTGTCACTCCACTCATCGACACCGGGAACTAATAAACACAGTTTACTTTTCACAAAACAGTCCGTCCTTATTTATTATTTGCCTGGTATTAATTTACTACATAATATAAAGCGATACGCAAAGACTTAATAACCGCCCCCGTTCACTCCGATGATATCCCGCGAATATCAGATTACGTTATTTCTAATTCTACCTATGACTTCTATATTAAAATTCATTCCGGATTTCAGCGAATGAAATTAATGAACACAGTTCCTGCAACATTTATTCATTCAACATGGCGGCTACAATTTCTTGATCGAATCGACTTGCTATTTAATTCAATAAGCGCCAAGATACTGGTAGACCGATACATTTACATTTTGAAAATCATACACCTATAACACGCATATCATAGAAAACTTGTCCAAATAAATAACCTAAACTGTGTCATTTTTTAACTTTATATTTGTCGGCAGAAGCTGCCAATAAACAAACTTAGCTTAATTCGCTTATTTTCACATTCAATTTTATCTCGAAACCGTGGCGCAGTCGTTAAGAAGGCAGGTTTCATTATCGCCAGTTTCAGCGTTCGATCCCATTCTACTCTACCACATTTTATTTTGTTTAATTTAAAACATTCACCAACACGGTAGAGGGGGGGGGGAGAACAATAGGCCGTTTCTTTTTTCATGCAATAGGTAGTACTTTCTCCCGTGCAACGCCGGGCGACGGGTTCCGCTGGTTGTAAATACATTGGAGTTTGACAGTTGGTGTTCAATTATCTTTTCAGAATTTCGAAAGAAATTTCCTTTTTAATCCATACGCTAATAACTACATACCCACGTCTGTCACACTTTAACTGTTTATAAGCTTAAGCGCCATATTGCTCTTCTTTAAGTATCCGTCTTTCTCACAGTTTATGACGTCAGCTTATACTAAACCGAAATGAAAGAGAAAAAGAGAAAGATATTTGATGATTATCTGTCATTGTTGACTGAGCGTGTCACAATCTTACACTTCTCCCTCTGATCTCGAGAAGCCCCGTAGTTAGAGAGTTGGTAGGATATGGGTAAGAGATATACAGTGGTAGGAAAAAAGAGATGGACGATCAAATAAATTAAGAACAAAAAAGTATTTCCTGTCGCTGAACTATTGAAAAATACAACGTCATTTAATCAAAATTCGGCTGTCCTACGCAAACGCCCGAGTGTTGACGAGCCGAATGGTACCAGACGACAATTTTGATACAGTGCTGCGTCCTGTGATTGTAAGTTATATTTTCAAGAAATTTTATAAAAGAAACAACAACAAAAAAACAAAACAAGCAAAACATAGCGAAGTTGCTGTTATCAAATAAATATTTTCTTTTATTTTGATATGTTGCTGCGTCCTATAATTTTTAGTTATAGTTGCAAGACATTTTTTAAACAACAAAACAAATAAAACAAACAACACAGAGCGAAATTACTGTTATCAAATAAATATTTTTAACCCTAACCCTAAACCCTGAACCTAACCATAAACCTTAACCCTAAACCCTAAACCCCAAACCCTAACCCTAACCCTAACAACAAAAAAACAAAACAAGCAAACCATTATTATCATAGGAAGCAGCACCGTATCAAAATTGTCGTCTGGTACCATTCGGCTCGTAACTCTCGGGCGTTTGCGTAGGACAGTCGAACGCTTCCGAGTCGAACCTCACGAAAACTGGGTCAAGATCGATATCAGTACCCAAAATGTTATCATAAAATTAGTGTAATTTACAATATATCCAGATAGTTGTAATTATTGCAGTTAAAAATATTTTTTTGATTTCGCTCTTTTTAAATTACCATCCGGTTCTTGCGTAGAGATCTACGACGAAATAAAATCAGTAAGAGCTTATTTACACATTTGATCATATTTGGGATAGATAAATTGCTATTACATTTAAGACTGGTTTCCTCATCTTGGTTGTTGTCATCGCAATGTTTCAGACGTCTTGTCCCCCGGCCTTCCAGAGTCACTTGACAGAAACGATCGTGATTAAAACGTGAAGGTTTTTCTGAGGTTTGGAGTTCAATCCCTAGCAAAGACGATTAATCATGTTAAGCAAAATAATGTCACAATGCATGGAGAATGGAATGCGAGAAAATTACTCCATATTACTCCAATAAAGCGTACACATATTACCCGCAAACAGTCATTAAAAATGAATAATCGCAAATGTGTATATCATGTAAAGAACGATACTAATGGACTGTCACAATCTCCAAGTAACTCGTAAAAGATTCTACAATTGAAATAGCCTGAAGGATGTGTTCGAAAATATTAACAAGAGCAACATCTTCAACTTCATTGAAGAAATTCGACTCTGCAAACAAAATTAACTTCAAACTATTTCTCTATAAAAACAAATATATCAATATTTTCGGTTTTCAAACTCTTTCTCCACGTTCTGATTCCGACGAACACACAATTTCGATAATTTTACACATCCGTATGTTGATTGCCGACGACAATATCATGCTGTCTGTGCTTAATCATTGTATTAGTATTTATATAAAAAGTCACTTTTTAAAATTGCTTCCGGTTTCTGTTGGCAGCATTTTATGCCTAGTTCAAATCCATATTCCATACAGATACATCAATGGAGCTGTATTGAAAACTGTTTCGTAACACATCCGGTGATTCTTGGGTGCGACTAACTCACCATCACGAAATTGTCAACTTCAAGCTTACACTTGTCTGAGTCAACCTGATAGTAAACTCATTTGGGGAGTGAGTTCGTGTCAAAGGTTTCGTTCTGAGATGCAAAATACAATGCCGCAGTTCGCAGATTTACATCTCTTTTAATCTACAACCAATCTCAATATTTCCAAGTCTTAAACTTGCATCTATTTCACAACATGTAACACCACGGTGACCAGTACTTTTATCCTAGTGGAGAGCAGCTTCACACGTAGATAGGCTTCTTAGTGTGGTGGCACGTCGCAGCAATTTCTTTCTCTCTTGTTGTCGTCTTGTTCTTCTGTTTAGGTTAGTAATAAAAACAGCAGAAAAAACATTTACGTTTAAACAATCTTTGAGTTTCTAAATGTTCATTTACAGTTTACATGTATGCACACCTAATAACTCAAACTTATCCCTCATGACGTGAGGGAGCTGCTATCCAAAAAACTCGACAGCCATCTCTTTCTCTCTTTCGCCCGTGCGCGTGCGATTCAGTACAAATAGAATAGTCTGAAATACTTATTAGCGACTTCCCGTGATTTACGTAGACAAGGAAATATTTCTCTTTGTCGGTGAACACTCCGAAGAGACAGTCACTCCAAAAGTGGTCATCCCCGAAACCTCAGTGAGCCGTCTCTCTCTCTCTCTCTCTCTCTCTCTCTCTCTCTCTCTCTCTCTCTCTCTCTCTCTATCTATCTATCTATATATCTCTCTTATACATTGACCACATCTAAAAGTATATCTCCCCTTGGTCTCCGGTAATTGTCTCACTATCTAACTAATATATCCTATATTTTCATTAAGCGTGTGAAGTTGGATGGTCGACCGGTGTGTATAGCAATTTATACACGCCTCATCTGACCACCATGTTATGTTATTTCTTGAATGTACTCATTTAATTTACACTCTGATTTGCGTGTATTCATTACGCCTATCATTCTATCTCAAAGTTTAATGTACATCTTGCAGACGAGTAGCAAATACAAAAATGTATAATCAAGTCATTCTGTATGTACAAATAAGTTATAGACCATATACCGTGATCCCTTTCCTTTAGAACAATAAACAAGGTGCAGGCTGAATTGCACGGACTTCCTTACAGTCAATCGACAGAAAATGGCTTTTCGAGACGTTTTCTCTTTATTAGAATAAACGGTTTAATAAAGCAGTCAATAATCTGCAAAAATGTCTCTTCCTTGCCAAAAGGTCTCGACAAAAGAATAGAAAATATTTCTGATTTTGTTTCTACAGGATGGGAAGGTGTGGAGAGTTAAGACACGAAATCTTTCCCAGATTTATATTGAATTGTAAGCCAAACAAAAGGAGTGAATGTTCGCCGCCGAATCTTCGACTTGACTTTCCCAATATTTGTTTAGCCGGCGGAAGAAATCATAAACCAAAATGGCGTCGTATGAACCATCTTTTTTTTTTCTTACAAAAAATCTGTCAACAAAAAGATTCAACGGAATAGCCCAAATTTCTTTCCTTTATTTTTCTTCTTTTATCTTTTATTTCGATTAAATATATTTTCCTGGTCATTCGTCCTGCATGGCATAGCCTTTCTTTCTTTCTTTTTCTTTTTGAATATGCCAATGCAAACCAATGAACGACTTTGTCTATCGGCCGATCGGTGAGGCCTTTGTTTGAAATAACATATTCAACGTTAAAAGTGCAAATTGAATGGTCACATCTTATACTCTCTATAATAGGTTTTGTCAGTCAGTCGGTTCGTCGCACTAAAGTTTACATAGCTAACTTTGTTAAATCTTACGTTACATGCGCTTACGAATCTATAAGAGGCGATGTCTATCGCTCGGTATGTCACGCTTAAGTTTCGTCAAATCATTTCCGTTGGCCGATAACGCTGAAGTTTTATGTAGCTTTTTAATTAGTCTGTCATGCTGAAGTTTACAATAGCAATTTCGTTAGTCTGTCATGCTGAAGCTAAAAATATAATTTTCGTTTGTCTGTCACGCTGAAGTTTAAAATAGTATTTTTGTTGGTGCGTCACGATGAAGTTTGAAATGTTCTGTTTCGCCTTAGTTTTAAATAAGACTTCCTCGCTAAACGTACATATTGAATGACGGTATCTTACGAAAGTCAGTTCCTGTGTTGTTGATGTGTCTCCAAGTGTGGACTCATTGGCCGGCTTTCAAAGCTGTCGAACACAACAACACAAGCAAAAGTTAAAGATACAAAAGTATCGATAATCGAGCCAAATCAGCGGAAGTCATCACGAGATTAAAAAGAAAACGTAAGAAAACAAGAGTTAGTTAATCCAGGCGAATAGTATTTTCTTTATTTCATTTGTCACGGGAAATACTGATTAAATTAAGTCTTGACCTAAAGATAATGGATTACAATAGACTGACGTCGGACACCAAAACAGTAGAACGTAAACAAGGATATATATATATATATATATATATATATATATATATATATATATATATATATATATAAAGATAGATGAAGGAAGAGTGATGAACATGTACGAATGTCCGATTAAGTGCGCTCCACCTACGATTTGAATTCAACATCTCACTATTGGAGTTACTTCATTTTTGAACGATTTTCCATGCTGCCTTCACGAAAACCCTTCTTCTTCATCTAAATCTCCTTTCATTGGACACGTTATCAACGAACAATTACCAACTGGACAAACCCCATATCTTTTTTACACGGACTTTTTTTTACTCTCCATTTCTTAATATTTTTCAAATGTTGAATTTTGGCTTTTCCACTGCTAACTTATCTATCTGCATAATTTCTCTTATGATAAGATTTTGATCTTTGAAAAGCCTTGGCTTAAGGTAAGAATAATAAACATAATTGTATTACCGAGTATACCGTGCATTGAACAATCGAAGATGAAATAAATCTGGACATTCGTACATGTTTATCACTCTTCTTTCATCTATCTTTATAATTGCTCTATCTCGTATATTGAGCTTAAACCGCTTCACTATAGGTTCTATCTACTAAAAGTTTACTTTTATTTTCATATTGTATTATATATATATATATATATATATATATATATATATATATATGAGAAATATTTGTTGTTGTTTATTATCTACGGACGTATACGTTTCGTCTCTTTTCAATCAAGACTCTTCAGCGTAGAAGTATGACTATTCACTACTGGTCACTCGGTTCGAAACCCTGGATTATAAGTATTTTTCAACTTCAATCCAACGTCTTAAACCTCGCGGCCAATATTTGAACAGCTGATAAACTGTGGTAGTTTAAATACATTTATAAGCGGCGATGGCGACACAGGCATTTTACTTATATTAAGGAATGATGCATTATAAAGCAAATGACGTCACGCTGTATTTGCACTACCACTAAAGTGCCTTACTAATTATTAAGGAGCGACAAATATGAAAAATATTTGTTGTTGTTTATTATCTACGGACGTATACGTTTTGTCTCTTTTCAATCAAGACTCTTCAGCGTAGAATTATGACTATTCACTACCGGTCACTCGGTTATATAAATTTAAAATATAATCACATTGATTTACGCAGAAGTGGACACCGTAAATGTCTTCTATCAGAGTGTTCTACGAATAGAATAAGTGAGAAAACTTATAAAGTTTGATTTTTCCTCATTTTACAACATGAAATCGTAATAACAGTGCATTATTGGCTTCTGTATAGCTCTGACCGAAACATGTGTTTATATGTGTAGCCATGTTATGTATTCATAAAACTTTTTGTTACCGATAGATAGCTGTCGTTATTATGAAGCATTCTTATATAAACACAGTGAATATTCGTTGGATTGAAATATATATATATATATATATATATATATATATATATATATATATATATATATATATATATACGATCCCCGACTACGAATCAGTGGCGATTTGTGATCGGGGTTCGCGCCTACCGACCGTTGAGAATTAGCTCCTAGACTGAATATTGCGTTAGCATGAAACATCGATGTCTCTAGGTATTTAAATAATTAATATTTATTTATAAAAATATTATTGTTTATCAGCCCCCTCCCACAAAGGCTGGGCACTCTCGAGTAGCTTTAATAACAACCAGTACAAATAGCTATATGTACGATCCAAACGCCGTTTCGTAGATCACTCTAACTGCCTGGTAAATATCCGCCGATTTCGCTATTTACATATGAAGTTCCTCTATATTTACTAACTAATTGGCTATGGATAAGATCCCCGACTACGAATCAGTGGCGATTTGTGATCGGGGTTCGCGCCTACCGACCGTTGAGAATTAGTTCCTAGACTGAAGATTGCGTTAGCATGAAACATCGATGTCTCTAGGTATTTAAATAATTAATATTTATTTATAAAAATATTATTGTATATATATATATATATATATATATATATATATATATATATATATATATATATATATATATATATATAAAATAATAATGATAATAATAATAATATTCCAGGTAAAACATCCGCAGGGTAGTAATCCAAAGAATTTCAACAGGGTTTATAAAAATGTGCTCAATATCAAATAGAGCTTTTATATATGATTATTTTTATTTACACAGACATGTACAAAATCTGCGACACTGTCATGTCGATGTTATCGATTAACATCTATTATAAATTGAGATCTCATCAGGCAAAGTTAAAATCCGATCTTAACATTAGATCATATTCTTTCCAAATATGATCTAAGGTTAAGATCGGATTCTAACTCTGCCTGATGAGATCTCAGTTTATAATAGCTGTTGATCGATAACATCGACATGCCAGTGTCGCAGATTTTGTACATGTCTGTGTAAATAAAAATAATCATATTTATATATATATAGACTCAATGTAGGGGAATAACTCCCGACTTGCCCAGTATACTTTATATCATTTGATCCATCTATCCAAATGAAAGATTCAGATTGTCGTCGATGGCCGTTCAGCCAAGAAACATGACATAAATGCGGCTGCACCGCAAGGACTGATCATTGGACTTTAATTCTTCTGGATTGTCATAAACGACCTCCCTGATGAAAATCAGTCTGCGATGGGCATCTTTACTGATGACACGACGTTTTACACTCGACATGTGGGAAAAACAGACGCGTACATATCCAAAGCAATGGCTGAATCCTTACAAAATGACCTCTATTCTGTAGTTGAATATAAGACAAATCTCCTTCCCTTCAACAACTACAAGAAACCTTTTCAACCACCGATTATCATGGATAAGAACATCCTACACGAGAGTCCATCGTTCAAACTCATCAATTTAACCATCAAAACAAAAAAGCAGAAATAGAAGGATTATATGAAAACATCTTAAAACTAGAAAACTCAAGTAAAATTACAACTCGTCGTGGTATACGTAATCTCATTAAAGCAGTAACTCCAAAAATCCGACACAATAAAAACAACGAGCCAATTAATTAATAACTCTTTATTAAAAGAGTTCCTCATGAACTTCGCAATCATCCAAATATCATCAACAGGCAAAACAAATATATTTGTAGTACTTACATCCGACTATCACAGAAAACTACAAACATTTTTTTATAACAACATTACATTTTTAAAAAATCACTATAATCAAACTAATATATTAAATACAGAAGTTAACAGACTTATCACTTCTAATAAGACACACATAGATAATTACCAACTTCCCAAAATAATCGGAGATTACAAACCTAAGTATTTATACAGAAAAATTTAGATGCATAATCCCAATTCTCTTCTACGACCTATCATATCCAAAATTACTTCTTTTTAATATCCATTACCAAAAGCCTTAAATTAACTTATCAGCCTGTATCTACCCAGTAAATATACGGTAAAGTACAAATCCTAGAAACCAAAAAAACGGACAATAAAATAATTGCTTTTCTTTGATGTAGAAAGCTTATTCACTACTGAACTGGTAAAATATACAATTGATATAATTATCAATAATATATACAATAAGTGTCTTCCACTCTACTTAAAATCAATAAAAAATACTAAAAATGTTTCTATTAAGTTCTACCACTTAAGTACCTTATTTATGACTTCAAAGGAAATATTTACACTCAAATTGACTGAATTTAGATTGGCTCTGTTCTCGGTTCGACTGTTAATGATTTTATATGACAAACCTAGAAAGCTAAATATCTAATAACACTATCAAACCATCTATTTACGTACGCTATGTCGATGATATTTTCTATTTTAGTCGGCAATAATGACTAAATTCACAAACTAACAAACATTTTTTGAAAACGCCTCTGTTCTTAGATTTAGCGTACAACTAAACGCAAATAATACAATTCAATTCATTGAGGTTCTCATTGACACCTCTAATAATACACTTAATACTTCTGCTGATACAAAAACAATCAGTGTAAACTATAATCTCTTAAATTACAAAAGAGAATGCACCCATGGCTACAAAATAGCTATTGTTTAAAACCTCCTAAACTGTGAAAAACTAATCTCATCCACCATAAAACACTATTTATTGAATTAAAAATATAAAACAAGTCCCTATTAATAACAAATCATCTAATTTAATGGTTAATAAAAAAAATCAAATTAATGATTCGATATTGAAAAAATACTACTAATAATAATAATATCCAGGATAATAACTCAAACTCAATTAACTCATACTACTGCAATCCAATACCACAAAACGTTAAATTAGATTAAAAAACATTACAATATTGCACACTGATATATATATATATATATATATATATATATATATATATATATATATATATATATATATATATATATATATATCTTCTATTGACAGCAATAATAATATAAAGCTAATTATTTACTACAAGCAATTTAAAATCTAAAATCTTGTAATAAAAAAATAATAGTTACATATTTGTTATACTACCACTACCCTTCACTGTCGGCTCATCATGCACCTGGTAAATTGTAGTTCAATTTGCATACATTTAAAAAAACATAATTGCTCTCCTCTGATTTAATACATCATTAACAACACGAAAATATTACATTCTGAGACTAATTATTTTAAATGACAAATACTTGAAGCTATCTGTATTAAGACCCAGAACCTACAATAAATAACACAATGTATGAAACGAGTAAAAACGTTTTAAAATGTTTAACATACCTACAATGTATATTGTGACGCTAATTCTGCATCCAGGAACTTAAATTTTGAACGTTTTTATAGAACTACGCCATTTTTTTAAAAACTTTAAACAACTTCTCAAATTCTCGTCTGTGTTTTGAAATGCTCTTCTTTTCTCCAGCTTTCTGTTCATTTGTTTTTGTCACCTGAAGATGATTCGACAAAAAATCAACAGTGCCTGTGATACTTATGGAATATCTATTAATTCTTTTTATTTTTCTAATGATTTTTTTTGGTCATTAGAAAAATCGAAAATATAAAACAAAGATAATCAAACAGGAAAGTTATATAATGTTGAACAATGGTTGCTTAAACGAATAAATGTCATCTTAATACATACACACCGAATATATATATATATATATATATATATATATATATATATATATATATATATATATATATATATATATATATATAGATGACTCTTTGACGACATTGAATCATTTTCAAATCATATGAAAACAAAGTGTATGCTCAAAGTAATGTTTACAGCTGTTTCAAGGCAATATCAAATTAAACTAAACCACATAAATGCCTTAAAATCGAACCACAACAATGTCAACAAAGTTGAATTTCTACTACAAATAAAACAAAAATCACAAGAATAGATCCATTGTCAAATACCCAGGTATGATGTGGAACTAATTACATATTAAAATGCATATTTTGTAACCCAGAAAAAATGAATAAAGGATGAAATAATCCGATGAATTATAATAAAAAAAATAACGGCAGTTATTCAAAAGTGTGTACTTCTAATCTACTTTTTATAAAATGAGGCCCTTATGAGTTGTGAAACTAGAAAAAATAGCGGTCTGTGGACAACTATATATATATCTAAGCTCCTCTATGGATGGAGCATTCTGGTTAAGGAAATAATTCGTTCATAAAAATAATTAATTTTTCTCACTTATCACTATCGTATAATGGAAACATATAAATGACAACTCATGTAAAAGCGATATACCCACAATAGAATGTTAGTTAGCTCAAATCATTGAGGGTCGCCCTCTAGTAATCACGATTAGTAGTGACTAGCGTTCGGGGTTCGAGACTTGGAGTTGATGCGTTCTCTACGTCTATCCATACTGATGAGCTGTAAAACGACGAAACATATGTCTGTATATGACTATAATATATATACATATACATGTATATATATATATATATATATATATATATATATATATATATATATATATATATATATATATACGCTCCCCTATCGGTGGAGTACTTTGATGAAGGAAATGATGGTTGATATTTAGCGTAAAAGTAATACCTTTCCCAAAAAGAATAAAACCATCTTGGTTATCTGCTGTCTCTCTCTCTCTCATATATATATATATATATATATATATATATATATATATATATATATACAATAATATTTTTATAAATAAATATTAATTATTTAAATACCTAGAGACATCGATGTTTCATGCTAACGCAATCTTCAGTCTAGGAACTAATTCTCAACGGTCGGTAGGCGCGAACCCCGATCACAAATCGCCACTGATTCGTAGTCGGGGATCTTATCCATCGGCCATAGCCAATTAGTTAGTAAATATAGAGGAACTTTAAATGTAAATAGCGAAATCGGCGGCTATTTACCAGGCAGTTAGAGTGATATACGAAACGGCGTTCGAGTCGTGCATATAGCTATTTGTACTGCTTGTTATTGAAGCTACTCGAGAGTGCCTAGCCTTTGTGGGAGGGGTTGATAAACGATAATATTTTTATAAATAAATATTAATTATTTAAATACCTAGAGACATCGATGTTTCATGCTAACGCAATCTTCAGTCTAGGAACTAATTATCGACGGTCGGTAGGCGCGAACCCCGATCACAAATCGCCACTGATTCGTAGTCGGGGATCTTATCCATCGGCCATAGCCAATTAGTTTGTAAATATAGATGGAACTTTAAATATAGATAGATAGATAGAGAGATTGATATATAGATATAAATATAACATATACATGTATCATGTATTATTCAATGCGGCACTTCAATAACAATGCATCTTAAAATTCGCTATTTGATTCTGACTCTACAGTCAATAACGTCATTTATTAGTTTCTGTTGTTTGCTATTGGAAATTGGCATTCCAATCGATTTCAATGATTACATATTATATCTGGCGTTGCATATACATCGGTAACCTTGTTTGTTTCAAATACGAAAAATATCAAATCGCTATCCAAATATTGAATACTTCTTTTACCGAAATACATGTTCTTCTGGGGTTCACTTCCGATTTTTAGTAAATATACAACTTTTAACTAAAAAATGTACTTCTTTATAATTGAACATCTAAATTTCAATTGGTTTAATGAATTACATAATATATACGATCCGGCATCTCGTGCAGTAATAGACATGTTGAAATATGCTCCAGTAACATCTGTTTGCTTACAAATACGAAAACTTCCAAATGGATATGCACATTTAAATGTCTAGGTCGTGTGTGTTCGAGGGAAGGTCAGAATGTAGAAATAGAGAGAAAAACGATGGTGAGAGGGGGTGAGATAAAAAGAGAGGGTGCGATAAAAAGAGAGGGTGAGATAAAAAGAGAGGGTGCGATAAAAAGAGAGGGTGAGATAAAAAGAGAGGAGGATCGATTCCGTCAACACTTTATCTCTGAAACAAAAATAATTTCTGTCCTTCTTTTCTCATTTCCTTCCTTTTAATATTTCTTCGTTTTTATTTCGAACGTCTATTTACATTCATTCAGTTCCAAATTACAGATTCGAACGTAATTAAGCGAAGACGTCTAACATTTTATTTACATCATACTATTTTTATTTATAGTCTTTTAGTTAAACCTAACGAGTTCGAATGTAATCATGCGAAGACGTCCGATATATTTACAAATTATAATATTCTATTCAAAATATAATTCATAATATAATATTCTATTCAAAATATAATTTACTTTTTGCAATTGGCAGAATTGGCGATGGTCTTACAATTGTTTCGCAACGTGTAATATGCTACACTTAAATACTGCGCATCAGACAACAAAAAAGCATTTATATAGATTTTATATCGTACAGAAAGTTTAGGGAAAAAAACAGAAAGCAGACAATACTCATGCGTTATAACCCTCTCCAATTATAGCATTTCAATCAGGCTCTCATTTTGAGTCTATCGTACGAAGCAACCTCTTAGAATAGTTATGGGAAAACAATATCAAGGACAAAATAAACAATAAAAGTTGAAATAGCAAACGATTAAAGTTTGAATTTACGTTGGATATATATATATATATATATATATATATATATATATATATATATATATATATATATATATAAAACAATATAACAATTACACACACACACACACACATATATATATATATATATATATATATATATATATAAGACAAATGAATGTATGTCTGTCTCTGTTTTCTTCTGTCTCTGAATTGGTTTATAAGCTATAGTTAGTAAACCGACTTGATACCGATCATCATGAAGTTTGGAACATAGATAAAAGCAGTAAACTGTTTGATTTATTTCAGATGAGAAACTGGACGCAATACACCATTGTGAATGAATATATTTATGGAATAAAACAAATAAGAAGTTACCCTTACGTCAATTATCTACCATTACACTAATCGTTGCTTTGTTGTGGTTGTAGTGAAGGGATTCTTTCTACGTTTTAACGATATCTCTCCTGTAATTGCAGGTTGGCTCTACAATTTTTCGGGTCGAACATCTGTGGTCGTGGAAGGGGTTGATGAATGTCATGCGGACACACATACAGAAAATTCGCTTTTTATACATAGAAATACATAGGAAACTTCTCGCAAAAGCATTAGATTGTATAGAGAAGCGACAGCTGATGAAAAATGTCTGGAAAGAAGAATGGTTTTTAGATTTTCTTGGAATAATGCAAAGATACTCAAAGACTCATTTACTGGCTATGTTTTCTTTTCACTTGGAGATTTCAATAGGACAAAAAAGGTAAACAAACATTTAAAATGGTCTGTTTTCTGTTTTGCTCGCAATTTGTCCGTTCTTCAAGATTCTATCGATTCTCTCGTGTTCTTCAAACTACTGAATAACTCTCATCTATTCTAAACGTCTATAATAAGATACGCTGATGTCATGTGGTGAGAAAGGCAGCTACTGTATCGTTACAACCACACATAGCACAGTGTTTGCTTAGAAATACTTTGAGCGATTTTTTCAAATTCATATGAGCGTAATTACAAATATATTTCTTAGAAAGCTGCCTTACAGCAATGAGATCAAATTCTACATCTGTTTCGGAATTTTTTAGATTATGATTAATAATTTTGATTATTTAACCATGACTGAGTAGTAGTCTTAAGTTATTCGTAATTTCATTCTCAGTATCGTCTGTACCAAGGATTGAACTTTCAGCCGCCAGAAGACTGTCACTTAGAACTGGTTATAATTCAGCACTTTTATCCGTTGCGCGAGTAGTCCTTGCGGAACTAGAGCAAGCTACCTCTGTGGATTAAATAAAAGGGTTCGTTCGAAATTCCTTAGAGATTCCCGAGTTCGAGATAAATATCCATGAATTCGACAAAACGCACCTGAGGAGGTTTGGAGGTTACATCCACCGAAACGTTATGAGAATAGCATCCACGATGAGGATAATAGTCCGAAAAATTCAAATAATACAAAGTTCTATTTTTGAAAATAGCATTCGTCAACGTATGCTGCGTATGGTCCTAGTTTGGTAAACGTGACCCCGTTTTTTGTTGAGTTTATATTTCGGAGACACATTAGGCCATCAAACCAAGGCATAATAAGAGTCTGTTGTAAAATAGAGAGTATTTCGTTTGCCTAGAGTGCACAACTAGAAAGTAATGAGCCTACTTTTCCAGACACATTAGTAATAGCCCTAGATAATTCCGCGGCACATTAACTCTAGACGTCACCCATACACTGCATGTTTCCAGGTGTGTATCAGGTCAGGTGTACGAATAAAAAAAAATAATCCAAAAGGTTTCTATTAAAACTATTAATTTTCCAAACACAGGCAATAAGTAAGTTGGGTTTATACAGGGAGTAATCGCGCTCTTCCCCCCAATTCATATATCTAAGTAGTACACAGATGTAATAATGTTAGATTACTCAGCCTAAGCTAAATTATGAGAGACGACTAAAAACAGGATCTTTTCACATTTGTGTAAACTAACCATTGCAAAAAGAGTGCAACTTAATAAAAATAAAAATTATGTTAGTTTAATTATAATTTTAGACAGGCAGCACACAGGTCAGATGATACAGCTTCGTTATTTCAATGTGATATCTTGAACGATACAATTATCCGCACCGAGAGGACATTTTAATGACTTCAATGGCGACCAAATTATGGTCATAGTTCAAAGCATTTCAGGGATGTCACGGCTTGTCAGACTTAATAATGGTAAGTAGAATAATTTTGTCTGATCTGATTATTATAATGGTCGGAAAACTTCAGTCGCTATGAAACTTTAATTTCTGTTTCTACACAATTTATATTTGTATTATGATAATTAATCAGTCATATCGAATACTATATGATGAAACAACTTCAGAACTCAACACACACACACACAAATATATATATATATATATATATATATATATATGTATATATTAGTATTTCATGTATCCATTTTATAAGGAGATATAATTTTTTATGTATCAATTTTCAGTATTTACTTCAACAGTGCTCGATAGTAAGTAGAGCTAGATAGTAAGCTATGAAAATATATGTATGGCAATTTAGCTACACAGAGGCTCCCGCGTTTCATCCCCGGGTGGGTAATGTTCAGGTTAAAATGCATGGAGTTATTTTTGCCGTTTTTTTTTATATACACGGCTTGCTAGTTAACCAATCAGATGCTTTGTTGGTCTTTCAGCCAATCGTTGGGCTTCCCACGAACAAAGGTGTGGTTAGTGTTACTTCCTTCCTATATCCTGTGCTATTGTTCTGTTTTCTATAGATTGACCTATATCCTGTTACCTTTGTCGTGTCAATATAATGGGTGAATTCATTTTAACACGTGGTTCCTTGTATTTCTATTTTAGGTTTTTATTTTTAAATTGTTAAGTTTTTGTTTAGCTTAATTTTTGTTTATTTATTTATTTATCGTTAGCCTAAGGTACATTTATTTCTGTGTATGCAGCTGTTTGCTATCTCACTTCTACAGTTTAATAGATTTCGAGGGTCTTTAAAGTTTAGGATTTTAAATTTTTCATTCAGGCATAATCTACACGGGTTGTCTAAATTTCTACATGTACTGGCCTGTCGTATATATATATATATATATATATATATATATATATATGAATACTTTTTGTGGTACAAAATCGTATAATGGTAATACATATGTTTATTACGAGTCCTGATAAATAAAAATACAATAAAAATAAATGAAACGGTTAGCTCACCGATTGTACATCGCTCGACAGAGCTACATTTAAGAGAATAAATCTTGTATGAAAATTACAAGGACGTATAGAAAGGGACAAATTCCCTCTGTATACATGGAGAATGGCGATTGAAATTTAATATATATTTTCTAATATTTTAAAGAAGGTCTAGCTTACTGAAAATAAAGAATAAGTTAACGCTGAAATTTAAGGCAAAGGCACGCTTTTACAAGGCGATCTACAATATATATATATATATATATATATCATTCAAGTTCAAATACGTTGATAGCATGAACTAAAACCAATTTATTTTTAAAGTACCCAATACAAAGCAGAGCTTGATAAAATGTTTATAAAGATTAAATCAACATATACTCATTAATTTTTATTTTTTACCAAACATACTGCATTCAGCAATGGCTTCTACGACAATCCTAAAAAGTTATTGTAAAAAAAGCCAGCCTAATTAATTAGTGTAGGCTGATTTAATGTTTATAAATATATATATATATATATATATATATATATATATATATATACATATATAAACAAAACAAAACAAAACGAACGAACTGC
>OY744520.1:12680458-12747958 GCA_963556195.1 Sepiola atlantica
CACTAAGATATTTATAAGTAATCATTTTAACATTTAATTTCAACTGAGAATCGCCAAAAAATGTCTAACGCTGTTCTTTTTTTAATTGCAAGAAGTCTCTTACCTTGTAAGCAATGAGAAGAGCATCCTTTCTGGTCGGCTTGGAGTTGGTGATACTTCTCGCGTAAAACCTTTTCCTTTTTATCCAGTTGTGATGAGGAAATTTTGCGTTCGCGTTCGATGAGCTGCATTTTCTTTTGTAGGGAATTTCGTCGGGCGGAGTTCTTGATGTGACAGTCTTTGAAGCTCTGGGTGCTCTCCTCGATGGAGTGATCGAAGTTTGTAGTCATCGGTCGCGTCTTACCCCTTCCTGCTACAGCGCTACTCGCTGGTTTAGTCTTTGCCGGGGCACTCGGAATATTCCCGGAAGACATATTCGCGAAATTTAAAAACAAATCGTGACAGATATATATCAATGGAATAATTGGGTGGCAAGATTGTTTTCTTGTGTCTTTCTGTTTCTATTAAATTTTATCGTCCCTATTCATGGGAAAAAGAAATTAACCTAAAGTTAACTATATATACTTAATATGTCCCACTGATTTACAGAGAGATTAAGTATTGAATACAGTTTTATTCTTACTGGTACCCACCTTGACACATTTCTATTTTTAGTGAAAATATTTGATTAAATATGATGCTATAATGTAAGATAAGATAGCTAATTTATATAGTAATAAAACTGGGTTTTTTTATACGATGTTTACTTGTAATATTTCCCATTGTTATATTGCGACTTTAGAATTGTATTTTAAATAGTCGTTTTATTTAAGACTTCGGTTACGCAGTTAATAAATTACAGTATTCATCAAAGAGTCTAAGAGAAGTCACTGCTTTATTTAAAAAGCAACTTGTTAAATTTATTCTCTAGATATATATGTGTGTATGTTACAGTTTTGTTCGGGTGCTCAATACTAAAAGATTACTGCATAAAAAAGATATACTTCATATTAATGGAAATGGAAAAAATCACAAAATATATGCACACTTATTTGTTTTGTTGTGTTTGGTATGATTATTTTTTGTTTTGTTGTGTTTGGTATGATTATTATCTGTTTTATTGTGTTTGGTATGATTATTTTAATTCAATGTTGATTTTTGTATTTATTCGCTTCCTTTGTAATGAACTTCTGTATCTGTCAACACAGATAAAAGAATCCGCCTTTTTCTTTTCGTTATATCAATGCTTACCAACGCTTGCTTTTAAATAATTCAGTTCTTATTAAATTAATAACTGGGTCATCTATTGTAAAACATTCACATGTATAGTTCTTCTAAAGATCTTTTTATTCCTATCATAAAAAATGTCTTGCTTTTCGAATTTCGTAAATCAATTGATGTTTTGAAATTCAAATGTAAGTTCTGTATGGAATTAAAACAAAACTTTTTAGTAATTTTTAAAGAAATGTTTTTTAATCATTAGTAAGGAATGTAACTCTGGCAGGTTTTCCAGTCACTGTTGTTTTAGCGAGTGTCTAAGCGATTGACTAAGGAAAAAGAAAGGAGGTGACAATTTTAGTCTTGATAAGTTGAAGAAAATGACGATGGATTGTATACACCGCGTGCAAAGAACCAACTAACAGAACGTTACTAGTACTTTATTGGAATCCGAAAGAAGAAAGAGAAACAAAACATTACCACGGCAATCAACAAAACAAGTCAAAGCGTAGGATACAGTAACAAGTGAAGAACAATTGTAGAGACCAGGGATTGACCAGGGATGAAATGAACTAAATCAGAATGAAGTTAATGCATGAAAAGATTTCTAACATATACAATTTATTTTGTGTTTTGTTTTGTTTGCTTCGACATTTATTTTGATCTTTAGATTTTAACTGTTTTATTTATTTATTTATTTATTTATTTATTTATAAAATTTCATTTGAGATTATCACGCAGAAAATCTTTTATTAACTATTGATGTGTTTACATAATCGATTTGTAATATCCTTTTAAGTCAAGCGAATAAGATTTCGGGAAATAGAAGTGAAAATATCAAGTAATTTATACTTTTATTCAGTAATTTTTTCCCACTTTTTTCAGATTGTTTTGTAGAAACAATCGTCAGATTAAAAGACAGAATGAAATAAATATGAAGATAAAATCTTATGATTAAAACAATTTCTGCTTGATTGATTAAGGATTACATTTCTTGGTTTATAAAACCCTTGATAAAAAAATCTGCTTAGACAAAATAAATAATTTTACATCGAACACACTGATCACTTGCTGTCCTTAATTTATTTAAAATAGAATGCAACGTATAGCGAAGCTACATTTTCTTCTTCTCTTTAAAGGATAAACACTTTTAGAGTATGTGACATCTTTTAAAATATCTGAATTTGAGTTTAATAGAAGCGTGTGCCGCTTCGATTTCTTTTCTTTTATGACAATTCAATTCGATTTCTTATGATGTTCATTTTTGTTTCTTTGCTTATTTTAATTGTTTATCTCAACCATGATGCAATATAAAAAAATGTCAGCTTTTTCCGCTTCTAAAACCTATTTAAAGAAAATAGTTTTCGTCATTTAAAGCACAATTACTTTCTTTTCTATTTTTCGACGATTTTTTATGGCAAAAACAACATCTTGTTTTGATTTTAAAAATGATCTATTTCATCGACTTTAGATTGATTTGCGTTAGATTTCACATTAGAATAGACATGAAAGTGTCTAAGAAATATTCAGTGATTTTTTTAAGAAAAAAATATTGTCAAATTAAATCAGTGAGTCTCGATGAAGATGTGTCTATTTATATATGTTTCTGTTTCTGTTTCTGTTTCTGTATGTGAGTGAGTGTGCGTGTTCATTAAAACTTCTTTGTTAGTTAATTCCGTTCCCTTATCAGTGACGTAACACAAGATCCGTTTATTGGTCTATCGGATTTCTACTGATTTTTTTAAGTCCCGCGTCTGAAAACGCAATAGATTCCGTTTCGAAAGTCAACAGTGTCTGCTGAAAGGGGAAAAAGTTGTCCCCTTTGATAATTTGATCCAATTATAGAATTTCTTTATTTTCTCTTTCGACAGATTAACACCTTTCAAATTGCGATTAGTTTTTTAAATTTTTCATTGTTTTTTTTCTTTTCGTTAAAGTTTTTTTGTTGATGCGCGTTTTAACTTCCAGCGTTTCTTTCTCTTTGTATTGAAATAAACCTTTTATGACTGAATTTGTGCCACTTCCGATTCCTTATCCTATTCGAATTCAACGATTCCTGTCGTGTCTTCCCTTCTAAACAAGATGAGGTGATCAATTGAGATTTTCAGATTTCAATACTTGATTTCTTTTCAATTAATCTCGTTTCTTTACATTCCTTCCAAAGGTTTCTTTATTTAATTAAATATATATATATATATATATATATATATATATATATATATATATATATATATATATATATATATATATATGTATATAGTACTGCGTGAAACGACAACACCGTCGAACAAACGGGATTCAAAATGGATGTATCTGGAAAAATCTTAAAAAGACGTCCGAAAAGTGGTTGAAAACCCTGCACTAAAACTTGACGATGGCTGAACTTTATCCTGACCAGGACTTTGGTCATGTATGGTAGAGAAAAGAATCCAATGCGCTGGATACACGCAGATAAAATGATGATAAATTACAACATTGTTAAATTCGTGTCTTGTCCCTGTTAATTTGAACTCCGGCTTCAATGCTTATCTCCCTTGTTTATTCATTTATTCAGCAGCTTTGAAAATGAATACTATTTTTAAATGATTTTATAGACTGTTAAAATAACTGTTGTTGTTTGAATAGGGTTTTTTTAATACATAATTTTCTGACAATATATTTTATATTTTAATCTTCTTTGTGTTTTATTATTCTGTGAATTACATATTTTTCGCTGAATGGTTTTTCTTCATTTCGTAAAATGTGTCTTCATTTAATGAATCTGGTTTGATTTAATCTGTTGGATAATAAACTATCTCTGTACCTTGAGAAATCGGTAGAGTTTAATAAAACAATTTTATCATTTGATTTCAAACATTAGAAAGTCAAAATTGCACCTTTTTATAAATTTCGGTTTCTGTCAATGTTATTCGCTTTTTTTTCTTTTCTTTCTTGTAAAAATACGGTCGAAACGAAAAATTGTCTACGAATCAAAAAATTATGCAGAAATTATTATTTAGAAATTCTGAAAAATTACAATAAAAATATCCGCTAATCAAGATTTCCTGTGTCTACCAAATTTACACATAATTCCTTCCTGTCTTTTATAAAGAATTATTTTAGTAAATAAAATATAACTCTCCAAAACGAATGAAATTCGTAGGGATCCTTCACAGATTCATTGCCGTAAACTGTCAAACAATTTTAATTTGAAAGATATTTTTAAGAGAAAAATTCCTGTCTGTTCTCGAGATAAAAAAAACTTGAGATAAAATCGAAAGAGAATTCGAGAGGCAAGAACTTTATTTGTGATTTGGTTTATTTAGCCGTGAAAATGTATATCTCTTTTCGTAAAGAACTTATAAACAAATTGTTTACAGAGATAAAACATCGGAGTTAATTTTTAATCAAATTCCTCTTATCTTTACTCATTTCAAGACTAAGTTATCTTTAAAGGAGAATCATCAATAATTCCTTCAAGTCGCGACGAAACTACAGGAGGTGTTTTACTCTCTTCTTTACGACAATTAATCTCGCTGAAAATCATTACATTCACTTTTCTTTAAGCATAACAAACTGCTTAGATGCGTCTAAGTATTTCTATTAGAAGCTCTGTCCGTCAGTAGGTTTATCGGTCACGCTTAGTTTCAAATAGCAGACCTTAAGTTTGAAATAGCATTTTTAGATACGTGTATGTATTTCTATAAGAGTTTCAGACCGAATTATTTTTTTTACTAACGAGTCACCAATTATCAAGGAAAAAAGCTGCTCGAGGATAAGAGTTAACGAAATGTAGCAGATTGTCAGTTAAAATGATGAAGAATATTATGAGAAGATTGAAACTGAGAAGTGGGATGAACAAAATTGGATTATTTATGAGTATGGTCTATTACATGTATTTATTGGCACTCAATTGCAAGATGACTATGTTGTAGTCTACAGGGAAGCAGTCTGGTGGTGATGTTTTCCATCGATGGTAAGTCTCGGACCGTTTGAATGTCACGCTTAAGTTAACTAAATTGTCATCACTAAGCGCCCAGATTGAGTGGGCGCATCTTAAGAATAACAGTTCGTGTTTTCTTACGTCCGACTTGTCTTTCTGTAAATGCTACAATTAAAAAAGAGGAAGACATTCATTAAATTTTCCTTTTTTTGAATAAAAATTTGACGATAATTTCCATTAATATTCCCTGAAGGATTTCTGAACAAGATATGGTTTTCTTTAAATAAAAAAGAAGATTTTTTCTCTGAAATCAAATCAATATTTTTCCGCATTAAAAAAAAATATTTTGTATTTTCCATTCGTTAATGGTGGCCGTTTCAGTAAATACCGCTCTTTTTTTTTCTTTTGAAATAGTGAGTCTGCTTAATATCCTTGTAATAATTCCACAAAATATTACGCGATAAATTCAACTTCAAATGTAAAAAGTTTAGATTTTGTAATTAATATATGTGTAATAAGTAATTATTACCTCCCTTGTTAGAGATTATCTCTCTTCTTGTATAACTCTTTAGTTTAAAGAGAACTATAAATAGTTATCTATGTTTGTATCCGTTATTATGAACAGAATAAATTCTCATAAGTGTTATTGTTTGTTTGCGTTATTTAGACAACATGTTTTGATTCTTTTCTTCATTTTTTACTCGCTTTACGTTTCATTGTTTATCGTTTTTTAGCATAAATATTCCGTAAAGTTCGCGTCTTAATTTTCGTATTTATTTTCTATCAAAAGGAATAATCGCCAATATTTATTTCTGTGCATTTATATTTTATAGAGTTCTCTTTTCATGAATCCGTTTTCATTTTCAAGTTTTGACTTAAAGAAAACTCTCAGAAATATCTGTATCAAAAATCTGTAGAATTGAAAGAAGTTGTTTTGGTATTAAAATCCAAACGGGAAATTCTTCCAGTTGAATCTCTTAGATCAATTCACATGTTTCGATTAACATACTTGGATTGTTTCACGCGTTTTCAGATCTTCAAGGTAAATATTCCATCCGTCAGAATTGAAATATATGTTCGCGTATTTTAATTTTTAAAATTTTTTTCTGGTGTTGTAAATGAAATATTATTCCAATAAATATTTGATTGACATATTTTATAAAGTTCTCTTTTATATTTTTTTGGGATGCGTACTTGTATCTTTATGAGAGGATGTTGTTCGGTCAGTCGGTTTGACACGCTTCATTTTGAAATAGAAACGTGTAGATTTTGTGCAACAATGTGTTTTTTCATATTATATTTCAATTTATAGATGCTGGTATGGTCGGGGAAGCAGGAATCAGGTACGGAATTCCAAATGCAAGCGATCCGAGGAAATAGACTATTAGATTCATTTCGTCTTGTCTTGCAAATCGCATATCCTCCGAGATGAATTTCTTTGTATGTATTTTTTAACTTCTCTTTCAAATACCAACCATTAAATATGCGTGTGCTTAATTTTAGTCCGTTACTCTTTAGCTTGAAATCTCAGTTTCGGTGGTCTGTCACGCTTTAGTTTGAAATATCATTTTTGGTGGTTTGTCACGCTTTAGTTTGAAATAAAATTTCCGGTGGTCTGTAATGCTTTAGCTTGTAATATCATTTTCGGTGGACTGTCACGCTTGAGTTTGAAAACATTTTTTCGGTGGTCTGTCACGCTTTAGTTTTAAATAAAATGTTCGGTGGTCTGTAATGCTTTAGTTTAAGATAACAAATTTGGTGGTCTGTCACGCTTTCGTTTGAAATATCATTTTCGGTGGTCTGTCACGTTTAGTTTGAAATCTTATTTTCGGTGGTCTGTAATGCTTTGGTTTGAAATCTCATTTTCGGTGGTCTGTCACGCTTTAGTTTGAAATAAAATTTCCGGTCGTCTGTAATGCTTTAGTTTGAAATATCATTTTCGGTGGTCTGGTACGCTTAGCTCGACCTCTCATTTTCCCCATTAAATGTGCAGATTGAATGGACGCATCTTAAATGTGCAGATTGAATGGACGCATCTTAATCGTGAACTTCTCGTTTCAAGTACGAGTAGGTTTTTTTGAAATCTGAAATTAAAATGATTTGTTTCTTTTAACGTTACACAAAAATAAATGATCCTAAAATCCTTTATGTTGAGTTCTCCGATTGGGTCGTTTCGTATCGTTTCGTTTGTGTCCTCGTCTCATATTTGAGTGACGTCTATTGAAAAAGCCAAATATTATCACCATTTTCTTGTCAACATACACACGCGCTGCCCCTCACTAAGACAGGGAAGGGCCGTCATCAGCGAAGGTCATCATGAAAGTAACATGATCCTGTTTTTATAGTTTACTTTCCATTCAACATTAAATCTTGGACTAAAACGAGTGACGGTTGGGTTGGATCTGCAGGAGGGGAAACTTGTAAATTAAAAAAAAGAATACTTTGTGAAGAAAATGTTTTTCACCTACATTGTTCACACTCGCTTTGTTTGGAGTGCGACCGGGTGGGGACAACCCGGTACCAAGTAATCTCAGGTAAAACTTAGGATTAAAAACAATAAGTAAGTGTGTGTGGTGTGTGGGTGGGAGTAAGTGAGGTAGGGAGTAAGTAGGAGGCGTCATTTGGGTAGCGGTTAAGTCCGAAATCATGTTTGACACTTGAGCGCAAGGAGAAATATAAAGTTTTATTTTTGCGACAGAAAAAAATACTGAAGAAAAATTATATTTTGTTTTTTCGAAAAAAAATGAGTAAAAGATGCTCAATTTTAAATTTTAAGGACAGAAAACGCGAAAAAATAAAAATAAAAGAGGATGTATACGAACGGAAAAAGAATATAAAAGAACGAAGGTAAGAAACTGAGCTCCAACCTATGATTCCAACCTATGATTCCAACCTATGGTTCCAACCTATGATTCCAACCTATGATTCCAACCTATGGTTCCAACCTATGATTCCAACCTATGATTCCAACCTAGGATTCCAACCTATGGTTCTAACCTATGATTGCAACCTAGGATTCCAACCTAGGATTGCAACCTATGATTCCAACCTATGATTCTAACCTATGATTCCAACCTATGATTCCAACCTATGGTTCCAACCTATGATTCCAACCTATGATTCAAACCTATGATTCCAACCTATGATTCCAACCTAGGATTCCAACCTATGGTCCAACCTATGATTCCAACCTATGATTCCAACCTATGGTTCCAACCTAATGTTCCAACCTAGGATTCCAACCTAGGATTCCAACCTATGATTCCAACCTATGATTCCAACCTATGGTCCAACTTATGATTCCAACCTAATGTTCCAACCTATGATTCCAACCTATGATTCCAACTTATGATTCCAACCTAATGTTCCAACCTATGATTCCAACCTATGATTCCAACCTATGATTCCAACCTATGGTTCTAACCTATGATTCCAACCTATGATTCCAACCTATGGTCCACCCTGTAAAACATTTACAAGAAGAACTTGTCTAGCTGCAATAACTGTAGATAATTTTCCTTTTAACCTCTATGTACCTAAAGGTAAACAAAACTTCTATGTACAAAGTTTTTTTTCCAATAACTATTCGTCTGTGGAATACAATATCACTGAACTACTTCCCATAGTCGTTTTCAAGTCCAATGTAAACAAATTCTTGTTGTCCGTCCTCTTAAATAATTTAATTTCTGGCCAGTCTCAACCATTGTTACCAATCTTTATGTTGTTTCACTGTCCTCCTCACAAATGCATTAACCCTTATCCTCGAGTGGCCTATGGACCTTGATAAGTTGTGACTTGTTGGTATATAAAAAGATAAGATGCGTTCATTGAATGCGCGCGATTAGCGACGAAAATCCAATTTCAAATAAAAGAGTGATAGAACAACATGTCTTATCTTTGATGCTTGTACGTATCTAAGATAAGATGCGTCCATTCAATACGCGCGAAAACAAAGAGTAAAAAGTAAACCCAAAGTTTACTTTCGGCAGCCTCGTAACTCTCGCTTTCTCTCTATTTTGTACTTAAGTCCTCATGAACGTTGTTTCTGACAAAGGGGGAATACTTGCTGTTTTCTGGATCGGCTGTTGTTTTCAGTGATTGTTTATTCACCTCCTCGCAAGGGGTTAGACACAAGGTCAAGTTTTGTTTTGAAAAACCACTAGAAGAAGTGCACCCTAGCTTACAAAAATGACCTGAGCAGCCCGGCCAGCTTTTCCCGGTAGATATATCTCAGGCGATTAGTAATAAACTAACCATTTCTCAAAGAGAGAAGTTTGCCTAGGGGTGGACCTCCAAGTACTGAACATAATCTTATCTCAGTTCGACAGAAGCAATGCCACTGTCGGACTGTGGTATGTGCAGATTTTCAATCCGCTCATAATATTCATCATCATTCAAATGTCAATTTATCCATCTCATTAATCAATATCCTCGAGTGGTGTTTGGTTTTGATAAGTGGTAATCCATTAATACAAATATATATTTTGTTACTCCATTCAGCCGACTGACCGACTGAGCTTCTAAAAGATATGTAAGGACGTATCTAAATAGAAAATAAAAAAGAAAAAAAAGAAAAAGCTTGTTAGAGAGATCGCTAATTAGCTGACAAGAAAAAAACAAAGAAAAGCCACATTTATTGACGGACGTGAATAATTAAAAAGATCAATCGATAAACAAAGGGAAAATATCGAACTTGTAAGAATTCAATCGTTCATTTGCGAGTCAAAAGTAAATTTATAAACATTTCGAAATCAAATGAGATATAATCGAAGTTACCCCGCCCCCCTCCACCCCTTCACCGACTTAAAAGAATATAATTTTTACTCTTTTTATGGTTTTTAACAAAAGTGATATCGCATTATTTCTGATAATTTTCGTCAATAAACGATATTTCAATGTTTGATTATTGAGTATTGTTTAATTTTGAACCTGGGAGGTGGTCGTTCTGAAGTGGATCTTCGGCTCTGGCTGGTGACTCGGTGTGACGTGTTCGAGTCTCGTCGCTTTCATAGCACCACTTTTATTAGGACAACTAGCAACTTTCACGTGGTTCCATTTGTGATTACCTGATTATATATAATGCCATTCGAAATAACGTTACCTGTGATTCATGATCAATACGTTTTCAATTCCGAACCAGAGCAAATTATGTCAATCAGATCTATTTTAAACATATACGCACTAATATATTGGGGAAAGGTATATTACATAAAAAAGTTGTATGAGAAATATCAAAAGTTTCTGAATGGTTGAGCTATGTCACGTGTTATAAGAATAAGTTTATTTGTAATTATCAGAGTTAATAACAGTAATTTAGTCAGAGATGGTAGTATATGGAGGTCTTCAGGCTGATGCCATCATGACCAACGTAGGAGGGAATTATTCAAGGAAAGTTACTAATAGCCAATTCTTTAACAAATAACCCGGCCGTATAAATTGTTGAACACATAAATAAAATATATTGAAAGTTTTAATTGTGTTCGTTGTCCTTTTTTAAAAACACTTTCTTACCAGGAAAAATGAATAAAAAGATGGTTACACGGTAACAAAGAAACGAGCCACGTGACGTTCACATAGCATATGAACCCGTCTTCCTCCATTAGATATGGTTAAAAAGTAGCTACGCGTGTTCAATTAATCGTTTGCAATACGTATTGAACTCTTGCATTAAATAACCCCCCCCCAAGTACTTGATATACCATTAAATACATAAACAAATACAAACAATTCAATCTAATTCTGTAGTTCTTCTACATTGTTCATTGCCCACCATTACTACACTAGCATAGATTCCAAGGTAGTCATAGCCGAGGGTTGGCAATCAGGACAAGGTCAGATTGTTTATAAAATAACCTTCATAGCGCGCGTCTCCAACAAAACCTGACAACTAAGTCCAGCTCGTATAGCTTAGATATCAATCCGGCGGAACTGCTACTACGGATAGAAGACGTGAAGGTGAGTTACATGAAAACCAGAAAAGTTTCGGGTGTATGGGGCTCATCAATCTGGAAAGACGACTTATCTTCAGAGAAGGAAAATTCTGATCTAAAAAATTCACTGCTTTACGAAATGAACCCTGACAAAAAATCTGGAGCTGGATTCCCAAGACAGTCGGAACCTGCATATAACAACATTTTGACTAACCCCGCGACAGCACTGGAGTGTGTACCAGCGTTTGCTTTTACAAGGACCCAGTCTAACAACATCGATACGGAGAGGGGTATGCTGCATGGGTAACAGCTTGCTCTTTATATTTACTTACCAAGGCTTTGCGCTCGGTGTACATCCCATAGTCTTCCTAGACTGATGGACCCCAATACAAATGTGTGAATAAATTTATATTGACCAAAGAAAATGCTATTTCAAACTGAAGCGTAATCGTCCAAAGAAAATTCTTTTAATTCAAACGTGAACGCGACATACAAACGCAAATGCTATTCTAACCTTTACCGGGAGAGTTCAACGAAACTGCTATTTAAAACTCAAGTCTTATCGCCCAATAAAATGATACTTCAGACGTAAGACTAAGAGAGCGATAGAAATCCTTTTTTAAATTACAGTGTGGCCGACTAAGGGAAAACTAGAGCAACCTACTAACCAAGCTTCTCATCGATAGGCTATTTTACCTCCCTCCCACCGTAAGAAGATGTGATACAAGGTACAAAAGGTAGGGATTGAAAACCAGCAAACATGAGGAAGTTCACTATGGCCCACGAAATGTATGATCAGCCCTTTCGAGATTATCCTGTTAGACCGCCCAAGGCGACTTGCAATAAACTATTCCCTTCTCAAAACGCGAGATGGTAATGTCTAAGCGGGTGAACCCCATAAGAACTGCACAGAACCACACGTCAGCTTTACAGAAAAAAGGCCACCTACCTTCCAAATAGACCAGATTGTCGGACTGATTGTTGAGGACACATCCTCGACTCGTATGAACGGTCAAGTATAATATCACGGTATAATATAACGAGCACTTCTCTGTCTGTCTGTCTGTCTGTCTTTCTGTCTGTCTGTCCGTCGCGGAGAATCTTTGTAAACGTAAGAGAGAGAGAGAGAGAGAGAGAGAGAGAGAGAGAGAGAGAGAGGGAGGGGCTCGAGTAATTATACTTAATTAATTAATTTGGTCAAGTCAGCGTTCATAACATTTGTATACCTTTAGAATTAGGAAACTATTAATCAATTAATTTACATTAGATAACATTAAATAATATTAGATAACATATAAACAAAGAAGAACGGTGAAGGCTAGCTAAGCATCTAAGAGACGTATTTCATTTGATAACAGATTTAGGCGCTTCAATGTTTGCGATGCGGTTATTCGATTTTCGAGTTTCGTTTACTTCTTATTAAATATTCCATATCGATTGAAACACAAGTCAATATTAATGTTGCAATTCAGGAAATCGATATGCAGTGAAATACCGCCTCTCATAATCGATATCGTGTATTTTTATTTAATTGTCGTATTCAATGACGTCACGCCGTGATAGTTTAATAAAGATAAATGTAACCGCCTATTTAAAACATCTCCCTCAATCATCGACTTTCAATTTGATTCGTTTATAGCAACGTTCTAATAAGTGTATTGTGTCGCTACATTTAATTCTTCTTAAAGATATGGTAAAAGCAGGGCTATCCGGCGGCGTCCGGGCATTGTATTAAACATAATACCTAATTCAAATGTAGCTTACATTTCATTCGTAAAGCCATTTGCCTATATAAAGTTTATAGATACAATTTAAATAATTGTAGTTGCTGAATTAATATATATATATATATATATATATATATATATATATATAAATTCAGCAACTACAATTATTATATATATATATATATATATATATATATTATAGATAAAATAGTTATCCACGGACACGTGTTTCGCCGTTACTACAGCTCATTAGCGTGTCTAACTATGATAGGATTCGAACCCTCTATCACACACACACACACACACATATATATATATATATATATATATATATATATATATATATATATATATATAGGCAGCATCTTCTCTTGCAGGCAAGTATTGACGAATATAAAACACAACTCATGTCTAGATATCCTTTGATAGATCCTTTCAATAGTCCGAATTAGGATCTTAGTTTCGGAGGGGAAATGCAAATTATGGCAAATTCATCAGCCAATTCCCCTCCGAAACTAAGATCCTAATTCAGACTATTGAAAGGATCTACCAAAGGATATCTATTATTATTTTGTCATTAATCCTCTGTTACGTGGCATAAACTCATTGCACATAATTCCTTTTTAATCCCATCAGACGCAAAACATAATTTTCTTAGGGTGAATATCTGCTTTTAGGCTGGCTAAAAGTGTGGCTCATCTCGCTTACCCCAGGGTCTCTATTTCACCTAAACATTACAGTAAATAATTCATTTCACACCACCTGTAACAACTTGCTTTAAAATGATGCATTTTCATTCCGTTTATACAATAAATCACAAATGGAAATCCTTTTTCTACTGAAATCATATAGCACCCAAACATCGTATCGATTCGTGTACCCCAGTTTTACTAAATGCTCATGAATAGTGGATTTTGATATGTTCAGCTTTTCCGCTAGTTTTCGTGTTGTGTAATGTGGGTTATTCTTAATTAATGTCTTGATTTGGTCATCATCTGTAGAGGGTGGTCTGCCTGAGCGTTTGTCATCGTTAAGGCTAATATCTCCAGCTCTAAACTTTGCGAACCATTTCCGTACAGTTCTGTCAGCTAAAGCATCGTCACCGTAAACTGCACATATCTTTTTTGTTGTTTGCGATGCATTTTTACCTTCATGGAAATAGAAAAGCATCAAGTGCCACAAATCGGTCTTACAATCCTCCATTTTTTAAAGGACTCCAAAATAAACACAACTTAAATAACTTGTAACTTTCTTTCTCAAAAGATAGATTGAAGTATGTTTTTAACCGGAAATGTAAATATGATATAGTTAATAAGGATATTTATAACATATTTGAGACACCCATGTATCTGAATATTTATATTAAATTTTGAAAAACAAAAAGATGATGCATTTTTAAATGATAAAATCATTTATGAATTTATTTATTAGGTTAAGATTTTCGATAACTACATGTTTCTCAGAAGCAAGACATTTTCCCTTTTGTGTTCACTTTTTGGTATTTATTTCACGTTAAACTATCGTCTCTAACAACATTAAAAGTCTGTGCATAAAAAATAAGATAATTGTATCATTTAAAATTGCATCATGTTTTGGCTTTTCAAAATTTAATATAAATATTCAGATATATGGGTGCTTCAAAAATGTTATCAAGTTCCTTATTCCAAAGGCGCTATTTACTTCACTTTATCCAACTTGACGTTTTTTTTTCTGTCTCTACGGTGGGTTCGACCCTCCGGGGTAAATACCAACAAAATGAACGAAAAAAAAATGTCTTGCTTCTGAGCAAGATGTACTAATCGAAAATCTTAGCCTAAAAAATAAATAAATAACTGATTTTATCATTTAAAATTGCATCATGTGTTGGTTTTCCAAAATTTAATATAAATATAATATATAAATCGATTTAACCCTTATATATAAATATATAAATATAATATATAAATATACAATATATATATATAAATATAATATATAAATATATAAATATATATATATATAAATATAATATATAAATATATAAATATATATATATATAAATATAATATATAAATATATAAATATATATATATATGTATATATAAATATAATATATAAATATATAAATATATAAATATAAAATATAAAATATAAAATATAAAATATAAAATATAAATATAATATATCTGTTATTATTTTGACATGCTCTAACGTATCAAAACATGAACTACTAAATCGGCACGAACCTTCCGGACAACTTAATAGTATATATATATATATATATATATATATATATATATATATATATATATATATATATATATATATATATATAAAAGTATAAAGGTATACTCAAAAAGAAGAATAAATGGGAAATTCTAGCAGAGTGCTCAATTAAATTAAATTAAGAGCATAATATTTAAATTAAATTAAGCAGATTAAAATCTGTATTTATAAATATATATATATATATATATATATATATAGAACGCAGTATCACTTCTTGTTTTTGAACTTTAATAAAATCTGATTAATTTCTTATTTTATTATGTAATTCAATTAATATGATTGCTCTATACATTATATTGAGCTTTGTTTTTATCCTGATAGTCTACTAGCTTAATATAGTATTTATATCTTTAAAGTATTATTTTACTCTCTCTCTCTCTATATATATATATATACATATATATATATATATATATATGTATATAACTCTTTGTATATACCTTCTTTGTTTGTTATGCTTTTATTAAGTTTATCCACGTGCACACTTTATGACGTCTCGATAAAGCTTATTCGCCTTCTCTCTTTGATTTGATAGATTGTGTCATCATTTTGTAACGTCATTTACTGTGCCCGGTTATCCTCATCTCTGTTTAGTGGATGACGACACAGATGGGGTATTTTGTTTAGAGTAACCATATACTCATTAATACGGTTGTTACTACCTACTTAATAAACCTACACACCTATCATACCTGTTATTGTATATTTTAAGTCAACTCCATTTTAATGAATCATTGGATGCGTGACAATGCCATTCATTGTAGTTATTTACAAACTAGTAATGTTGAGAGAGGTATGCATCTACATTTGAGCAACTTGTGTTTAAGTAATCGTATTTGACATACCTTTTTATCCAAACCGGGTTGAACAACAAAGCAAATCAAAGATACGCGAATACAGCTATGATAATGATAATAAATGAAAGTTAAAAATCAATCAAAAATATCCCACACATCGCAATAGATGATACTGCAGATCTGACAACTTAATCTATGCTGGGGCCAGATCTGTAATTGCAAGATTAAATATACAATCCCTCCTAAGAATGGATCACCAGAGCTCTGATGGGAAATTAAACTTGAATCCTAGATCAAAAAGGGGCCGTGAAAGGGGAAAAAACAATGAAAGAATAAAATGACGAGAGTCAACAATTCAAAAAAGGCCGCCATGGTAACGTATTGGATCAGAGTAAAAAAACTAGCAAATATTATCTTTTTTATTAAACCAAAATTGATAACAATGTTTTTAATATGACGAAATAATTTTCCAACTTAAAAATTTTATAGCTTGTAAAATATTCTATGAATCTCATGTAGAAATTCGCTGAGACGTTTCGTCAAGAAATTATAATCGGTCATTAACATCATAGAATTATTTTAAGGACTAACATTTATTACCAATCAATTTATCTCGGCTTCGTTTTATCCGATGAATTATTGTATTTTAAGTTATGAATGAATGAGATACAGATATTTATAGGAATGGAATCAACCATTAAAATCGAAGTAATGAATGTAAATCGTATAAATATTTAAATGCCAGAACTTTCTCAAATTATGATCATTGCTGAGATGTACTACCACTACTGATACCACTACTAATACAACTACTGTTGTGCTACTACTACTACTACTACTACTACTACTACTACTACTACTACTACTACTAATCATCATCATCATCTTCATCATCATCATCATCTCTTGAGTGAGTAAGCCAACACGCATAAGCAGATGACATCACTGGTAAGCTGAAACAGAATAACGCTGCGTAAATAGAAATATAAACAAACAAAAAAAATTACATAAGAGGAAACCAAGGGAAGTGAAACTGCCACGCATTGAGAAAATGGGATGGCACTAGAATCGATTCGTACCACACACAAACAATGGTCCTGAAGAGTTAGGGTGAATGGAAAGATTTTCTATACATTCACGGGAAAGGTACGGAGAGTACCACAATTCTAGGGATATATATCGGTAATGATATTCGAGAGAAAGCAAACGACCGTTATTCGCGAGAACTAAATGATGAACAGCTGTTGCGAGAATGCAAAGTGATTTTCAACGGTTATTGGAAGAAACAGAGAGCTCTTGATAGTTGGGGAGGCCTGTCGAAAGTTAAACTGCAGAGAACACCAACGGCTGTTGATGATCACTAACAATGAGAAATAGTGAGTAAAAAATACAGGCATAACTTGTGGGACCCTGTGGAAATTCCACGGTTGCTCATAAGTCACTTAGCTGTTTATGTTTGAAATTCTAAAGTTAAAAAAATACGGTAATACAGAACAGAAAGTTTATTCAACAAATTCATTTATGGGAGTTTAAAATTACAGCCAATTTTCAAAATTTCCACCTTCGTTCTGCATGCATAGCTCTATTCTTTTTTGCAAGGAATTTACGACTCTTTGTAGCATATTTGATCGATTAATTTTAACAAAATCGGAAGTGATTTTTGATTTGAGGTCATCAATGTTAGTTATTGGTGTGGCAAATACTTGGTCACGTAAATATTCACAGAAAAAATAGTCCAACGGCGTCAAATCAGGGCTTCGCGGAGACCAATTGATTGGCCCATCTCGACCCCACCATCGATTTGGGAACTTCTCATTAAGAAATTTCCGGACATTGAGTCCCCAATGCGGAGGAGCGCCGTCTTGATGGAAGATGGATTTTGAGTATATTCTTCACTGTTTTAATTGAGGGATTAAAAATTCTTGCAGCATTGACAGGTAGTTTTCTTTATTGACATTCGTATCAAAAAAATAAGGATCAATGAGATTTTTACTTGTCAAAGCAGCTCATACAGTTACCTTAGGAGATTGATAAGGTATTGTCATTGTCAGATGGGGGTTTTCATAACCCCAAACACGACAGTTATGTTTGTTCACAGTTCCTTGGACGAAGAAAGTTGCCTCGTCGCTAAACACAACGTTGGAGAGATAAGAAGAGTTCGACGATATTCGATGAAGTGTTTCTTCACACATTGCCAGTCTCGCTGCTTTATCTACCTCTGTTATTGCTTGCACTGTTTGGACATGAACATTCTTAAGCCCAACAGATTGAAGGGTTCGTTGAACGCAGCTATAGGATGTCGATAACACTTGAGCAGCCTGGCGAATTGATGTTGAAGGTTTTGTTTAAAGCAAGGTTTGGCTTTCTTCTTCTTTTGCATCATTGCGTTTCGGAGCACCTGGTTTTTGAGCATCTTGGACGCTTCCAGTTTCCTTGAATTTTTTAAAAATTGAGCGCATGGTGTTATGCGAAGGAGGCTTTCTGTTCACATCACGTTTCCATTGTCTTTCAACAAGCGTGGGAGATTCATCAAATTTGGTCATATGAATAACAATAAAAATTCGCTCTTCAATTGTAAATGACATACTGCCTGAAAAAAACACATATGATGATTTACACAAATTTAAATAAATATAAATAAATATATATAGAAACAAATATATAAATGAACAAATTTAAAATAACAAATAGCAGTAATTAGTGAGTAAAATAACAATTATCAAAAATTCATAGTATGTTTGTGCTTCATATGGTAATCATTTTAAATAGCTAAGTGACTTATGAATCACCCTGTATTTCCCTTGAAATAATAAATGTCTGTCAGGGTTAATAATATTTAGAAATAAAATATGACCTTTTCTTCCATAAAATAATTGTCGGATAAATATTCATTGAATAAATACAACGAATATGTGTCTTCTTTTATTTATTAAAAGTTGTAAAAATATAATCTTATAAAACACAATAAATACTTTCTTCTTACCGTAAAAATAAATGTCAACTTAAAAAAAAAACGTATGTCACTGCTTTTGATTAAAAGTTAAAAAATTAGATGAATGAGAAAAATAAGTTTTTAAAATTACGACATAATTTTAAAAATGTTTTATTCGATTTTGGAACAAATTTTTAATGGAAATCCTTCTAGACAATACATAGAGCCACTTGATGTAAGGAGCTAAAAATACTACTCTAACTAAAACACTAGCTAAGGATAAGTGTTAAGGGAATAGATTTCTACCTAGGAAACAGCAATTATTCCCCTTATGTCAGAAACATTGCTCATTAAATCTGAGGACTAAAGGACAAAATAAAGGAGGCGAGCTTTACGAGGCTTTCGAAAGTGACCCCAAGGTCCACTTAGGTAAAGTCTAAATTGTTTCAGTATAACGACTCCAGATATTCAGAAAATACCTTTTTACATTTCATATTTGGCGATCGGGCTAACTATTCATTTTTTAATGGGTGTTGGAGGTGATGGCATACGTACCAACAGGCGTGTTATAATACAGATAATGTGAGGCTAAATAAACAATGGCTTAAAGAACGATTGGAGAAGCGAGGGGGATAATCTTAAATCAAAAAGAGAAGCTAAAGTCGTGAATGAAAATATGTAAATAAAAAATGATTAGGACAACTAGAACGGAGAAACGAAGAGAAAAAAGAATGTCTAAGAATTATGAAGAAGTAGAGCAAATATAATAGTGAAGAAAGGAACGCTAAGATGTGACATATATAAATCCCAATAGTATAAAAAACACAGAAAAAATTCAGAATTAGAAAAGCCAGTTTCAACAAAATAAAAACAGCGAAAGGAAAAACCAGACGCGGTAAAAATTAGACACTCCTATAGTAATGTATGGGAAAAACGACAAGAACACAAGAACGTGGAATGGCTGAAAGCATGAAGAAAAACAACCAGGAAGTTTTAAAAAAGGAACCGAAAGTTAAATAAGCATAATAACCCTGGAGATGATCTTAAAGAAAAATGGCAACTTAGTAAAAGAAAAATGGCTAGGAATTCCGCAGCTTAACATTCACAAACAACATGAATTGGGATAACTACTTAGAAGATATTGTAAAATTTGCTGCAAAGAAGTTGTTTTCTCTCTACCGGGGTAGAACATTTTTTTACACCTGTCAATATCTTATATCTCTATAAAAATCATTATTCGCTCATGCATGGAGTATTGTTGCCACATCTCTGCTGGTTCAGCAATCACTACTATGTCTCTCTCTTTAACAGGGTGCAAAAAAGTATCTAACCTAATATGTCCGGTGTTGTCTACCAAAGCCCAATCCCCTGTCCTATCGCAACAATGTCTTCCACGGAATGTGCTTCGACGAACTTACTGTACTTGTACTCCCCAACGTAAATATTCTCGATCAACTCGACTAGCAGCAAAATCCCACCCCTTCACTGTAAAGGTCCCCAGATGCCGGAAAATAGCTTCTCTCCTCGGACCACTTGCCTATGCAATTCCCTCCCTGCTCCCTGTTTTCCAACTGTACAAACATGCAGAAAATTAAAAGTAATATGAACAAAAACCTTTCTACTTAGGATGCACCCTATAAATCTGCCCCCTAATCATAGTAGCCTCTTACATTTCAGTGGCAATATGCCTTGTTTTGAGTGAATAAACATAAAAACAAAGCTAACCGAACACGATAAGTTACAAATATCTGGCCATCCGTGAAGCCGACGTCATCAAATAAGCAGAGATGAAAAATATAATAATGAAAATAACCTAGACGAACGTTAAAACAACTTGAAACTAAATTATAAAGAAGCAACCTAATAACAGGACTAAATACATTTGCAGTACCCTCGCGAGGTAATACGGACACTTCAGAGACACTCGGTAATGTACACAAATATAAAACCGTTAATTATTATTTCTCTTACTTTCCTTGTGTGTAAGATTAGGGGTAATATTGCTGACTACTGTATTAGCGATCGCGTTTCGAATCTCAGCTTTAAACACTCATCGTGTCTAGTCGCAACAAGGAGCTTTAATACGGCGAAACAGCTATCTGTTGATTACTATTCTCAATACACTAACGACAATAATGTATTTTTAAATCCAATAAAATGATATTGTTGTATAACTTCGTGTTTAATAATTGGCAATAATGGAGATTCGGCAACAACTTAATTAGAACTCCCTTAGCGCAGCACGAAAATAATCCCACAACGAAGAATGATTCCCCACCATAAATGTCATGACTCGCAGAAAAAGCAAAGAACCTATCCAAAGAATTATCATCATCATGTAACCGTGTAGCAGCATCATATCAGCATTACGTGTTTTTCTGCGGTAGCAGAATCACATGACTTTACACTAATTTATTGGACTATAAATATTTATAAGCCAGACTTTGCAATAAAACACCTAAACAAGAAAAAGACGATTTTTTTTACCAAATGACCGTGTGACAAAATTTCGGGAAACGAAACGTTTTGTTTAATATAAAGATGTTCAAATTAAAATCAGACAAACATAACAACTTATGAAGCAGATCATCCCTGTAGTGCAGATGTCACAGATTCAAGGAGACAAAGTCGTCATGTAGAAGCGAAAAATGCGACGCGTTAAAAGAAGAGAAAGTCCAGAGGTTCGTAAGGAAATTACTTTACATCACATGTAAAGATATATTTGTATGTCCCCTTTGTATGTACCCTCTGTGATCTTTGTATGTCCCCTCTTCCAATTTCTACATCAACACTATTTGTCTTTCCACTTAATGTGTCACAGGGCAATGGTCCTTAAACTATGACTCCATCTGGTTTGTTACAGTTTCTTAGAAAGACTAGCAAACATTTTTTCTCTGTGCAAATATTTTTAACGTCTTCAAAGGAGAAATAAGTACAAATATTTGTAAAAACAACTTTTAAGAAAAAAGATATTTTAAAAAGGTGAAAAACGAACAGTTTATGATTAAAAAAAAAACACTGATGAAGACTTCTCAATTCAAAACCATGCAATGAAAAATAATAAAAAATCAGTGGGGGAATTTTTAAAATGCAATTTTTTGCATTGGGATTCTTTTGGAATGACACCAGTCAATGGAAAATGATAAACTAGTAATCAAATAGTCTGTAGGGATTTCCGTAGTCGTGCTGTTCGTTGTGAGGTAATGTTTTATTACCTCTCCTCTAGATGAACCAGAACATATCCTGTTGAGCCTAAAATTGCTTGTCTGCCTGCTTGCACTTGATGGGTAGACAAGAACAATGTTGCTAATACAAAAGTTTGGACGAGAGACACATTTATTAAATTTGTTGAAATTTAAGCTTAATATTGGTCACCAAATTTATTTTCCGTGGGTCACGAGAGGCGTGTTTAAGACAGCTCTTATAGTGCCTGGCGCTCCTGGAATGATTAAAAACAAGTAAATCACAATTCAGTTAACTTCTCAGGAAAGTCTTACATTTCTTATAAATTAAAACTATTGGTTATTTGTTGTATGCACACGCACTGTGTAAATGTATATCTTTATAAACCTGTATGCTATATTCCTTGTGTTCACTCTCGGGTGTATATTTGTGCGTATGTATATGTGGCTAGTATATGGAATGAGATGATAAGCAAGTAACAAACTAATTAAATAATTATATTGGCAGAGAAACATCCATAAAGAGTTCATTGGCTCCAATATTTCGACTTAATTAGTAAAGTCTTGGCATTAAATGAAAACTTTATTCAAGTGAAGTAAAGTTTTATACAGAGAAAACAAATTATTTTTTCTTTAAATAAACCCTCTCACATATAGATGTATACATAACACTGTTGAAACACTGACGAGGTTGTTCTCTTGCTTGCTTGTCACCGGGCACATTTCATCGGCACATGAATGTTTTAGATGGTGGGTGGAAGGGCGAATGACATAAAACAAAAGCGGATGGTGAGATAAATGATGAGAGGAATAAGATGAAATAAATAATTAAAAGAGAGAGAAAGAGGGTGAGAGAGGGTGGATAAAAGAAAAGTAGAAGAGAGGGAGAGAAGAGAAAGAGATGCGTAAGAGAAGGAAGTAGAGAAAGGCGATAAGCAAAAAGAGAGAGAAGAAACATAAGATAGAGAGAGAGGAAGAGAGATAGGGTCTATTATGAAACTAGAATGAAAGAGAAGAGAGAGAAGAAACAAGAAATAAAGTAGAAGAAAAATGAAGAAGAGAGAAAAACAATAGAAGAGAGAGTGTCTATTATGACATCATAATGAGAGAGAGGAGAAATAAAAAATAGAAGAGAGAAGGGGAAGAGAAATGGAAAGAGAGAGGAGGAAGAGAGAAGGAAAGAGATATAATGGTTATTATGGCATCACATATTCTGAATTTGTGAAATCCTTTCACTTTTTAAACCTTGTAAAACCTAATTATCAAGCAAGGTCAAACTAATATATATCTATATACTACTAAAAGTCTATGGGTCTTGTATGTTTGCAATCAGCTTTCAGCTTTCCGGTTTTCAACATCCGGTTGCGCATGCGTAAATAGCATCGTCTTAAATCTGTTATTCCGATTCCGTTAATCTCTTACGATTAACGAACGCATGCAATTTTTCATTCTGGAAATTTTTATATCGCTTTTAATATAAACAATTTCATTTAATTTCATCAAATAGTTTTTTTGTTTACTTGACGACTAAAAACATTCAACGGGAGCACTTCGTAAAGTCTGTCGCAGTTTCAAACCCTTTTAAAAAACAAAAACAAACAAACAAAACAACAACAATCTATATATTAATACGCTAAGGTGTACGTACGTGTGTCACGCTTCCGGCAAACGCTCTGCGCATGCGTGCCGCACCTAGATTATTAATAACATTTAATTAGCCTAATTTCTGCATCAAATTTTAATTATTTCCCTTTAGCGCAACGGTAAGCGACGTAGTATTTTTGTCTTTGGCCCGACTGGTTTATAGTTCGATCCCAACCAGCCGCTAATATTTTTTCTTCTACATTTCGAGCGGAAGGGGAAGAAATAATACATTTTTTTTAATCACCCGGTCAAAAAGTACTTTTTTGTGTTGCTTAAAACTTAAAACTATTTTTTGTTTTTTATTTTGACGTTTTTAGGGCATGTCTATTATTTTTTGTTGTTGTTGTTTTTGAACGGACGTTAAGCAATGTTTTTTTTTTCAATGATAGGGCACATGTTCGTCTTTTCTCACAGTCCGTTTTTCACAACTTTTTAATGACCAGTTTTTTTTTCTTTTTTCGGTGTACACTTACCTATCAGGCTGCTAGAGAATTCCGGGGTTTTTGGAAAAAAAATTCAAATATTTTACATTTTAGGAGCGGGGATCAGTTTCCAATGTTAATTCAACGTAGACTGATCCCCCACTTTTTGACCATCTCAATTTTTGTAAAAGTCTTTTTCGGTGTACAATTACCTATCATGTCAGTAGAGAATTCCGGAGTTTTTGGAAAGAAATTTCAGAAAATTTAGAATTTAGAGCGGGGGATCAGTTTTCAATGTAAATTCAACGTAGACTGATCCCCCTCTTTTTGACCATCTCAAATCTTTAAAATTCTTCTTCTGTTTACAATAACCTATCATGTCGCGAGAGAATTCCGGAGTTTTGGGAAAAAAAATTAACAAAATTTACATTTTAAGACGGGGGATCAGTCTTCTTCGTCTTTTCCCACAGTCCGTTTTTCACAACTTTTTAGGTTTTAAAATCTCAATTTTTTGAAATTTCTTTCCAAAAACCCCGAAATTCTCTCGCGACATGATAGGTAATTGTAAGCAGAAGAATAATTTTTAAAATTTGAGATGGTCAAAAAGAGGGGGATCAGTCTACGTTGAATTTACATTGAAAACTGATCCCCCGTCTTAAAATCTAAATTTTCTGAAATTTCTTTCCAAAAACTCCGGAATTCTCTACTGACATGATAGGTAATTGTACACCGAAAAAGACTTTAAAAAAAATTGAGATGGTCAAAAAGTGGGGGATCAGTCTACGTTGAATTAACATTAGAAACTGATCCCCGCTCCTAAAATGTAAAATATTTGAATATTTTTTCCAAAAACCCCGGAATTCTCTAGCAGCCTGATAGGTAAGTGTACACCGAAAAAAGAAAAAAAAACTGGTCATTAAAAAGTTGTGAAAAACGGACTGTGAGAAAAGACGAACATGTGCCCAATGATAGTTTGAACTAAGTATTTATTTTTTATTTGCACCACTTCTTAAAGTGTTAAAACATTTATTTATTATTTTTGGATGGTAAGGAACCAGTATTTATTTTTTAAATGTTTTGAACGGACAATAAGCAATGTTTGTTTTGTTTTGTTTTTTTTTCTCAGTGAAACACCGAGAGCGTGGTCGAAAGAAAGAGAGAGTGTGTGTTCGTAAGAGATGGAGGGGGGGATAGAGAAAGAGTGAAAACGCAATAAAAACAAATAAATAAATCGCAAAAAGTCTCTTACTAACAAATAGAAGGTGATTTGTTACATTAGGACCCGCGCTAACTTTGACCCCGTCGTTAGGGTTAGGGTCAGTGAGGGGTTAGGGTTAGCTATAAAGTTCAGGGTCATTAGGGGTTAGGGTTAAAATTAGGGTCAGGGCCAAAGTTAGCCCAGGTCCCAATGTAACAAACTACCAAATAGAGATAGTAAAAAATAAGACAATGACAATGATATTGTATAGTTAACATCTGAGAAGTTAAGTTTCTTATTTTGTGTCACGATCTGACACTCTCATTTAATAAGATTTAGTATTTACTTTTGCCCCTGACAACGGGGGAGGGGAGTCGCGACCGATAGTGATTGCTGAAGAGACAGCTTTTACTCCGACAACCGAGTAATATAATAAATATATATACTTCCATCCCGTCACGCAAAATTTTGGTGAGTAAGATATGTGCATATTTCTAGCCACCGGATAATTTTATTAACAGTAAATTATACAAATTGATGTAGAAAACACTGTGGAATTCCTTTTTTTTTTCAGTGAAACACAGAGAGCGCGTACGAAAGAAAGAGAAAGTTTGTGTTCGTAAGAGAGAGATAGAGGGAGAAGATAAAGAAAGAGAGAGAGAGAGAGAGAATAAACGTAATTGAAAAGTGAAAACGCAATAAAAACAAATAAATAAATCGCAAAAAGTAAAAAAAAAAATATTTAACAAAAACGAAAGTGAGGAAAGTCGTGATTCAAAGCAAAATAAAAAAGAAAATCTAATCGAAAAAAAAAGTAACAAGTATAATTTCGTTTACTATCGGAAGCCTACCAGTTTTTACGGTATATCAACCCTTTTTAGTAGAGTGTCCATCGTACACGCGTTATTGGAAGGCAAATTATTAATTTTTTCAAAATATTTCACTCTTATCCGGGGGGGTGCTCATAATAAAACAAGCGTAACTTACTAACAAATAGATGGTGCTTCGTTAGATTGGGACCCGCGCTAACTTTGACCCCGTCGTTAGGGTTAGGGAGGGGGGTAGGGTTACCTATAAAGTTCAGGGTCATTGGGGGTTAGGGTTAAAGTTAGGGTCAGGGTCAAAGTTAGCCCGGGTCCCCATGTAACAAAGTACCAAATAGAGACGTAAAAATAAGACAAGGGCAATGATATTGTATGGTTAACATCTGAGAAATTAATTTTTTTTATTTCAAATATTTATTTAGTTATATTGTCAAATTCGTCAAACAAAAATGGCGTTCGCTTATTTTAGGTGAGGTGGTCGCTAATTTCAGACTTTATAAAAGGCTAAATTGCCCGATTACAGTAGAGGATCTCTTTACATTATCAACTAACCCAAGATGTAGGGGAGGGCGCCACTCTTTTCCCAGGACTGCTTCATTGTCCTTGATCCTGACCTTATAATACTGAGAGTTTTAGCAATGTTTGTTTTAGTCTTTTAATATAAACAATTTCATTTAATTTCATCAAATAGTTTTTTTGTTTTCTTCACGGCTAAAAACATTCAACGGGAAGACTTCTTAAAGTCTGTCGCAGTTTCAAAAAACACCTCCCTTTCAAAAAACAAAAACAAACAAACAAAAAAACAACACTCATTATTAATATCAGCCATACGAGCGGTCGGTGAACGAAACCACCTCCCACTTTCCCTCTCATAAATTTCACCACTCCTACTCCGTCTGTTTTCGTTACGTACGCGAGAAAGCCTGCTGTCTCTCGGTGGCCACGGCTGTACCCCCTTCCTTTCTCAAATCGCCCTAACCAACCACTTATAATTCAGTAACTGTAATTTAAAAAAAAAACAATTATAATAAACAGAACGACTCATAGAAATCTATATTCTTTTTTCATTTTAATATACTTTCATAGAAATGCTTCTGTTATGTAAAAAAAACTATTTTCTTTATGCCACAAGTGTCACGCTCATACATGAATTCCATAGCTAATATAACAAACTGACCCAACGGGTCACGGGTGGTCTAGTATATATATATATATATATATATATATATATATATAAATTTGTTTGTTATTCCACGTATGCGTCTAGTAAAAGTATTTTAGGATAATTGTTGGTGTTTCAAGCATTGTTTTTATATTATTTGTTTTTGTTCAATATTTCGAACGCACCCGTGCCCTTCATCAGTAATCTATATATCTAAAACCTCCTGATGAAGAACATTGATGCGTTCGAAATATTGAACAGAAAATAATAGATAAAAAATTACAAAAACAATAACATAGCTTTTATGTATGAAACACCACTAATCATATATATATATATATATATATATATATATATATATATATATAGAGAGAGAGAGAGAGAGAGAGAGAGAGAATAAATATGAAACTAAAAGTAAACTTTTAGTAGAAAAAACCTATAGTGAAATGGTAAAAGCTCAATATACGAGATAGAGCAATTATAAAGATAAATAGACGAAGCCTGATAGACGTGCAGGAATGTCCAAATGGCCAGATTTCTTCATTTTAATTCCGTTTAAGTGCGCTCCATCTACGACTTGAACTCAATTTTCACCATTGGATTTACTTCATTTTGAACGCCTTTCTGTGATGCCTCCATGAAACTTTTTCTTCTCCATCGAAACTTCCCTCCATTGGACACCTTATCGGCGTACAATTACCACCTGGACAAACCCAATATCTTTTTACACGGACTTTTTTCACCCATAATGTTTCTTAATATTTTTTCAAATGTTGAATTTTGGCTTTTCTATTGCCAACTTATCTATCTTTATAATTCCTCTGATGATAAGATTTCGATCTTTGAAAAGCCTTGGCTTAAGGAACCCAAATAATAAACATAATTTTATTACAGAATATACCTTGCATTGAACAATCGAAGTTTGAAATAAATCTGGACATTCGTGCATGTTTATCACTCTTCGTCCATCTATCTTTATATATATATAATTATATATTATATATTAAATTCCCGAAACAGTTTTTCATGGTAAACAACTGATGATCCCTTAAATAATGTTAGAAGCAAACTAATATAATAACTGTAAAAACTAAATTGACATACATGAGTGATTTTCCACTGAACGACCTGGGACTTAAGGTTTTTTTTGTTGTTTTTTTTAGTTTTAATGGTTGAGAAACTTCCGAGACTATATATATATATATATATATATATATATATATAATTATAAATATTTGTTTTTATCTACATACCTATACGTTTCATCCTTTCGGGAATCGTCAGTGTAGAGATAATTATTCATATCGGTCGGAGGATTTGAAACCCCGGAATACGAATCATGTACTTACCCAAATTCCAACGTCTTAACCCACATGGCCTCTATGAACACCCTGATGAATCAGCAGGAGTTTAAACCTTTTATAGGGAGCTGTCGTCACGAGTGTCACCTACTGAAGCAACATGAATCTAAGCTACGAAGAAGGCTGTGTTAATACTACTCACTACATATATATATATATATATATATATATACACTAGTAATTAAGTGATGAAATAGAAAGAATTTGCATAGTTTACAAGTTTATTAACCCACCAAGTGTTAACACCAGGAATACAAATACAAAATGGTTTAAAGGTCATTTTGTATTCGTATTCCTTGTTTGAACACTTGATGAGTTAATAAACTTGTAAACTATACAGATTTTATCTATTTTATCACTTCATTATCCGTATATAAATACTTTATCTACTATATTGAGCTTAACCGTATCTCGATAGGATCTAATATAATTTTTAATTTTTATATTATCCATTTATTTATGTGTATATATAGCAAATATTGACCCAACAGATCACGCAAGATCTAGTAATTACATGAAAATACATTTTCTATGAAAAACGATCAATCTTTGTAATAGAATAAACTAGTCAACCAGTGTTATAAAAGTTTAACATCGGAACGTTAACTGGCTTAGGTATTTGGATAATAGGAGGCTGAAGAGTAAAAACAAACAAATATCAATATTATGATTATGTGATGATTATCTTGGCGTAAATTAATCGTCGGTTTCTTTGTTGCTGTAATTGATCGTCTACAATATTTCCACGCAAAAAAATGATATAGAGTCTTCTTTCTTCGGAGGCGAAAACCAAAGAGATGTTTTTTTAACTTCTCATCTGCCACGTATCCTCTCTCGACTTCGTTTTTTCTTACGTCATTTCCTTTGACACGTTAACTTCGCAGCAAAAATGTCGTGCTTACGTAATTTAATTCCGAAGTAGAATGTTTCTTCCTCCGTACTCTACACATCTCATGTACAATCGAGCTACACCAAGACAACTGAAACAAAATTGTATCTTAACTGCTTTACTGATCAACCGTCGATGGTCTTTGTGTCACTACTTTAATTGAGTACAATGCAGTTGGGTGTGAGGCATTAAAGCAATAACCACCATTTTTGTGTTGTTTCACTTTGCAGTAATTAATGATTTATTTCGCGGCAGAATGATGAGCACTCATTTACTATTTATTTTCATCGTGCTGGATGTTGATCGACCTTCCTAATCATGGATGATCAAATCACGTGACATGTGATGTTGCGTATTATTTGGATTATCGATCTCATAACCTGTAACATCCGACCTTCTTTAGGTGCGTCTCGTCGAACTCAGGAATCCTTATTTCGAACTCGGGACAGTTTTGGAATTTAGATCGAAACCCTTTATTTAATCTACGGGAGTCGTTTTCTCTCTATCTGTCAGCCATGACAGGGTAGAAGTCTTAAGTAATTTGTAATTGTGATCTTAGTATCGTCCTTACTGGGGATTGAACCTTCAAACTACAGAAGAAAGTCACTTAGAACTAAATATTACTTAGCATTTATATCCGTTGCGCAAGAGATTCTTGTGAGAATAACACATAAGATAAGAGCTACAGTCCGAATAATCCTAATAATATAAATTATCAATCCTAATCTCAAAACTCTGAAACATGTGGTAATGCGTTACATGGTACACTACGAGTAACTTTTTTTATTATAGCTTTATATGGAAATGTCGGATGGAATCTTTTAAAGTATAATTATAATCATGGTCTCTCAGTACACAGTTACTTCAGCTAGTGTATTTTGATGCAAACCTCCTTTTCTTTTCCGCCTTTATTTTCTCTATTTCCACGTGCCCGTGACATCTGCTTCCCTTTTCTCTTCTCGTTCATCCTATTCTTCTTCTTCTTCTTCTTCTTCTTCTTCTTCTTCTTCTTCTTCTTCTTCTTCTTCTTCTTCTTCTTTCTCTTCTTCTCCTCCTTGTTCCACCTCTTTCTACTACTTATTCTTCTTTCACCTCTCTGTCTCTGTCTCTCTGTGTGTCTGACTGTCTGTCTGTCTGTCTCTCTCTCTCTTTCTCTCTCTCTCTGTCTGTATCCCTTTTCCCCCTTCTGTTTCGTCTTGTATTGTTATCACGATTAGCCTTTAAACCATTTAATTAAAACTAATTTATGAAATTGTACAAATATGGTGAAAGATACCACAAACGTAACACAACTAATTTGCAGTCCTCATTATTCAAATATTGTGTCATTTCAACTTTACACCTTACAGCATTGATTTATTCTGAATTCTCCTATTAATCAATGTCTTCGTTGTCGCAGAAAACCACAGTATTCTGAGGATTACTGGCACTCTTTTTAGTTAGTCTTAATTTTGAGATTCTTTATTTATTAGTCAACCTCTGAAGGATTCCTCTGCAGTGATTACGAGCAATATTTTTAAAATCTATTATCATTACTCATTTGCAGTTCTCACGGTAGTCGTTTCCAGTGATAACAAATGGGACTGTTCCTGCAATATTGTATATATAATGTTGGTTTACCACATACCAAAGCCAAATACCACGTGAGTATAAGTGTTCATGAGATTTTTATTTGGATGACGGAAAATTACTATAAAATGATTGAGAACGATGAACTTGAAAATGAACATGCTGTATTCTGTAGGGAAACATTCCAGCGGTAACGTGTTCCACCGGTGGGGAGTTTTGGGAAAAAATACCGCTCACAGTAGTTTCGTTTGATTTTTTTGTACACAAGAACAAATGAGAGTTCTATACAGTGTTGGTAGAAAGACGACGACAGCAAAAACAACAATAATAATATCAATAATAATAATAATAACAACAATAATAATAATAATAATAATAATAATAACAATAATAATAATAATAATAATAATAATAATAACAATAATAATAATAATAATAATAATAATAACAATAATAATAATAAAATAATAACAATAATAATAATAATAATAACGATAACAATAACAATAATAATAATAATAATAATAATAATAATAATAATAATAATAATAATAATAATAATAATAATAATAACAATAATTTGTTTTTTGTCATTAGTTTGACCCTAATTACACCTCTCTTACGTAATGTGAAGGCAAGATATCGACTTGGAAAAGGACTTCCTCCAGTCAACCACTTACTATTCATGGATGATCGTGAAGGGTTTTGAAACAATAGACCCCAACTTGATACCCTAAAGAACACGATAAAATTATTTAGTAACGACATACGAATGGAATTTGGCATCACTAAATGTCACTAAATGTCACTAAATGTCACTAAATGTGCCATTCTTGTTATAAAAAGGGATAAACTTGTCTATTTAGATGACCTTGATCTTCCAACAACAGATCTGATAAAGAATGTAAACAGGGAGAGGGGCTACGAATACTTAGGAATTCTAGTGGCGGATAAGATTAAAAACAAGGAAATGAAAAACCAGGTCACAGCTTAGTACAACAGAAGAGTATTTTTAAATCATACCTCCACAGTCGAAATACAATCTACGAGGGTCGTTCAATAAGTAATGCCCCTAACCCATTTCCCATAGCAGTAAACTAATGAAACTTGGCACAGTTATTAGTCTTTCTCTACATAGGAACCACCCAGAGTTATGCATTTCTCCCATCGCTGGAAACTGTTTTTGTAGAACACCCCAGGTTGGTCCTCCAACCACGTCGTAACTTCAGAAATCAATGCTGCTTCATATGGGAAATGCTTTTCTTTCAAAAACAACTTCATGGCTGGGAAGAGATGAAAGTCAGAGAGTGCAAGGTCAAGAGAGTAAGGTGGAGGGGAGGATTTCATAGCCACACGCCCGTGCTTCTGATCTGGCGACATGCGAGTTGTGGACCGGAGCGTTGTCCTACAAGAGGAGGATACCTTTGATGATCTTCCACTGCCTGTTGATTTTGATAGCTTCTCTTAATTTCATCAAAAGTGAAGCGTAATAGGCTCCTGTAATTGTGGTACCCTTTGCCAGGAAATCTGTCATCACTACTCGGTTCTGGTCCCAGAAGAGTGTGAGTATGACCTTGCCAGCGGAGAGCTGCACCCTTGCCTTCTTTGGAGGTGGTGAGTCCAGGTGCTTCCACTGCATTGACTGAGCTTTGGTCTCTGGATCATAGTAATGGACCCAAGTTTCATCCTGTGTAATCAGTCTTTTGACAAACTTTGACTCATTTTCTTGGCACATCTCCAAATACATCCTTGAGCACTCGACGCGTTCTTGCTTCTGGAAAGGTGTGAGCAACCTGGGAATCCATCTGGCAGACACTTTATGTACATGCAAATGGTCATGAATGATAGTTTCCACAGACCCTGTACTAATCTTGACCCTTTGGGCTATTTGGCGATTAGTAATGCGCCAATCTTCCAAAATGGCAGCCTCACCTTGACGAACAGATGGCTCATCAATGGCAGAAGCGGGATGACCAGGTCTGGGAGCTATTTCCACAGACTTGCGGCCATGTTTGAATTCACTATACCAACATTTTACAAGGTCACATGATAGGGAATTATCGCCATGAGTTTCTTTCAGTTCATCAAAAGTATCCTTTGGTGTGCGTCTTTTCAAATACGAAAACCGGATCACTGAGCGACACTCAACTGGCTTTATTTCACACCTGACTTAGTTCAAATACCTGTAAATCAGAAACCACAATTTATTCAGAGCAACATAATCAATACAGATGCAAAATTTAATCTCGATCAGACAAGTAAAAGTGGGTGAGGGGCATTACTTATTGAACGCTCTTCGTATGGTATCAATAAAAGAGCAGTAATTATCATTCGATATACTGCCGGTATACTTTACTAGAATGTATATGAACTAAAATGTTTGGAAAGCAAAACACGGCAAATGCTTACAATTTATGGAGCTTTTGCAAAGAAAGGAGATGAACATCGATTGTATCTACCTAGAAAGGAAGGTGATCGAAGGTGTTGAAGATGTTGTAAATATAGTAGAATGTTGTCTATATAAATATATGTTTTAAAGTAATGAGATTCTTCTTCGTGAAGTCAAAAGAGAGGAAATACTAAGAACTGGGGTGAAAAAGAATCAACGGTTACAAGAGAGAGGGTTAAAATCATTTGGGAAGAAGCTACACGGTGTATTTTCTTACGAATACTCAATTTAGAGATGATGACAGCTGGAATTGGTTTGTATGGAGTGATCTAAAAAGATCTACAGAGATCACCTTAATGGCAGCCATGGTACAAATTACTCGTACTAAGTCCATCAAACATGACATTGAAAAAACTGCAGAATCACCGATATGTTGATTGTGTAATGACAGGGAAAAACCTTAGCGCATATTGTATGTAAATGCCCAATGCTAGCACAACATCAGTATAAAAAAATATATGCAAACTTTATGAATTGAACCACAATGAAAAGTTGTATGAGTATAAGCCAGAAGTGGTACAGGAGAACGACAATGTCAAACTTCTTTGGGGCATGCACATATAGACTGATAATGTTCTTGAACATTTAAAACCCGACTTAATTTTTCTAAACAAGAGAACTTGCTTAATCATTAATATAGCTTGCGCCTTCGATACCAGAGTGCAGGATAAAGCACATAAAAAAATGAATATCTGAAATGGGAATTAGATTATGGAAATGTAAAAAAGTAAAAGTGATTCCCATTGTAATTGGAACCATAACGAAAAGTCACCATGAATATCCTAAACAGATTGACGAAACATTTTTTCCAATTCTGCAAAAGGTTTGGCTATTAGGAACAGCAAAAGTGTTAAGGTACAGCTTGAATGTCTAAGGTCATGGGAATTGATTGATGTTCAAATAAGAAAACTCCAACTAAAAACATTCAAAAGTTGAGACTACTATGAAATAATAATAATAATAATAATAATAATGATGATGATGATGATGATGATGATGATGATGATGATGATGATGATGATGATGATGATGATTTTAAAAGAAGAAACGTTGGAATTTATTTTTTACCGACCCATGACGAAGGAATGTCATTCAATGAAGATCCTGTTGCAAATTCTAATTGTGAATTCAACTATAAACCTGGCGATTACTTAGACGTGTGAGTGTTAAGCTTCTACAATGTCTGTCAAATCTCATCTGCTAGTTTTCTATGATTTCCCAAGCGGCGACAGAGCAAATTCAACAACCGTATTTATTTGATGTCTGATTCTTTCGGATTTATTTTAATGTTTGATTTTATTTTTTGTTTTTTTATACAAAACAAAACATACTCTCCTTTAACCCCACCACTAATCCAAAGTTTTGGTGGCAATAATAATAATTCTTAATAAACAGTGTTTCGTTTTATTATTTGTAATTAATTAATTAATATTTGTAAGATTAAACGAAAAAAAAACAGACAAAAACCAGTAAACAAATTATTATTTGCAAAATAATCAGAAAAAACACAATTTATTCCGCAAAAATTAGAATACAAATTTATGTATGCAAAATAAAAATTATAAAACGAAGAATTCCTCTAAATTCAGAAAACAAATCAATCCGCTGGATTTATTTGCCCTGTCACTGCTCGGGAAATCAGAAAAATAACTAGTCCATAACATTTGACAGCCATTTGGGAAGCGAATTATTTCAATATAACCAATTTTCGTCGTATAATATTCGTTATGAAAACGTATTTTTTACAAAAAATAGGATTTCTGAAACATGAGAAATACATAAACACCATACTTCCTAAGATATTGCATTTAGAAAAATAATTTTAGCATTCAAAATATATAGAGTGATAAAAACTTATTGGAATTTAGGAAAAGAGGAGCATAAAGACGATTTAACGCTGCGGTCGTTAAATTCAATGTGAGAAATTCTGACAATTAAAATTCAAAGGTGAATTTAATTCTGTTACAGAACTTTCCGGTAAAACTATAAAAACAAAGTATTTGTGAGAAAACTATAAAAACAAAGTCTTTTCAAAAATAAATAATTGCAAAATTTACACTAAAAAAAAGCTACACTCGTGTTTTGACAAAAAAAAGAAATGTTTCTTTTTGCAACAATAACAGTGAACTTTATTGGGTTCGAAAAATGAGAGTAATGGCTGAAATAAATGATTCCGAATAAGGTCGGTCATGCGTTTATGTAGTAAAGGAAAATGAAAATGAGAGGATGTGCAAATTTCAGCGCAGGATTGAACGATTGTTGAGAAAAGTATCCGTAACTAATTGCGAAACAACAATAAATTATCGCTCAAGAAATTGTAGAAGTTACAAGAACCACGAACAACTCATTTAAAATGGCGTAAAATTGCAATCGACCGAAGAGGTTTATTGTTGTTTTTTTAACTTTTGCTCACCTCAAACAAGGCTTATTGCCACGGAACGTAAGTGACTACTGTGATAGGGGTCAGGTATGTAAGAGACAGTCTATGTAAAGAGTTGAGCAGCAAGATGTATGTTCATATTACATTTAAATGTCTCCATGCTGGTACGCTCAGGGACACATGGAGCAAGATAGAAATCCCAAGGGCAAGCTATCCAATTTGCAGACATCTACATACCTTTCAGGTGAAGTGCTGGTATTGTGTTACTAGTTTTGTGGGTCAGAGGGATTTTCCTTGCAGGGGTCTTGGGGCAGTAATTTAATCGGAGGGCATTCTATGAAGGTACTTGTGAAAGAAGCACAGGAATTCAACATTGCGTAGATGTGACAGGGACTGTAGCTTGACAGACAGTGCAGAACCTATTAGGTTAAATACATTTTGCCTCCTGTCAAAGGGGGGAGAAGCTAGTGGCTGGTGCACTTACCACAGATGTGACAACAATACTCTATGCATAGATGAATGGACCCTTTGTAGATATATAGTATACGTGCAGGTGTGAGAAGTTTTCTAGACCGGTAGAGAGAGACTAACTTCTTTGCAGCAGATTTGGCAATATTTTCTATGTACTTATTCCAACTTATGTTTCCTGAGAATGTTAGGCAGATGAGTTTGGACTCCCGGGAAGCTTGCTATCGGTCATGGCAATCAGTTGCTGGAAAGTTTTCTTATTATTATTTAAGGAAAAGAGCTTTGTCTTATTAGCATTGAATGTGACCATCCATCTTTGGCCCCATTCGACCACAGACTGGAGGTCATTTTCTAAGGATTCCACCATTGCATTGTGTGTGTGTGCATCCAATTTGCACGCACTTGGAGAATAAAGCGTTTTTTCATCAGTAAATAACCTTATCTCAGACGCGATTGCACCATGAAAGGCCGTTTACAAAGATCAGGTGTAATAAAAGTCCAAGTGTTAAACATTCTGTTAAAAATTAAATGAATTTTGACATCTGATTTATTTCTTGACCACAATCAGGAGATAAGTGTAGCTACAATTCCAACAACTGGTCGAGTTAGGGTTAGGATGTGCTTAATTTTACATGAATACAGAAAAGGTGGCTAATTAGATAAATCACTATTATCTACGAACGGAAAATAATCTCAACTCGATATGAAGAGTTTTGCAATAATTCCTGTCGTAAAAAATAATAACTGTATATATGTAAGATTTTGTTGAATTACAAACGGATAATCGCTCGTTAATAACAATTGTTGGATGAAACAAGTGTTTCCAATCGACATGTCCAATAGATTGCACCGATGAAGAAGCATAATTTTAAATTATGATTTCAAAATAAAAGTTTTACCATCTGTCATGCCGACAGTTTATCACGCTAGATTCATATATTTTGCGAATCATTGGAAAATACGATAAAGATGATGTTAAGGAGCGAACATGAAAGAAATAATATCATGTTATATGATTCACTGCGGAACTTACCAATGAATTTTGTTAGATATGAAAATGAGAATAGAAGAAGAGATTTTTATTCATGAAAAGAAAAACCATGTGAAATTGAAATCAAATAAACAAAATAAGAAACGAAACATTAATAGACGAAATTTATTTTCCATAGGTTTTCGAGTGATGCTATATGCAGGGCGAATGCTTATGACAGTTCTTTGCAGATTGGACCCCTATCAATTTTGTGCATGGAATGGACTATTTCTAGCCTTGCGTACTGGTCGAATATAGATAAAGACATTAGAAAATTCGTGAAATCGAGTTGAAAGTTTTGTCTGGTTAATAAGACATCGCTGATAAAATTTAGTAACTGGTCTCTCACTGGAAGACTGTGGGAAAGATTAAAAATATATTGTGCATCAACTGTTGCTATTATTATTTAAATAGAGAGAAATGCTAAAATATAAGACACCTGCATCAACTGTTGCTCTTATTTTTTTCACGAACTTTTGCGAAATTCGTTGTCACAAACTCGACACAATTTACGTCAACATTTTAAAGTGTTCTGTGAATCTTTTGCAATTAACCATATCACAACATTCAATTTCCACCGAGAATCTAATGGATTAGCCGAGAGATCTGTTGATCGACCGAAGAAAGAATTTCAAAATGTGAAGGCAGAAGTTAGAAGAAAATAGGAATTTAACAATTTCTACAAGTATATCGTTTCAAACCGAATATTAACACAATCTCCGCAGAATTGATGTTTTTATATTTCATAGACAGATGTCTTACAAAAATAGACACAAAAAAGCAGACAAATAGATTTAAATATTTTTTTACCCAGGTGAGGCAATATCATTAAACACTATTAAAAAAATAAGAAACACTGGGAAAATTGTCATTAAAAAGCGTGTCGATAGAGTATTATACATGATTCAAAGTCTGAGTTTAATATATAAACACCACCCAACCGATTGATAAAACTGCATCATAATAACAACAATAGCAGATTAAACAAACTAATTCTTGTATTCTATTATTTATTTTATGTATATTTTCAAGAAAATTCTTTTACTAAAAGAACTATTAAAAGAAAAAGAAATTCAGCAGAAATTCTAGGAATGGATCCGAAAGAATCAAGTACGATGTCCATATGCAAATGAAGTACCGAAATGCGAAATGTTTTCAGGAATAACATTCCATTACAAGATCAGGACTCGTCTGACGAGCAAAGGGATAAAATATTGACTACACTAAATAGTTATAGTAGTGACCTTGCTGAAAAATGTTAGACATTTCATGACTAAATTTAGAATTATCCATTCGATTGCCTTTATTTCTTCTTGTACAAAAAGCTAATACACTTTATTGGGTACGTCTTGTTGAACTCTGGAATCTTTAGATCAAACTCGGGAATCTGTACGGCATTTCGAACGAAACCCTTTATTTAATCCAAAGAGGTAGCTTGCTATCGTTCTGTCAGCCATGACTGGGTAGAATTCTAAAGTAATTCGCATTTGTATTCTTAGTCTCGTCTGTGGATTGAACCATAAACCCAGAAGATTTTCATTTAAAACTTAATATCACTTTTGACCGTTGTGCCACGGCTCCTTGTGGAAATTATATCGGCCGAAAAGTTGTGAGAATAACATCCAAGATGAGAATAGTGGTCCGAATAATCCAAATAATACAACTTATCAATCTTCATCTAATAAATTCTGTAATCTAAACTTTATTGTTAACCATTCCGGATTTGAATCTTTTTTTTGTTGATAACCTCAGTAGTCCCAGCCGTTTTCTAATTATGGGAGTCAGTGGTATTTAAATGCATACTGCCATTTTCTTTTTATAAGTGGGCGAACGCCACTAATTGTCAAAGTTCTTACCAAACAACTGATCCCTTCAAAAGATTTTTCATCTTTTGCGTTTATTTGTTTATGTTTTGTTTTATGTTTTGTTTTAATTTTTGTAGCCATTTAAAAGAAATAATATGTGTTTCAATAATATCTGAAAGCTATTTGACGTTGAATCAGCTCTTTGTTGCCTTGTTGTTTCTGTTTCTTGTTTATGACCCTCGCCGTTTTGTTGTCGTCATTACGGCATAAAAAAATTCACGTTCAAATAAATAATTGAGTCATAGTGCTGAACAAAAGGTGAACGAAATCGAAAAACCTACAAAGGATTTATTTCGTGTCACTATCGTCCTCGTGTCAAACACGCTGGGCACTTTTTAATTGTTTAATTTCGTTCGGTTTCTTTTGAATAAAACTCCAGTCCTTCAACTGAAAAAGGTCATTTTTTATCGTCTACAAGGCAACAGAGAAGAGAGGGCGAGAGTGAGAATAGGTGCATCTTAACGCGAGAGCAGTAAATCAAAACCTACTTGACTCGTGTCTCAATCCGAGGCTTTAAAAAACAAACAGCTGAACGTGCATAGTTTATGTCTGTGGTTGATTTCTTCATAACGAACTTGGGATAAGATCAACAGTTAGGAATAGTTTTTAGAGAAAAGGGTTGGGGTAAGTTGACCGGAAATGGACAGCCAAGAAAGAATCAAGTACGAGTTGGCATAAGATGCGTCCAATACAATCTGAACCTTTAGCGATCAGAGTGCTATTCTCAACTTAATCGTGACAAATCGACGAATATTTTATTTTAAACTTAAACATGAAACAGCGACAAAATATTATTTGAAAGGTCAACATGACAAACATACAAAATGCTGTTGTAGTGAGAAAAGTAATACCAGGAGAAAGAATAATAAAGTATACCCCTCCAAAATAATAAATATTTATTGGCGACTTGTTCAGACAATGCAAAATAAAGTCTTAGCAATGAATTCGAAGAGTCCAGGAACGGTTGAAGTTAAGAAAAGTGTTCGTTTGTAAGGAGAAATTGAGTAGACGTGTTTATTTCGGCTGGCACCGTGTGCTTTGTGTGTACAGTGTGTGTAAATGGAATAGCTGTTTTAGATGTGTATGTTTATTCACGTGCCTTTTTTGTTCGTGAGATTACATGTATGAAGTGTTTACATGCGTTCAGTGAACCGTGTGTATATGCTGTCGCTATACTTAGTAGTTTATGTGCGTCTCTCGTCATGTGTGTACTGTTTGCTGAGGGCATTTCGGCCGTAAGGAATCTAAGATAGATTGCGACGCACGAAAGTGGGTTGTCTCTGAAAGAAAAAACAGAAAGGAGAAAATACGTTGTGTTTGGGTTTTATAGTACGGGCAAACGTTTTCAAGTGAATGTCTCTTGCGCTATGATTGGTTGTTGGTAACTGCTTATTTGTAGATTTTGTTTAATCGAGAATCGATAGTAAAAACAACAGTCAATGCCGTTTCTGCTTCTAATACTTTTTAATAAATTAATCATGACAGACCAACGAAAATGCTATTGCAACAGAATTTGGACGCAGATGTATTAGAAATAGAATACTCAGCATGAAAGTTGATTAAGAGGAATTTTCTATCAAAAGATAAAGTTAGAATAATAAGCTATAATTGCATGGAGGTTACGTCAGTTACAGAAAGTTCGAAAACAATAGTCAGATTTTTTAGCATCGCGGTTTGAACTGATTCAGCCATATTGCTCAAAACTCTATCTCCGGCTTCCGGAATGCGGGCAAAGAGAAGATTATGTAATACTAATGTAACGCAGTAGTATACAGTATGCAATACGATTGCATTTTAAACAAGTAAATATACCTTAATAAAAAACGTGGAAGCTGCAGAACAAAAATAATGGTGTCGTCTTTTGTAATTGTTACTGTTAAATAGAAAATAGTACGTTTGCTAGTATTCATCTAACGATTTGGGTTTTAAGGGCGGCGTTTAGACATACGCAGAACACCGGAGTTATAAGGTCAGCGAGTATTCACTTAATTGTCACTCACACTGCGTAGTCAAAAACAGACGTTACGTCACATGGTGCAGAGTTAGAGAGGGAGTTAGAGAAGTAGGTCAGTTCATAGAAAGTTTTGTAGCGACCAGCACGTGTAAGGAATGACTTAAGATCGATGATAAATTACGGGGATATGGCTCCCAGATGTCCGTAGACAGGCACGCCATTCGCCGCTAGCAGTAGAGAGAGAGAGAGAGGGGGGAGAGAGAGATAGAGAGAAAGAGAGAGAGAGAGAGACGTCAACATTTTAATAAATGGTCTTTCTTCAAATTCGAGAATATTCTTTTTTTTTTTGTATTGTTGTGAGACATTAATTCCAGAGTGAGAATGCGCCCCATGGAGACGATTAGAAACAAAAGACCACAGTCATGGGAGGAGCGGTGTCACGATGTAGGATTTAATTGTACTGTTCTAATTTGTGATTTGCATTCAATAAAAATTATTTATTTTGTATGATTGGGACTTATAAGACATTGGGCCTCCTCTCGCAGAGAGTAACGACTATGACTGTTGACGACAGCGAAAAACCGGGAAGATCAGCTCTACACACTGCCACGGCCATCGCTGCCACTGCTATAGAAAGACGTTACACCTGATTAAGCCGACTACCTACGACGTGTCAACAAGATTTCAGCTGTTTACGTGGACAATCGCCGTAAAGATAATCCGCTGGTTGCTACAAATTGGTGAACGTAGTGTTATCCTATTTCAAACAAAACGTGACAGGTAGACAGACGAAAGTTCTATTTCAAATGTAAGTGAGAGAGACTGACTAACCGATAGACAAATCTCTTTATAAAGGTGCTTGGACGGATCTAAAACAAGATACGCCCATTAAATATGCGAGTTTAACAATGATAATCCAATTTCAAACTGAAGCGTGATCGACCAACTTACGGGCACAATCACTCAAAGCGATGCGCGCATACGTCTAAAACATTTGAAATCGATTCATCGATATTCATTTATTAATCAATTTTTTACTGATTAATAAATGAATCATGTTTAATCGAAATATATTTATTAATTCTCATGTAAGAAATGGAAATGTAAAATCAAATCAGAATAAGATATTCCATCAATATAATAAATCGATCAGATAAGATATCGTCAGTCTGAGGCAACTCATTTTTAACCATAACATTGAAAATGAACTTTTTAAGTATTTTATAATTTTAAACAGTTTTTCTCTAATTATTTCGTAAGTAATTGAATTAAACTTAATAAAATTCCGATTTTAAAGAGAAAGAGAATCACAATGCTTAAGCTGTCTGATATATATTATTTTGCACCAATGTCTACATCTTCGTTAAAAGATAAGTCGGAAGTTAATAAACTCATATATACATATTTTAATTTCACTTAATTATAAAGTTCTTTTACCGTTCAGCAAAAACAAAGAAATTCGTAACAATGAAACAACTTGCACATTCAATTACAAAGTTGTAATTGTTCTAATTTTTATTATTCGCCCCAAACACGGCATATTGCCACTGGACCGTAAGGGGTCACTGAGATTAAGGGATAGATTTATAGGAGTCATCCTAAATAAGGAGTTGTGTAGCAAGATGTTTGTTCAGATTAGGATCGAAGACACGGGAAGCGGCGAAGGAATTCTGGGGAAAGAGACTATAGAATGTTGAATTTTGCTGCTAGTCGAGTTGGCCGGGGGTATTCATGTTGAAGAAGTACAAGTGCAGGAAAGTTCATCGGAGCACATTCTGTGGAATTACTTGTAAAACAAGCGCAGGGATGCAACATTGCGCCGATGGGATAAGGGTTGGAGATTGATAGATAATGTTGGACCTATTAGGTTAGAAACACATTTGTGCACCCTGCACAAGGGGGGTATTAGTGGTTGGTGCGCTAGCCCATAAATGCATGGGCGAATGGTGGTTTTCTAGAGATATAGGATACTGGCAGGTCTGAGAAGTTTTCTAGTCCGGTAAAGGGAGGCAACTTACTTTGCAACAGATTTGACATTTTTTTAAGTTAAACAACATAGTTTTCCATGAATTACGCATTTATTTCAATTTAACTTTTGTTTTCTCCTCGTGAAATACCTTCATCAGTGAAAACGAGCCACACTGCTCTAGTTTAGCTGAAAAACGTTCATTTTCGCAAGACAATTTAAAGACTTCAAAATGACTTTTCACAATCACCGTGACGATTATTCCTGTTAAATGTGACTTCAAGAGTAAACATAACTGTTTAGATTTAATTTCTATTTTAAACATTTTTTTCCGTGTATAAATTTATGAAATGTCTACCGCAAATATTATACCTTGTGCCTCTTTTTCTATGTGGCAGTATGACTTGCTGCTGGCAATAATGTTCTTGCTGCGTGGGATACTGCTTTCAACTGTCTGTAATCTGCTTTGTGTAATAAAACGGCACCCAAGTTACTAGCATCAATCGCAGCGAGTGTCTCTTTTTATTAGGACCATAATGCGTGAGAGATAATTTGTTCGAATTCCCTTTGACATTCAGATCACCTCTAGTTGGTATATTTTTAAAGCTATTTATTTGTTGGAGCTCTTGATGCGTATATTCTATGAATAAAATTGCTTTAATGAAAAAAAATGCTTGCAATGTTGGCTCACTAGTTGTTTATTGCTGTAGATCTTACTAAGTCGAACTTTCGACCCTTTTCATTAATTATGTGTCTCAAAAATGTTATTGTTGTCATGAAAATATCGCATTCAAATCGTATTTCTTAATTTTATTAAATACCATTTGTGCATGTTCAATCTGTCGTTCTTTATTTTCGTTTTGTTTATCGAAATACCATATGCTGTCGCTACTTCTATACAAAATGGCAGTCTATTAAATTTGTACAAACGTTTGTGTGTCTTTGTAGTTCGATATTCTTTTGCTCTAATTTTATTTGCAGGTATGCATTCGATATATCGAGTTTTGAAGAATAACTTTCCTCCATTTTTTTTATAGCTCTTCACCACCAGCTGATGGGTAAGTTTTAGATTTTAAACAATCGTTTAGTCTAGTTGAATAATTTGCCAAAACGGAATTCTTTTTTCATACTGAAATAAACCGTGTGGCTTATTCAAAACTATAGTCTGTTTTACCTCCAATTTTCTGTAAACGACCTAGTTCTTTTACAATTGTTTCTTGACGTGTAAAATGCACGTGACACTTTCGTCTCTATATCACTTGTGTATTATTTGTATTAGCAACATTTCTAACACTTTTTAAAAATTGCTTGGAAACTTGATTTAATTCACTTTGTTAAATGTTTTGTCCTATTTGAAGCTATCTTTTCTCTATTACAAAACGTATTTATTAGCAGGTTTCATCAATAAAAAATTCAATCTAACCCGTTCTGAATAGGTTCGAGATCGATCCATGACGAATGATTTCAGCTAATTTTTCGCTAAGAAAGGATTAAGGAGCATGAGATTCAATAAGAATTAAATAATTTTTATCGGTTGATCGGATGGTAATATTTTAAATAATGAGCATTATTATGCCGATTTTAAAAAATCTTAGTCTATGTATTATGTTCAAGTCAGCCCCTAATTCAAATGTAACATTTTTGTCTTCCATATTTACATTTTTGAATTATCTTTTGATCGTAGTTAATGCGTTTTTTTTATTTTTGTAGAGTTCACGGTATTTGTATATTTCGGATTCGTTTTCTATTTGGGTTCTTTTCAACAATCTGAGAACTTACGCCCTCTACTGCCACAATTTTGACATTTATTTTGACATTTGATTATTATGCCGATTTAAAAAAATCTTAGTTTAAGTATTATTGTCAAGTCAGCCCTGTGACTAATTCAAATGTAACATTTTGGTCTTCCATATTTACATTTTTGAATTATCTTTTTATCGCAGTGAGAACTTACGCCCTCTACTGCCACAATTTTGACACTCCTTATATTTGAAATCGACAATGTTTATCCTTATGGATTTATGGTTAGATTGTGATGAAAAGATAACATCTTTTTCGCTGATATTTTTTGTTTATGAAAATATTTCCTAGATTTTTAGTACGATATAATTAGCCTACGTTTCCAAGCAGTAGTCGAACTTGTTTTTTCGTCTACCTTTTGTAGAACAATTGTTTTCAAAGTTTTCTTTGTATCTTCGAAAATATGTTTTTTGCAAAACTTGGACAAAAATCGAACTTTCGATATAATTGTTTATACTCTAGAGTGTTACCACCGGATCATGATGCTTTGCTCGGAAAAACGTACGATTCATGACCTAAATATGTTTTAATAAGATTTGCATGAATACATATATATATATATATATATATATATATATATATATATATATATATATAAATGTAAGTTCGTAATCCGAGGCACGAGCAATGTGATATAGGTACCGGAAGGTGAAACAAATGAACAAAAATAAATGAGAAGAGAACATATGAATGGAATCTCAAATCAGTTTAACGGTTTAAATACCCGAGCAGTAAATAGAAAAATGTTTACTGTCAAGCAAATTAAAAATTTCCGGAAAAGGTAAACTTTAATTTTCGAGAGTGGAACCTCTCATTATCAAAAGTTCAAAAATATGACCGAGTAAATATATATATATAGAGAGAGAGAGACCGAGATATTTATATATATACATATATTTATATATATATATACATATATTTATATATACATATATACACATATATATTTATAAATAAATATATATATATATATATATATATATATATATATATATATATATATTTATATATATATATATATAGTCTCGAAATCTTTCAACCATTAAAACTATATGGAAAAAAACTCAAACATTTTAGTCCCAAGTCGTTCGGTGGATAATTACTTTTCTTGTAAGCCAATTTACTTTTTACAGTCATTATATTAGTTTGCTTCCAAGAATTTACGCTAATCTTAACATTATTTAAGGGATCATTAGTTGTTTTCCATGCAAAACTGTTTCGTGAATTTAAAAACAAGACAGTATTTTATTTCATGGCTTCCCAGCACAGTTGATCAGACCTAACTTCCCTTAAAAGACAAGGACAAAAACGTTCCGTATGTTAGATCTAAGTTTTGTTCCAGATAAATGTTTTGCTAACTTATTGTGTTATTAAAAATATCCTCCTTACCTGTGTTGTTCGTCTGTGTCTACGAAAATGTATCCGTTATTTAATAAACATTTGCTGCGTTTTAAAGTGTTCGGACGAATCCATTACACTACTTTTTAGGTCATTTATAGTTTTATGTATTTTTATTCTTTCATTATATTTAGTTTCATATTAAAAAATATATATTTATATATTTATATACAATTAATATATATATATATATATATATATATATATATATATATATATATATATATATATATATATATATATATATATATATATGAAGTTAATCCAACAAAAGATATAAGAAGCAACTAATATCTTTTAATTAGTGAAACATCCGGATAAAGACTGAAGCTCAATATACTGGATAGAGCATTAATAGTATATAAAATGAAATAATAAAATAAGGTGCGAATCAAATTTTATTAGAATTCAAAATTCAAAGTATCTCAACGTCCTTAACTCATGTGTTTTTAAAGATAATTCTTATCCTCAGAGGACCATTACCGCAGTTACGTTACTGCAAGTGATAAAATTACACTTTGAAAATATATAAAAATATATACAAAAATACATAAAAGTAGATAACATCCAACATATCAAGCCAAAAACATACTTATTTGTTAAAGTTATAAAATCCATCCAAGTCATACAAATTAAAACATATCCAGGAAAGATATCCAAGAAGTTGATTGAAAATTGATCCAGATATTGAGTGACAGTCCAAAAGCGAAAAAATTGAAAGAACTGAAAAACCGAAAAAGTCATCCAGTCGGGAAATGAGTCCGCAATCGATGCAGTAAATTACAGTGAAAAATACATCCAAAGTTTATGTTAATTAACACAATGATAAATGAACCAAATCAAATAAAAAGTTCCATAAACTCACTTTGTGTTGAAATCATGATGTTCAAAATTCAGGATTCAAATGATTTGATCGGAGCAGCACACACCAAAATTCGCTGGTTAAATGGAAAATCCGCTAAATTCGATTTGAATAGAGTTAAATCAAACTGAGTCAATATATGGACTGTCACTCAATTCCTGGACCAATCTTCAAGCTAAAATGCATAGAGTTATTTTTTGCGTTTTTTTATATACACGGCTTGCTAGTAAACCAATCAGATTCTTTGTTGTTCTCTAAGCCAATCGTTGGGCTTCCAACGTACAAAGGTACGGTTAACTTTACTTCCTATATCGTGTTCTATTGTTTTTTTTTCTATAGAGTGGCCTATATCCGTTTTTTTTCGTGTCAATATAATGGGTGAACTTCTTTTAAAACGTGGTTCTTTTTACTTATATTTTAGGTTTTAGTTTTTAAATTGTTAGGTTTTTGTTTAGTTTTTTTTACTTATTTGTTTATTTATATATTGTTAGCCTAAAGTTAATTTATTTCTGTGCAGGCAGCTGTTTTCTATCCTACTTCTACAGTTTAATATATTTTGTAAGTCTTTAATTTTAAGGATTTAAATTTTTTAATTCAGACATAATCTAGACGGGTCGTCTAAATTTCTAAATGTACTGGCCTGTCGTATTATTTTCCATTCAATTATTGGTTAGCGTCAATTTTCTTTAATTCATTTTTAATTAATTTTTTAATTCATATAATTATTGACAGTTTTAATTTTACTATTTTATTTTTTTTTAATCATGAATAAAAAACTTTATTATTATTATTATTATTATTATTATTATTATTATTATTATTATTATTATTATTATATTTATTATTATTATTATTATTATTATCATTATTATTATTATTATTATACCATTTTTATATGGTTACTGTTGTTTTATATATTACTTGTTTATTATTTGTACACATAACGACAATTATTAATATTCCTTTTAATGAAGACAATTGTTTATATACTATATTTTTATTTCTTAACCTGGGCTTGAATAGTAAATCAAGTACTTATCATGTATCTGCATTTGTTGGATTTTGAGGGGGGGGGGGGCTTTATAATTTAACGAATGCTTTTATTAGTTAGTATAAATTGTAACCAAAGTGAAATCCGCGAATTAAGTGCACGTTGAGATGACATGTGTTTTGGAAAGGGTAAATGTTGTTCTCATGAATGATTCATGCTCAAAATCATAAACACGCTCGGTAGTGACGGGCCGACATGAAAGGGCTCGGGTTGAAAAGTCAAACATAAAGCGATATTGAGGCAGTTGTGTGAGTGGTTGACACGAGACATGGGGCCTGACGTCACTTGTTTTTTGAGACACAAGTTTTTAGATCAGTCGCTAACCGGGCAGGCAATTATGTCTGTTACATAAAGATCAGTCCGCGATGGAAGAGCGAAGTATGCAAGTGTCTGTTACCTAGGCAGTTCGCAGATGGATCCCAAGCGATGCGATATGGGCTGAAGCGTAATCGGGAGTCTTGAATGAGATTCGAATAAGTGACCTGACCTGCGTCCGTAATCATCCAGCTAGAATAATTTAGTCAGAGTGATTGGAATTAGCCGCAAGTCGAGTGTGAATAAAAAAAGAGATATGTGCACCTTCTCCCAGATTTAATAGGAAAGAATAAAAGCAATTTAAGTGACTCTCTCTCAAGATGTGATCTCTGAGTTCGTTCCCTTTGTATGAAAACAAAGTTTGTCTGCAGAACAGGTACACCACCTTGAGCGATCACAGCCGAGAAGAGATATAATAAAACCCACGACGCAACATCGCGAGGGGTCAGGACACGAAGACGACTAGCGAAGAGTGGGAAGACATCGAAGATAACTTTTGTACTCTATTTTAGTGAAGAGAAATTTAGACGTTTGTGTATCATCGCGTGTCGATGGGCTGCTCTGCAGGAAGCGCACACCCGCATGAATTCCAACCCCAAAGAAATGAGCCTCTCGTTGGTGATGACACTGAAAGCCCTATCGTGCCACGAGTAATGAAATGTGCCAGTAAATGGCAAGGACGCTTCAACAGGCCCTAATCTGATACAGTTTTGGGATAGACTTTAAATGTATAGAAGTTGTTAAAAAAATGTCCAAGTCGGAGAAAACCTATAAAGTGTTCATAAAGTCGAGAAAAGTATAAAAGTTATATACGAACATTTTTAAGAACATTATAAGTTGGTGGTGATCAGTTTAAAAGCTTAAGAACCATTGTTAAAAATTGAGATAAAACTTTCGTCAACAAATTATTTCCAGAAGCTTTGCCACCGTTTCGAATGACTTTCGTATTTGTAAGAAACGTAATAACGTTTCGACTTGTTTCGTATTTCGAGAAACGCCGGGCACAAGGCTTTCTGTTCGGACCATTAAAAAAGTGTAACGTATCGTTACTTGGTAACAATAATATGATATATAGAGGGGACATCGTTACACATTTAGCTATACATTTCTTGTTTTGTTCAATAACTTTATTTGGTTTCAGAGGATTATAATTTGATATTTTTCCTCAAAGCATTGTTTACAGTTTCTAATATTTATATTGCAAGGTGGGACTAATTATAATATCTTCCAATTGATATTACAGCTAACATTCTTATTTTTTACATATAGATATTTAGACAATGTAGTGCTATTTCTATATTTTCCACTCCTAAATCTCATCGTGTGGTGATTATAACTGCACGTATTTTTGAAATTATTTTCCGTGACCTCTATGTGTAAGATAATGAAGAGTGCCAAAAATGAATCGTGGACGAGCCCATTGTGGGTGGGGCGTCGAGAAAGACAGAAAGCGACTTGATAACTGTTAAAAAGGTTCCGCAGTGCTATGATACTTGAAAGACCGCTGTTTCTAAAACGCGAAGAGCCGAAACGCTTGGTGATCGGAGTGTCGACGTACCGGAAGAATGTGAGTTTACCGATGTTTATGGCACCGATGAAGCTTTATTGGCTATGGTACCCTAGCTCGTCTTGCTGTTAGGCTTTCGTGTCCGCTGACTAAAAATGCGACTGATAAGCAAGTTGGTACCGTGAAGGAATCCTCTGACTTGTATTTCATCAAACAAACAATTGGAAGTGCTTGTGGAGCAGTTGCTTCAGTTCACGCTCGGATAGACAATACAGAGCACATTGATTTCCAATCGGATGTATAAATGAACGAGTTTCTAGTGGAAACCACTTTTGTGACCTCAGCAAGACAGACTTTGAGACAAAAGTATGTCAAACGATTTGTATATGTATGTGCGTTGCCGGCGTAAAGCATCCAGTGATGGGAAATAAAGAAAACCAAAGTGTTTCCATATGCGTTTTGCTCTTTGTCATTTTTGTTGGATCATACCAGGTACCCCGAAAGAACGGGTAATGCAACACATGCAACAATAATAAAGTGTAATATTTGATAGTTTATTCTTTTTCGGGAAATGTTCATCCATTATCCTAAATAATATTTTTCCAATTTCTATATTTATATGTGCCGAATGAAACAAATTACATTTCGGTTTTTCTTCTTTGTATTCTGATATTATTTTTAGTAAAAGTCAATTTATCATTATTTGATTATTTTTGCAGCTGTTTCATATTCTTGTTTGTGTTCGTTTAATTTATTTATATTGCTAAACTTAGTGGCTAGTTTATGGTCTATCGATTTGTTTGAAAACTGTAGGTGAGTGGTTACATTGTTTATCAATGGAATACTGTTCGATTTCCCATAAAGCTTGTATGCTTCATTGTGTAAATTAAAAGTTATGTCTAAGTGTTATATCATGAGGGGCCCTGTATGCCTGAAAGCGTGTAGGTCCACTAGTTTTGATTGTGAGAGGAGTGAACTTTGTTCGAGTTAAGTGCATGTCGAAATGACATCCATTTTGGAACAAATAGATTTTTTCTCAGAATGAGTAATCCCAAGTAGTCATAACAACTGGTGAAACCTGGCCGACTTCAAAAGTTGAGGTTCAATAAAGGTCAGGCCAGCTCTGGTTAGGATTTGTATGACAGGACAAAGGACGGTGACGTCACTTGTTGTTGTCGAAAACAAAAAAAAATGAGTTCGTAATGGGAGTCGAGGCAGAAGGACGTGCAAACGACCATATCGAGGCGACAGAAATTGTCCAAAGATGTAGACGAATAATTAAAGACTGCATCTCTAAAAATGAGACAGAAATCGACATCTCGCCTTATCTAGAAGAAGATAGAAATTAGCCGTAGGAAAACAAGAAACAGAAGCAACATTAAATGACCACTCTCTCCCGACCGAGTAAAAGATTCAGACCAATTAATCCTTCACGACTCTCTGAAATTATCGTCGAAGTCCTTTCTTTCCCCTGGGGAGAGTTTTCAGTTTCATGTGACCGATGCTCCACGCCAGCAAACAGAAGGCGACAAGACGAAGGAAGAAAAACCCATGGCAGAGCTATCAACGATGAAGAGATCCTGCCAAGGTATATTTAATTGATTGTGCCGTAATGTAACATAAACATTAATTATTTTAATATTTGTTTTTATGTAAAAACTTAGGTTTCTGAATTTTTTTCTTTCTTGTTAATACAAACTTATGCCTGACGTGTTATGAAATATAATTAAACTAATTACAAAGTATATTTGTCCGTTTATCCATGAAGGACAATTGCTTTTTGTTTTTTGCTCGCCAAAAATGTCGAATTGCTAATTATAGTTTTGAAATCTCGAGTAGGTGTAAACATAAAAATAAGCAGGTACACTATCATAAATAACCACTTTTTAAAACATACGTTGTACAACCATGCTAATTAAGTGTTCGGATAGTTATTGACTTTATAGCTTACCTAACACCCTGTGTGTGAAAGTCGGGTAGTAAGCAAATGCTATCATATATATATATATATGTATATATATATATATATATATATATATATATATATATATATATAGACACGATTTAAGTACCAGACTTTCATATTTGAAATAATATGTTTTATATGAATTCAGCGATAGTGTTATTATAGTTTTTTTAATATATTAAAACAATTTATTCAATTAATATATTAAAAAACTACAAACAATTTTCTTGATACACTTCATTAATAAATCCAATGATCTAACTTGATGTGTTAGTAATCTCATACGTACTTTTCACAACTCTATATTAAAATACAATATGGCCGACTCACTACGCAAAAAATATCTGCTTCCTTAAAGGAAAGGGTTTTATGTAAGATGGATGTCTAATGTGTTTTTTATTGTATTTTTTGCTCGAGGTTTTCCTTCTAGAAGCGATCCTTTGTCTTCTGATTGTATGTATGGATGAAATATCATATTAATTACATATTAATTCTTGGTTATTTGCCTATGCGCGAAACGCACTGAATTGTTTTGTGTTTGGGACAGAAAAACACGAATAATAAATGTGACACTGGAATTTAGCGTACCATCGTTTATATATATATATATATATATATATATATATATATATATATATATATATATATGTGTGTGTGTGTGTGTGTGTGTGTGTGTGTGTGTGTGTGTGTGTGTGTAGAAGGTTATCAAAACTAATGAATGGATCATTATCAATTTTGAAATATATATTCTAGGGAATACGGTGAGAAACATAGACACATTATCTTTTAGTAAATGTTCACAGTTAAATTGTGCATATATATAGATAACGTGTTTGTTATGTGTTTTTTGAACCGATCATTATGAATACTAGAATATATATTCTCGGTAGCACAGTGAGCAACATGGATAGGTTATTATTTTGTAAACTTTACCATTTACGCGATACGCCTATCTAAACTTGAACCTATTAGTTAGATACAAAAGAATTAATTTGAAAAAATTGCTCTACATCAAATATTGAGTTATATTAAGAATACTATAAACGCGCACGTGTGAGCGCTAGTAATCTGTATGTGTTTGGTAAAATCCTAAACCATTGAACTTATCGTAATGAATAATCGAATATGTATTCTAGGGTGAGTAACATCGGCACATTACTTATTTTGTTGTAAACTTTACCACCGTAACCATAGAATACTCTACCCCAAAATTAAAAAAATACATTGAAAGTTTAAGTTAATGCTTTATTTATTGCTTATACTTGTCCTAGGACGGGTATTCTACTAGTATATATATATATATATATATATATATTCATATATATATATATATATATATATATGTTACTTCCAACAGGTTCACAAGATGAGTCCGTTCTTTCAACAGGTTCACAAGATTAGTCTGTTATTCTCAACAGGTCAACAAGATTGGTTCGTTACCTCCAATAAGTTCACTAGATGAGTCCGTCACTTCAAACATGTTCCAAAAATGAGTCTGTTACTTTGAACAAGTTCACAAGATGAGTCCGTTACTTCAAACAGGTTTCAAAAATGAGTCTGTTACTTTGAACAAGTTCACAAGATGAGTCCGTTACTTCAAACAGGTTTCAAAAATGAGTCTGTTACTTTGAACAAGTTCACAAGATGAGTCTATCACTTGCAACAGGTTAGCAGGATCAGTCCGTTACTTCCAACAGGTTCACAAGGCCAGTCTATTACTTCTAACAGGTTCACGAGATGAGTCCGTTACTTCCAACAGGTTCACATGATGAATGCCACTTCCAACAGGGTCACAATAGTAGCCCGTTACTGCCAACAGGTTCACAAGGGTAGTCCGTTACTTCAACAGGTTCACAAGAGTTATCCGTTTCTTCCCCATGTTCACAAGAGTAGTCCGTTATGTACAACAGGTGCACAAGATGATTCCGTTACTTCCAACATGTTCAAAAGAGTAGTCCGTTACTTCCAACATGTTCACAAGATGCGTTCGTTTATATTCAACAGGTTCATAAGATGAGTCCGTTACTTCCAACGGGTTCACAAGATGATCAGTTTCTTCCACGAATGTTATTTTAAAAGTGTCCAAACTCGATTAATTTTATTTTATTTTATTCATGCGTCCACACATCTGCAAGACAAGCTTTGTCTGTCAGCTGTCATGCTTCAGTTTAAAATAGTATTTCGGTAAACGCTTAACTTGACTAGACGCATCTCAAGAATATCTGTTATTTAAGCCAAGAAACGACGGGGGTCTGTTTTCTCTCAGTTGTCATAAACATTGTTAGTTTATGGCGATGACAATTTGTTTTAGTGAAAATCACGCCATTCTTATCTGCCCTTTGTTTTATTTTCATTATTGACTTGCCCAAACAGGTTGACTTAATAATGAGTGAATAAACCAACTGACACAAGTAGAAAGGTGAAGTGTCCGCCCCCAACCACATGGTGTGCAACTAGAGTAATGGGTGAACACTTTACAAAACGACTGTTCAACGTAACCCCGGGTTACATTTTCGCTCCTAGCCCCATCTCATCCCTCAACAATAAAGATGGCGGACATATACGATAAACTACACACATTTTAGTTCAATTTTGTAAAAAAAAAAAATCTAATAGGAAAATTTTACTTGAACATATTATTTGAAAATAATTACGGTTCAATTATTAGCAGGGGAGTTTAGTTTTCTATGTAGGTCTCACATATATAATTATTATGTCAGATTTTACAAACTCAGACCCAAATAATATTTAAGCTAACGAATGAACTTTGCTTCTGATTATCCAACTTTCGTTTGTTATTGTTATGCCGTGTTATTGGCAATATTACAACGTACTTAGCTATATTTTATTTAAGAAAATACGTAGTCCAACTCAGAAAACTGCTAATATGAAGCATTTTAAAAAATCACCCAAAATAAAAATCAGCAAGGGGGATAACTCATGTTAGATTACAGAATATAATAAAAGTTTTTAACTTTAAGTTTAAGAATGTGCAAAGAAGTAAAATTTAAAAAAAACTAAAATGAACTGCATCCCGGGCAACGGTGGGTAGGGACAACTAGTTTCAAATTAACTGGCTTCTGATTGAGTTTTCTACTTAGTAAATATAAACGCCTTCACAAATGCCCTTGAACAAATTAACATATCAATTAAACATGTAAGTTTATTAAATAATTAGTAATCTGAGAATATTCGATGTTCAATCGATATATGAATCGGAAAGTTTTTACTTGATACAAATAAATATCAAAGATTGTGGAGAAGTTCTCAATAAACATCAATTCCTAGAGAATAATTTTACTTTTTACTTACATAGTATTGTGGTAGCACCCCTATTTAGATACACAATGGACTCTTCTAACAACTATATTATACATAACGAGAAATAATTCAAAATATTGTCATATTCATATTTTTTTTAAATATGATTTTCAAATATTCGTTTTAGTTTTCCCTTATTTTAATTTTGATTTCAATAAATATTTATAGTTAATAAAAAATAATTACATGTATATTCATCAAATTTAGGTATAAGTGTGAAAAAACATAGATACATAAGAACTTGTCTGGTAGTTTTATTAATACTGAGATTAAAGATAATGATACTTTTAAATTTATAGAAAATGGAGGTTACTTTCATAAGTAAGAACTGATTTTTCAGGATGTTAGATTAAAAATGATTTTGTGAACACAAATTAATAGGACACAACGAACTTAGTGGTATTTGGGCAATTAGTATGGCATCTGATATTTTGAGCATTTGAGCAATGAGTATGTCATATGATATTGAGCATTTGAGTAATGCGTATGCCATCTGGTATTGAGCATTTTAGTAATGCGTATGCCATCTGATATTTTGAGCATCTGAACAATGAGTATGTCATATGATATTCAGTATTTGAGTAATGAGTATGACATCTGATATTTTGAGCATTTGAGCAATGATTATGTCATATGATATTGAGTATTTGAGTAATGAGTATCGGCTCTGATATTTTAAGCATTTGAGCAATGAGTATGCCATCTGATATTGAGCATTTGAGCAATGAGTATGGCATGTGCTATTTTGAGCATCTGAGCACTGCGTATGTCATCTAATATGTTTAGCATCTTAGCAATGAGTATGTCATATGATATTGAGCATTTGAGTTATGCGTATGCCATCTAATATTGAACATTTGAGCAATGAGTATGGCATCTGATATTTTGAGCATTTGAGCAATGAGTATGCTATCTAATTTTTTCAGCATCTGAACAATTAGTATACAATCTAATATTTTGAGCATTTGAACAATTAGTATGCCATCTGATATCATCCCTATTTAGATACACAATGGACTCTTCTAATATATATATATAATATTTTGCCTATAATACACTCAAAGAGTTAAGTACACGGAGCTAATTTCAGAAGCTGTCCATATCAGTCGTGGGTGTATATCATCGAAAATCAATCAAACAGAGTATGGGTCAGTGTGACTATCGTGGTCTTGCTCTGTCGGGCTGAAGTATGGTTGTGGCTTTATGGTTAGATGGTTAGCACTTCCAGGCTTTATCTTCTCGATTTGAGAAAACTGTATCTTCTTGCTTTAAGGAGGCGCACCCACAGGGCAATGTTGACGGGGCTACTCAGGCATTTTTTGCGGAGACCGAATGCGCTATGTGATGTGAGAGATATAAAGTAACCGAAGATATAATAGCGACATTTTATTACTGTAATATAAACATATATATATATATTTAAATATGTATTTGCCTTGTTTATTTATTATGTCATTTGAATGACATAATCCATAGCCACTTAGAATCTATGGTTCTTTTTATTTATTAAACTAGGAGGACCCGTCGCCCGGCGTTCACCGGTAGAAATATAAAATAATTCATTAAAATATGTAAACAGCCGACAGAAAGCAAATATGGTCAAAACATTTAGTTTTACTGTTAAAAAATGTCGCTTTTGAATTGTGGAAAATCTATGTACCCACAAAAATGATTACCTCGGACTGGAACAAAAAAAGAAATTGCCACAGTGTAGAAGGATATCTCCTTCACTTACCGATTATGGGAAAGGGTACTTCTGCCAGGCCAGGATATTTGTTCGATCTGTTATCTATTCTCTCCTCGCTCATTGAACAAATCCTTCTAGACTGCGGTAATTTTTATTTATGTTGTTACTTTAGAAAATATAATAAACACTAAGATCTTACGTTGTAATTTCACAAAATATCGAAGGTACCTAAATGTTCATGAAGTTTTTCTTCTCCTCTTTCCCCCCCCCCTTCGGAAAAAAAGTAAATTGAACTAAGTAGAGCCCATATTTGGACCCCTCATGTCTAGCAGTTGTGTTATGAATGTATAATGATCGGTCAATTAGTTTAGGAGTGAATCTTGCACATAATATATATAGACATATACACATACCTAATTAAGAAATATCGTTTTGGCCTTTCCTACTTACCTTGTAATCATTACGGGTGCGAGAGTGAGAGGCTATTGGCTGACTGCCGGCAACATCCAAAAAGTTGTTTTTCTTAGTTCGCGTTTTTAACTGAATATTCTTTTTTTCTTGTATAAATAAGGTTTGAAGAAAATATGTAAGTAGTTACGGGTAATGTATATTTTGTTAAATTAAGTCAACGTTGTAAAAATATCAAAGCGTTCCATGGTATTATGAATGTTGTTTAGTGATCGATGATTGGCTAGTTTGCGAATTCTGAAAGCGGTGTTTCCGTGATTTTATTTTGTAAAATAATAGGTCGGCTATGTTCGGCGGTGTTCTGAGTTTTGTGGGAAGACTTAATTCTTAGCGAGAATATAATTTGCTACCTTCTCTTTGGTTTACTTAGTTGGGAGAGGCTTACAGGGAGCACTAATAATAGTTTTCGTTTCAGGTTTTAAAAATAAAGTAAACGTACTGGAAACACGGTCGAAGGTAGTAGGCGAATGAAGTGATGTGTTTAACTGCGTTTGATGCATTATTTTTATTGTCTACTTTAACTGATTTGGGAGGGAACAACCAACTATATTTTATATATATAGATAACAACAAATTTTGAAAAAAACGTGACGTATAACCTCATTTACATGATGGGCAGGTTTTCGCAAGGTTGCATAGAAATGTAGAGGAATTGTAATTAATTATTCAGTGTGGTTCGCGTCTTGACGAATGCACGTTTGAAAGATGAAAAGGGTTTGGGAACAATGTGGGTTAAATAAATTAGATATATCGACAGATTCGTGGTCTGCTCCTGTCTCGAGAGACAAGGGATGAACACCCTGAGAGAGGTGCCGCTGTTGTGCTGAGGAAGTGGCAGCGTTTGGAACATGAACACCTGCAGAAATATAAAATATAACACAAACAGAACATTTAAACAAATAATAAAGAATGAAATAAAAAAGATACTTGCTACAATGATTTAAAAGTAAAATTACATTTTCTATGATAGAAACAAAGACACACACATCTATCTATCTATCTATCTATCTATCTATCTATCTCTCTCTCACTATATATATATATATATATATATATATATATATATATATATATATATATATATATCCTGGTTTCGAATCTTGCTAGATTCAGTCACGTTGATGAGTCGTAAACAACGAAACACGTACCCGTGGAGAATTACATATCTAATATATATATATATATATATATATATATATATATATATATATATATATATATATATATATATATATAATTATTTCCACAATCAGACAACGCCGCAGCCCACAACCTATGTTCATAGGTTGTGGGCTGCGGCGTTGTCTGATTGTGGAAATAAATATATATCATCTCACATTCAATAAATCTAATATATATATATATATATATATATATATATATATATATATATATATATATGTGTGTGTGTCGCTGTCCGTCTGAGGGCCTCACATTGGTGATGGGAAAATTATTGTCAACTAGCATCAAGGTACAATGCGCTTCTGTATATTTAATTCGTTGAAAAGTATCACAAAAGATAAACAAATAAGTGACACACACCCACACACACCCACACACACACACACACACATATATATATATATATATATATATATATATATATATATATATATATATATATTATAGCTCGTGTCTTTCAATCGTATTCGTGCCCCTTTACTTCCTGAGAGTCTCATGGGTGACTCTGCTCTTGAGTAAGACATCGACTCTGAAACTTCTTAATCTTTCTTTCCCATCAAATCTTTCTCAAAGTTCATACATTAGACTCCTTACTCTTTCTGCTTCTTGTAAAGTCGGTTAACTCTATCGCACACGTGACGCTATTCTCTATCTTTACAAATGTACTACCAGACCATGTATGGAATACTGTTGCCATATTTAAGCTGCTAACTATCTCTCCCATTTTAGGATGCTTGATAAGGTGCAGAAACGTATTTGCAATTCGATTGGCTCCACCCTTTCTTCTTCTCGGCACCCCCTCTCTCTCTCTCACAGAAATGGTGTTGCTAGTCTCAGTCTTTTCTATAAATACTATTATGGGTTGTGTTCTTCAGAATTGTCCTCTCTATTCCTTGCTTACTTAGTTCAAGCTCGTTTTATTTGTTGGTCTAGTCGTCTCAATTAATTAGCTGTGTTGATACCTCATTTTAATACATCTTCCTATTCTAATAGCTTCCTTCCAATAACTGCAAGCTTGTGGAACTCTCTTCCTGCTGACTGTTTCTATCCTACTTATAACGTTGGTCTTTTCAAGACTAAGACCAATAACCATCTCCCGTCTTTGCGATAATCATATTTTCTTTTTTGGTAGCTCCTTATATTAAGTTGCGTCAAGCCTTGTCTGGAGCGATTTCCAATAAAAAATGAATAGATAATTTTTTTTAGATCATTTAATATATTATTGTTAAAGCATAAATAAAATATTAAAAGTTCGAGTATTATTATAGATTTACACCCTTAGCCCCCCCCCCCCCAAAGAAGAGATTCTTACTTAGGCGATAATCAGAAAAAACTTGCGGAAAGAAATTTTAAAAAACGTGGTTTTATCACAACGCCATATTTTTTAAAACTTTACGCCCCCTCCCTTCCGAGTAATTGCTGCGTGGAGGGCAGGTAAGTCTGAAACGATTCTCATTTAAAACAAAAATATTTTATTTAAATTCAATGAAATGAAACGAGAACAAACCGATTCGTAAGATGCGTTCAATTAATCTGCGTGTTTAGCAATGAAAGGGTCCCTTCAAACTCAATCGTGACAGATCAACCGACGGACTGACCGAGCTTCTTGTAGAGATACCTGGACGCATCTAAAACACAAAGTTCATTGTAAAACATCATTCAAGTTTATAAAAGACGAATCTTTTTGGAATAAAATGTATTGTTTTTATATGCCCATTTTTGTCTCTTTAAAAATAACGAACACAAAGTTCTCGAATCTGTATAATAAACCTGTACACCCCGTTTGTATGTACGTTATCACCTTCCATTATCATTTAAAAATGAGCTCGTCTGAATTATTGAGAAACTGATATAGTTGTATTTTTACCAAAAAGAGTTTCTCCAAAATAGATTGTTCTAATTTCGAATAAGACGTGGAAATAAAATTCCGTCGTGTCGACTTAAAAATTATATTCGTCTTTTTTAAAGAATATTTAGCTGGCAATTTTTTCACGGTAAGATACTATTTAATCTTGCTGTGCTCGGTTAGTGATTATAAATCCTTCCAGACTGGGACAATTTTTATTTTTATCCTAATCCAGACTCCCCCTTTCTGGAAATTAAAAACCGATCATGTGTCTAACTCTACCCCCGTGGGAAGGAAAGTAAACAGGGACTATTAAATTGGTACAACAAATAAATAACGTGAAACGTCAAAATGTGCATTTCTTGACAATTATTCAGTTGACAATTATTCAGTTGACAATTATTCAGTTGACAATTTAACGACAAGAAGAAAGAAAAGACGACAATGTATTTACAATTTTACAAAAAAATTCACAGTAATTTTTCTTTATAAAATAAAATGTGGCACAAGGCCGAAATTGGGTGGTGTAGGCGAAGGTCGGCTCTCGTTTTCTTGATCTATTCTCTAAACTAGTTTCAGTCACAAAAATACCACATCGGTAAAACCTACTTAACATTATTCCCAATGGGTTGACGTTTTTTTATATACAAAATATATATGTACAAATTCATCGGTTGGAGGGGGGGGGGCTAAAACAACAACAGAGACTGCTAAGAATTAAGATGCTAAGTGTGGTGGTTACTAGGACCTTCTAGGTGTGAGGCGCTCACTGTTTTGCGGGTTGTTTCAAAAGCCGAAACCAATCAAAACAGTTTCTAAGTAGAGAAAAATAGGGTCAGTGATCACTTGTACCACTAGCTGAGAGACTTTGCTAACTGGAATGAGGTCTGATAAGACTTCAGGTCGGTGCGCATCATGCCTACACAGGGAACACGTACTTAAACTTAATTCGTTCAAACACACATAACCAAGCGGTGTGTATCCAGCTTCCTGTAAACAGCTAAGTGTGTAGTCTCCTCCTATATCATCTGATCTAGACTTTAAGCTGATGTTTAAAGTGAGAAATCAAATCGTAATTAGTAGACGTATCACTCCGTTTCCTATATGTAAGCGTCAGGTCTACACTACAAGTCTAGCTACGACTAAGATCGTGAGAAACACCATTCGGTTTATGTCACGTGGCACAGATTTTCCTCCAAACAGTCACTACTTACTTGGTGGAGAGAGTTGGCTATTTTTTTTGGTAATTCACGATCTACTGAAAACAAATTAATGTGTGGAAGGTCGTTATCCTCGTGATTGAAAGACTAACCTTTATATTTCGTGCCTCAATAGTAAGGAGAGTAGAAAGTGAACTTTCGGTTGACTTTCGGCAGCCTCGTAACTCTCGCTTCCCTTATTTTGTCTTTAGCGAATTTTCTGACTAAGGGGGAAGAATTGCTATTTTCTGGGTCGAAATCCATCCATAACACTTATCGTTGGCTAGTTTTGACCTTTAAGTAGTATTTTTTGTAAGCTCCTTACATCAAGTGGTTTCATGCCTTGTCTGAAGCGATTTACATAAAAAATATCGTATGATATGTCTTCGGCTGACTTTCCAGTAAGCTAAAACTATCCCAGATCTAAAAGATATCCAAAATAAGATGCTATATTAAACCTTAAGATTGCCTTAGTTATGAATTAAAAAAAAACGTGACTAGTACAGAGTAACCTCCCAGCAAAAATACAACCCACACATGGAATCGTTGATATAAGTAAAATTGTTTCTGCAATCCTACCATAGTTGGTACAAATATTCTTCAGTCCATGCCTGACTTGTCCACTAAGTTTTAGTTTTAGAATATCCAACAGTCGTTTTATAGTCTCTTTTCAAAAGTATATAAAAACACACTTTTCTTGGATGTGTTACTCTGAAGTTGGTTTTAGACTCACCAGAGCTTAACCCCCCAAATTTCTATTTGTGGGGTTATCATGAAGTTAATATATATCAAAACAATCTTCATTCTATTCCTGAACTGAATCGAACCATCCCAGCCGTAATCAGAGCAGTGCCAAGAGATACGTTTGTCAGAGTTATTGGCAATTTTACACGTCGGATCCAGATGTGCTTATCATTGAGCAGTTATAAGACAAAAAAACTGCTGGGCATTCATTACTAAAATTCGGTCGTGATATTAGGCATAGACTAGGGTTTATTTCTACCAACTATGGCTGGGTTCGGTGCTTCTGCATGGTTACACCCATATGAAATATTGCTGATAAAAAAGAAAATAACGATCATTTTTTTATGAAGTACTTATTTGTGATGAAAAAGAAATACCATCCACCAAAATTTACAGAAATTAATCCAGTTGCTTTGTTTTTATTCAGGAATATCTACTTTTATCCGTAGCCGGAATGTCGCCGCCATTACCGTCATCATTGTGAATTTCGTCACTGATTAACTCCCCTTATAATACCTATATATAAATAGAGATTTAAAATGGCGTCAATCAAGAAAAACATGTTAATATTAATACGTAATTTCTTTTTCTATTAGTAAACATTACTGGATAATTTTCCGTAAATTTTGGTGTGGGTTAATATTTTTCAATCGAAAGTAAGTATTTAATGAAATTATCTTGTTAAATTATTTATAAGTGCAATATTTCTATATAGGTGTAAACAATGGGAAAGAACCTTGGATTCTAAAACGGATTGAAAATGTTATTAATGATTGTATGGGTGGCATTTTTTGGCGTTAACTTGTAGTTCTTTAAAGATTTTCTTTAACTTATTGTTTTATTGTGCATTATTTTGTCTGGTTCGTAAATAGACTAAAGCTATAGATTTATTCCGAACTCAACAAAAGATAATGTCTTTAGTTTCGTTCAGAATAAACATTAAACTCTTTTTAGCTTGTTCTCTTTTTAGCGTTGGCAAAACAAAGATGGAAACCACAAATAATCCTCCCTAATTCTAGCAGAGATAAATCTATAGATGCGGATTTAATGACACAATAACTAACATATGTTGAGTATCGAGTTTTTAATATAGCAAACCAGTGAGTTTGTTATGAAGACTGGGTTGAGAATATCAAAACGCGGATATAAATAGAATTTTTATTGCTTTCATTAATAGTTTCTCATAAAACAAGGAAGGGCGCGATTTATTGAGGGAGTCGATATTTTGATGTTTGGGTTTTAGATATAAAAATACTTCGTTCCGAAGGCGGAGATTTGGCTACATGATTCTGCACCCACACAAAAGGAAAACAAAAGTGTTCTCATTCTATTGTTACGAGATCAATGGATATCAGCTGTTACTGTCAAACAACTCATATATGTTTCTAAGCTTAAGTATATATTTTAAGTTGAAAGATTAACCAAGTAAAACGGATATCTAAGCCCCCCCCCCCACCAAAAAAAAAGAATAACGTCTCTTTAAAAAAGTACAATAATTGATTAATGGAGAATTTCACCCCTACATTGTAATAAATGAAGTTAACTCCTTGTTTTCTCTGTATTTTCTCTTCGTTTATTATTCCATTTTTTCTTCTCTAATATCATTTTGCAAATTTGAAAATAACACCAACTCCCCCTTTCATTATTTATCTGACCTCTGTATTATATTTGTGTTGTTTCTACTTTTATCCATCCCAAACAAGGTACAATTAAACTGATACGTAAGATGCTACTGTGAATTAGGGGCCATATTTATAGGGGCATCATAAGTGGGGAACTGGGAAGCGAAATATTTGTTCACATTACATTTAAATTTCTGCATGTTGGTACCGTCAGGGAAAAAGAGCAGGAATTTAATTCCAAAAGCTAGCAGTCCGATGAAAGAAGCTATTAGAGTAGAAAGCCTTCCGGCATCTGTAAATCTCTACATTAACGAAGTGGGATTTTGATGATTGCTGGGTTGTTCGGGTGGTATGAACGGCTAGGAGGCACCAGGGAAGCAAGTTCGTCGGAGCACATTCTATTGTAGTACTTATAAAACAAGCACATGGATGCAAAATTGCGATGATAGGACAAGGACTAGAGTTTGGTAAATATTGTGAAACTTATTAGATTAGAAGCCGTTTTTTACCCCATCTAAGAGAGAGAGAGACTAGTGGTTGAGGCACCAGCTCAGATGTGACAGCAATACTCCATGCATCGGAGAATGGTGGTTTTGTAGAGATATAAGATACTGGCAGGTGTGAGAAGTTTTCTAGCACGATAGAGGGAGCCCATCTTTCTTACAGCAGGCTTTGCAATGTCTTCTATGCATTTTTCCAATTCATGTTACCTGTTAACTTTGAACGTTGGACATTCAGGTAGGGTACTATTAGCTATGGCAATCGGTTGTTAGAAAAAATTCTTATGATTGTTAAAGGAAGCAGCATTGTCTTAGTAGCATTAAATGTTAAATCCATTCATGTTCTCATTCCACTACAGACTGCAGGTCATTTTCTAAGGATTCAGCCATTTCCTTGGATATGTGTGCATCTGTCATTCACGTATGTCGAGAATAGAGTGTGGTTTCATCAGCAAATATACCCATCCCGGACACAATAGCATCAGGGAGGCTATTTATGAAAATCAGGAACAATAAAGGTTGAAGGATCGACCCCTGGAGCACACCCGCATTCATGTCATGTTGCTTAGATATATGTCTATCGAGTACAACTTCGATGTTTCTTTTGGCTAAGAGGTATCTGATTTTATTAATTATTTGTCCAGTAATTCCGTAACTATTAATTTTTATGAGAAGAGCTTCATGACAAACCTTTTCAAATGCTTTGTTTACATCAAGGTTTTATGATATATCGGACATGGGAAAGAATGATGACTAGATCAGCGAATGTGGCTTCTGTCCGTAGTGAGACATTAGAGAGGCAGTGGTTTATGAAGTCAAAGGTTGAGTTCAAGGCGAACCGCTGGACCAGCAGTTTAGTATCAGCAGTTGCCCTGCAAGAAACATTGTGGTGGTTAGATAGCGCGGAATTTTTGATTGCCCATTATCAATCTAACAATTATAGATTTTTCAAAAACTACGAGTTCCTAATTTCTGCGACTCCGTGCATTTTCTGGTCATCTCGGAATACCTACTTTTATCTGCGGCTGTTCTTACAATGATTTCTTCATGCTATAATTTGCTTCGTCTATTCGTAGTTGAACCGGCGAAATGCTTGCTGTTTATGCGCAATAGCACGGGTCGAAATGAACAATTAATGGGAGTGGGGCTTGCTATAGAATTCCAGCACATGGACAGGTATCTGCTTTGGCCGATTAAGTTACCTCTTTTGCTCACTATTCAGCAGGGAGAAAGAAATATTTACAACATCGGCGTATGTTATCTCTGATGGATTCTCAATAAGACCGTTTGTAGTATCTCGTCATTTTGAGTAACGGCTCTTCGGCTTGGGGTCGAATGTTTACGGTGAAATTAACCATTATCACAAGGTAATCAGCGTTCCACGGATAGCTATTAGCATCCATTATACAAGTCTCTAGCAGTGTATTTTAAAATAGGTGAAGAAGTGAGGCTTGCTGATCTTCACGTTCGGGGAGACGGTTCCGGAAAGTAACAGTCTATAAAAGGGAATGTGCAATAGAGAAATGTTACCAGCTGCGTCAGTTTACCTCGAGAAATCAAGCCAATATATATGTGTATATGTATATAAAGAAAACACGTACTTTATTCAGTTATTATAATGCACTCTCTTCCCCTCTCTCTCTATATATCTCTCTCTCCCTCTCTCTCTCTCTATCTCTCTCTCTCTCTCTCTATATATATATATATATATATATATATATATATATATACCCTGCACTGATGAGGACATAAGCTCAGACGACGTCGTCTGTAGGTAAATATAATTTAATATTTATTTATCAATTTTATTGTAAAAGCCCTTTTAAGAAAATTAAAGTTGAGCACTGTTGAGAGATAGATTGTCTTGATGTTTATAGCCCGCTGCAATTGGCATGAATATAACTTAATTTCTCCGTATCACGTGATAATTGCATATAGACGAGAGGATAGAGTGACAGCGTGCGGTATCAAAGGTGACTTTGTGAACCGGGTCTGTGTCTTGTGTCGTCGAGACGATGTCGTCTGTGGGTAAATATAATTTAATATTTATTTAGAGAAATATTATTATAAAAGTTTTGTTTATAAAATCAAAGTTGAACACTGTTGGAGATATTAAAACATAGACATTCAATTAAGCTACAAAACGAGGCCTCCAGTGTAGGTAAATATAATTATATATATATATATATATATATATATATATATATATATATATATATATATATATATATGAAGATTTTGTTGTAGGTACAAAGTTTTAATAAACAGTGAAATAATGTTAGACACACTGTCATTATTACCTATAATGAGGATTTAAAAAAATGTATCATCTATATTATAAAAGAGTAAAAAGGAAACACGTTTGGAAAAGGAAATAAAATCATCATAAAGAAAGAAGAAAAACTTACGAAATGATTCATCTTTGTTCCCCTTCTCATGTTTCTTTTTTCCTCTTTTATAATATAAATCATAAAAAAAGTTTTAACAATCATTATTATAGATCATAATGCTAGTATGTCTAACGTTAGTTAACTGTTTATATATATATATATATATATATATATATATATATATATATATAAGAGGAGAGAGATGGAGAGAGAGAAGCGAGATAAGTCAAATAACCTTCAATGATAGAGAGTGAGACTAATAGATAGAAACTTCGTTAAATATGACTCACTTGGTGAGATAATTGTTATTTGTAGCTAATTAAAGCAATCCGAAAATTAAGGAATATTTTAGTATGTATTTTGTGTTATTAAAATATATAGAAAAAAAGCTTTAGGATTACAAAGCTGAGTTAATAAAACTCAGCTTTAAGCTTTTGTTTTAGGTAAACTATATAAACATTTATTTTCTACATGGGAAATATTTTTTAATCTGAAATTTAGCTCGG
>OY744520.1:12752958-12817958 GCA_963556195.1 Sepiola atlantica
ATGACAACCCAGGCCCACTGCCCACTGCCCACTGACCACTGCCCACTGCCCGCTTCCCGCCTCCCGTTTCCCGCGTGTGAATTCATATCCATATAGAGCTATTGTGGATTATGCGAATAGTATCCAATATGCGGTGCATTTATGCATATATATATATATATATATATATATATATATGTATATATATATATATATATATATATATATATATATATATATATATATATATATATATATATATGAAGAGTTCGAATGCAAAACGCGATAAACGCCATTTTCAAAATCGCGAAACCGTCCCTACAAAAAGTGTTGCATTTCAACACTCAACGATACCCCAACACTATTTTGATTTCAATAAAAATCAGTTTTCATTCGAAGTTTAGATTTAATATATTCATGTTTTTATTGTTTACGGTCTCAATTAAAACGAATGGGATTTATGGCGTTTTGCGGTCGAACTCTTGATATATATATATATATATATATATATATATATATATATATATATATATATATATATGGTAAAATGAAAAAGGAAAACCAAAAAATGGATGTTTTTTTATGTGTACATCAACGTTTCGTCTTTATTTATAAGACTTCATCAGGATGATAAAATAGAGAAAAAATGTCATGTAAGTACAGATACATGTAGGGTAGACATATTGGGAAAAATAGAATGAAATAGTGGCCAACTGCTGGGTGGACGTCCGTATTTGTTGGAGAAATAGAAATGAATGTAGAAAAGAATGAGTGGGGAAAAAATGGAAGGATGGGGTGAGCCACTCATTCTTGTCACCGGATTCAATGAAGAATCGAACGTGCTAATGATATATACGGAACATTTATTTTTGATTATTTTTTACACAAAAGGATTATTAGAATAATTTTAAAATTTAAAAAGATATAATAAAGCAGTGGAATATATATACAAAATATTTATTTTAAAATTATAGATTCCAGATTCCAGCGATGAACTTTGGTTTTATTGACATGGGTAGATCGTTACTTTTTAGAAAAAGCCCTTGCAACCAATTTCAATTATCAGCGTCTCATATCGGATATTTGGAGATTGTAATGCACACCACCGTGACTGGTTCGGATTTTCCAGCGTTACTGATGCAGCTGGGAATTATACGGTTAATTTTCCCTCAGCTCACGAACTCTCACAGACTGTCATTTTTACGACCCACCTTTCTGATCGTGCGGACCAGCAAGCCTCACTTCTCGACCTGTTCTTGGCCTCACTAGCCGAGGTTTGTGTGGCGAATGCTCATAATCCGCTCGGAAACTCTGATCACGTTGTGGTAATAATACTTATCACCTTAAAAACTCGTCCAAAAACTGATCAGCCGTTGCTCAAATCGACGAGAAACTATGAGCAGACTGATTTTGAATCCCTCAGGGATCACATCAGCGACGCTGCTTGGGGTAAAACCTTTTCGCTTCCTGCTGATCATTGTGCAAATGAGCTAACCGAATTGGACAAAGAAGACATTGATGATTATGTCCCCACGCGAAAATTCCACTCTTCCTAATGGTTCACCTCAGAATGTGCAGCTGCTACTGCTGAAAGGCAGAAGGCATTCCAAAAATTAAGCTGCCATAAGTCAACTGCGAATAGACATAACATATAGAGGCAAGACATGATTGCAAAGTAGTGATAGATAAAGCAAAGAGGAGGTATACAGAGATAACCAAAAACGCATTCAGTCACAGAAACTAGGAACTCGTGATTACTGGAAAATTTACAATAGTCTGATGAACAATGAACAATCAACAATTCATCCGCTTTCAAATCACAACGATGTTGTTTGCAAGGCAACTGATATGGCTGAACTACTCGCCAAGCGTTTCGCCTTAATCTACACTTTGGACTCAGCAAACCACACCCTTATTGCGGACTGAAGCTACACTTGAGAACCTGGTCATAACCCCATTTCAGGTCAAAGTCATCATAAAAAACCTTGACATCTCCAAAGCCTGTGGGCTTGATCTTATACTAGTAATAGTTAAAAAGAAATTCTCTGCTGAGCTGGCTTATGTCGTCTCCAAACAATACAACACATGCATTGCTGAATCCTGTTTCCCTGATAGTTGGAAGATTGCCTCTGTGGTACCAGTCTTCAAGAATTCTAAAGATAGAACTGATCCTCTAAACTACCGCCCAATCAGTCTTCTCCCGATCTTTGCTAGAATCTTTGAATCATTAATTGATATAGCTATAGTCCGGCACCTAGTTAATGCTAAACTTCTTTTTGAAGCACAATCTACCTCAGATATCCTAACGATCATCTCTGAACGCATATATCAAGGCAGGTGAAGCTAGGGCGGTAGCGCTTGATATATCTAAGGCCTTTGACAAGGTCTGGTATGAAGGGCTTCTCAGCTAACTGAACTCATATGGTATCACTGGAGAAATATTTAATGTAATTACATCCTTCCTAACAAAAAGAAAGATCCAAGTTGTCCTCGATAGCCGTCCACCTAAGCAACATGACATAAATTATTGTGTACTCCAGGGATCCATCCTTGAACCTCTACTGTTCCTGATTTTTATAAATGACCTCCCTGGTGTCATTGGGACTGAGAAAAGAATACTTGCTGACGACACCACGCTCTACTCTTGTCATGTGGGAAATATCGACGCGCACATATCTGAGGCAATGGCTGAATCTGTAGAAAATTACCTCTAGTCTGTAGTGGATTGGGGTCAGAAATGGATGGTCACTTTAAATTTCGCAAATCCAAAGCTACTCTTTTTCAATAACTACAAGAAGCCTCTTAAACCACCGATTGCCATGGCAAATAAAACCCGACCTGAGAGTTCATCATTCAAACTCCTTGGCCTAACTTTCACAGATAAGATGAATTGGAACAAATACATTTAAGACATTTTCAAGAGTTGCTGCAAAGAAGGTGGGCTCCCTCTACCGTGCTAGTAAACTCACATCTGACATTATCCTATATCTATACAAAGCCACCATCCGCCCATGCATGGAGTATTGTTTCCATATCTGGGCTGGAGCATCATCCACTAGTCTCTCCCAGTTAGACAAGGCCCTAAAAGAGTCGCCAACTTAATAAGTCCCTCCCTATCCACCAAGATCCAGCCCATGTCCCATCGCCGCAATGTTGCTTTCTTGTACCTGTTTTACAAGTACTTCAATGGATTGTGCTCTGATGAACTTGCTGCTCTGGTACCCTCACGACGTAAATTCACTAGACCAACCCGACAATCTGCCAAATCGCATCCATACACTGTGAATGTGCCCAGATGCCGAAGAGCCTTCTACTCCAAAAGCTTTTTTCCTCGTGCTGCTGGACCCTGGAACTTTCTCTCTGCTCCCTGTTTTTCTGACATTACTGACATTGAGAAATTTTAAACTGATGTAAACAGACATCTCGCTGCACAGCTCCCAATTTAGGTTGACCCCCCCCCCCAAACTCCCACACTTTTTCTCAGAAACCCCTTGCGTCTACAGTGGCGGCCTGCCTTGTTTGGGGGGACCTATGTTAAAAAAAATAAAAAATTGAACAACCAGCGATTATCACCGATTTTAAACTCTCAAGTTGTCCCTTTACAGTTTACAGGGGCTGTTTATATGGATGTATGATTAACTTGATGCATTTAGTTTTTTGGTTCTTCTGTTAGAGTACAACATTATGTTGTACTTTATTACTTGGGGGGCGTTTTTTTACACGTAAGGTTGGGTGTGAAGAGCGGGGTTGATACCTAATTGAAGACGGGTTATATGTTTCAGTTTAAATTTCTGGCATAAAACGCTATTCAATATAGCGGATGGCTTGTTCCCAATACTTGCTTCCCTACGAAAGTAAGGTTAGACACAAGGTTGTTTTTTGATGTGGAGAACACAACATCTTATAGTGGAAGACTCCCACAAAGACGTTAAGAATAGTTTCGCAACACTTTTCGCAGGACACCATTTTGGAACCCACAAAGAAAAAAAAAGAGAAACAAACCTAGAAACACATGGCGTCGTTATATGGGAGCAGATGTTGAGCGAAATGATCATATATAGAAGTAGTTGGAGAACTTGCGTAGGACTAGGATTCATTGACTACTTAGACCATAACATTAACAAAGGTGCGTCCAGTTTAAGAGTTGAACGAATCATATATAAATTAAACTTGTAATGTAATGAAAATGTATTTAGTTTCTTAAATGTGACGAAGCTGAGCAAAAATACACCGTGTTCTGTTTTCTTTTTCTTACGTAGTTTGTCTTCTCTTGATTGAAACTGTCTTGGCTTTTTCTTTGGGGATAATCAAATATAAACCCCTTTATTTTGAAACACTGTATCTTTTAGTAACAACTCGTTGAACAGAAGTTGTTATTTAACCATTACCGACGATTGGGTGCTTATTTATTTCCAGTAGTATTAAAATATAATTGAACGCAACAGATCATCTCGGAGTTGAACACAGCTTTTTGTTTGATACGTCAACTCAGCTCTTTGTTTGATACGTCAACTCAGCTCTTTGTTTGATACATCTACTCAGCTCTATAAGAAGTCCCAGTTTTGTTGATCGGTCACTCGACTTGTCACCCATGAGTTTGAAATAGCATTACATCGCTAAATGTTCAGATTAAAGTAAATTAGTGACAACGAGTTGAAAGTAAATGAGTCGTGGTCTTTTTTAGAAGAAGCCCACCGCTACTATAAAAAAATGAGTTTTACAAACTTAAATAGCCCGACAGCCATACACACGCCTTTGACGTACTTCTGTGAATCTTGTCTAGATATGAGTCGAGGTAAGGTTAGATGATGGTTAGGCTATGGTTAGGATTGGAGTATGGGTAGATTTTGGTTAGGGTTAAGTTTATGCTGTAGAAAATGCAGAAAAAAGCCACTGTGGAACGCAACACGGAATAGTGAACCGCTATCTGTGTGAGTTTATGTTGGAAAAGATATATAAGGGAAACGATCTTTTACGCAACATCCTTTTACCTAAGTAATAAAATTAGTTTTTACTACAACCCCCATATTGTCTGTTTTCTATCTGGCGGGAGTATTAGGGGGTTGTGTGCCCTTTTTATAAAAGATCCGTAAGTTGCTCGTTTTACTAGGCTATGCCTTCCCGCCAGTTAGTCGGTCCAAAAGTCTAAAATAGCATTTTATAGTTAAACGTGTAGATCGAATCGAAGCATCTTAAGAATGTCGTCTTCCCTTTCATAATTATTGTGTAAAAACTATTCGAATTATTTTCCCGGCTCGCAAGCCGTGAATCGTAGACATAGCAGCGCTCAATCAATTATAAGAACTTAGCGCCTCTTTACCGGAAACCAGGTTTACAATCGTCTTTCTCAGAAAAAAATAAGCGTAGTTATCCCGGATAAAGATTCCTTAAAAGGGAAAACTCATTAATTTCACAAATTATATTGAAATGAACTCTTTGATCTTGGAGGACTCCATTCCACACCACGCCTTCATCGATCTGCGAAAGTTGTTTTCTTCAAGTGTGCGCCTTCTCTTCAGACGCTCTCACAATACAGGAAATAATGAACGACTTTCCATACTTTTATAGCACCACAATTTATTTGATCATTTTTATTTTGGTACAGACACATATAGTTTGAATTACCTACTCGAGTGTTTGAATTTCTTTCTGAATAGTTTGAATTGCCTCCTGGAGAGTTTGAATTACCTAATAGACACCGTCCTCGAGTGTCTTCAGTATATCTGCACAATGGTGTGTCATGACAACCTGACATGAGGATACTTCCCATTACAAGTAATCTCTGACAAAATATTCCAGTAATATAGTATTCGAAGCTAAATAAGATCTATTCGACACGACTATACACTGACTCATACGAGTAATGATGCACCCTCTCCTAGTGGTGTTACATCAATTAACAGTAGCAGACGAGATCAGTTCTTTGTCCTGGACTCCGGTAAGACCAAGACACCACAAGAAAATATATACTATAACATAGTCAATTGGAGAGATGAAAATTAATGTTCTTCACTTCTTTACTAACTCAACGTTTGAGAGGTTAAAAAAAACTTTAATGGGATATTCGAATATCTATGTATCTCATATACAGATCAAGGGGCGCCTTGATTTCTGAGACTGTACACTGAAGTAAAGAAAAAGTTTGAATTACCTACTAGACACCAGGAGTTTGAATTACCTACTAGACACCAGGAGTTTGAATTACTTTCTAGACACCAGGAGTTTGAATTACTTACTAGACACCAGGAGTTTGAATTACCTACTAGATACCAGGAGTTTGAATTACCTAGTAGACACACATATATACATGTGAATCTTATATATATATATATATATATATATATATATATATATATATATATATATATATATATATATATATATATATAATAGCTGACCTGTGCCCCGTTGTTTCCCGGGAAAGTCGAATAACTCAAGAAATTCTTTTGCCAAATCTGTTCTGCTTCTACACTTAAACCGGTACCGTCCTTGATTCTGGATCCTGTTGGTCTGAGTAGAATTCAAGAAAGGCTTTACTTTTTTACCCTTTAGTTTATTGCTACCCGCCAATGTCCACCACTATTGCCACTGTGCGCTACTACCCACCACTGCCTGTAACTATTGCCTCTATCTGCCACTATGCCAGTCACTACCCGCCACTACCGCCACTGTCAACGACCTTCCCCATTTCCCGCCACTGCCCGCCACTACTTGCTACTACCCGCCATTACCCCCCACTACTCACCACTGTCCGCCAATATCCCTCACTACCCGCCATTATCTGTCACTATCTGCCACTACACGTCTACTACCCGCCATTGCCTGCCACTACTTGCTACTACTCACCACCGCCTTCAAATATTGCCAGTACCCGCAACTGTCTGTCAATATCCGCTACTGTCCGCCCCTCACCGCCACTGGCCGCTAATACCCGCCATTACCTGACGTAGCCTGTAACTACGTACTTGGCCTACCAAATTATAGGCTTAAATGCTGTGAAAATAAGCAAAGCCCAAGAACCTAATGTCCTCCTTCAATAGTACTGCAATAATGTTATCATTTAGAAACCCGTTCGTACAAGAAGAAACCCTTTTAGACTGCGGCAATTAAAATTTTTGTCAACCCTTCTTTTGGGGAGATATATTTTCCTTAATTAAAAACCGACTTTTTCTTTAACTCTGCCCCCTAAACTATTTTGCACTTTTACCATTAATGTGGTTCCGATTTACTTGCCTTCCCACGAGGGCAGAGTTAGACAGATAGTCGATTTTTAATGTGGGTAAAATCTATTCCCTAAATAGGGACACTCCAGATTGGGCCAAAAATAAATATTGCCGATGTCTAGAAAAATGTCTTCCATTCACATTACCTGCCATAGCCTATTACTATTGCAAACCCCCGCCACTGCCTTCCACTTCCATTCACTACCTTCCAATCGCCGCCACTGCTTGTAAGTATTTCCACTTCCCGCCAGTATTGCCAGTTAATACACGTGCTAACCTGCAGCTACCTGCTACAGCCGGCTACTTCGCGCCAGTCACTATCTGTCACTTTCCACTACTCCCGTCACTGCCTGCCACTCCTCGTCACTGCCGTTAAATATTGCCACTGGACGCCACTATACGCTACTGTCCGCTATTATTTCCACTGCACGCCACTACACGCCGCTTTCCGCGATTCCCTACCATGCCCTGTAACTATTTCCACTAACCGCTGCTTCTTGCAAATACCCGGCACTCTCTGTAAATGTACACCACTATCTGTCACTGTTCGCCAATGTTCGCCACTACCTGTATAGCTCGCCACTATTTGCCACTATCCGTCACTGACCGACATTGTCCGCTACTGTCCTCCAATAAAGTCCAATCCCCGCCACTGTCCGCCACTACCGCCACTGTCCGCCGTTGTCTGTAAATATTATCACTGTCCGTCACTACCCGGCACTGCCCGCTACTATCGCCACGACTCGCCACTATCAGCCATCATCCTTCACTGTCCGCCACTGTCCGCCACTGTCCGCCACTGTCTGCTAGTACATGCTATTACCCGCAACTTCTACTTAGCGTTGCCCACAATCAAATATGACAGTATTACTTTTGTAAACTGATACATATTACCTCTCTTTGGACTATTGTCTTTATCAACATTACGTATCTTATTAATATGTTGAAATGGGGGAGGGACGAAAGAAATTAAAAATTTAGCAGGTCCATTTGGTCTACTCGGTGTTGTCTGGGATAGAAAATTGTAAGTATTACTTTTGGTAAGGGATATATACTAAATCTCTTCTGACTATTCAATTCATCAATATTACTTTTTTATATGTAAATTATGAATTGACGGTGACCAAGTGTATTTCTCGGTATTGTCCGGGATAAACAATTGTAAAATTTCAGTATTACTTTTGACAACTGGTATATATTTACTCTCGGACTATTGACTTCATCAACATTAGGTGTCTTCTTAATATGTTGAAATTGATGGGGGACAATAAATTAGGAATTGACCGGGACCATTTGTTCTATTCGGTGTTGTCCGGGATAAAATATTGTAAGATTACAGTATTAATTTTGGTAAATGGGATAATCTCTTCGGACTATTATCTTTATCTACATCATTTATCTTAAAGTTATTTGAAAAGGTTGAAGTTGACAAGAAATTAGGAATTGACTGGGCTATTCGTTCTACTCGGCGTAGTCCTGGATGAATTATCATTTTATAATTTCTCTTCATACTTTGCTTTTAACAATACTTTTAGCTGTTCTGTGAAAGCCTCCTTACTAACATTACATCATTATATTCATTAAATTACGGGTACAGACACCTTTATTCTACTCGACGTTGTCTAGGAGCAAATGGATTGTCATTATGAACATAATTTCTCTTCATACTTTGATTTTTACTGTACTTTTGGCAGTGGTGTGAACGCCTCCTTACACACATTACAGTATTATATTTGGAAAGGGAGGCGGAAAGGTGAGTAACAGAAACTTTTGTTCTACTCGGCGTTACTCAGGAGCAATAATATTTTCATTATTAACATTACTGTATTATATTTTGTAAGCGACAAGGGGAGTAAGAGAATCACTTGTCTTACTTTGAGTTGTTCGGGAGCAATAAATGTAAATTACAGTATTACATTAAAATCTGTTTGGACTATTTTCATTATCAACATCATTTCTCTTTGTATTATTGTGAAAGCGGGTGGAGAGAACGGAATTATAGAACATAAAAAATGTCATTTAGTTTCGTTTTACAAGATGCAATAAATGGAAGATTGATCTTACATTTAAAAGGTAAATGAATAATATTTATTTTTAAACATTAAAACAGTAGAGAGGAATCGGATGACGAAGGGTGAAGAGAAAAAGATGAAGAGACAACTAGAGGGAGAGTGAGAGTGAGAGTGAGAGGGAGAGGGAGAGATATAGAAGTTTGAAAAAAAAGGTTTTTAAACACGTTATTTAACTTCTTCTATGTTGTTATTTATGGCCCCAGGCAACACCGGGTAGCCCTTCTCGTATATATATATATATATATATATATATATATATATATATATATATGAATAAAAAATAAAGATAAGATGATCCGACGTAATGGAAAATGAAAAAGGAAAGCAACAAACTATATTATTTATGTATTCATACACGTTTCGTCTTTATTGTAGACTTCCTCAGGATGTATACAAATGAAAAAATCTCATACAGTCATACATTTTGATTTGCCTGAAAATGTTCAAGTTTCGGCATGGTTGTGGAAAGAAAAAGGCAACAATGAAAACACGGGATTTATCCGTAGCAGTTTATACAGTTTAGGGATAAGGAGGGAAATGGGGTCACAGCTGGGCGTTATTAATTTTTCATATCTATTTTTAGCTAAGGGAAAATATGTAAAAACCGAGCGTGGCCGATAGTGGATATGGGGAGGGAGCGGTAGTTTTAACGTATTGTTATGTTTCGAATTAAAATGTAAAGAAGAAAGAAAATTGATTATATTATTAATGAATATAAACGCGTGGAGATTTTTTTCTATTTTGAAACGCAAATTCTGATTAAGAACGAAAGTTTATGGCAAAAAGAGGATTTTTCTGAATTTTCTTTCTATACTGAGGAAGTCTACAATAAAGACGTTGATGAATACATAAATAATATAATTTATGGCTTTCCTTTTTCATTTACTATATATATATATATATATATATATATATATATATATATATATATATATAAATAATTGTGAAGAAATAATTACTTAAATGATAAATAAATACATGCATGCACACATAAATATATAATTTCAGTTCTCTCTTTTTTATCGTTAAAGCCTTACATTTTCTATCCACCTACTGATGTAGATCCATCTTAATATATATATATATATATATATATATATATATATATATATATATATATATATATATATATATATATAAACAGAGCCTTCCTTCCCCTAATTTTTATTTCCTTTTCAGTTTCATAACGGGGCAAATACTTTTCACATGTGTATGTGTATGTATTTATATGTTTACGTGAATATCTGTGTGTGTGCTCATATGTATAGGGATGTCGTATGTGAACACCGTACCGAACCCTGATCATGTTTGCTCATCTCCCCCCCGCCCCTCCTTCACCTTATACACTCTCCTAACACACAACCAAGAAATCTTTGACCACAACGTTTTTGTTTTCTCTTTCAAAGATAAATTAAGAAATTGATTCAAATAGCATTTTGCCCCTCCCCTCTCCTTTCAAAATTTAAGTTAATCCTGGTTAAACTACTGTTATATTATGAGGGGCCCTGTAGCGTTTGTCTTCTGCCTGTATATAAAATTTTATCCACAGATCAAAGATCACCAACATCGATCACGGCCAGAGATACGCAATGGAAACCGACGGCACCAACGGTGATCACAACCAGACGACAAAAGAAAGTGTAAGGTAACATTTTGTGCATCACATTTTTGGGGTCCTAATCTGTAAGACTTCGAAAGACTTAAAATTGAAAGAACTAAAGCAGAAAGAAACAAGTGCACCATGCTTAATTTGACATGTTTTAAAGTAGAATGTTTAATGTAAAGAAAAATGGTTAATGTAACAATGTTTAATAAAACTATGTTTAATGAGAAAAGGATTTAAAAAGAACTATGTTTAAAAAGAAAAATGACGAGAAGTGTTTAAAAAGTAATGTGTAACAGGACTGGCAGTTTAAAGGCTTAAAAACGCCCTAAAGAAATGTGTTTAAAAGTGCCTTAAAGAGAAGTGTTTAAAAAGTTTGAAAACGCTTCATAAACATTTATATGATTGATAAACTTTCAGAAACTTTCGTATTGCTTTCGTATTTTGAAAAGCGCTTAATAGACTTTCGTGCCGATGATTTTTATCATTGATAACGTAACAAATGTTTGGTTTTGGGTGCGCTATGCAACACTACGACTCGCCTCCTACTTCTTTCCCATTTTAACTATATTCACCTGTCCCACGTTCTAACAATTCGACACACTTTTTGCTATCACTGCCACCATCTAATTGCTTCTCATGTTTTTTATGTTCTTGCTAATATCGGCCGTAATCTCTGAGCTGACAAAAAACGTTTGTACGTGCATGATTTTTTCTTCAAACAAATCACCCTGAGGAAGTCTGACAATAAAGACGAAACGTTGATGAATACATAAATATTATTTTGGTTTTCCTTTTTCATTCTCTCTCTCTCTCTCTCTCTCTCTCTCTCTCTCTATATATATATATATATATATATATATATATATTTCTCTCTCTCTCTCTCTCTCTCTCTATATATATATATATATATATATATATATATTACTCAATGTATGTGTGTATGTGTGTGCGCCCTATAATAAAACATGTTAGAGAATATAAATCAAATCTAAAATGTATTCTCTTGCAGAATGAACCGAAGAAGATAATGGCAGTATTCCCGCATCCTTACATGTACCTCTAAGGGGGCTATCGGGCAGATTTCGTCGAGTGGGGTCGAGTTTTCAAGTCAATTTGCATCAAATCTTCATGTAAGTATGTAATAATTTTAAAATGCTGAGTCATTACTTCCGGAAATAACTTTTTGTTATATTTAACGTTTCTTAACGCCATTTCTTTTCAAATGGAGGGGTGTAAGAAACTCGGAAAGGGAAGGATCTTAAATTTTAATGGGCTAGTTTCAGTAGCGCTCTGGAGGTCTAAAAACGAGAGCACCAAATGTAAATTGTATATAGTAATCCAAGTGTGCCCAACATCGTAGATAGAGCAGTTGCTCGGAAGAAATAATTTCTCTTTTTTTCTTTGATTACTCGGTGTTTTCCGGGAATTTTTCAGTGGTATAAGTTGATCTAAATAGCTCAATATCATAGATATAGAAGGGTAGTATTAGTAGTGCTCTAGAGGCATCCCTAATTTTCTTTATGGTTTTAGTAGCTCTCTATAGTATAGTAATCCAAAATGCTAAAAAATGATAAGATGTCGTATAAAACGTTTAAATTTAAATCCCGTAAATACTTTCGAGCTTTTTTTAACAATGAAATAGACACGTTACCAAATCTTTTATAAACAGCTCTTGCATACTCGTCCTTTTTATAGGATTAAAGAAAACTATTAAAGAAAAATATTAAAGAAAAATATTAAAGAAAAATATTAAAGAAAAATATTACTATCATTTGATCATTGCATATTCGAATTTTCATTCGAATATATAGACAAATATGTATAATTATTTGAATTGTTTGAACCAGGAAAAAGTGAGTTTGCAAAGCCAGTTAAATTAAAGAGGCAACTAAAAGAAATGACAGAAATGAATATTTAAATTTTAAACTTAAATATTAGCAGTCAATGAAATAAAATAAAAGATAATTGAAATTAAAAAAACAATTATGTTTGCTGTAGATTTTCATTTTCAATGGAGATATCAAATCTCCATTACTAAGTACAATTTCGTTCCATTAGTATTACATTTCAGAGAATAAAAAAACGGGCACAACTTATGGGATGTCCTCTTGTATAAAATTGTTTAACATTATAACACACTTTAATAAATTTAGAATGATACGTTTGAAAATGACGATATCTTGTCTGACAATTTTATGATTTCCAAGTCGTATTCTCATTCGTTTATCGTATTATTACATTTTCTTGTTTAATAATTAAAATCGCAATTTTAACTTAAATTATGATCAGATCAGTAATTATCATAATTTAAGAAGAAGTTGACATCTTAATTATTATGCAATAAACATTTATTACTCGGCTTTCATTGATTGCTTCTATTCCTATAAATATCTGTAGGTTCTTATTCATGACATTAAAACAAAAATTATTGATCAGATAACACAAAATCTGAATGTGAATAAATGCTAATCATTACACGAATTAATTTCTACATTAGATTCATAAAATATTTTACAAGTTCTAAAATGGAGGGTTGTCATTGTAAAATGATTATTATACAATTTGCTCATATAAAAAGATGATAATTATGATATCCACTGTCTTTATTATTAATGCGAAGTTTACAATATGTGAGTTTCATACTTCGAAATTACGTTCACTGTGATTTCCTTGTCGGATGACAATTTCGAAGGGTCATTGAATTAGGAATAAAAATTATTGATAATTTCGATAGTCGTTTATAATATTTTCAACTTTTTCTTACTTTCTTTCTTCTTGTGGTGAGAGTGAGGTGGAATGGCTACCGTTTCGGACTGTGAAATCGGTGTTCAACTTATATCGTATCTATTGTGGTCAATTATATACTAATGCCTTTGGGAAAAGTTACGAACCTGAAATTCCCTCCTAGTTATTGGTCAAATAGCAATTTGTTTCCATAATCGTATACAATCAATCGCTTGCAATACGCATTATATTTATGTATTTAATTACCACAAAAAGGTTAAAAAAGAACCAAACCAAACAATGCAACACATTCCTTTTCTTTCTTTTCTTCTTCGGCATATTCTTCAAAGTGTACACTAACTCTATTTGCATCAAACGCTTTTTCTCAACGGAAATATAATTTCCTTTTCAGTTCCTTTTTGAAACGAATGTTTTCTTAATTTATATTTTTGTTTTTAACTCTAAAATGGTTTAACAAATTGAGTAAATTTAACGGCGATAATTTAGATTGGGTTTTCTCTATTTTCGTTAATAATTACAATAAATCTGCAACCACCACTACGTCCTTTAACTAAACTTTTAAATTGCCTATTCCATTACTATGGATTCTTCTGAGTTGACGTCTTATTAAACATTTTCGATTCGTGCATTTTTTTTATTTCAATCAATCTCATTATATATATATATATATATATATATATATATGTGTGTGTGTGTGAATGTATTAATATATGTATATGTTTACTAGTAAGTAAATTTTACTGTCTTTTATCCTTTGATGAAGAGAGCGTATCTTTAAAAATCTATGTATTTTTATATTCCTTGTTTGAATATTTGATGAATTAATATATATTGTATTTTAGCTCATTTTTATTTTAATCTTTAATTTTTTCATTATATATATATATATATATATATATATATATATATATATATATATATATATATATATATATTTGCATTGAGCTTTCTTTACTAGAAAGAACATAACGGTTATCACCTTGCGTAAAATGCCTTACTCTTCTTAATGTGACCCGATTTCTTCGGAACCGTAATATGTGAACACTGTTTTTTAGGGTACAGAGATGACCAATGTCTAAGAACGCTTGACTAACATATTAACGGTCATATTTCGAATCTCAGATTGAAAACGTTCATCATCTCTAGCCACATTGAAGAGCCGTGATGTGGCGAAACAGCTGTCCGCTCTCTCTCTCACACACACACATACACACACACACACACACACACACATATATGTATATATATATATATATATATATATATATATATATATATATATATACAACATCATTACTGTCGGTTTCAAGTTCAGGAGGTGCCTGATGCCCCGACTTTCTTCAGCTTTGTTGCTACTTAGGGCGAAAAAAGATGGATAACTTCGCATGAGAATTAAAGTGGGGACATTATTAGCTTCCAAGAGTTGATTAATTTCCTTCTATTTTATGTATGTGAGATTAACAAGTTTTAATGAAGTCGAAATAAAAAAGGGCGATAATTTGGTTCTCCCCCCTTTTCTCTCAACACCAAGACAAGAGTAAGCCATTTAATTCTCAAAATACTGGATAAGCACTTCCCCCTACACACAAACTACATAAACTATTTAACAGAAAGACAATCAAGACCAGCTACACTACAACCCCATCTGTAAGAAATATGATCTATTCTACACGATAGACAATAGAAAACACAAGTTGTTCTTGCCAGGACAAAAACAACTGCCCTCTTGATGGAAACTGCAAGATAGAATCTCTAGTATAAGAGGCGAGTGTCACAGGCCAACCCAGCGACAGAACCGAAATATACATACGGATGACACAGTGAGGTTTTAAACAGAGATTATACGCACACAGACACACCTTTAAATACAAAGACAAGGTCAACACAGCACTAGCGACATGGATATGGAAGTTAAAAGAAAACGGGAAACCTTTTACCATCAAATGGAAAGTAGTAGAGAGAAGACTCTCCAGCAACAAATAAATGCCAGAAAAATGTGAAGTTATTCATCTTTTTTTCTCCCAAAGTAACAACACAGCTGAAAATAATCGGGAAGTTGGGCACCTCCCGAACTTGAAACCGACGGTAATGATGTTGTACTGATTTTCTGTACTGAATAATGAATAAATATTTACGCTGTTAACTTTGAATCTCTCAATTAATCGAGCACTTTTCTCATTATTTTACAAATATATATATACATATATATATATATATATATATATATATATATATATATATATATATATGTATATATATATATATATGTGTGTGTGTGTGTGTTCTTTTGTAAGATACTGAGAAACAGAGCAAGAATAAAATAAAGCAACACGGAATCACATAATCACCGGTGCGAGAATTTATTTCGACCCTCCGGCCTTTTCAAGCACCCAAATGAGGAGATTACATTTTTGAAAATGAAAACAGATAAAATCACACTCACTATCCAATACACATAGAGCGAGAGGGGGGAAATTATGCGATTTACAACGGAATGCATATAGTGAGGGGGAAAAAGAGTGACAACATATTTAATACATGAATGGAGAGAGGGGGAAAATTGAACGATTTACAACGCGAGCTGTGCAACGAGACGTCTGTTTATATTAGTTTTACATTTCTACATGTTGGTACAGTAGAGGAAATAAGGAGCAGGGAAGGAGTTACAGAGGCCAGCAGCGCAGGGAGAGAAGCTATTAAAGTAGAAGGTTTTCCAGCATCTGGGTCCCTCCACAGTGAATGGATGGGATGTATCTGATTGTCGGTTGGTCTAGTGTATTTACGCCGAGGGAGCACCAGAGTAGCCAGTTCACCGGGCACATTCCATTGAAGTATTTGTAAAACAAGCACAAAGATGCAACATTGCGGCGATGGGACAGGGGCTTGAGCTTGGTGGATAGTAAGGGACCTATTAAGTTGACGATTCTTTTTGGGACCTTGTCAAAGAGAGATTAGTGGATGATGCACCAGCCCAGATGTGGCAACAATACTCCATGGATGGACGGATGGTGGCTTTGTAGAGAAACAAGATACTGTCAGGTGGGAGAAGTTTACTAGCACGGTAGAGGGAGCCCACCTTATTTGCAGCAGCTTTGGCAATGTCTCCAATCTATTTGTTCCCATTCATGTTACCTGTGAATGTTAGGCCGAGGAGTTAGAATGTTGAACTCTCGGGTAGGGTGTTATTTGCCATGCCACCCGATGGTTGAAGAGGTTTCTTGTAGTTATTGAAGGAAAGGAGCTTTGTTTTTGCGGCATTAAAAGTTACCACCCATTTATGGTCCTAATCCACTACAGCCTGGAAGTCACTTTCTAAGGATTCAGCTATTGCCTCGGATATGTACGCGTCCGTTTTGCCCAAATAACGAAGGTAGAGTGTGGTGTCGTCAGCAAACATACCTATTTCAGACTCGGAATGTTTTGGTTAGCATAAATGTTAAGGGGAATTGCTTAGTTTTGAATGAAATTCGCTGATGTGTTTTTGTTATTGTAACAAGTTTTGAATAAAAATCGCTCGAATTTGAAATTGTGATAATAAAAAAGGATAACAATATTTACGTGAGTTAATGTGTTTTTATCATTTTGTGTTGAATAAAAATCGTTTGAATTTGAAATTGTGATAATAAAAAAGGATAACAATATTTACGTGAGTTAATGTGTTTTTATCATTTTGTGTTGAATAAAAATCGTTTGAATTTGATTAATAAATAACTGAATTGAAAAATTGCAACTTTTAAGAAATAGACAAAGCAAATGAAAAAAAGATTACTTTCGTATGATGTGACTGTATTTAAACCAAAAAGTTATTCATAAGTGAAAGAATGTGTGAAGTCAATAGACGAAGACACAAATGCTGTTTTTGGCTTGTGGATTACGAACTAAATTTAGTGAAGTTATACTTAATTAAAGTTATGGTGGGATATGCGTGTTAAAGGAAGACATTTTAATGTTGATATTACTTTTTATTAATGAAGTTATTTACTTATGGAAGAAGAGTAGTTTGTTCGAAAGCAGGAAACTTACTTACGTGTGAAAGAATAACGGGCAGGTTGTTATTCGAAATTGATCATGTGTTCGTTTTGTGGATACACTGATGATCCGGAATAAGTTTGCAAACAGTAAGAAAATGTAATTAGTATTGATTGAACTATGATTTGCGGTCTTACTGCATTTTTAGGAAGGGAGAGATTATTATTTTGTTGTGGAAGTCTCTATATTATGTAGAAAAGAATAAGGAGTTTGAAATGAAACAATGTGTGTGTTTTAGGTGTTTTAAAATAAATTCCCTTATATTAAGAAAGGATCCGGCGACAAAGAGTTACATGAGAGAAGAAAAAGAAAAGGAGTGAATCTGTTAGCTACCTTCTGTGGGGAAGATGTGTTTGAGAGAAGAAGATAAGCCGGATTAAATGTAATATTATAGGTATGTAGAAGAAATGTACGCATATGTTCGAGAAATAAGCATTAGGAAGTGCTGTAGGTAGTTTGCTGAAATATGTAGCATATTAAGAGTTTGGTATGAAGTCTATAATTGCTAAAGGGAAAGGGGAAACAACTTTATTTATATATAAGATTAACAAATTTAATAGTAGAGTTTTGATTGTTACGCAATATTTTTTACTTTTTTGCATTGACTTTTTTGCATTCAGCCTAAGTCTCGACGGTCAGTCTTTTAACCATTACCAGCTGTCTCTTTCAGGATGGCTTCACTTCCGTTCAGAATAATGATCTCAGTAATAACGACCTGTGTTTCAAATAACTTCCGCCGTCGGTCGGACTGAATGGCAGACATTGTTTTCCTTCTCTTTCGCCCTGTTCACCTTACCACTATGTTCGCTTTCAATCAATTTCACTTAATTATCCCCCCACCCACTCACAAAAGGAAAACGACACCCCCTCCCCAACACCACTTCCCGGCTCGTGCTATTTAATGATTATCGATTTCTTTCATATCATTCCGCTCTTTATGCTCCATGTTTGCGTCGCCATTTAACAAGCCACCAGTTTCCCACACAAGTGAAAATCTAATTTTATTACCTCGCGTTTTGATTCGATAGTCGTCAACTTTACGTGGATAAATGGGTGGCATGGTAGATACTGTAGCGGACTGTGAAATCGGATAATCCCAGTTTCAATCCTATCAAACGGACTGTGGTCATTTAAACATTAATATTGTCGGAAAAGTTATGAACACGGAATTCCCCTCCAGCTATGGGTAAAAATAGCAGCTTATGTAAAATTTATCGTATACATTAATCCGATTCGTGGCCATCAGTTTTGGGGATTAAATAACCCTCAACGAACTTGCTACACTTATGCCCCCCCCTTTAACGTAAATATACCGAAAAACCCGACAAGCAGCAAAATCTAACCCCTTCATTATAGAGGTTCACAGACGTCGGAAGGCTTTCTACTCTAATAGCTTCTTTTCCCGAATCGCTTGCACATGGAATACCCTCCCTGCTCCCTGTTTCTCCAACTTTTTACACATGCAGAAATTTAAATGTAATGTGAACAAGCATCTCGCAGGCCAACTCCCCATTAAGGATGCCCCTATAAATCTGGCCCCTAATTTCACAGTCTCGGTGGCAGTGTGCCTTATTTGAGTGAATAGAAGTAAAAGAAAAAACAGGGTTGATTTGCCGTAAAGCAGACAAATCAAACACACAAACTTTTAACTCGTTTGGCTAGGAGCATGGTGTAGTATCTATTCTGATACCACAATTCTTTGTTTCTGTCTCGATCAGTGAAAGAGAAATCCTTCTAGACTGAGACAATATAATTTTTTGTTCCAATTCAGTGTTCATGTTGGGTGTGCTGGATTTTTCTTAGATTAAAAACTGATCTTGTGTCTAACTCTGCCCTCGTGGGGAGGCAAGTAAATAGGAACTCTGCACCCTCTGATTACAATGCCCCGAAAGACTATCGACCATATTGCTGGAAAGCTATTGTCATCTAGCTATTTTTCATGAAATAATAGCTCAACTTAAGCGTGACAGACAAAATGACAGAGAGAACCACTTACAAAAATTTGTGGACGAAAATAAAATTACTACTTCAAAATGAGCTTCACACACGAACGAACACGCTATTTTAAACTTAAACGTGTCAGACCGACTGGAGATGCTTATACGTATCTAGTTCATTCAATCAATGTGTTTAGCAATGTGAATGCAATTTAAAACAAGCGTGACAGACCAACTGGAGATGCTTAGACGTATCTAGTTCATTCAATCCATGTGTTTAGCAATGAAAATGCAATTTAAAACAAGCATGACAGACAAACTGGAGATGCTTAAACGTATCTAGTTCATTCAATCCATGTGTTTAGCAATGAAAATGCAATTTAAAACAAGCATGACAGACAAACTGGAGATGCTTAGACGTATCTAGTTCATTCAATCCATGTGTTTAGCAATGAAAATGCAATTTAAAACAAGCGTGACAGACAAACTGGAGATGCTTAGACGTATCTAGTTCATTCAATCCATGTGTTTAGCAATGAAAATGCAATTTAAAACAAGCGTGACAGACCAACTGGAGATGCTTAGACGTATCTAGTTCATTCAATCCATGTGTTTAGCAATGAAAATGCAATTTAAAACAAGCATGACAGACAAACTGGAGATGCTTAAACGTATCTAGTTCATTCAATCCATGTGTTTAGCAATGAAAATGCAATTTAAAACAAGCGTGACAGACAAACTGGAGATGCTTAGACGTATCTAGTTCATTCAATCCATGTGTTTAGCAATGAAAATGCAATTTAAAACAAGCGTGACAGACCAACTGGAGATGCTTAGACGTATCTAGTTCATTCAATCCATGTGTTTAGCAATGAAAATGCAATTTAAAACAAGCATGACAGACAAACTGGAGATGCTTAGACGTATCTAGTTCATTCAATCCATGTGTTTAGCAATGAAAATGCAATTTAAAACAAGCGTGACAGACAAACTGGAGATGCTTAGACGTATCTAGTTCATTCAATCCATGTGTTTAGCAATGAAAATGCAATTTAAAACAAGCGTGACAGACCAACTGGAGATGCTTAGACGTATCTAGTTCATTCAATCCATGTGTTTAGCAATGAAAATGCAATTTAAAACAAGCATGACAGACAAACTGGAGATGCTTAGACGTATCTAGTTCATTCAATCCATGTGTTTAGCAATGAAAATGCAATTTAAAACAAGCGTGACAGACAAACTGGAGATGCTTAGACGTATCTAGTTCATTCAATCCATGTGTTTAGCAATGAAAATGCAATTTAAAACAAGCGTGACAGACCAACTGGAGATGCTTAGACTATCTAGTTCATTCAATCCATGTGTTTAGCAATGAAAATGCAATTTAAAACAAGCATGACAGACCAACTGGAGATGCTTAAACGTATCTAGTTCATTCAATCCATGTGTTTAGCAATGAAAATGCAATTTAAAACAAGCGTGACAGACAAACTGGAGATGCTTAGACGTATCTAGTTCATTCAATCCATGTGTTTAGCAATGAAAATGCAATTTAAAACAAGCGTGACAGACAAACTGGAGATGCTTAGACGTATCTAGTTCATTCAATCCATGTGTTTAGCAATGAAAATGCAATTTAAAACAAGCGTGACAGACCAACTGGAGATGCTTAGACGTATCTAGTTCATTCAATCCATGTGTTTAGCAATGAAAATGCAATTTAAAACAAGCATGACAGACAAACTGGAGATGCTTAGACGTATCTAGTTCATTCAATCCATGTGTTTAGCAATGAAAATGCAATTTAAAACAAGCGTGACAGATTGACTGACGGACATCATCTCTTATAGAGTCAGATACATCCTAAGATGGAATACTGATACCACATCTGGGAGGTGCCGCACAGAATACTCTTTGCTGCCTGTACAGAATACAAAATCGACTTCGAAATCTAGTGGAAGTGATATATTCTCTTCCTTTATAACAGAAAATACATTGTTAGTCTCTCTCTACTCTCCTTCTTCCCCTCTCTCTTTCTTCTATCGTTATTTCTATTTTCACAGCAGTGCTTAACTAAGCTCTTATCCTTGATTCCTCCTTGTAAAAGATTCGCAGCAAGAACTGACAATGAAAAAAAGACTGTCCTTTCCCCCGTTTATGCGCGTAGCGTCAGGTGCAATTTCCGTGAACAGATTTCTTTGCCACGGAAATGGAACACAATACAGCGGAACTGCTTCCCTGCGATTACGACTTGGTCGTCTTCAAATCCAATGTCAGCAAATTCTTGTCATAAGCCGCCCCACAAGTAATCAAACATAGTTCATACCATTGATCAATGCTAGTACTCCTATAGTGTTCCTCATCTTTTGGCTGTTAATTATTTTTGTTTCATTACCCCTTAACTCAGATTGGTTCTTGGCCTCGATAAGTTGTGACCTAATAGTAAAAAGATGTTAGGACATATTTGAAATAAGATTCGTCGAGTCAATCTCCGTATTTAGCGATAAGAAAGCTATTTTAAGTTGAAGCCTCACCGACGGACAGACCCTTTCATAAAAAAGCGTGGACGCATCTAAAAATCAAGTTTGTTTTCGAAATTCAGTCACTGAACTTCAAACAATAGTATATGCCGTTCTCAGGGAACTTTTAAAACTGGAAGAAAAAGAATTGCCACAAATATTGTCCATTTGTATTATTTTGATTATTCGGACTACTGTTTTGATCCTGGATGTTATTCTCACAACGTTTGGACCGATTTAACCTCCGACCTTCTTTAGGTTCGTCTCGTCGATCTCGGGAATCTTTATGTCGAACTCGGGAATCTGTACGAAATTTCGAACAGGACCATTTATTTAATCCACGGGGGGTAGCTTGCTCTTGTTCGTGAACCAAGGCCGAGTAGAAATCTTAAGTAATTATATTCCTAGTATAGTTCGTACTGAGGATTGAACCTTCCACCTACAGAAGATTGTCACTAAAAACTGATTATTACTTAGCACATATATAGTAATAACTAGTAATATATAGTAATAAGTAGTTAGACTGCATATCTAAAGCAATACTAAGTCTAAGGCGCCTTACGTTCATGCTAGGCTTGTCCGTAAGGACTCGTGGCGCAAGGATATAACTGCTACATAATATCTCGCTCGAAGTAGTATTTATCTGCCGTTTTGTCATTTACGATAATAATATCCTCTGTGGGTGATCGTATATTCTGTATTTTCAACAATAATATTAATCCATGTTGGGTGATTGTATTATTTTTCATGTTTTAAGACAATATCAACATGGTGTTGTGGTGGTCATATTTTCTGTGTGTTGTACGACACTATTTATATTTTTACCTGATGGAATTACTTTGTCTGTTTTTGCAGATTTTCCTGGCGTGAAAGCACAGTATGTAATGTCTAGAGGAGAGATTTGATTCGATGATGCTCGGTTTTCTAGATATTATTCCAGGTCCTTGTCCAATCAAGCGCCATCATTTTGTTTTATTCCCCCGCCTTAAAGGGCACTGCCCCCTCCACCGTCGCCCTCATTTCCTCTTGTATAAGGCGGCGCCATTATCTTGTTATGATGGTGTTTATCGTGAGAGTTGGAAAAGATCTTAGCTTCGTATGGCTTCGTGTTTCCACTCCGACCAGTCTCCTGTGAAGCAACGTTTGAAACCCCCCCCCCCCGAACAGCATCTTCTACCCTCCACTTCATTACAAATCCCCACTTGGATTCTTGAGTCAGCCACATTCAGATCAGTCCTTGTAACAATTCTCTGGCTTTTTCTACCTTGAGTTCTTCTTCCATCGATTTGATAGGATTTGGCAACCCTAACCATTTCTCGAAGTGACCACTGACCTTTCTCTGTAAGACATGAACAATTAGGTGTGAGACTGCATAAAAAAGAAGAGTCACACAATTTTTGGAAAAAAGATCCATTTCTTAAATTTTTCAGGGAACAAGACTTGTCACAGATTTCAGCCAACCATTAAACTTGCTACAAGTTGCCCGGATATATGATGTATCCCTCAATGAACTGTTAAAAAGCTTGCATAATCTCTTGTGTGGATTAATTAAATGTCGTCATATTAACTTTCGTTTTTATTGCTTTCCAAACAAATGTCTATGTTTATATCTATCATCCTTTTAACTATCTATCTATCTATCTATATATCTATCTATCTATCTATCTATCTATCTATCTATCTATCTAATTATCTATCTATCTATCTATCTATCTATTTCTCTCTCTCTCTCTCTCTCTATATATATATATATATATATATATATCTACATCAATATATATATAAATATATATATATATACACATATATATATATATATTTGTGTGTGTGTGTGTGCGTGTGTGTGTGCGCGTGTGTGTTTATAAGTATGTATCTATATATCGATCTTAATCTGTTCTATGGATTTATGTAGATTACGCTGCAGTAAATATTAAAAATGAAAACTCTGCCTCAAAATAAACAGTCAAGAAAACTACAGAGAGGTAGCCATATTGCACAGGTGTGTTACGTTCAAATGACGTATTTTGCAGTATTTTGGGGAGAATTAGGGTAATTGAATTATTTCATCATTTGTATTACATATAACCGCTTATAATGCATCATATATTTTGTATGATTTGCAAAAATATCAATCGTTTCGATGATTGGATGCGTTGATATGATTGTATTGTTATTTATTTACTAGAAAACATCAATGTATGAGTTAATCATTGTGTTACGACAATATCAACTTTTTCTGTCATTGGATTTTGTTATGTTTTAGGAGATTATCAGCCATTTTGCGTTTTACGACATTATCAACTTTTTGTTTTATTTCATTATGTTAGGGTTTACAATATCAAGTTTTTTGTGTCATTGAATTTTGTTAAGTTTTACAATATCAATTTCTCGTGTTATTGAATTTTGTCATGTTTTAAGACAATAGCAACTTTTTGTGTTATTGAATAATATTATGTTTCAGTACAATATGATTATTTTTATGTTATTGAATAATATCATGTTTTACGACAATATCAACTTGTTGTGTTATTGAATAATGTTTTGTTTCAGTACAATATGATCATTTTCGTGTTATTGAATAATGTTTTGTTTCAGTACAATATGATCATTTTCGTGTTATTGAATAATGTTTTGTTTCAGTACAATATGATCATTTTCGTGTTATTGAATAATATTATGTTTTACAACAATATCAACTTTTTTGTGTTATTGAATAATATTATGTTTTACGACAATATCAACTTTTTTGTGTTATTGAATAATATTATGTTTCGCGACAATATCAACTTTTTTGTTCCATTTTATTATATTATGTTTCACCCTTTTGTGTTAGTCGCGTCAGTTATGTTTTACGACAATATCCACTTTTTTGTATTATTAAATAATGTTATGTTTCACGACAATATCAACGTTATTTTTATTTAATTAGATAATGTTTCACAACAATATCAACCTTTTTGTGTTAGTGGCGTCAATTATGTTTTACGACAATATCAACTTTTATATTATTTAATAATGTTGTGTTTTACGACAATATCAACCTTTATTTTGTTTTTAAATTCTATTGTTTTCCAATGGTATCTTTTTAGCGTTATTTAATTTGTTGGTCTGTCGTATGATATTATCAACTCTTTTGGGTTGATCGAAATGCTTTTTCTCTTTTACGACATATCAACCCTATACTTTGATTCAATTGTTCCATTCACTTTTACGAAATATCAACCATTTCTGCGAGATTTATTTTATAAAATCTTAATCATTTTGTGGTGATTAAATATGAAACAAGTTTATTCAGTCTGATAATCGACATTTGTCATCGATAACTTTCCTCCTACAAAATCAATATTTCCTTGTTTGAACTTTGGTCCATAGTGTTCGGCAAACTATTGAGATGCCACTAGTTAATATTTCCTTTATAATTAGTTGGGCGTTGTAGTTTAATATAGTTTCCAACTTTATTAGTAGGTAAGCGAACGTAATAGAGCCAATGAATTCTCAAAAGAGCATAGCCGATTCCATTGTCTGTCTTAGTGTCCATTAGGCCATTCACAAATCTCCAGGTGAATTATAGGGTTATCCAATCTACAGCAGTGTATTTTCTGTATCTAGAAGTCATCTATTATATAAAGGTAAGTTGTATTGTCATGTGTCTGTCCACAGGAAACAATTAAAGACATGCTTACACACCTTACATATTCCAATTCAGTTTGATTCCGTCATGGGTATTTGTTACACCGACCGTTCTTACAGAGGAGAAACTGCACCGGTTGTCACTATAAATAGTGCGAGTCACCAGAGACACAGAGAAGACAAAGCACAGTCTTGTGACTGTCTAGCCAAGTGCTAGTCACTTTCTTACTTTGTTAATACACTTGTTAAACCAACCCTCGACTTGGCTTCCTTTATTTATTATTTACTGTTAGACAACTTCACAACAGTATTGTAAACAAATAATCTAATACTCATTCGTTATTTATCAGGTACTAAATTAGTTCCTGAAGGATAAAGGAATTACTTATTTTCATTCTCAATATGGAACCCCAGTCATCCAATCAGTAGATGCCGATGTATTTATCTTTGTCTTTCGTACTTGCTTCCTTTTTCTCTTCTATTTCTTTTCTTTCCATCAGTAGCTAACGTTTGAGAGAGAGAGAGAGAGAGAGAGAGAGAGAGAGAGAGAGAGATTTTCTAAAAAGTAACGAGACTGAGAATGGATACAGAGAGTTTTAAACTATTCTATTTTGATAGTCAAGACCCCTGGCAATACCGGATATACCTGATCGTTTCTATGAAGTGGAAATGCTTTTCTCCACGCCGAAGAATTGCTGCTGGATTGGACCGGTATTGATCAGGGACGGCATACAAGACTTTGCGAGTCTAAGCTACTCTACTATTTTATGATTATCCGACCTTTTCACGTTGAAGGGTAAGATTAAACAAACGAATCAGATTAACAAAACCATAGACTATTTCATTGCCTCATTCCATCAATGTTTTAAAGAAATGAGGAATTTTTCCTAACCTAAATTGAGTTTTATGATTTAGGAACAGGAAAGGAAAAGAGAATTCGCTAAACTTTATCAAAAAAAACGAAGAATTTCGTAGAAAACCAAAGATAAATTTTATTAGAAATCTCTCTGAATTGTCGTTTGGTGAAAAACAACTTTAAACTTGTGTCATCTTGTGTCGCCTTGTGTCGCCTTGTTTCGCATTTCACGGAATTTGTTAAACATACAAACATTTTTAAACAAAATAAACAAGTTGATTCGACGTTGTTGAATAAAATGTATTTGTTGTTCGAAATTGAATTTGAGAAAAAATAAATCAAATCAATAAATTGAAGTGACGCTTCAAAAGTTCAACAGAAAACCTTCGTATTTCACTTGTAAACAATAAAGGTCAGTTCTCGATAAATAGAATACGTCTGAAAGCGCAGTACACCCTTCCACACAGGAATTGATTTTAAATTGAGTGTGGAAATACGTACAAATGATGGCGGTCCAGAAGCGCAACGTCTGCTGCGAACCGGAAACCTAATTGATAGCAGGTGTTATATCGTTTTCTTCTTCTTCTTCTAAACTTGTTGCCTAAGTGAGATAAGATATGGTTTCATACCTGAATGATACGTCCAGCCCCAAGTACGCGCGTGTAACCACTACACCACTGACACTATTTATGTAAACTATTACATATATACATGTGTCCTTATAAAATGAAGAATGTGCCATATAATGAGATTACAATACCGAATATCAATGATAGAACACACACACATATATATATATATATATATATATATATATATATATATATATATATATATATACATATATATATATATAGGAATCCCATCCTAATATTTGTTTTTCTCTTCACAAAATTACCCATATTTTTAATTTGCATATGTCAGATTCAAAATTTAAATGAAAATTAATTATAATCTGCTTTTCATTTTGAAACTGACCTATGACAAACTCTGCGGTAAAATAATGTTTTTCATTTCAAGTGAACTTATATACACATTTGATGGCGAAGGTGGGTTAATGGTAAATGGAGATGGCGTGGTTTAGTTAGATGGAAATCAGTGATATGTAGGTTGTGAGGGTGTGTGTATGTAGGAAGAGCGTTTTTTTTAAATTTCTTTTGGGAATTTCAATGATGTTTTCATAAATATTTTATACCTCTCCTATTCATACGCATATATTTAAAAATGCATATTTCGTTTCCGATGTAATGAATCTTAAATGATGAATAATAAATGTGTTTTTCTTCTTTGTCATATACGTAAGATCTACTTAAGAAAAACTAAAATAATAATTTCTTCTTTGTCATATACGTAAGATCTACTTCAGAACAACTAAAATAATAATTTCTTCTTTGTCATATACGTAGGATCTACTTAAGAAAAACTAAAATAATAATTTCTTCTTTGTCATATACGTAAGATCTACTTCAGAAAAACTAAAATAATAATTTCTTGTTTGTCATATACGTAGGATCTACTTCAGAACAACTAAAATAATAATTTCTTCTTTGTCATATACGTAAAATCTACTTCAGAACAACTAAAATAATAATTTCTTCTTTGTCATATACGTAAAATCTACTTCAGAAAAACTAAAATAATAATTTCTTGTTTGTCATATATGTAAGATCTACTTCAGAACAACTAAAATAATAATTTCTTCTTTGTCATATACGTAGGATCTACTTAAGAAAAACTAAAATAATAATTTCTTGTTTGTCATATACGTAGGATCTACTTAAGAAAAACTAAAATAATAATTTCTTGTTTGTCATATACGTAAGATCTACGTAAGAAAAACTAAAATAATAATTTCTTGTTTGTCATATACGAAAGATCTACGTAAGAAAAACTAAAATAATAATTTCTTCTTTGTCATATACCTAAGATCTACTTTAGAAAAACTAAAATAATAATTTCTTGTTTGTCATATACGTAAGATCTACGTAAGAAAAACTAAAATAATAATTTCTTCTTTGTCAAAGACGAAAGATCTACTTCAGAACAACTAAAATAATAATTTCTTGTTTGTCATATACGTAAGATCTACTTAAGAAAAACTAAAATAATAATTTCGTCTTTGTGATATACGTAAGATCTACTTAAGAAAAACTAAAATAATAATTTCTTGTTTGTCATATACGTAAGATCTACTTAAGAAAAACTAAAATATAATTTATTCTTTGTCATATACGTAAAATCTACTTAGGAAAAACTAAAATAATAATTTCTTGTTTGTCATATACGTAAGATCTACTTAAGAAAAACTAAAATAATAATTTCCTCTTCGTCATATACTTAAGATCTACTTAAGAAAAACTAAAATAATAATTTCTTGTTTGTCATATACGTAAGATCTACTTAAGAAAAACTAAAATAATAATTTCTTCTTTGTCATATACGTAAGATCTACTTAAGAAAAACTAAAATAATAATTTCTTCTTTGTCATATACGTAAGATCTACTTAAGAAAAACTAAATTAATAATTTCTTCGTTGTCATATACGTAAGATCTACTTAATAAAAACTAAATTAATAATTTCTTGTTTGTCATATACGTAGGATCTACTTAGGAAAAACTAAAATAATAATTTCTTGTTTGTCATATACGTAAGATCTACTTAATAAAAACTAAAATAATAATTTCTTGTTTGTCATATACGTAAGATCTACTTAAGAAAACCTAAAATAATAATTTCTTGTTTGTCATATACGTAAGATCTACTTAAGAAAACCTAAAATAATAATTTCTTGTTTGTCATATACGTAAGATCTACTTAAGAAAACCTAAAATAATAATTTCTTCTTTGTCATATACGTAAGATCTACTTAAGAAAAACTAAAATAATAATTTCTTCTTTGTCATATACGTAAGATCTACTTAAGAAAAACTAAAATAATAATTTCTTCTTTGTCATATACGTAAGACAAATAATAGTGAACTATAACCATGAAGGTACAAATACTTTTGTTTTAGATTTGTATTATTTAGATTATGTTATGCTCACTACGTGTTGGCCGATTTAAATATATATTTGTACAAATATATTCTTTATATATACCAACGTATACATATTCTTTATATATACCAACGTATTCAAAGAATAGAAAAACCGTTGGAAATATTTTAGCAGGAAATGAGATAGAATTTAAAATTAAATTTAAAAAAATTTGTTTCAAATGTTCGGTTTGTTTTTCATTTTAGTTTCAGAATTTATATGAATATTTTTTTATTATACATATTTTATCATTTATTTCTGGCATTATGTTCAGTGTTTCTAGATTAAAACAGAGGATCCTTGATATACTCCGACAAGAACAACCCCAACATCACCCCTAACATCACCAGATCCCAACGCCTTACTCTAAAAACTGAAAGAAAAAAATCTAGTTTACTTACTCTTTGATTAAGGCAAGGAATTCTGCATCATCCCTCAAGAGTATACACCCCGCCCACAATATTTCAGCCACATTATTCCAAAACTCCATTAACAAAACCTGACCCAAAAAATCTGTATCACACATAACCTTCCCAAATAATACAAAATCAACTTCATCACCAAAAACAGACACCTCCCCAACTTCTACCACCTCATTTAAAAACACAAGACCAGCACACACACAAATTAGGCCTATAGTTTCCAGCATTGAAGGACCACTCTACAAAATTTCCTCTCATCTACTCAAACCGTTACTCCCCACCGTCCCCGCACATGTCAACAGCTACGACCCAGTCATTAGCCAACAACTACAATCTAACAACTACATATTTAGCCTCGACGTCGTCTCTCTCTAATACACGCACACCAAGATATAGACCTCTTCCTCTGACAACCTAGAGCTCTTCGGACTAACACTTACTGACATCCATAAACTCTTATTCATCATCATCGACAACACATATTTCACTTTCCAGCAACACGCATTTAAACAAATCACCGGCCTCCCTCCCCATGGGTTCTAGCCTTTTCGGTCTCTATCTTTGCCTCTGTCAGAAACATTGGGGACCTAAGAATCTCCAGATTAAACCCCTCACTCAATCAGCTCAACTCACCGTTCATTCTATAATAATCTACCGTCTCACCCACTGACCACCCTCATATCTAACACTCATTATATTCAAATTCCACTATTTCACTCCCCATCTCAATTTCATCATCACTTACCTCCTATAGTAAGCCATCCACTACTACCACTACCACACACCCAAATAATCTAGTAGGCCCCTCCCTATACAAACATCTATCTCAACACACAATTAGCCACATGAGAATAACAACCAAAAACCATAATTGACCTAATCTTACTATCCCACCAAAATAAGTCACCTCATAACCTGGCATTATTAATTAATTTAAAAACTTGCCCCCTATTACCTCACATGAAAATACATATAAGATATATACAAATAATATACAAATATAGAATAAATAAATAAAATAAGGAAATAAAATAAATAAAATAAAGAAAGAAATAAATAAAAAATGAAAGAAAGAAAAAAAACAAGAAGAGAAAATGAAGAATAAATAAAAAACAATATATATATATATATGTATATATATATATATATATATATATATATATATATATATATATATATATATATATATATATATATAAAATTGAAATAAAAGCCAAATTAGCAATACAAGATTAATTTTTTTTTTCTTACATTAATCCTATCGATTACGGAATAAAATTCTTTCTTCAGGGGTGACCAGTATTGAGTCATTTTTATTTCTCATCAAAAAACAAGAATAAAGAAACTTATTTCTTTGTTAATTTGATAAACGTCTTTGATGGTACGACGCCATCGCCTTGCTGTTATGAAATGGCGGGTAGGATTCAAAACCGGTGTCGAACGAGGGATGCGTTGGCTCGCTGTCGAGTAATGTGTATGTTTTTCGTTCAAGTTTTAAAGTATTGCATGGAAAGTTAATAAAATTGAAATATATATATATATATATATATATATATATATATATATAAATATATATTAATATATATATATATATATAAATAATATAATATATATATAAATAATATAACTTAATACACATACTTCTACCGACTGAATTTATAAATTAATGTTCATTACAACACCCAATTTAATAACATGCAGAGTTATTCCCCTTACACTCTCTTGCTGTTAAAACCCGAATTTAACTAGATTCATTTAAGCCTAAACTAAATTTAAAATCATATAAGTAACATATTACATTAATCTGATAAACTACTTTCATGAAACTAACAATTAATAATACTATTTGAATATATGATAACAAATAAATTTAATAAAATGTATAATGATAAAAAAAGAGATTAATTACTTTATATTAAAAACAAAACAAAACAAAAAATACGAAAATAAAACAACACACAGAAACAAATAAAAATATATATCATCAAAACTAACAGTAAATTCATCACCATACAATACCTATCATTCATCTAATATTACACACATATTTTTGAACACTACATTTATATACAAAACTGTTACACCGGCCGTTCTAACAGAAGAGAAACTACACCGACTCTTATTATAAATAGTGTGAGTCACCAGAGTCATGAGAGAGAGAAAAAGGACAGTCTTGTAACTGTCTAGCCAAGTGTCTGTCAGTTCCCTTGCCTTGTACTTTTTATGTGAATACACTTGCTATCTTAACCTAACCTTCTTTTTACTGTTGGACTACTTCACAACAGATTGGCGACGAGAAATCGAAACGATATCACTGCAGAAAATCACCCAGAGTGATTGATATACAAGGATTCGCAAGATCTTCACGGAAAAACATCTTCGTCTTTTCAAACAAATATTTGGATTCGCGAGAATTAACAGCAAATGAACCACTACAGGAGTAGTTAATCGACGAAAAAAAAAACACAAACTCAAAACTTGCTACCAAAAATCGAAAACTAGAAAACGCGAAAGACATTTTCAATTATTAAAATAATTGAATACACTGACACCATTATTTTTTTTCTCTTTAAGTTCACTGACTCGTTAAGATAAATGTTATCCGCGTCAACTATTACAGATATTGTGTAAGTTTGTCGTTATTATTAGGACAACATCTGATATTTGAGCAAGATCCGGTTGACTATTTATTAAAACGGTCTACCACAGAATTGTCGAGGGCAAAGAAGGACGCGCAGTGAAAAATATATATTCGCGTAAGTCATGTGTGTTTCTAACAAAGAACTGTTAAATAAGCAAGTCGCAATTTTGCAAAATGCAAAGGGGTTAAAAGGATTTCCCATTAAATAAGTTTATTAGGCTTATAGCGACGACTTTGTTTTGTAAAACTACGTACACATATAAAAAAAAAAAGGAATTTTTTTCCTCAGTTTTGTTTTTCAAACAAAAGAACTGGGAATTAATTTTTTTTTTGCTAAGAAATAATATATTTCTTGCTTTGTGTGTTGGTTGAGCAAACTAATTATATTAAGCACGTTGTAGGGAAAACTGATTTTTTTTACAAGTGTAAATTGTGTGGTGCATAATTTGAATTCGTGAATGATGGACGCTAAATTCAAAGATTCTCTTTTTCAATTAGTTAAATTCCAAACGGAATAAAATGTTACGTTACAAAGACAGCAAGTTGAACAACAAATGGAACTTCAAAGAAACAAGTTGAAATTGAGGAGAAATTCAAAAGAGAGTTGTCGAAACAGCAAAGCGCCACAAGAAAAATGCATGCTGAACAAAAAGAGCTGGCGATCACACGAGAATAAAGATTCAAAGAAAGACTGCTACAACAGCAGAAACACTTCGACGAACTCTTGATAAAAACACAGGAGGAACAGAACATTTCTGAAAGCAACACAGTTAACAAAAGCAAACAAGAATCATAAGGCATTCTCCCAGACGGCTGTGTGGAGCGCTATCGAAATTTTCAATTATAATCCAGAAGACGATGTCACTTTTGCTCACTTCTATAGAAGATATGAGGATATTTTTGTATCGGACTGCAGGACATGGACAGGCTCTAAAAAAGTTAGATTTTTGCTAAGAAAATTAGAAGCTGCCGAGCATACAAAGTTCGTGAATTGTATCCTTCCAAAAAAGACCAGTGAGTTGAACTTCCAGAAGGCAGTTACTTTACTAACAGAACTGTTTTCTACAAACACTTCTCTTTTCCACAGGAGTTATAAGTGTATGAATGTCACTAGAAGAGAAGAAGACAACTACATTACGTATGCAAGTATAGTAAATAAACTTTGCGACGATTTTAAATTGGAGGAATTATCATCGGATGATTTTAAATGTTTAATATTCATGCAAGGGCTGGTCTTAAATAAAGACTCCAAAATCAGACGTCGTGTTTTAAATAAACTCGAAAATGAGCCATGTTTAACAATACAAAACTTAGCGGAAGACTGTGAACGTTTTGTTGCGTTGAAACAGGACAGTCGTGACATAGAGGAAAACGGAGTGTCGCACATTAAAAAGTTCCATCAGAAAAAAGTTGACTTCAATGAATAACCAGAGAAAAAAACATGGAAAAGATCCACCTGGACCGTGTTGGAGGTGTGGAGATAACCATTGGTACAATGAGTGTCCCTACATATTCAAATAATGTGACAACTGCCATCAGAAAGGGCATAAGGCATCATGTTGTAGGAAAAAAATCTGGTAGAAAGACAACCATTAAACTGCCAAAAATTGAACCTGACAAACAAAATATCCGGAAATATGTACAGGTCAAAATGCTTTTAAAAAGTAAGACTACAGCTTGATAGTGGGTCTGACATTTCGATCATTAATGTACAGACATGGAAGAAGCTTGCGAGACCCACTATGATCAAATTAGAAAAAAACGGCGAGAAGCGTCAGTGGTGAAAAAATAACCTTCGAAGGGGAATTTTTGACGAAAATTTATTTCGAGAATAAGACCGAAAAAGCCAACATTTTTGTTATGCGAAAATCGAATAACCTTTTTGGAACTGATCTAATTGAAAAGTTTAGACTATGGGATCTGCCTTTAAGCTCCTTTTGCCAAAAGGTTGAGGATTCGGATGCGGAGGAAGAAACACTCAAGAAGGAATTAAAAGAGAATTTTCCAGACGTATTTTCAGGCGGTCTTGGAAGGTGTACGAAAGCGGTAGAAAAGTTTGAAGTCAAAACAAATGAATTACCTGTGTTCAGAAAGAAAAGAAATGTTCCATACGCCGCTATAGAGCAAATAGACGGTGAATTAGAAAGACTCGAGAACATGGTGTCATTTCAAAAATTGATCACAGTGAGTGGGCTTCACCTACAGTTTATGTTAAGAAAAAGAACAAGGAGATTCGGGTTTGTGCCGACTTCTCCACAGGCTTGGAAAAGGCATTAAAAGATCACCATTACCCTCTTCCGAGCCCTGAAGAAATATTTGCGAAACTGAGTGGAGGAAAATATTTTTCTAAAATCGACCTCAGCGACGCTTATCTTCAAATCCCTGTCGATGAGGAGTGTTCAAAACTGCTATGCATCAATACCCATAAGGGATTATACAAATTTAACCGACTTCCTTTTGGGGTCAAGGTCGCCCCTGCGATTTTTCAACAAATTATGGACATGATGTTAAATGGGATGGATTTCGCAGTAAGGTACCTCGACGATGTGTTAATAAACAGCGTTAGCAAAGACCAACACAAGAGTCATGTAAACCAAGTATTCAAAAAAATCCAGGATTATGGGTTTAAACTCAAAAATGAGAAATGTACATTTTTCATGGAAAAATAAAATACTTAGAGAAAATCATCGATGAACAAGGAAGAAAACCAGACCCAGATAGGGCAATGGCGATAAGGAGCATGCCTGCTCCAGAAAATATTGCGTCTCTACAAAGCTTTTTAGGGTTGGCGAATTACTACAATGTGTTCGTACCAAACATGCATAAACTAAGATCACCCTTAAATGAAATGTTAAAGAGGGACCAAAAATGGGTCTGAACGCAGGAGTGCGAAGAAGTGTTCCAGAAAATTAAAGATATCTTAACGTCTGACTTGTTTCTGGCACATTATAATCCCAAGCGCGATATTGTAGTTGCAAGCGATGCCAGCAACTATGGCATAGGAGCATGCATATTGCACAAAATGGATGATGGAAAATTAAAACCCATAGCCCATGCACCCCGGACACATCTACCAGCTGAAAAAATACTCTCAAATTGAGAAAGAGGCTCTAAGCATTATATTCGCGGAAAGAAATTTCATTGTTTCCTGCACGGTAGACAATTTCTGTTACAAACAGACTACAAACCCTTATTAACGATTTTCGGATAAAAAAGGGACTACCACAACACACTGCGAATAGACTGAACTAAAATGTTCAAATGGAGTATGTACCATCTAAGAAATTTGGTCATGCAGACGGGTTATCAAGGTTGATACCTAAGCAGTCAGAACCATTGGAGGATATGGTGATAGCAGCCATTCAAGCGGAAGCTGAAGTAAAAAATGCGTTATGTGACACAATAAGAGAACTTCCAGTAACGCTTGATGACATTAAGAGTTAGGCAGAGGTGGATTAATTTATCATAAGCACGAAAGAAAAAATCAACAATAACCAACTAGATGAGGGAATTTATTCAATTTGCGACAAAGTCCTGTTATATAGCGACAGGGTTGTAATTCCTATGACATTACAGAGAGGAATGCTCAAGGAATGTCGAGAATGAAAAGCCTTATGCGCTCTTTCGTTTACTAAACAAACATGGATAAGCATATCGAAGAAAAAGTCAGGGAGTGTAGAGGATGCGTCTTAGCTATGAAAGCTCCTCCGACTCAATTCGGATCGTGGACTAACCCGGACCGACCTTGGTCTAGAATTCTCTTTGACTTTGCGGGACCACTGGGTGGGTTCTACTATCTCATTGTTGTAGACAGCCTAGCTAAGTGGCCGGAAGTACTAAAATGCAAGAACCCCATATCCGAGGCAGCTATCAACTTCCTATACGAACTATTCGCTAGGTTTGGAGTAGTAGACTGCATTGTCACCGACAATGGTACTCAATTCACGTCTACTGAATTTAAACACCGTTGCGAGGACCATCTCATCGAAGATATAACAATCCCTCCATACCATCCAAAAAGCAATGGACTGGCAGAGAGATTCGTTCACACATTCAAGAGAGCTCTGAAAAAAGCTAGTGGATCGCGACGGATAAGTCAATCCAACATTTTCTACAAGTTTACAGAGTTACTCCGAATGAAAACATCGAAACGTCGAAGACACCTGCTGAGGTCATGTTCGGACGCAATATTAGATCGATTTTCCACAAGTTGTTACCAAACCAGGATAGGGCAAACCTAAAAATAACGATAACGAAAAAACGGTATAAAGTTGGCGAAAAAGTTTTTTATAAGATTTACAGAAACAATAGGAGTTTCTGGGAGTGCGGCACTGTGGATAAACAAATAGGCAACATGGTCTATATGATTAAGGGACCAGATTTCGTGCACAAACGTCACACAAACCAAATCCGGAAAAGATACTCGAACAGTGAGATGACCAGATCGCCCGAGGAGGGCATCATGGACACAGTGTTTGATACTTTTCAGGTGCCTATACCAGAGACTGCTCCTGAGATACGGAGATCAAAAAGAAAACGGAAATCGACTGAGTTGATGATGGTAATTCCCAAACAAAAACGTTATTAATCCCCAGATGGGATATTTTCAAAGAGGGGTGTTACACTGGCCGTTCTAACAAAAGAGAAACTACACCGGTTCTCACTATAAATAGTGCGAGTCACCAGAGTCACGAGAGAGAGTAAAAGGACAGTCTTGTAACTGTCTAGCCAAGTGCCAGTCAGTTCCCTTACCTTGTACATTTTATGTTAATATACTTGTTATCTTAACCCAACCTCGACTTGACTTCTCCTTACTGTTGGACTACTTCACAACAAAGACATAACTTTAACATGCGGAACTGGTTTTCCCCTACCCTACTCTCTGGCATCCATTTTGGTGAATTCTCTACACAGACGGATTTTCCTTTGGTGTTTATTATTTTTGACAAATGGAATATATATATATATATATATATATATATATATATATATATATATATATATTTATCTCATTATGTTCATTAATTTCTCCACTATCTCTCCACTGATTTTAATACTTTCTTTCTCTTCCAAACAATCTATTTATCGAACAAGACTTTGTAATTGTGAGTAATGGTAACAGCTTCCTTAAAATTTCAGTTCAGAATTCACAAACCGTCGATGGCTGGTTTATATGCAAGCCACGAAATGTTACAAAAGTAATTTCCATTGCAAATCTCATTAATAACATTTCATTCATTTCCTGTCGGCCATTCCCTCTCTTCATCTTTTCTGAACACGACAACCAAAAACAGCTTTCCGTCTAGTTTTCTACACTTTCTTTAATTGAATAAAATTCATGCAAAACAACGAATCTATCTATAAATACGGCGACTATTTTGCCACGACGAATAGCTCTTTCGACGTGATGTGGCTACACTTTTGGATGCGCCTAAACATTTCGATAGGACGTTCTGTCTGTCAGTCAGTCTGTTTACACACAGATTGAAGAACGCATATATATGTATGTATATATATATATATATATATATATATATATATATATATATATATATATATATATATATATATATATATATGTGTGTGTGTGTGTGTGTGTTGTTTATTATATAAAAGTACGCAATAATGGACATCGAAGGCTGTGTATGCTTATATCATCAGTTTACATGAAAATATTTGTTAATGTTCATAAAATATTTATTTCAACAATGTGTACTGACATGATTATTTACTGTCAACATATATATATATATATATATATATAAATATATATATATCTATAAATATATATATATACATATATATATATATATTTATAATAAGAGTTTTTAAAAAGGTTTAAGGCAATGCGAAGGTCCGGGTTGCTGGAAGCTGTGAAGAACAAAAACAGAACAAAACCGAAATAAGTCGGATATAGATCGAAAGGTTTGTTTATTTTTCTAGACAGCAAGGGTGTTAGTTTGTAATGTCCGGATTGTCAAGAATCAATTTGATATTTCGAGAGATTTTTTTTTTTTTTCTTCTTCCTCTCCTTGTCAAAAATAAATAAAAGAAAAATCCCGGGTACCGAGAAAATGCCAGGAGCGCTGGGGGGTTAAACCGGAAGTGTTCAGAGTAAAGTATTCAGAGGAAAACTAAATAGATTCATTTTATTTATTTATTTATTTATTTATTTATTTTTTTAAATATATATATATATATATACACCCATATATCTATGTAATTGTCTGTTGTTTCTATTTATTTAATTTTTATTTTTATTTATATGTTTAATATTATTGTTATTTGTTTTTTTTTTTTTTTTTTTTTTTTTTTTTTTTTCCGTATATAAAACGTAGTTATTACTTATAGTATATATGTTTGTCAACAGGCTGATTCCGGCATTAGATTTTAAATGTGTGTTGATAGCTAATTATTTGTTGTCGGTGCAGTATATTAGAATTTAGTTATGTCTGGTTAAGTTTAATCCTTATTTATTGGTTTTAATTTATCTCTTAAATGCCTATTGTTTTAGTTATGGAAAGTTTGCTGGTTAAGGGGAGACAAATCTCTTATTTTTGGTATTCTGTTATTTTGTTAAATGGCTTTGTATGTTGAATTTATTTAACTAAAGTAATGGTCAATTCTTAGTATAACGGATATGATTTGTGCAAATAGTGTTTATTATGGGGGGGGTTATTATCTGGGGATGGGTTCGGGGGGGGGGTAGGTTATATGATGAAGGTAGAATTTAATTCATGTCTTTGATTCAAAAATGGGCTAAGTTTGGAAATGAGAATAGCTTCCATCAGTCTTAGGTCGCCTAGGTTCCTGGTCGAGGCTAAAATGGAAACTTTTATGTCTTGTTGTGTAGTATTGCATGAGGAAGTATGTTTGAAGAAGGAAGATATATTTGTATTCATGTGTTCTTTTATACGTTGGTGTAATTGTCTTGTAGTATATCCAATATAGGAGTGGTTACAAATAGTGCATGATATATTGTATACACAGTTAGTGCGGTGGCATAGTCCAGTGGTAGGAATGGGACAATTGGCTAGTGAGCATGGTTCTTGGGTGCGTGTAGTGCGTTTTTTGGAAAGGTGTTGGCGTAAGGTGGTGCCGGTGTGGGTGAGTTGAATGTCTAGTTTTTCTTTATGTATTGCACTGCGGATGGCATTAGTGATTCTGTCGTTAAAGAAAGGTAGTTTTAGGAAGCATGTGTTGGAGAGTGTGTTGTGTCTGCGTGGTCTGGTCTTGCTGAGGTGGGTTATTGTGGAAGTGGGGTAGCCGTTGGTGATTAGGGTTTGATGGAAGTCTTTGGTGTGTTTAATTTTATTGGCAGTAGATGAGCATTTATTTTGTATGCGGGTAATTTCATTACGGGCATAGTCTAGTTTGGCTTTAAGGGGCAGGGCAGATTTAAAATGAACAAATAGGTTTTTACAGGCAGGTTTTCTGTAGAAGTTGGTCTGTATAGAACCGTCTTCTGTGATTTTGAGGTTGAAATCGAGGAGAGATAGTGAGCCAGAGTCGCTAGGGTGTTCAATAGTAAATTTTATATGGGGGTCGGTGTTGTTGAAAGTGTCGAAAATGCTGATAGCTTCTTCACGAGATGAGGTGAGGACAAGAATGTCATCTATGTATCTAGTGAAGAAGATATGTGAGTGGCAGGTGTTGAGGGCTTGTTGCTCGAGTCTGTCCATGTAGGATATGGCTAAGAGGCCAGACAGGCTAGAACCCATGGGAAGACCAGTAATCTGTTTAAATATGTGGTGTTGGAAGGTAAAATATGTATTGTTAATGATAATGTCTAGGAGTTGGTGTATGTCTTCAGGTGTTAACCCGAAGAGTTCTAAGTTATCGGAGGAAGAGATGTGGTCGGAGATGAGGTCAATGGCTGGGTGTGCGGGTATTGATGTGTATAGGGAAACAACATCGAGGCTAAATGTGTATTTGTTAGAGCTTAGCTGTTGTTGTTGGAGTAGGTTTAGTCTGCTAATGACTTGGTCAGAGCTGCTGACATGTGCAGGGAAGGTAGGGAGTAGTGGTTTCAGGAGTCTAGAAAGTAGCCAGGAGATTTTATATAATGGTCCTTCGACGCTGGAGACGATGGGCCTAATTTGAGTGTGATTGCTGGTCTTATGGGTTTTGATAAGGTGGTAGAAGGTAGGGAGCTTGCTATTTTTAGTAGTGAAATTAATTTTGTATTTCTTAGGGAGGTTGCGTTTGGCGCAGATTTTAGACCAGGTATTGTTTATAGTATTTTGGATCTTAATGGCTGATATGTTAGGGGCAGGAGTGTATAATGTGTTATTGTCTAGGTGTTTTAGTGCAAGGGTGTTATAAGAGTCTTGCGAGACGACGCAGAATTCTTTGCCTTTATCGGAGGGTAGGTAGATTAAGTCTTTATCTTTTAGTGTTTTAAGTGTAAGGCGTTGGGATCTGGTGATGTTAGGGGTGATGTGGTGTTGTTCTTGTTGCAGTATGGTAAAGATTCTTTGTTTTAATCTGGTGAGTTTGTGGTCGAGTAGGTGGTTGCTGGGTGGAGGGTGTAGAGGATGGTCTAGTTGGTAAACCGGGAAGGATTCGTTAGGGTTGTTCGTGTTATTGGGGTGGTCAGGGGTATTGGAATTGAATGCCGAGAGCCATTTCAGGTGGTAGGCTGTTCTACAGAATTGGGTTTCTATATTGAATTTTGCATGGTCGTTCAGTTTTTGGGTAGTAATGAATTTGGGGCCAAGGCTGAGTAGATTTGTTTCATCTGTAGAAAGGGAGTTGGTGAGGTCAGTAACTAGGGGGTGGGTAGCTTGAGGAATGTTAAGGTCATGTGTGTGGTCGATATTTGTTCCACTAGGTGTTTGATGTTGAGGGTATTTTAATGAAAGCCAGGTGAATTTCCGTTGGAGTCTATTCTTCTCTAGGTTGAAGCATTGGAGATAGGCGTGGTCGACAGATGTGGATATGGTCTGTGCTGATTGGTCAGTTGATTCGGGGTCAGACGATTTCATCTCTGTGATGTTGCGGATGATTTTGTGTAGCTCGCAATGTAGGAATTTTATGATGTTCCTGATACAGTAGGTGTATAGGAACTTACGGGTTGGATAGAGTCTGGGGAGTTGGAGGCAAGCAGGTAAGTGGATATTCCGTATGGTGTTGGGTATGACATTATGTTTAAGGCATCTCTTAAGGAAAGTGATCTGGCAGCTGAGTCTGGCACGCTTCTCGGAGAGTCGGAATAGTCTTTTAATTAGTGCAAACTGTGTCTGGCCTAGACGTAGGGTTAATAGAAATTGGTAGTTTGCTGTAAGCATTGCTGGGAGTAATAATAAGAGTTTTTAAAAAGGTTTAAGGCAATGCGAAGGTCCGGGTTGCTGGAAGCTGTGAAGAACAAAAACAGAACAAAACCGAAATAAGTCGGATATAGATCGAAAGGTTTGTTTATTTTTCTAGACAGCAAGGGTGTTAGTTTGTAATGTCCGGATTGTCAAGAATCAATTTGATATTTCGAGAGATTTTTTTTTTTTTCCTTCTTCCTCTCCTTGTCAAAAATAAATAAAAGAAAAGAAAGAATTTATATATATATATGTATATATATATATTTACATATTTATATATATATATATATATATATATATATATATATATATATATATATATATATGTATATATAAGCATCCACAGAGACTGCTTCGCTGTATCACCGCTCTTCAGTGTGACTAGACGGGCAAGTACTCTAATAAAAGAGAATCATGTTAGTATTTTAATCGGAATTTAAAAAATTCATATATATTTATATATTAAAAAAAATAATAACATCATGTTATGTGTGGCGTGTGGATTAAGTTATATGTATAAAATAAACTGAATATTTTGTTAACAATAATAACATAATTTTATTTGTGACGTGTAGGTTTAGTTATTAATGTGTATAAAATAAACTGGATATATATATTTTTTAAAAATAATAACACAATGTTATTTGTTGCGTGTGGATTTAGTCATACGATAAAGTGCATTAGACCTGGGTACGTTTGAAACAGCATTTTGGGTCTGCCATGTTTAAGCTTTAAATAGCATTGTCGTTGTCCTGTTACGATAGTAACTGGACTTCAATGTTTTAATCGTTTACGGCCATGATGTCTTCAATCAATTTGGGCAAATTAACAAAAAGTATTCCAACAGTCCTAAAATACAATTGGGCCTTTTTTGAAAACAATGTTGGGGTTAACAAGAGAACGCTCTCGGTCAACCCATTAACAAGGTTAATCTATATATGTACCCACCAATATTGAGCACTTATGCACCGGTACTTTCGAAGATATGTCGATACAAAAATCGATTTTACGTCATTGTAAACATATTTGGCACAAGATAAATAAACAGAATATTTATTAAGAAAATAAATAATAACATAATGTTATTTGTGTCGTGTAAGTTAAGTTATAAATTTGCATTAAATAAACTGAATATTTGTTTTTTAAATAATAACATAATGGTATTTGTTACGTGTTGGTTTAGTTATGAATTTGTATGAAATAAACTGGATATATCTTTTAAAAAATAATAACATTATGTTATTTGTGGCGTGTTGATTAAGTTATATGTATAAAATAAACTGAATATTTTTTTAAATAATAACGTGATGTTATTTGTGATGTGTAAGTTTAGTTATGAGTTTGTATAAAAAAACTGGATATTTATTTTTTTTAAAATAATAACATTATATTTGTGGCGTGTGGATTAAGTTATATGTATAAAATATACTGAGTATAATTTTTTTAAAATAATAACATAATGCTATTTGTGACGTGTAGGTTTAGTTATGAATTTGTATAAAATAAACTGGATGTATATATATTTTTTTATTATAACACAATGTTATTTGTTGCGTGTGGTTTTAGTTATATGTATAAAATAAACTGAATGTTTAACTGTTTTAAATAATAACATAATGTTATTAGTGACATGTAGGTAAGGTTATGAATTTGTCTGAAATAAACTGAATATTTATAAAAAATAATAAATACTAACATGTTATTTGACATGTAAGATAAGTTATGAATTTGTATGAAATAAACTGAATATTTATTAAAATAAATAAATAATAACTTGTTATTTAACATGTAGGATACGTTATGAATTTGTCTGAAATAAACTGAATATATATAAAAAAAAATCCTAACATGTTATTTGACATGTGAGATAGGTTATGAAGTTGTATGAAATAAACTGAATATTTATTAAACTAAATAAATAATAACTTGTTATTTAACATGTAGGATACGTCATGAATTTGTATGAAATATACTGAATATTTATTAAGAGAAATAAATAAAACATGTTATTTAACATGTAGGATAAGTTATGAATTTGTCTGAAATAAACTGGATATTTAATAAAAGAAATAAATAAAACATGTTATTTAACATGTAGGATACGTCATGAATTTGTATGAAATAAACTGGATATTTAATAAAAGAAATAAATAAAACATGTTATTTAACATGTAGGATAAGTTATGAATTTGTCTGAAATAAACTGGATATTTAATAAAAGAAATAAATAAAACATGTTATTTAACATGTAGGATAAGTTATGAATTTGTATGAAATAAACTGGATATTTAATAAAAGAAATAAATAAAACATGTTATTTAACATCTAGGATAAGTTATGAATGTGTATGAAATAAACTGGATATTTATTAAAAGAAATAAATAAAACATGTTATTTAACATGTAGGATAAGTTATGAATGTGTATGAAATAAACTGAATATTTAATAAAATAAATAAATAAAACATGTTATTTAACATGTAGGACACGTTATAAATTGTCTGAAATAAACTGAATATTTATTAAAAGAAATAAATAAAACATGTTATTTAACATGTAGGATAAATTATGAATTTGTCTGAAATAAACTGGATATTTAATAAAAGAAATAAATAAAACATGTTATTTAACATGTAGGATAAGTTATGAATGTGTATGAAATAGAAAGTTTACAAAGCTATGGACATTCTGTGAGTCAGTATCATAACGAAGAATACTAAATAAATCTGAAAAAATATTTGTCTAGTAAAAGGATTATTAAGAAATAAAAAAAAATGCTAAAACGCACCCATCAGACAAGCACATAGTGGCTTTTAGAGCATTGCCCTACAGAAACAAGTCATGGGAAAACACTCGTTCCCCAATTTCGGTGAGTAAAAGAAGATTATGAACAAACGAAAAAGAGAAAAATGTTCAATTTGAAGTTGTGCCAACTAAAGAATTTGATGACACATCGTCGTCTTGGTTGACATGAGTGACACTAAATGTTAGATTGAATCGAGATAATTAAGAGTGGAATTTACGACGGTGGTTGGATCTGACCGGGTGACATCGGATTGGAGATTGGGGTAAATTAGAATTTAAAAAGGCCAACATTCGGGAGGGACCAACTTTTGGCGAGCGACGGGAACCCTCGCTGGGTAATGTGCATGTGTACACCCAGCATGGGGATAGGCGTAGCTAAGGTTAACTCATTTCGTGCCTGCTCATTTAAAAGACACTACACTTTTTAGGGAGATTATCGGTTTCAAATCATCTAATCGTCTATAAAGTTGAACTGTTGTATTCGTTAACAGGTGATAACGTAGATTGCCGGTGGAGATATGTTGTCACACACGGACTAATATTTTGCTTGACATTTATATTTTAGCTCTTTGATATACATATATTTTTTTAACATCTTTGCGGTATACATTTTTAAAAATTATCTGTGCTATATGAATTAAAAAGACATTCTTATTAAAATACTAACATAATTCTATTTCATTAGAGTACTTGCCCGTCTAGTAACGCTGAAAAGCGGTGATACAGCGAGGTAGTCTCTGTGGATGCTTACATATATATATATATATATATATATATATATGTTGTCAGTAAATAATCATGTAAGTACACATTGTTGAAATAAATATTTTATGAACATTAGCCAATATTTTCATGTAAACTGATGATATAATCATACACAGCCTTCGATGTCCATTATTGCGTACTTTTATATAATAAACCACACACACACTACACAAACACACACACACACACACATATATATATATATATATATATATATACAGGGTGGATAGAGGTAACACGTCCATCTACGCCAAGATTCGAAAATCGATCACTTAAAACTGATAGTGGATTAAATTATATTACTAATGTATTTTCTTTTTGTATCTACTTTCGACGCGACTGTAACGTCTGATACACTATTCTTTTATTCTCTATAGAAAATTATTGCGTGCACACACACATTATATATATACATATATATATATATATGTATATATATATATATATATATATATATATATATATGATTATTTTTATTTACACAGACATGTACAAAATCTGCGACACTGGCATGTCGATGTTATCGATCAACAGCTATTATAAACTGAGATCTCATCAGAGGCAGATTTAGAATCCGATCTTAACCTTAGATCATATTTGGAAACAACCAAATATGATGTTTTACCTGAATTATATATATATATATATATATATATATATATATATATATATATATATATATATATATATATATTCCACTGCTAACTTATCGATCTATGTAATTCTTCTGATGATAAGATTTTACACTTTGAAAAGCCTTGGCTTAAGGAAAGAAAATAAACATGTTTGTATCGAGTACACCTTGCATTGAACAATCGAAGATGAAATAGATTTGCTATCCGCACATCTTTATCTCTCTTCTTACATTTAACTTTATAATTGCTCTCTCTCGTATTTTGTGCTTGCCCCATTTAACTATAAGTTCAATTCTCTACAAGTATATTTTTAGTCTCATTTTATATATATATATATATATATAATGTGTATATATAATGTATATATATATATATATATATATATATATATATATATATATATGTGTGTGTGTGTGTGTGTGTGTGTGTGTGTGCGTATGTGCTTGTCTATGTATTGGAGATGAAAGGAAATAATTGAATTTTATTCAAATCTCGTCCAAGTCGATGAATCTCAGATTGAATGTATCACGAATCTTTTGGTGACCAGACATGATGAATGATTGACAGATAAAAAATACTTTTCTTTGTCTGAAACCGCAGAAAATGATCTATTGATTTAGGTAAATTGCAAAATCACATGTATGATGTAATGTAAACTTGAACAGCGGAAAGAAAAATGGCATTGATATACACATATACACATACACGTATATATAGAAAAATAGAGAGAGAAAGAAGGAGCGAGAGAAAGAAAGAGAAATACATGTGTAAACATATTTTCTACATATATACTAGAGGTTAGAGTCGGCCAACGTTGGCGTGGGTCCGTCATCTACAAAGTAGGAATCATCAGATTCAATGAAGAAAATGACATTGTCTCCCAGGATCCGCTTTAATTCAGATAACAGCCGATAAACCCGTCGCGAGGAAACAAAGCCGACTCAACACAGATTATAAAAGACAGTATTCATTTACAATAGCAGTAAATATACAAAGATTACAAGATATTAATTAATCATTTTATGAAGGGGTTGTACTTACAATTAGTTAACAATATCTAGCAAAGAACGATCACTCACATACAATAAAAAGTCAAATATCGTATTACTTACTTTGGATGACATGCAGTTTTTTTAAAAAACATATGTCACCCCAAACAGGGCAGGCCGCCACTATAGACGTAAAGGGTTACTGGGAATTAGGGTGTAGGTTTTGGGTGTCACCTCAAGTTCGGCGCAGTGTAGCGAGATGTCTGTTTACATTAGTTTTAAACCTCTGCGTGTCGGTACTGTTGAGGAAGCAAGGAGCAGGGAGGGAGTTCCAGAGGCCAGCAGCACGTGGAAAGAAACTATTTGAGTAGAAGCCTCTCCGACATCTGGGTACCTCCACAGTGAATGGATAGGATTCAACTGTTTGTCGAGTTGGTCTAGTGAATTTACGTCGAGGGGGTACCAGAGTAGCATGTGAACCCATATAACGATATATCCTTTAAACCTGACAGAATATTCATTTACTTTGGAAGTTAAAATGGTTATTGTACAAGTGCATTTTGACGCAATCAGCCGTAGATAAAAAAAAATAGTCCGTTGAAGTCGTGTCCCTGAGAGAACGGATAGAATCTGTTTAATTCTGGAATTAACACGGGTTACTTCGATGGGCAGATTGGCTCCGAAATTCAAAATGGCTGCGATCAAATATATTGTTAAAAGACAGACGTGGTGAGAATTCATGACTCTGGAAAAATTATGCAATTTTCGTGATCACCCAAAATCTTGCAGGAATTCGACGCGAGTTTTAAAATTCCATAGTGCGCTTAAGTTTCATTTTATTTCAGTCAAAGTCCTCATAAATCAAGGGGCCTCGTCCTGGGGTTAACACATAATCTCTATAAGAAATACATAGATATTCGAATATTCTATTAAAGTTCTCCTTTACTTGTCAAACATTGAGTTAGTAAAGAAGTTAAGAAAATAAATCTTTCTCTTCCCAATTGACCAGTTAACTATGTTATAGTATATCTTTCTTGTGGCTTCTTGGACTTAACGGATTCTATTCGAGAATTCATCTAGTCTGGTGAAGTATCCAGCTAAATATTATTACTTGAAGTAACATTACTTGGAGAAGGTACACCATCTCTCCTATTAGCCAGTGTATAACTGTGTCTATGTGATCTTATTTGTGCTTCGAATACTATGTTATTTTTAATTTTTGGTCAGGGTTAACTTGTAAGATGAAGTATCCTCATGTCAGGTTGTCATAACACAACCATGTACAGAGAGACCTAAGACACTCGAGGATGGTGTCTAGTAGGTAGTTCAAGTATTTAAGCACTATGGAGGTTCGTCTGTCTTTAAAAGACCTCGTGATTTTCAATAAGTGTTTGGACTTTTCAAAACAAATGTGTCTAAGGAAATCGATTTTCTTTTTACGCTGACTGGAAATCTGACCAAACTCTATTATGAGTGAAAGGTATCCGAATTATTTTCCAACACAATTCTGGATTGAGATTTCTACTTTTAAACTCTCAAGAGTATTATAAAGGAGCTGTTTGGTTATTTAGGTATTGGTTAGAAACCAAATCTTTGCTTCCAATTCGTGGCAATCCAAAAGTATAACTTTTCCCTTATTTTCTCTTGAAAAAAAAAGTCGCCAAATACACATGTTACAATAAACATTCAAATGACAGTACGGCTACGGTTTGCTTCTATTTGTAATTCTAAATAACTTAATGATCTTATTCCTCTCTGACTTTCGATACAAACAACTGTAAAATCGAATAAAGTTGATTTAATAATATACAGTTCAACTAAATCGGCAATTTGTGCTCAATTATAAAACATACAACAGATGGTTATTGAGTCTCGGAATGATTTGCACTTTTATTTATATAACATCCTATAAAGTGATGCGACCATTTTAATAATAAAAATATGACCACATAAATTTCGATATAAAACGTTTCTATTCCATTTCTTTCAAAAAACCTCCCCACAAAAGTGTATATTTCTCCCAAGAACATGTAAACATCACGCATGAACAACACAACTGAATTTGACGTGAGAAAACTATCTTAGTCAATAAAAATCGTACGTGGGCGAAAGGCCGTTACAATGATGTAGCAATGGGCTCTAATGAGCAGCGTAGTCTGGTGATCTTGTGTTAATGTATACTGTAATTATTTTGAGTATATTTATTGTAACTTAACTAATTATATGCATCATATAGATATAATTGTATATTGGTACCTATATATATATATATATATATATATATATATATATATATATGCATATATATATATGTATAAATGTATAAATATACATAATATAAACATTCAAATCTTATTTCGTTTACGAATTTATACTCTAATACTACTACATTTTTAATTTAATTCATATCTCTCCCGGGCAACGCCAGGGCAATGTCAGGCACGGGTCATGCTAGTATATATATATATATATATTTATATATATATATATATATATATATATATATATATATATATATATATATATATATATATATATATATATATATTAAAAGATTTAATGAATTAGAACATTCTAATTGTTCAAAGAATTAGAACAACAAGTCTAATATGGCGTACGGTCGTTTCCAAAACATTCTGGAAATACTTTAATTTTAATTTTTTTAATTTTTTAATTTAATTTTTTTTTTATCAAAGCCACTCAGAACGTTTAAATATATAAAATCTGTAAGTAATTTTGGTGATAAAAATAAGATTTGTGCATGTTTTTAATTAAGCCAAATAGATTTCTCTATGGTTCGGGTGCCCCCATACGATTGTAATTCGTGGGTTATTCGTAAAAAGGAAAACCACTGTCGCCCCGAAAGAAAGTAAATTTGATCCAAGAATACGCATGAAGCATTCCAAGGTAAGTGAACTTGATTTTTCAATGAAAAGTCAGTCTAATTGATGCACTTTTTGATGCCATCCATAACGACGGCACCACGTTGTGAAAATGAGTTGGTTACCCAAATCAACATCTGAGTTCCCTAATGATATGCAGTAAGTAAATGATTATTTCGTATTGCCCATTAAAGAAAATGTGAAAACATTTTTTGTTGTCGGGGGAATGTGAAGTTTGATATATATAAAAATAAAACCAGTTAATATCCATTTCTTTTGCGAGTAAAAGAAAAAAAAAAAGTTTGAGTTTCCGTACCAAAAATGTATTCTAAGAATTATTTTTTAAGTTGAAGATAAAACATATTTTAAAAAAATCATAATATGACTATAATTATTATTATATTATGTTTATATATAATGCTTAATAAGTTGGAAGCGGAGGTTAACCCTGTGATGCAAATAACCCTGGGTTCCGTAATAATGTTGAAGAAGCCATTGGTAATTTCGTATGTGCCAAAAATAAAAAGGTAGAAATCGTTATTAAGTTCGTTTTCGGGGAGCGGGGACGTTAGAGTTGAAAATTTTATAAAACTATTGAGCGAGAAGGAAGTGTTATTTAAAGAAATCTATTTTTAATGTTGACGAATGAAACATGTATAAGTTGGTTTAAATAAAAATAAAAATATTAATATGATTCTAATACTATAATGTTTATTTTTAATGTGATAAAATCAAGAAATGTATTTACTACGCGTGGTAGTGTGTTTGTGTTCTTTTTTAATGCATCACGTGATGTGTTTGTTTTAACGTAATCCGTTATTCCATAACATATAGATGTTATGTGTTCGGAATTGCAGAATGATATTCCCGTAATCTGTAATTGGCGCTGTTTCAAAATCATAATGTAATGTTTATTTTTAATGTGATGAAATTAAGAAAGAGTAATTACTACGCGTAGAAGTGAGGTTGTGTTACTTTAATGCAGCGCGTGATGTGTCTGTTTCCATGTACGTATGGATGCTATGTGTTCGGAATAGCGGAATGATATTCCCGTAATGTGTAATTGGCGGTGTTTCTGTTTAACGGTTTCGAATAAAAGAAAAGTCTGACGGTGTTTTGATTTGCGGGTAGAGTAGATAATTTGCAGTGAGTAAGATCACTGTCTATGTGGATGTTGTATTTGAGAGAGTAAGTGATCTAGGAATAAATATAGTAATTATTATATGTTGGAGAACTTATGTGAATGTTGCTACAAACACGCTTGAGTGAATATGTGTATTGCTGTGGATATCATAGTAGTGTATGATGGATGCATGCGATTATTTTCTTACTCTCGTCAAATGTACATGGGAAAATATATATATAATAGCTAGCACCCCAACACTTCTTGAGAACGAATGAAGACCCCTGCTCCAAGCACTGATCTGAATATTACCGTTTTATTATTATATTTTCCTCATTTAAAAACGTCGTTTTTCATAGTTATGGATATCAGCCGCTAACGTAGATCCCATAATATTATTATGAAAAACACAAATAAAAGATTACGATCACCATCAGATCTTTCGGAAATGATTACTCTCGAAATATGTATTTAATCTTGGTATTGGGGTTTGTTTTCAATTGCAATCTCTACAGAGAAAACAACAAACAGAAAGATACACAGATAGACAGATTAACCAAATTTATATTATCGTCGTTACCTGCGAATTCATGCGGACCACTCCTGAATACATTATTTGTATTTTATTCTTATTTTTAATTTTCATAATTTTCAATTTTCAAGTTGTAAATAAACATCCGGCGAGAACGGATCCCCCATGATATTATTGTAAAATCTAATAATAAAACAATTAATACTGCCATTTGATTTCTCCTGCCATTTTATTCGATAAAAATTGTGTTTGATATTCGACAGGTCTTTGTTTGCAATTACATCCACAGTGATATAGATTGAAAGATAGAGAGAGAAAGACAGACATGCAGAAATACAGATGTTTCATATTTATCTTATAGATAGATTGACAGCCAAACATAATCATAAAAACTCGAAAAGAAGGGAAAAAACGAAAAAGTTATAAATATTCAAAATATGTCTATGACTCATTCTGCCCTTGTTATAAGATATTTATATGGTTGCAATTTCGTTAAACTGGAAGTCAGTCTGTGTTTTACTCTCTTAACACCGAACGCGTGATATGTTCGCGTCAATATAACCAAATTACAAGACAAACCGGTATTGCAAATCTCATAATCGACATACTGAGAAAGAACATCGACAAAGCGGACTTCATTAAAACTGCATTGAAGCCGCTTCTGAAGCCATATTCTCCCCCAAAAACGTTTTGCACTGGAGTTGTATAAAGTTAATAAGTGGGAACGACTGATTCTTCGTCTTATAGAAAAAAAAATGACTGGCAGGGAATCCGAAAATACCATGGGAATTGTGACGGGTTAATATAATTAGAAGTTTTATAGAGATAAACCACAAAATGTTCCTCGTGTTTTCTGTTTATTAAAGACAATCTTACATACCCGGCGTTGCCAGGTGACATATTTACTTGCAATTACTTTTATTTATCATTTTTTTAACTATATCGGCGATTTTCTCCAAAATATTATTTCCTTGTTTCAATAAAAGAGAAGTAACTGTGTATGGGTGGATACAGTGTTACGTCCCTTTTCTTTAGATGGCGACCATTTGAAAATAATTCTAATCCGGACAGAGTTCTTTCTGGTAAGACTAAATTGAATTATTTTCTATTTTTCTTAACAACATGTTGAAATGATGAAGAGGACAAACTGATGAATCAGAAATATTAAAGAAAGTTACCGATGATAAAGAAACGATGAGGAGACTAACTTTACTTTATGTATTAGATAATTCTATATAATTACAACTTGGAGAAAATGATATATATATATATATATATATATATATATATATATATATATATATATATATATATATATATATGTTAGAGAATTGAACCTATAGTGAAATGGTTTGAGCTCAAAATACGAGATAGAGCAATTATAAAGATAAATGAAGGAAGAGAGATAAAGATGTGCGGATGACAAATCTAAGTCATCTTCGATTGTTCAATGCAAGGTGTGCTCGATAAAAACACGTATATTTTTCCTTAAGCCAGGCTTTTCAAAGATTAAAATCTTATCATCAGAGGAATTACATAGATGGATAAGTTGTCAGAGGAAAAGCCAAAATTCAAAATTTGAAAAATTTACGAAACAATATAAAGTAATGGAAAGGAAGAGTGTATGTGTAAAAAGGTTATCAAAATAAAGAGTCCGCCCAGTTGGTGAATGCCCATTGACAAAGTGTCCGGTGACGAAAGATATGAAGAAAGAAAAATGGATTTCGTGGAGACAGCGTTAAAAAATGTCGAAAATGAAGTAAATCCAATATAATGAGGTACAGTTCAACCGTAGATAAAACGCACTTATGAGGATGTAATTTTGAGAATTAGGGCCATTTTTAAATACTTCCGTGGACCGCGAATTAAAATAGGTTTTAAGGAGTTTAGTTTAAAATGTTGTATATATTTCAAGTGGGAAGTGCTAGTAGTTACTTCGATCGAATCTAAGGAATGAAATAGAGTGTTCTGGTGTAAGACGAATCCAGTAAAAAGTGTGAAATTAGGGAGTAGGGTAAAGGAAAAGGCTTGTTTTACGAACACCACACCCACACACATACAACTGTTAGCTTAACGGTTGACTTTCAATTCCGGCTGAAGAGCTGCAATACAGCGAAACAGTTTGTATGTGGATGACTATATTAAGCTCCCTTTATTGGGTAGAACTTATTCGTGAGGAAATAGCCAACTGCCACTAACTTGGGTAAAATCAATTCGAGCTTCGGGCACTTAGCAATGTTTATATTGAGATTTCATTCACATTCATCCAGTGTTGCGTGATAGCGCAGGGGTAGAGGCGCAGACTCTCAACTCGACAGTTACGTTTCTATTCCGGCTTGTATAGTTGTACTGAAGAGCTGTGATACAGTGAAACAGTCTGTATGTGGATGACTATATATTATATATATATATATATATATATATATATATATATATATATATATATATATATATATATAAATTGTCTACCCAAATTGATTTCTGTTTCGGTGCACCGTGCACACTCGTCGGGAGAACACATTTTGAAGTGCATGGAGTATGAATTGTGGTTCCCACGAGTATGTACAGTTGCACTGAAATGTACATTCATTTATGTAGACCACTTTAAATGTTTATATAAAGTACATTCATAAATCTCTGTCTTGTGTCGAGCACGTTTGAAAAAATATTGGTTTTAACTGGTTTTTTTCAGTGCTTTCATATTGGTCAATTAATTATATATATATATATATATATATATATATATATATATATATATATATATATATATATATATATTCTGAGATAAAACTAATAAAAATAATCAAGTTAATACCTCTGTTGTCAGTCTGCAATCCGCAATATTATCAGAGTAGCATAAATATTGGTGTCGACTATCATCAGTTGAAACAACGACTGCCACGAACACAAACAAGTAATTTAACAAAAATAAAATGATATAGAGAAATAACAAATGATAAAAAAGGTGGCAGAAACTAATACGCAGATAGTTTGCTGCTAACATATGTATATGGCAGAAAAACAGACAGTCACACGCAAATAGTTATATACATATCACAAAAGGGCAGAACACTCACACACGCAATCTATCACTCGAGAATTAATGAGTGTGCATGCACACGAGCGGGTATCTAATCCTACACACGCGGGTGCTTCCAGGAGTGAGGCGTAAATACGTGGGTCCGCGCTCACGGATCAACAAAGTTATATACGGCCACCCTCGTCTGAAACTGCGCGATTAGGGTTAGGGTTAGGGTTAAGGTTAGGGTTAGGGTTAACGATGCAGACCGTGGACCTTGGTGTGCCGGGTTTGAATTCAGTTCGTTCCCCACTTTCATCAAAACCCACACCTAACCTTTGAGCGGAGCTAGATAGAATACCTTGTAATAGGGTAACCATACTAGAAGCCAATATTTCTTATGGTGCAGACATGCGCTGAAAAATTCAGATTAATGTTCAGACAGAAAATAGCAATTCTTATAGCATGCAATATGCGGACTTTGTTTGTAGTTCATTTGGTGTATTTCTTGAAACTGTATACACATATCGCCCACTCGTTCACCAGATATCAATTCCTCGAATTCGTAATTGAAATCGATGATTGTTCATAATAATTGACCAAAAATTGTAAGTGAAATTAAGCAAGATTTATATTTTTTTATTATAATGGTTTACTGCAATTGCTATTCCCAGCTTATAGGAAATATGTATCATTCTGGAAGAAATAAATAGTGGCTGGATTTAACAATTGTGTTGATATGTTCACATGTAAAGATATCACTAGAAATAATAGTGCACCTGTTTCTGTTAAGTTTTAAACACCAAAAGTCTGTACACGATATAACTTCTACGTATCCTCTCTCTCTCTCTCTCTCTCTCTCTCTCTCTCTCTCTCTCTATATATATATATATATATATATATATATATATTTATTTATATCAATGTATTAAATTATATATATATATATATATATATATATATATATATATATATATATATATATATATATGCGTTTCTGTGTGTGTGTGTGTTTTCAGTAAAACTCTTGGAATTATACAGTGCTACTTTGAAACTCAATACATGGCCATATATATATATATATATATATATATATATATATATATATATATATATATATATATATATATATATATATATATATATATATATATGTAGAATTTCGTATATTTGGACTACTGTTCTCATCTTGTGTGTTTTTATCATAACGTTTCGGCCGATGTAACCTACGACCTTTTTCAGGTGAACTTGTCGAACTCGGGAATTTTTCTGTCGAACTCAGGAATCTGGACGAAATTTCGAACAGAACCCTTTATTCGTTCCATCTGCCATGACTGGGAAGACATCTTTGGTAATTCACAATTCTTTGCACTGAAAATTGAATATTGAACCTTCAGATGATTGTCACTTAGAACTGAATTGTAATTAGTACTATATCCACTGCGTAGCAGTAGTCCGAATATACCAATTTCTACAAATTATGAACCCTACGTTACCGACAGTGGGAGAAAATATGGTAACAAACAATGTAGATGTAGCGTTATAATTTATTCTAGTCTCAGTGACGAGTTTGTTGTTGCAGGAACTAACACCCCTCGATACTGCTGATCACATTTGAATGTGACCTGACTTTCAGGTTTGGAATGTCGCTTTGAATAAACTTGGTGCCATTTAACCAAACTGAAGAGTCGTTATACGGTTCTTTGTGTTTGACTATATATATATATATATATATATATATATATATATATATATATATATATGTGTGTGTGTGTGTGTGTGTTCGTGTGTGTGTGTGTGTTCGTGTGTGTGTGTGTGTGTGTGTGTTCGTGTGTGTGTGAAAAGCGAAACTGAAAAAAAATTAAATACATGAAAAAAATCATCAAATACAAACGAAACATTTTACCGGTTTCGTTCGGCTCAACAAAACGTCTTCAGTGAAAATTTTTAATTTATTCGATAACGGTAAAACCAGTAACAAGAAGAACGCACAGAGAAAACGTAACTATTTTAAAACAGGAAGAATAATAAAATGCGCGTGCAGAGAGACATAAAAAATAGATAGATAAATAAAGAAATGGTGGAGGGGATATGGATGAAGTATAGTATTTTACGTTCATATATATATATATATATATATATATATATATATATATATATATATTCACAGCCTTTATCTATGTTCTGTGCGCTACTGGTATCGGTTGCTGGATGGCACAACACGTAGTACCGAAATCCTACAGTGAGACATTGGCATTGGCAATCAGCCATTCACCGTGACCTGCGCATCTAACGCCTATGTTTTCGTCTCACATGCAGAGGACCCGTGTCTCAAATCCCGGTTTCGGATATGTCAACTGATGAGCCCTGGGGAGGCTGTAATCTATTGCAGTAGCTGCGTTGTTTCTCTGAGTGTAAAAATAAATATGCCTATATAAATGTGGATTATATTTGTTTGCCCGACAATACAGTTTTATTTATTTTCAGACTTTTTTATTATGTAATTTAATTTGCGGTACCGTATATATTTCTATTAGTGTTATCATCATTTATCTTACAAATAAAGAAATGTGAAATTGCATGATAAGAGGTTCTGTTTTCAATATTGGTTGGATATATGTTTTTTTAAATGATACTAAAATTTTATGTTTTTTCTTGCTTGACTACTATATGTTATATTATAAGATGCGCTGATGAAGAAACCTTTTTGAATGATCTAAAGTATAATATAAAATAACATTTTCCAAATTGTTTTAGAAGCGATTGTACGTCGAATATTCGTTGGGTTTGATTTTTTGGAACTGATAATATCCTAATTTTATTCATCTCAACTTACTTTATTTCTCTCTCTCACTCTCTCTCTCTTTCTCTCTCTCTATATATATCTATATATCTATATATCTATATATCTATATCTATCTATATATCTATCTATATATATATATATATATATATATATATATATATATATATATATATATGTATATATATATAAATATAAGTGTAGGTTTGTAATCCGAGGCTGTAGCAATGCGATGTAGTTGCCGGAAGGTGGAGAAGGTGAACAGAAACAAACGAGAAGAGAAAACGAATCTCAAAACGATTTATTAATATTTCACGTAAAAACTGATTAAGTACCAGTATAGTAAATACTGTCAGGTAAATAAAAGGTTCGGCAAAAGGTCATCTTAAATTTTCGAAAGAAAAACTTTCATTATCAAAAGACAACAATTAAAGACCGAAAGGGTCGAAAAAAACGGGGAAAAAACGGAATCAAAATGTTGAAACACTGCAGCAGACTATTGGGAGTAGGAACGCAGAAAATGTCAAAATTTAATTAAATAATTATTCAGCTAAAGTTAACATCTTATTAACATTTGTTTATTTATATACTAATTATTATAATTTTATTATTTTTTTTATTTTATATGATTTATTAACTTTTCTTTATATATATATATATATATATATATATATATATATATATATATATATATATATATATATATCAGTTCTCTCAGGTAGATGTTCCCAGGGTCTGGTGCTACACCTGATATTCAGTTTCTTACATATGGTCCAGTGGAGGTACCTGCACACTCCATTATGTCGTGCTGTATAAGAGCTATCTGCTAACATAATTTTCATGTGTGTGTATTTTAAGCCAGTCAAACAAAATTAACCTCGTAAGATACGTGATTTTTTCTAGCTACCAAATGCAACCATTATTAGTGGTGAGTGAGAAGCGAGGAAGTAAATAGCAAGTCAAGCATTCACCTTAGACAAACCCCCGCCGCCTGAAATGTATTCGTAACGAAATCCTCCACTCTATAATTAAAAAGTCAACGGTGTGTGTGTTTTCATGTTTTAGTTCATCAGAATTTTAAATTAATCATTTATTTATGAAATACTTGCTTTTCCGTGTCCCCGGCGTTACCCGGGAAGGTAGATTAATTCAAGAAATGCCAGGCCCCAACTTTGAACTGTGGAATTATTTACATTTTATAGTTGCGAAGCGCGGACACAGAACCCAGGATGTTGATGTAGAATTCTTTCTTGGGCGGTGAGGCACTTTCCTTCTGACATGGCGGAAGTTGAATTGTCAATCCGGACTTTAAATTAGTGGTTGGCTTAAAGAAGAACATGTTTGCTTAAAAAAGAAGTGAGACCCTTAAAAGTCAAGTTCCCCAAAATGTTCATACTTCTTCAAACGAGATTCTATTTTTTTAAACGAGTATCTGTAAACAGCCCTATAAAACTTTACGAAAATAAAAAAACATACCCGCCAAAACAATTATTTAAGACAATTCGAGTTGTTTATCAGTGTTGTATTTAAATTAAATGTAAAATGAATCCCTCATTTTGTGGCGTTTTTGGCGTTTTGGGGGTCAGTTAATCATTTCTCTTGGGAAATCTTTTTTATGAGGGTGGGGTGATTGTACTTTTTTAGCCGATTACGTATGGTTCTATGATTTTGCCATTTGAACAAAGGTTTACTAATCACAAAATGTTTACTGTCCTAAAAATTTAGAATGTTCTATAAATGGGGGTTAATCTTACGTAAAATGTATATATCATACTTATTCCTCACTTTAAATTCTAAAATATTTTTATTCTCTCAACCAACTTTTGCAGGGTGTTCACACGTAATCGCCTAAAAAAAGTGCAATCTCATTCTTCTTAAAAAGGATTCAGTGGGGGGGGGGGGTACCAAATTTATTATCTCTAACCTAACCTAAAGGGTACATTTTTTTCGCACATTTTTCATTTTTTTTCTACAAAGACCAATAGGAATCTCTTGTTTTTGCGATAATCATATTTCGTTTTTGTTATCTTCTTACACTAAATGGCTTCATGTCTTGTCTGGAGCGATTTCAATAAAAAAGTAAAAAGAAATGAATATTCTGAGTATTGTCGTGTTTACTGCGATGTTGTTCAGTGTTTTTGGCATCCAATCCGATATTCTTTAATTCCGCGAATCTATAATATGTAAAAATAATATGTAATAGACATTCAGAAGAATGAAAGTGTATTTCTAGGAAAAGTTCATTATTACGGTTGAAAATGCATAGTAGGGTGCAGCAAAAATAGTAGCTTGAAAAATAAAACCCAAAAGTGTTTTGCTCAAAAACATACACCCATAAAATACAGTCCACTGACGTCTATGGGAGTAGATGTTAACGTGAGAGTGAAATTACCCCCGACCTTCTCTGCAAATGATTATGTGAGAATATGATGTTTAGCTGGAAAAAATGTATTAATTTTTTTAAGACAACGAAACAAATGCATATTTTCTAGAAAGCACGCATCAGCAATTGACCCGTAGAATTAGTTTAGCGTATAAAAGTTTTGGTTTGAAAGCTATAATGCTCAATGAAACAGAGAAAAATTTGACTTAACTTTATCATATAGATATATAATTTTATATGAATATTTTAGTAATATATCTAGATGAATAACGACTGCGAACACTGGCGAAGCATAATTTTTCCCGTTGATTTTGACGAAGGGTGTAATAAATATATATATATATATATATATATAGAGAGAGAGAGAGAGAGAGAGAGAGAAAGAGAGAGAGAGAGAGAGAGTAGTAGGGGGTAGGGAGAGGGGTGCATGTGTATATAAGCGTGTAAGTATCTACTAGAAATGTCCTCCATACAATTTTAATCAAATTGCTTTGGTAGATTGTGTTTCATATTGTTGTTTACGAGCTAAAACTGTCAACTTTTTTGTAGATTAAAAGTATTTCAAGTGTTAAAACCGGCGAAACGTCTTTTTCTTTTCTTTCATTCTTCTTTTGTAGTGACAGTTTCGCTGTATTTTAATCGAACAAAGTGCGACGCTTCATCGAGAAAACTCGGATGTTGATGACATTTCTCAAACGCAGGCGTGTTTATTTGAAAGAACTTCAAATTTCTTTTCACGTACATTTTACAACTGTCAGAGTACCTGCTGTTTTTTATGGTAATAAATCTTGGAAACGTAATTATTTAACAGATTATTGCATATGAAATGACTTGTCAGACTTAAGCAACTTTTTAATTAGAACATTAGCTACTATTTTTTCTGGTTGAAATTTATGAATATGACACCTTTTCTTAAACTGAGCTTCAATAAAACTAAATGTGTTTTAATTAGAAACTCCTAAAATTGAAAAGTACTAGTTTTAAATTATATTGATTGCTAAAATATCCATGTGATCTGACTTGGTTTAGAATCTCTTCGTTACACTGTGGGAAGGTAGATATGCGATGCAAACGAACGTAAAAGGTTAACAGCTTGTATAAACTACGTTATTTTCCATTCGTTTAGCTAACTCTTTCCCTTTTCTTTTCATATAAAGGTGCATGCTCGACATTTTCCACCCAATGAAAATGATTCCCGCTCGTTCGAAACGATAATGTAAGTGAACAAGGCAACGTGAAATATAAATCACCAATAAAAACAGAAAGTTCATTAACCAAAGCCCCAGGAAGAGAGTCTAGTTACCAGAGATAAGACACTCAGCGAGCACAATATTAAGATCCCTCGGCCCAGCAATGTCCGGGAAGACAAACGACTACTCCACTTCCAGATACTCAAATACTTACAAATAAAAACATACCCACACGCTACTAAAAATAGCCTACGCATAATGTTTCGTAAATTCACACACACGTACTCACACACTAACAAACGGCAGCATATGCACGCACTGACGGAAAGCAAAGAATACTCACTCGCATAATTCCACATATATTCACTCACTGAAAAATAATAGCAAGAAAATGCATACACAATGCTATAATGCCTATTACACACACAACACACGCATTTTCACACATACAGAAAGCAAACATATTGACATACACACGTCTAACACTCGTGTCTTTTTACCTACTGCGATAATTCTACAAACAAGAACATTCAACTTTGCTATCGAACTATATACTAACTCAAAATATCTTTCATATCACTATAAAATTGTTAGTATGCAGATATGTTTATTGGTGAACCATGTTTCTCTCTCTCTCTCTCTCTCTCTCTCTCTCTCTCAGTCCTTCACAACATACTGCTAAATGGTGCCCCTTTTATCTACAAACCATCATTTTTATTGTTTCCCTTTTTATCACAATATAATATTCTTATTGCCAACGTGGGTCTTAGTACATTTTTAAAAATGCGATCATTGTATATACTCTATGCAAACCGTGATCCACACTACACCACTAACCACAAGGCGTTAAGTTAAATTATCCAGTGTTTTTCATATGTCATGGCAAATAACACCCTACCTGAAAGTTCAACATTCAAACTTTTCGGCCTAACCTTCACAGGTAACATGAATCGGAACACATACATTAAAGACAATGCCAGAGCTGCTGCAAAGAAAATGGGCTCCCTCTTCCGTGCTAGTAAACTCCTCACACCTGACATTATCCTGTATCTCTACAAGTCACCATCCGCCAATGCACGGAGTATTGTTGCATCAACCACTAGTCTCTATCTCCTTGACCAGGTCCTAAAAGGTGTCGCCAACTTAATAGGCCCCTCTCTGTCAATAGAGCTCCAGCTCCTGTCCCATCGCCGCACTGTAGCCTCCTTGTGCTTGTTTTAGAAATACTTCAATGGATTATGCTCCGATGAACTGGCTACTCTGGTGCCCCCCCCCCCCACAACGTAAATTCACTTGACCAACTCGACAATCAACTAAATCCCATCCATTCACTGTGGAGGGCCCCATTATTTCTTTATTCGCCGACATCGTCAAGGTTATGACGGGTAAATAAGGCGACGAGGTTGTTACAGTAAAATCTGGCTTATGTGGGGCTGAGAACCACACTGAAGCCATTATCTCATTTCAGACTTCTTGTGTTCTACATTAAATGCCTTAATTTCTTATTTAATAGAAAGGAACAGCCAGACTTAGTGTGATCCGGGATATTGTCTTCTGATCTGTTAAGCGTTTACATAAAAACACTGAAATATGAGCGTATTTTTTTTTCACATCACTAATGTTTGTGTCAGCAAAAACAGAATTACCGATGTATTGATTCTCTTTATTTGCGCAGTATATCAGCTAGAAATTAGAAATTAGAACAAATCCCACGGAAATTAAATGTAAGCAAATCAAAAAATTGCAGCAACGCATCGATAAAAGTAACCTTTTCGAATGTATTATCTGAAAACAATAAAATCAATAAAAAAAAATTGCAGCAACGCATCGATAAAAGTAACCTTTTCGAATGTATTATCTGAAAACAATAAAATCAATAAAAAAAAAATTGCAGCAACGCATCGATAAAAGTAACCTTTTCGAATGTATTATCTGAAAACAATAAAATCAAAAAATTGCAGCAACGCATCGATAAAAGTAACCTTTTCGAATGTATTATCTGAAAACAATAAAATCAATAAAAAAAATTTGCAGCAACGCATCGATAAAAGTAACCTTTTCGAATGTATTATCTGAAAACAATAAAATCAATAAAAAAAAAATTGCAGCAACGCATCGATAAAAGTAACCTTTTCGAATGTATTATCTGAAAACAATAAAATCAAAAAATTGCAGCAACGCATCGATAAAAGTAACCTTTTCGAATGTATTATCTGAAAACAATAAAATCAATAAAAAAAAATTGCAGCAACGCATCGATAAAAGTAACCTTTTCGAATGTATTATCTGAAAACAATAAAATCAATAAAAAAAAAATTGCAGCAACGCATCGATAAAAGTAACCTTTTCGAATGTATTATCTGAAAACAATAAAATCAAAAAATTGCAGCAACGCATCGATAAAAGTAACCTTTTCGAATGTATTATCTGAAAACAATAAAATCAATAAAAAAAAATTGCAGCAACGCATCGATAAAAGTAACCTTTTCGAATGTATTATCTGAAAACAATAAAATCAATAAAAAAAAAATTGCAGCAACGCATCGATAAAAGTAACCTTTTCGAATGTATTATCTGAAAACAATAAAATCAAAAAATTGCAGCAACGCATCGATAAAAGTAACCTTTTCGAATGTATTATCTGAAAACAATAAAATCAAAAAATTGCAGCAACGCATCGATAAAAGTAACCTTTTCGAATGTATTATCTGAAAACAATAAAATCAATAAAAAAAAGATTTGTAAAATTACTTGGAACATCGAAATAAAATCGTTTCTTAAAAAATAATCAAAAATAATAAAACGTTAAAATAATAATGAAAAAAGCATATATATACGCTGTCACTTTCGCCGATGAAAACAACAGCAGAAATATAACTCCATATTTAAGCGAAAAACATGGTACATATTTCAGGAAAGGTCACCAGTAACATTTCAGACTACAGACAATGTAGTTGAAGGTTCGATTCATGCCAAAGTCGGACATGATAATAACCGGTAGATACTATTGATAACTTTTATGTACATGAATAAGTATATATATATATATATATATATATATATATATATATACATTCCATGATAAATGCCAGTATACTGAAATCATATGCCCTTAATAGGGTTAAGATGAAAATTCATATACACTAAATGTACAAAAGCAAGGAAATTCCCGAATTTTTACACTTTTATTGTCATTAATTAAGGGTATGACTACATATCAACCAAACCATTTCATTATCACATCACTACAGTATAAATCTCTATGCATGAGGTGATGAAATGTGTGAGGTGCGCTGAAGAAAAATTCCTACTAGTAAAATACATAGCCCTGTTGTGCTCGCATACCCTTAATGACAATACAAGTGTAAACATTTAGGAATTTCCTTGCTTTTGTACATTTAGTGTATATGAATTTTCATCTTAACCCTATTAAGGGCATATGATTTCAGTATACTGGCATTTATCATGGAATGTCACTACTTTTGTAAAGGCTATGCCTCAAGACAATGGTCATTTTTTTTTGTTTTGGAATTTTCTGGAAAACTAAGGTATATGGTATACTGAAATTAAAATGCCATCAACTAAACCCTCGAACCTCTATCTCTGCCAAAAAGCAACTGAATCCATCAAATAGTTGATTAGATACAGGGAGGCACACACGTACGTACGTACACACCGATAACACAAAATCATGTCTTACCTTTCTGGATCTCTGGGTTGCCTTGACTAATGATGCTGAAATTCTACACATTTATAGAACCTATCAAGTAACAATTGTGTGCAAAGTTTTACCTAATTTGGTTTATTGGTTTTTGAGTTATGATTGATCAAAGAAATGATATTTCTAGCATAGGCCGTTTT
>OY744520.1:12820458-12835458 GCA_963556195.1 Sepiola atlantica
TTGATTTCTGAATCTTTGGTCCATGTTCAATTAAACGTTTTAAAACCCAATCGGTGTCCGTCTGGTTCTCGATCAACAAGTGACGAAACCTTGGTAACAATAAGACATACAAGGGTGTATGATTTTATACAGCCACGAAGGTAAGCAGTATTCTACAACTGCGATTTGGTGCTTAGATACCGAACTATTTCAACGAAATAGTCGTCGAAAAATGGGTGGATGCCCCTCGGAGGAAACGTATGGGTCCAAACGAAGAGAAAAGCAGAGAGCCACGAATAGAGAAATACATTAAGGGAACAGCGGCTGAAAGAGAGAAAAGGGAACAAAGAAGAAAAAGACAAAGAAGAAAGGAAAGGAAAACAAAAGTTGGTGTGGTGAAGTCAAAAAGAGCAAGGGAACGAGGAAGAGTGGCAAATTAAAAGAGATGAAGTGAGAAAGAGAGATGTACGAAGAGAACGATCATAGTATTTTAACAGGCGTTCGTAAAAGTGCGAATTATTTACTTGTTGAAATGTTAAACTCTGTGAAGAATAAATTGTGGTGTGATTTGGCAAGGTGTACAATAGATAGTGGGTGAGCTGCGCAGATAGCCACTAATAGCCAATCGACAAATAAACACCCTGTCTCCTCGTAGTATGTCGAACATTGCAGCTTTTAAAAATAACGTGTGATTTAGAAATTTTGTGGAATGGAAGAAAAGAAAAGTTGTTTTTTTGTCATATTTTTTCAATATTGTGTACTTTGAAAATGTTTAATGTTGCGAGTTTTGTGGTTAATTATAGTTTGTCTTATGTTTACTAGAGAGAAAGAAACTAACATTTTAAGCACATTCTTTTTATTTGAATAATAATTAATAAAAACAAAAAATAACTAAGGTTCATTGAATATTAAATTAGTGGTCTGTCGAGTAAGAATTCAAGTTGAGAGGTTGGGAGAATGAAAAGCGATCTTATATGTTCTGATGGTATTTCTTTCTTTCTTTTTTTCTGATTCGATGGGATATTGTGCTGGTCAAAATTGGATTTACGGAAAGCCTGACGGTGGGTTTATATTGGAGAATTATCGCGATTTTCCATGGTAAGCAGTCACTTTAAGGAGCTAGTGAGATTTTCAAAGCCCAGCCAGTATGAAGCCTGGGTCAGGCTTGGTTGCGAATATTGACTTTTGGGAGACAATGGAGATTCTCCCACGTACGGAAAGGTGAACAGGATGTGTGATGACAAAAGGCTTATTGTTATTTCGTAGATCAGTGGGGCCTAAGAAAATACTGCAGTTACGTAACGGATCTGTTATGAATAATTTTAGGATTATGTTGGAATTGTGACCCCATTTTCAGATATTGATACTGTCTGGCGTGTGTGTTGAAGATGACTTCACACCCCCACTGCGAAGATAAATAATGGGGACGGGTAGGGTTAAACTTAATTGGAGCTCCTTAAAATGCAATTTGCGCATCAACTGGGTTGGTGTGTACATTTGGAGGCAAATGGGTCACTTAGATGGAGGCAGAATAGAGGAAGGTGTCGTATTAATGTAACTCTGGATAGTATGAGAGTAAGACGTGGACCTGTCTTCGCAATCTGATGTGTACTAGTGTGGGTGTTAGAAATAACATTTCACTTTTTGCAGCATAATTAGAACCATGGGGGGGGGTCAATTAGGTAGAGTTCGGAGTTAGTGCTCGTTCACATAAAAGGGGTTGGGAGTTAGATCGAGGTGGGATGTTTTTTAAGAATTTGTTTAGAGAGTGGTGAGGTGTCTAAAACTTAGGGTCCAGATGTAATAATGAGGCATAGAGCTGTACCTTATGTCCAATTTGTGAGCCGACCACATAGGAATACATTCTATTTCGGTCATACAATTATGAACCAATAATCTCTAATTATTGTTTTCTTTCAAATGTATTCGCTCTGACATTATCGATGAAGCCTTTTGTAATATTGTGGAAATTCTACAGATTACTGCAAATTCCCGGTTTTAATTTACTAAACATGCGCATATGGGCAATGTTTTTAAAATAAAATTGTCTTGCGACAACATTAAAATTACTTTTTAATACTGCACCTGTTTTGAAAAAGTACACCTTTTTGGTATACTTCGTGAAGTTCATTGAAATATTTTATACAATTATTACCGTTTTTGAATACTTAACTCGCGTTTACCATTGTAGGATTGCAAACTGGAATTATTTGATGCTATAACGCATTTAATTATATGTAATGCATGATGTATTTCTGTCGATTGAAGCGAATAATTGAAATTGTATTAGATTACATTTCTTACACTAATTATCTCCCCTTTCAATAAAGGCAGACTTCAAATTAAAAATATTAAGGAGAGGAAAGAAGAAAATCTAAACGTATTATTAATGCGATGAAGTTTATTAAGAACAGCAATATTTAAAAAAATAACAATTCATATGTGATTAATTTTATTATCATCGTTTTTCAAATTAAATTAAATACGACAAAAAACTGTCATTTATTTGACGAAGCTAGTATCAACTTGTAATCGATATCATATTAGTATTTACAGCCGAGCAGGAACAGTCTATCTCCGCGAATTACATAATCTATTAATCAAAATAAAGTTGTGTGTCTAGCTAAAAATACAAAATACACAAGACACTCACACAAAACTGCTTCGAAATAATTAATGTCTAGTATGTGTTAGGTTTTTGTCATTATTTATTCTTTTGATATATATATATATATATATGTTATAGGAAGAAACGCTTGAATTTAGACATTTTAAAATAAGTTTATCATAGTGTTGTGGTGGCAACCACTCATTTGCATATACGAATAACGTTACACTATAAATGGCAAGCCTAGGTTGGCTTTAGAGTGTGTTACCTAAATGCCACCGGAAGTGACGCCGAAGAGCGTACATGTCCTCCCACCAAGACTCTCTGACTCGACACCTTCATTTGTACATACTGTAACTATACCTTTTCTTTAATACACTTATTATTGCATTCTCCTTGTTGTTTGCGTCTTCATTGTATTCCTCACTAATTATGGTTCAACCTTGCAACCACAACACATAGGATACTAAATTTAAATGAAGCGAAAACGATGTGATAAGAAATTACTCAAAACTTTGAAGGTAGAAAATAATACATGCGGAAAACGCTGGTAATATTCTCTATGAAACAATAATATTTGTGTCAAATTTACGGATCTAATATTTTCTTTCATATGAAAATATATGAAACGCGAATGTGTAACATCCGTTTCCAAAAACCTGTTCTTCTGTGTGTATGCGTATTCGATCACATTTGTGTGCATATGTGTTTACGTGCATGTGTGTGTGTGTCTTAGATCTTTTCTCTTTCTATTTATCGCGTTTTTCAGACACCTTTTCAGCACCAATGCTTTTAATAAACGCTATTTCCTTTTCCAAACGAATCTCGCGCTGCTGACATGACGTCATGTTAGATATCATCCGGGTCCCGGTCAGTTTTAATCAAAAGCTTCTTGCCAAATACTTTACTGCATCAGAGTGAGAAGTAAAAATGAAGAAATATTACCAGAATTGTCGATAGTTCTCTCGACGGCCATTCGATGTTTTGCCGAAGCAATGATGATATTTATCATCAGATCAATAATTGCACTCGGGAGGCACGGCTAGTGGTCGTATTGTACCGGTTATTCATCAATCATTGCATCGTATTGAATAATATAACAGAAGAATAAGAATATGAAGAATAAGAAAAATAAGAATTTGAAGAAGCATTTGACATCAAAATGAGAAGAAAAACACAGTAAAGGTAAAAGAAGTTAAGAAAACATTTTAAAAAGATAAAGAAAGATAAGATGATGAAGTTAAAGAATTAGCTAAAGAAGAAGAAGAAGAAAAAGAAAGAGAAGAAGAAGAAGAAGAAGAAGAAGAAGAAGAAGAAGAAGAAGAAGAAGAAGAAAAAGATGAAGATGAAGATGAAGAAGAAGAAAAAGAAGGGGGAGGAGACGAAGAAGAAGAAAAAGAAAAAGAAGAAAAATAAGAATTTAAAGAAGCATTTGAAATAAAAATGAGAAGAAAAACACAGTAAAGATTAAAGAAGTTAAGGAAACATTTTAAAAAGATAAACAAAGATGAGGTGATGAAGTTAAATAATTAGCTAAAGAAGAAGAAGAAAAAGAAAGAGAAGAAGAAGAAGAAGATAAGAAGAAGAAAAAGAAGAAGAAGTGAGAGGAAGAAGTAGAAGAAGAAGGAGCAGAAGAAGAAAAAGATGAAGAAGAAGAAAAAGAAGAAGAAGAAGAAGAAGAAGAAGAAGAGGAAGAAGAAGAAGAAGAAGAAGAAGAAGAAGAGGAAGAAGAAGAAAAAGAAGAAGAAGAAGAAGAAGAAGAAGGGGGAGGAGACGAAGAAGAAGAAAAAGAAAAAGAAGAAAAATAAGAATTTAAAGAAGCATTTGAAATAAAAATGAGAAGAAAAACACAGTAAAGGTTAAAGAAGTTAAGGAAACATTTTAAAAAGATAAACAAAGATGAGGTGATGAAGTTAAATAATTAGCTAAAGAAGAAGAAGAAAAAGAAAGAGAAGAAGAAGAAGAAGATAAGAAGAAGAAAAAGAAGAAGAAGTGAGAGGAAGAAGTAGAAGAAGAAGGAGCAGAAGAAGAAAAAGATGAAGAAGAAGAAGAAGAGGAAGAAGAAGAAGAAGAAGAAGAAGAAGAAGAAGAGGAAGAAGAAGAAAAAGAAGAAGAAGAAGAAGAAGAAGGGGGAGGAGACGAAGAAGAAGAAAAAGAAAAAGAAGAAAAATAAGAATTTAAAGAAGCATTTGAAATAAAAATGAGAAGAAAAACACAGTAAAGGTTAAAGAAGTTAAGGAAACATTTTAAAAAGATAAACAAAGATGAGATGATGAAGTTAAATAATTAGCTAAAGAAGAAGAAGAAGAAGAATAACAACAACAACAACAAGTAGAATAATAAAGTAAGAGAACGAAGAAGTAGAAGGGTAATATAGAAAAGAAGATGAAGAATATGCGTAGAATTGGAGGAATAAGAAGAGGTAGTAGAAGGAAAAGGAGCATTTGAAAATGAAGAAAATTATAGAAAATGAGAAGCAGAAGAAAAAAGGATGAAAATGAAGAAGAAAAACAAGAACACGGAAAAATGAAGACCAAGAACAACAACAAACAATAACAAAAAAAAGCAGAAGAATTTAAAGTAGAAATAGTTTGGAGAAGAATTTTAGAGAATTTAAAAAGCCTACGAAAGAACAATTTAAAGAGAAGGGTGAGTACATATTTACTGGTTTCCCCACGAGAGCAGAATTAGACACAATTTAGGTGTTTACTGTAGGAGAAATTCAGCTCACCCAAAACAGACATTCGGGATTTGGAATAAAAAAATTAAAAAATTGCCGAAGCCTAGAAGGATTTCTCCTTCATTGACTGAGCAGTGAGAGAGAGAGAGAGAGAGAGAGAGAGAGAGAGAGAGAGAAAGGGAGAGAGAGAGAGAGAGTACTATAAAAATAAACTTAAATAATTTGAAGATGGAAGAAACAGAAGTACAAGAATTTGAAACTGAAGAAGAATTCGAAGAATTCGAAGAATTCGAAGAATTTGAAGAAGAAACAAGTAAAATTATTCAACAAATCATCATGGATTCGAATAGATTAATCTCGATGATAAAAGATCAATAAATTAGGTTAACTTGTAATAGGCTCGACAACAAAAGTTTCAATTGATTACTGGTATTTTAAGCCACCGCCTTTCGGTTTCTTCTTGTTTTGTTTCACCCTCTTATTTTATTTTATTTTATTTTATTCTCAATTCTGAAAGCAACGCTCACATACACATGTAAACGGAAAACGCACAAAACTATTGCATACAACGACGCGGGAATAAAGACAATAACGCGGAGTCCACACCTAAAGTATTAATCGTGAGTGCTGGACCAATAAGAACGCTTCCTGCGCGATTTAACTAAGTTGTGGATCCTCCCGAGTGAAATTAAAGAAACATTTTGTTGACCAACACGATTATTCATGCGAAACCCAAACTTTACGACCATAGGATGCTGCAGACGATATAGCAAGTTTACAATTATTATAATGCAATAATCCACAATTGATAACATCGGTTACGCGCCCAGTTCTAAATCTGGTCGTCTTAACCCATACAATATCATCTATCTCATACTTCCCTTCACTTATTTGCAATTCAGGCGGGGGCACGGCGTCAATGTCTTTCACCCTGATATGGTGTCTATGTAATACGTCAGCCGGCGCTGTAGAAGGTGAGAGGTTCTCCTACGGTGTGACATGCTGCCAGTAGACAGCCTTCAACGTAGAGCAATTTTTCCTAGCCGCAATCGTTTTTACACTTCTCTGACTGCGTTCCACGATTGCATTCCCGGACGGAACGTAAGCGCATCGGAACCTCAAATACACGCCCCAGCCACTCGTAAATTCCTTAAATGGCCGGCAAGTGAATGTAGTGTCATGAGCAGTAAATATTTCGGTTGGCGGACCTCGTTCATACAAAACTGTCTCAAGCTGACAAATGATACTAGCCGAATCTTGCCGTCGAAGTGGTCGCTATATTGCGAAACGGGAGGGATCACAATCGTAAGCATCAGAAAATGGCACCCGTGTTTCCCGACGCTCAGATCTCTTGTTTTTCTATTGAAACGACGCTAGATCAATTGATTGGCAAGCTTCGCGGGTACTAACAACAGATTTGACAAGTCTATTAGACACGATTGGGTCGACAGTCCTGGCAAAATATAGTTCCCTTTTAACGCCTGGGTAACAGCTGTTTGTAAATGTTGGCAACCTGGCTTTCATTTAATTAGATTATTGCAGTGGCTCAACTCTCCTGAATCGGTCATCTTTTCTTGTGCATATCCGACCATCTTTGAGACTGCCAGCTTTGTTTTGACAGGATTTTACCAGAGTCAAATCAATTGTCAACGCGTATTCCTCCATCAGTGATCGTAGTGTTTCCAAGCGCTGCCTAACCAGCATTTCACCAGCCTTCGTGTTTAGGCGTGTCTTTCCTGTCAGGGCGTCAGACACCCGTCGATGCACGCATGCTTAATCCGTTATTAAATGCAACACTTGTGCCTTCCATTGAAGGACAAGATTAACGCCTTTAATAATAGCATAAAATTCGGCCGGATTAATGTGCCTATCATCATTGGTCGGACGCAAGCAATACGCATCTTCCACGATGTTCCCATTCACTTCTAATGCAACTCCCGTAGCCATGGCACTTGCGTCCACCCAGACTTTTATCTCGTTGCCATTCACTCACTAGTCTCCTCAACAGGATCTAATTCCTATACACTTGCAATTGTTTCCGCCACCCTTTGGTTAACGCACTTGCTTGGTGAATGCAGTAGTAACCCTAAGCGTGTCGCACACGTGGAAATAACCCACCAATTTCTCGCACCAGGAAAATATCTGTCAGCATGGAATTATACAGGGAAATTCCGAAATCTGACTACCCCGTTTCCATCGGAGAGAATCACTCTCTTCCCAGACCTTCAGACCCAGGACCTTAGCCCCGTCTCACAGTTGTTTCAGATCTTTACAGACTACTCCGTAGTCTAAAAAGTGCTGCCACACCCGCACCGCATAAACTAACGTTCATTGATGAAGATGTCGTCGCCGTATGTTGACATGGCATACTTGGTTTCTTTGTCTTGAAACGTTATCGCGACAATAACAGTTTTCATAAGCTGCGCCAGATCGTAGAGTGCGGAGTTTGGGAGCGGAAAACGGTGTTTTCGATGCAATGGACTTTTATCAGAGTGCCAGTGAAACGCCCAGGGGGAGTGGACGTCAGTACCAGCCTTCTTCTCAACCAAGTAAAAATACGCTAATTACCTGCTGTAAAAGTGTTCATAGACGGACGAGACTGCTCGGCTCTGGTGGATTCCGGATGATCCCAGACGCTGTTGAGCAGGGCCGTGTATCACTGCTGGAGGGAGAAGGATGTGGGAGTATTGACCGCCGACGAAAGGACCCTGGAGTATTTAAGGCACTGAAAAATCAAGTTGATTGTTGAACATGTTCAGCTTGTGGATATTGAGGCCCTGGTTGTGAACGGGTGGTTGCTAGGGTTCGATCTTCTTGAAATTGATGCGACTAAGAAACTTGGGAGCGTGGACCTTACTGAATGGAGTGACGTGCTCTTCGGAAACCGGAACAAGTGTGCCGCTATTTCACTCGATGAGCCCGACTTTAGTGTAAGGTTCGATCGGAGTATGAAAGCATAGACTGGGTCGTGGACATGACCGATTGCTAATTCTCCCAGCGAACTGACAACTAGAGTGCAGCAGTATAAAATGCCTGATCACGTCCGGGGAGCGTACGATGAAAAACTTTCAATGTGCCAGCGAAACAGATGGGCATTACCATATTCTGAGAAAGAACTGCACTCTCAAGAGGCTAATACCCTTGATGACGTTGTGCAAGATCACAAGCAGAAGGTTCAACTAGTACTCGACTATTGGGAATTGAACGGCCATGTGGATGCATTTACTGCTAACGCAGACGTTTGCACACAAAGCCCCAGACAGTGGCGACGACAAGTGGCCGATGTGTCCCTTCTAGATTTCAGGAATGCATACCTACAAATACACGTTGACAAAGCAGTGTGGCCTTTTCAAATAGTGATTATCAAAGTATTAGCGTATTTTTACTTGGTTGATTATCAAAGGCAAGCAGTGTTGCTTCACTCGGCTGGAGTTCGACCTAAATGTGCCGCTGCTTTCCCCTGACTCTAAAAAGACCGTTCAAAGTAAACGTCACGGAATTAAATAAAATGAATTCCACTTGTTTCCTCTGCTCGCCCGACATTTTATCTCCTTTCCCCTCTTGACATTTCTTTTTCTTAGGTCTACTTCTCGCAATCTCAAGTTTAGAAATGAATTGCCGACGACAAATGCGATTTCTGTTCCTTCTTTTATTGGGGTAAATCAGAGACATGAAACCAACTCGATCTACATAACTATATAGGGATTTGCTGTCCAGGATGTCAAAATAAAAATAATTAAAATTAAGCCGGTATTCGTAATCCATCGACAATGTTCGAACCATCACTCGACCTACAATTCAAACATTTTACTTTTAAATAGCAGGTCGGGCAAAGACGGGCCCTTTTATGGCGGGGATAAGGCAAGTCAGGACCACTTCAAGCGCTCGATTCTGGTTCAGGGTAATTATGTTCGTCACACTTTTATTTTCCATTCTTAAAGTAACGCTTACATACACGAGTAAACGGAAAATGCACACAATTACTGCGTACAACAACGCGATGATAAAGGAGGAAACAATAAAGACATTAAAACACAGAGTCTACGCATAAAGTATTAATCGCAAGTGATGGACCAATAAGAACGCTCCCAGCGTGATTTAAATAAGTTTCGGATATTCTCGCGTTAAATAAAAGAAACACTTGTTGACCAAAACAAGTCTTCATGCGACACCCACACATTACAATAGAATGCTAAAGACAATATAGCAAGTTTCAAAATATTATAATGAAATAATCCAAAATTGGGAACTGATACGGTAATTAACATTAAGAACATATCTAAGTTTTTGCAACACACTTATGACACCATGATCGGTGTCACATGGCGACTGACAGGTAAGTTTTGTTTGAAATATTTTAGGGTTTTTACTCGTGTGCGAGGAAAAGTTACACCTGCACCTAATGAGATTTGAGCTGTCAGCGCAAAAGTCATGTTTAAGGGTTATTTTTAATATGTGAACGTTCAAAAGGGTTAAGCAATTCCCATAGTTGTTAGGATAGGTTATGTGACGAGGAGAGGGATGTTTTAGTACGAAAAATATTTCAAGATCGAAAATTAGTATCGAGCTGGAAAAAAGAATGTGAAATTTGAAGTTCTCAGCCTAATCTTTTCTCTTACTGAATGGCACCATAATGTTAGTTAAGTTTTAATAAAGTATACTTTTTAAAGAACAAAAATGTCTTTGTCATTTTCTATGCAAACATTTATTTCAACTTGCTTGTTCATGGCCTGTTGGACTCAGTGCAACGAAGGGGAGTGACCAACGATTGAGACAACACTTTCTCAGACTAAAAAAGAGAGTACTTACTTACTGTCTACCTGCGGATGTTTAAACAGCGGGAGCGTAAAAGAATTGATCGATCAACTCGTCAGAAGGCTTGCGATCTACGCCATGTTTTGCGTCACGATAGATTCACATAATAAAATGGAAAAATATTATTAAATACTTTCGTAGTTTTCTTCCTTTTTAATGTTTAGGTAATAATAAATGGACATTAACATTGTTAATGATGGCACCAAACAAACCCTCATAATCAAATACACAGCAAATAAATAATGATTAAGTTCTATTATTTTATTTGCTGTCGTTATTGCTTAATTTCTATTGTATTTCAATGATGCTATTTTTCATAGGAGGATTGGGGGCATATATGTTTGCGACGAGAATTCGAACAACACTCATACATTATGACGTATAATGTTATACACAAACAAAGTCGTTAATTACGTGTGTTAGCATGAACTCACACCTAAAAAAGAAAAAAATATAATTTGATAAAAAGAGGAAAAGTTTCAAAAGCTCTTCTAGAATAAAAAAGTGTTTCTTAAGATATTTAAAGCCGGAACAGGAAGTTGGAAATATGATAAGATTTTAAATCATATTGGCAAAGATATAGATATGGTAAAGGTTAGAAAACAATGATATGAAAAGCATATAATTCACTTAACGTCTAGACCACATGCAAGTAAATTGAACACACACATACCAAAGGCAATGGCGGAACCCTTAGAAAATGAATTCTAAGCTGTAGTAAAATACGGCTATAAATGAATGGATGCCTTTAATGCCACTAAGAGAAAGCTAATTTCCTTAAACAATTACAAGAAACCTTTCCAACCACTAATTGCCATGGTGCATAGTAATTCTATTAAGTCGCCAACGTTCAAACTCTTTGGTCTAACATTCACGGGAAACATAAATTAAAATCAGTACATAGAAGATACTGCGAAATCGATTGCAAAGAAGGTGGGTATCTTCTAACATCTACCAGTATCCTATATTTCTATAAATCTACCATTTACCTGTGCATGGAGTTTTGTTGGCACATCAAGACTGATGCACCAACCACTAGCCCCTCCTTCTTAGACAGGGGAAAAAGGAGTCTTTAACTTTATAGGTCCCGCGCCGTCTACCAAGCTCTAGCCTCTGTCTCATCGCCGCAATGTTGATGCTTGTATTTATTTTACAAGTACTTCCACTGAATGTGCTTCGATGAACTTACTACATTTGTACCTATCTCAACGTAAATAGCCCAGATAAACTCGATAAGCAGCAATATCTCACCCCTTCACTATAGAGGTCCCCTGATGCCGTAAAACATAATAGCTTCTTTCCTTGGGCTGCCTTCCTTTGAAATCCCCTGTATTCTCCCTGTTTCCCCGACTGTACGAACATGCAAAAATTTAAATCTCATGTGAACAAACAGTTTGCTGCCCAACTCCCGACTTAGGATGTCTTTTATAAATGTGGAACCTAATCACAGGTTTCATTACATTTCAGTGGCAATGTGCCTTGTTTTATGTGAATAAAAATAGATATGTTGATGAAAAGTTTTTCAGAGATTTTTTACGATCCTTTTCAAATTAGCAATATCCGTGAGATTTACGTTGATGGTAATTAGAAATTAGTAGAAACGAAATCCAATAGAATTTTTTCGAAGTTGATCCCTAAAAAATCAAATCAAATCAAAAACGTAATTTGCTAAAATGGAGGGTGTCTTACAAGAAAGACGGTTACACTTATTTATAAATCATAGACTGCACCAAGTGATATATATATATATATATATATATATATATATATATATATATATATATTAATTTTATACGTTCATTAAAGTAATCCATGAAATTAAATACATTACATAATATATATATTTATATATATACATTTATAATATATATATATATATATATATATATATATATATATATATATATATATATATATATATATATATATATATAAAGCAAGCTATGAAAATATATTTATGGCAATTAAGCTACACAGAGGCTCCCGCATTTCATCCCCCGGGGAATATTCAGGCTAAAAAGAATATTCCACCCAGGGATGAAACGCGGGAGCCTCTGTGTAGCTTTATTGCCGTGAATATATTTTCATAGCTTACTACCAAGCTCTACTTACGTATCGAGCACTGTTGAAGTAAATACTGAAAATTGATACATAAAAAAGTATATCTTCTTATAAAGTTTTATGTGGATACATGAAATAGTTATATATATATATATATATATATATATATATATATATATATATATATATACTTGACCACTTCTTTAAGCGAGGAAGAGATTCTACAAACTAAGCTTAACAAAATCTTCAGTTGCTCACGATCTAGCCATTTGATTGGGATGGAGTTTAATATTACATTCTCAGACTCAGGAAGTCATTCTCCTAGGAATTACCTACTCATAGCAGCACAACAGATACTACACTACTGCCTAACTTCCAAAAGGGGACAAATGCCTGGGAAGATGGTATCATAAGAACAGAACAGAAATTACACTATACCCACCCCCCAAAAAAATACAAAGTAGAAGGCAATCCCTAGGAGGTTTGTGTTATGATCACAGAACAGCTACTACACTATTCCACATCCCCAAAGAGGAGGATGTAATGCCTGGAAGGAGGGTATTATGTTAACAGAACACATGCTACATTACCCCCTCCTGAAATAGGTGTTGAAATAGTATAATAAACTGAATTGAGCATTAAAATTTATTTATATTAATATTAATAGTTGTGACTTCAGATATAGAAGTCATAATGTAATTTCGACTTCAGACAGACACATACCAAATCCCCGTTGATTCTATCAATTTGTCATAGAGTACTTAGAGTACTGGGTACTTGTACTTAAGAACAATTTACTGAAAAATGTTTTATGAGGGGAAACAAACAAACGTAGATATATTTGATACTAGAAATTCTAGATAATAATTCACTAAAAATATTTAATCTAATTAAAATGTTTAAAACTAGATATGCTATGAATTTTAAATTTAGAAGTCTGTAATACTTTAACAGATTAGGATCCACGCTAACTTTGACCCTACCCCTAACTAAAACCCTAACCCTAACTCTACACCCTTACCCTAACACTAACCCTAACCCTAACACTAGCCCTAACCCGAAACCCCACCCTGACCCTAAAACTAACCCTAACTCTAACGACGGGATCACAGTTAGCGTAAGTCCTAATCTGTGAAAGCACCGAAATGTTTAAAGTCTAAATAATAATTTTCTAAAAATGTTTAATACTAGAAAACAATGTAGTATAAATATTGTTTAATACTAGAAAATCCAGAAATGATTATTGTGACAAATTCTACAAATGTTTTAGAAATCGTATAAATGCTAAATACTATATAACAATCTAATAAAATAATTTTAAATGATTGCAATGTCAGAAATTCTAAACACAAGAAATGTTTTCAACTGGAAAATATACTAACGAATTTTTAATACTAGAAATATATATTGCTCAACATGGTTGAAAATATGAATGCTTGTTACTGGATAATAATTTACTAAAATGGTTAAAGCAAAAACTGTAAAAACTTGAAATGTTTGAAACTACAGATAATATAATACTAGAAAATAATTTATTAAACTATTTTATATTAGAAACTTACGTTATTAAACAGTTCTAACTCCTCGGCCTAACCTTCACAGGTAACATGAATTGGAACAAATACATTGAAGACATTGCCAAGGCTGCCGCAAAGAAGGTTGGCTCCCTCTACCGTGCTAGTAAACTCCTCACACCTGACATTATCCTGTATCTCTACAAAGCCACCATCCGCCCATGCATGGAGTATTGTTGCCACATCTGGGCTGGTGCATCATCCACTAGTCTCTCCCTCCTTGACAAGGTCCAAAAAAGAATCGCCAACCTAATTGGACCCTCACTGTCAACCAAGCTTCAGCCTCTGTCCCATCGCCGCAATGTGGCATCCTTGTGCTTGTTTTACAAATACTTACAATGGATTATGCTCCGATGAATTGGCTACTCTGGTGCCCCCTCGACGTAAATTCACTAGACTAACTCGACAATCAACTAAATCTCATTCATTCACTGTGGAGGTCCCCAGATGTCGGAGAGCCTTCTACTCAAATAGCTTCTTTTCTCGTACTGCTGGCCTCTGGAACTCTGTCCCTTCCCCCTGCTTCCCCGACAGAACAGACATGCAGAAGTTTAAAACTAATGTAAACAGACATCTCGCTTCGCAGATCCCAAGTTAGGTTGACCCCCCTTCCTTCTCCCCTTTTCTTTTCTCAGTGGCAGCTTGCCTTGTTTGGGGTGAACTATGTTAAACAAAAAATGTTAAGTTTGCTACTTGAAATATTAGAAAATTGGCAGGAATGTTTAATACTGAAATTGCTTAATCACAAGCAAACAATTTACTAAAAGTATTTAATACTAGAAATCTTAGAAATGTTTAAATCTTAGAAATGTCAAATACTAGGAATCTAAGAAATGTTTAACAATTGAAATAACTAAACAAAATAAAATATATTTTAAATAAAAAATAAAAAAATAAAAATTAGAACTTAATTCAAATAAAAATGTTGATTCGTATCTGTTTATTAGTATGACTCGTCCATCAGATTTTATATGTTGACCGTCTGACCTCACCGATGAACGTTTTAGTTTTCAAGTGAATCCAGATGATTTTATATCCTTCATCGACAAAATTGCAAGGAAAGTCGTCCTTTCGGCGACAACAACATGTTATTCACGCTTTTTTGGTTGCTATTTTTGTCCTCGATCTGAAAGACGCTTAATGACTTGTGTTTGGTGTTTTCTCCCCTCAAAATAGACTCAATAACAAGTATGGCATCGCACATATCGATTCCTGAATGAATTGACACGTCGTCCATCTCGAAAGAATGGCATCAAAAACCAATCTTACCACCGCGGGCAGCA
>OY744520.1:12840458-12957958 GCA_963556195.1 Sepiola atlantica
TATTTTAATAATCAAGTAAGAGTACAAACAACAGGCAAGAGAGAACATAAACCAGTGAGTGCTGGCGTAGTTGATGACGTACACAACATGCTGAGCAAACAGCAGAACATCATTCTACCTCTGATCCAAAACATAAACTCTCGTGTTGAAATACAAACATTGTAACTAACACTAAGGACTAGGTAACATGTATACTTTACATGTATAGAAAACTGATTACCAGTATTTTCCCTCATATTTAAAGTGAATTTTGTTCTGCACTAATGTTTACCTCTTGTGAACAGTAATATATATATATATATATATATATGTATATATATATGTATATATGAAGAAGAATGGAAAGGAATTAGAGAGGCAAAAGCCAAATCAAAATTCAATTCAATTGCTCAGAGCAAGGTATATTCCGCAAAAAGGCAATTTATTCAGGTTAAATTTTCCTTAAGCCAGGCTTTTCAACGATCAAAATCTTATCATCAGAGGAAGTCACTGGGATAGATAAGTTGGCAATGGCCAAGATTTAAAATTTGAAAAAATGAAATAAAAGTTGTAGGGAAAGAAACACAGGGCAAAACTCTGCCCGAATGCAAGCAAATGTCCGATTGCTAAAAAGTCCGGTGTCGAAAAGTCCAGCGGAGAGAATAAGATGTAGATAGGTAGGTCGTTAAAGGCACGAGATGTAATGAGAGAGGATTCAAAGTTAAATTCCAAGAAGCCACAACTTCAAGTGCGGCGAAAATAGAAAATCCAAAAGGGTAAAAAGTCCAATAAGAGGTACGTTCGTGGATGCAGGCAGGCTCAGAGAAGATTGAGGTGGAAAATATTCGCCATTAAAAATACTTCCTGTGCAGAGATAACAAGGGAAAGTGTTTTAAAGTGGGAACAAAAGGCAGCGAAAATATTTTAAAGCTAGCCCGTTGAGAAAGCCGGTTTGAAATGGAGAAAAGCAAAAACTAATATGCGACCAGTAGGCAGGGAAGGAAACGGGTAAGGGGTGTGGGGGAGGAGAAAGGGACGGGTACGAGGGAGGAGAAAGGGAGCGGATGCGGTGAAAGAGTGCGGTTAAAACTAAGAGTGTGAATGTGGGGGGTGAGTTGAATTTTGATTTGGCTTTTGCCTCTCTAATTCCTTTCCATTCTTCTTCATATCTACCTGTTCTATCCTGGATATTGAGCTGTATACTCTTCACAGTAGGTTTTACCTTTCCTAAAAGTTCGCTTTTAGTACACCCCTTTATATATGTATATATATATATATTTATCTTTATATATTTATATATTTATCGTCTAATTGGATTCACAGTCCGATAAATATGTCCGCTAGTAAAGACATACATGCACTTTAATTCTCTTGATTTCCCATGACTGCATCGATAGAGAGGTTCAGACTTGAGATAAAATGCTACTTTGTTCTGGAATTCGAATTGTGCGAATAGCATAACAGTTAGCTTCGACACTGATTATTCCCAGAAAAAGTTTAAACATATACGTATGTGGATAAGAATAACAATCTTTATCATAATATGGTTTATATTGGAAGCATTGTTTTTAAATAGCCAGATTTCTTAATTTTAATTACGTTTAAGTGCGCTCCATCTACGACTTGAACTCAATTTTCACCATTGGATTTACTTCATTTTGAACGCCTTTCTGTAATGCCTCCACGAAACTTTTTCTTCTCCATCGAAACTTTCTTCCATTGGACACCTTATCGGCGGACAATTACCACCTGGACAAACCCAATATCTTTTTACACGAACTTTTTTCGACCATCATTTAAAAAAATATTTTTTCCAATGTTGAACTTTGGCTTTTCTATTGCCCACTTATCTATCAGGTACATGGAATTTTGAAATACTCATCGACAAGAAAGCTTATGACAGCATCCCCTACCATTTACAAGTCGGAGAGGAAAAACTACCTATTATATTGGCCGGATGAAGACCTGTTTGTTGGTTTTGTGAGGAACTAGGTCATTTAACTTTTGATTGCCCACAGAAAAAATCCACTCAGAAAACGACGACCCCGATTACAAGACCATCCAATGCAGGCCCCCACCTCGATCCTCCTGCTACAATTGGTCTACCAATTACATCTACATCTGATGACTCCGAAGACGAATTCCCTGCTCTACCTTCTGCAGAAAAAGACAATGAATAGATTATTGTTCGGGGTAAAAAAAACCCGGATCGGGTATCCATCGAAGAAATGAGAGAAAAAGAAATGCTAAAAAACGACCCGGGGAAAGACAGTTACATTAAAGCCAAAGAGCTTAAATCTAAATTAGATAAGAAAGAAGGAAAAAAAAGAAAAAAGAAGGAAAAAATTCAGACACTTCAGATAAAATCATTACCCCCAAACCAAGTCCCCAGCCGGTCACCAAACCAATAGTTTCTAAAAGTTCTCATTCTCCCAAATTAATGCCCCCCCCAATCATTGGCCCAATTTTAGACAAACCGTACAAGCTTATCCCTCTAAGTCTCATTAAATCGTCTAAAAAAATAACTTCTCTAAAACATTCTCCCTTTGTCTCCCCATTAAATACTCCCCAAAATACCCCACCTGCTTCTCTCACAAAACAACCCTCCCCTTCGCCTTCTCCAGCATCTCCTATGGGGCCCAGCTCCCCTTCCCCCTCCCCAAGTGATGACATGCCCCCCCCCTCCGCGTACTTTAATTCTTCTGCTAGGAGGGTTTCCTGGCTGGTAAGCAAGTCCTTAGATGCGTCATTTGACCCTAGCTACATGGATCCAGAAGGGAGACTTTGTGTTTTGGATATTACCATATAGGAGAAAGCATTTTCGGCTTGTCGGGGTTTATGCGCCCAATAGCCATTCTGAGCTCGGTTCTTTCTTTCGGCGAATCGAGCAGTTCTTGAATTCTACTTCTCGGACGGTCATTCTAGCGGGAGACTGGAACGCGGTCCTGGATCCCGATTTAGATCGTAATCGGCCTAGGTGTACTAACACCGATCGCGATGCTAGATTATTCCGGGACTTCCTCGATAAGTTCGATCTTCTCGATAAGTACCGAAATGAAAAGCCCCGAGATAGTGTATGGACTTGGACAGCTAGACGCGGCTCCGATTTGCTACAACTTTCGAGTTATACCGACCGGTTCTTAATTAAGAGAGTCGACGTAGGATTAGTTGAATGTCCAAGTTGTTATAATATAGTTTACTCAGACCATAGACTTGTTCGGGTCCGTGTAAACTTAGATAGACCTAAGCCTAGTTTAGCTGGGTACTGGAAGCTCAACACTTCGTTGTTCGATGTGAAGAGCTACCAGGAACAGCTATTACTAACCTTACAGCGGGAATTGACGGGGACTGTAATTGGGAATAGGAAGTGGATTCATTTTAAGAAGGTTATTAGGTCCTTTACTGCCGATTTTAGCAGACGACTCAACCTATCAACTAGGGCAGCTAAAGTGGCACTAGAGTCTAGATTAGATCGGGCGATGGAGGTGGGGATAGCTCTAGAGTTACTATAATTAAGGCCAAGCTGGCTTCTTTGGCTATCCAAGAACACCAGGCTTTAGTGATTAGGGCTAGGTTAAAAAGAGTGCCTAACGAGGCGGCAAACATGGCCGCTGAACTGCATGCAGAGGAGAATCGACATGCATTTGATCGACATGTCACTCGTCTCTCATTGCCGGATGGGCGGCTCGTGACCACAAACGAAGGTATTCTGGAGGCTTTTCGTTCTCATTTCTAGGATCTTTTTACTCAGGAACCCGGTTTGTCTTTAGCACAATTCGACCCCTATTTAGCCGACTTTTCTCGTCTTGAGGCGACCGAAGCGGCTAGGCGCGAAGGTTCCACAACAGAGGATGAAGTCCGGGAAGCCTTAGGGCGGGTCGGCTTTAACAGGTCTCCGGGGATTGATGGTTTGCCCTACGAGGTGTATTTGAGGATGTCGCACATCATTGTTCCCTTGCTGGCAGTTTTGTTTAACTCGTGGTTTAGGAACGGGTCTATTCCCCAGTACTTGCCCATGGGTTTAGTGAAATTGTTACGCAAAAGCAAAAATGGTGGGGATGGGTTAGATAATTTTCGGCCCCTAACAATGCTTAATGCGCAGTTAAAGATTTTGGCCAAGATCTTAGCCAATCGTCTGCAACTTGTTTTGTCTGGTCTAATTAGCCCCGAACAGACTTGTTCTGTGAAGGGCCGGACCATTCAGGATAACTTGCACTCGATACGCTTGATCATAGATAAAGTCGACACTGAAGCCGCGCTGATCAATTTATATCAGTCCAAAGCATTCGATAGGATGGACCATCGGTACTTGGAGGCGGTTTTGTCTGCGGCCGGTTTTGGCACGCAATTCCGCTCCTGGATTCGCCTCTTGTATGTGAACTCCGGTGTTAGGGTTGAAGTGAATGACATGAGGTCTGGGCTCTTCAGATTGTCCAAATCTCTTCGTCAGGGGTGCCCTCTTTCACCGATGTTTTATGTGCTTGTTTCGGAACCTTTCCTTAACAGGTTAAGGGTGAATCCGGTCCTGCGTGGAATTACTGTGGCAGGTGCTTGCACCACGTTGAAGTACTCCGCCTATGCCGACGACTTGACTGTGCTTGTAACGAGCAATGCCGAGATTAGTGTCGTCGACAGAGAAATCAGAATGTATGAAACGGTGACAGGGGCCAAAATCAACTGCGATAAGTGTGTTGGCTTGCGTATTGGTGCCTGGAAGGGTATGTCCTTGCAGGGACCTTTTGGCTGGACAGATGGGCCTTGCAAGCTAATCGGCGTCTGGTTTGGTCCTGATCTTCAGCTGGAGAAAAATTGGTCGGAAGTCCTGAATGCGATTAGGGCCGCAGCTGGTCTGTGGTCCCGCAGAAATCTTTCGTTAAAGGGGAGAGTGGAGGTGTGTGTTTCTCACATTTATCCGATCATCCTATATCGTCTTTCAGTGCTCCCACTCCCGTCGGATACACTGCTGGAAATGCAGCGGGCTCTGTTCAGGTTTTTGTGGCTTGGAAAGTGCCCTATGGTCCGTCGCGATATTTGTTACCTTCATCCTTCTGATGGCGGTCTGGGTATGCCTAACATCGAAATTCGATGCCACACACTTAGGCTGTTTTATATAGATTGAATGAGTACACAATCTGAGGGAAACGGTGTATTTTGGAAGGAAGACACTATGTAAGCCTTTCCGACTTTGAGAAGTGTGTACTTGGATGAGGAGGAGGTACACAGGTTGCCCCGAAACGAGTGCTCTTTCTATCGCTTATGTAGACATGCGTTGAAGTTCCTTTCAAGGGTGACAGAAAACCTCTCTGACATCTTGCTGTTGTCTCGAAAGGCATTATATTTGGTAATGGTGAGGGGGGCTGTCCGAGATGATAGGCCTGAGGGGCTCGCTTTGACGAGGGGGGAGCTGCGCTATATCTGGCCTTGGGCGCCTGGGTTAAGGTGCTTTGACAATGACGAGGCATCACTGACCTGGCTGACGATTAGGAATGCACTCTGGGTAGGTAAGAGGCTTCATTCAGCACGCTTGAGTAATTCTTCGACTGGCGTCAGATGCGGTGATAAGGACGAGACCTTAAGTCACGTCTTCGTTTTTTGCCGCATTGTCGTGCCGCTGATTAAGCTTGTTGCAGGCTACATGGTTCGTATTCTTAACGTATCGTCCTTTGACCTGGAACCCATTAATCTATGTAGCAACTGGGCTCCGACAACTGATAGGCAAAAACGGTTTACGTTTTTAAGCTTACTAGCCATTATAAGAGTTACGATTTGGAAGACTAAGTGCAAGACAGTCTACGGAGCTGAGACCTTCACTTCTCTCGGCCTTATTGCGATTTTCAAATATAACCTGAAGGCTCGCATTAAGGCCGAGAGGGTGAAACTCTTCGGCAGATTTTGGTGAAAGGTGGGTGACTGGAGCGCGACTGTGTAGAGTGGCACGCGCTAGATTAGCGTGGTATCTGGACTTGCCTTAGGCAGAGAATATTGGGTTAAGGAAACGAACACTGCTTTAATTTTAAGTTAGATTTAAACTTATTTTAAGTTATTTTCTGTTTAATTTTCTGTTGATTTTTAAGTTCAACAATTTAGCTAGTGTATGATTGATTCCATTACATGCCCCCTTTTATTTTGTTCTAATCCCACTCCTCTTTTTATTTTTCTGCCCCATGTTAATCTCTCCTTCCCTCCCTAATTAGGTGACTGAGTGCTAGATTTGTCGGAGATGAAGGTCACTATTCGATATTTTCGAAGGAGGTGTTCAGAATCAAAACGTTGGGGCCTGCATCAACCCCTTTTTTTCATTTTTTCGATTTCGACCGGCAAATCGGCATCTCTGCCACATTTCAATAACGGGGGGGGGGGGCTTTTACTAACCTTTTTTTTCTTTTTGCATTGTATATATCACATTTTGTATATATAAATTTTTAGTCTCACCCCCCGTTGCATATTTCTTATATTTCATGGTATGAATTCTTATGGTGAGTAGCGATGGATGTATAGTATGAATGTGGTATTATGGTGAATGATGGTCATGTTTGAAACTAGCTAAGTTGAGTTTTTTAAGTTAGAGATGACCGATCCTTTCCCCTCCCCCTTTTTGGCCTTGTGCCTCATTTTGTGTATTAGTTTACGCAAATAAATAGTTAGTACATTTAGGAACTAACACTGCCAACACTGACTTGTGTATAATTTCTCTGTTCAATACAATTAATTATTATTATCTCTAAACCTGTTGTTCTTTTATTTCATTGTTGGTACACCTAAACGGGTCCACAACAACTGGCGACGAATGATTCGTAAAGGACTTCGTTGGAAACACCTTGGACCCCATAACTTGTGAGTAATAAACCAGTGTCTACAACACGGTCAACCATCGAAAAAAAATTCTACTCGTTTGAAAAAAAAACCCTGCGCTTTACAACTTTCGGGAAGATATTGGAAATATCGAATACATTCAAAATTTGGGACGAGTCTGCCTTACAAGAAATAACCAGTTTAAACAATTACTGGACGGGAAAAAAAGTAAGACAGATTTTACTATTTGTGTTCTTCGTGTTTCAATACGGGATGTTATCTCGTGCAACAAATGAAATTGGAATACCATGTGCTTATAAAACTGAAAGGGTTGAAAAAAAGAAACTCTATACTACAAAAACCTTTTTTCGTGTCTGATATAGTCAAACGTATTTTGCGAACAGACTTGTCACTGTAAAATCGTATAGTCGACAAAAATAAACAAATCTCACAAGTAAAACCAAGTTACTTTCTTGAATAACTAGTCAATTTTTTATATAGCGGTAAAAGCCATTGCTTGCTATTGTACATGTTCAGCCTACACTGAAAGGCAAACGGACTTATTGGAAAAAAAGAGTTCCAGATGCGAACAAAAATACAAATAATTTATTTAATTAATTACCCAATAAGCCGGATTAATAAAATCGTTTTTCTTGTTTTTTTCTCAAAGAACTTTGAAAAAAAAGATTAGCATGTGCCGGTCAAATTCGAGACCCGAATAACGCAGTGATGAGAAGGGGTTAAGTTTATTATTAAACAGTAAGCATTTGAAAAGAAAAAATAGTGAAGAACTATTTGTGACTTTAATTCTTTTTCAAGAAGTATTTTTTTAGAAGATGACTATTTGACGTTGTTTTTAGTACTTTTCAAGAAAGTATTTCTTTAATCATGGAAGATTGCTCGAAACAGATATTGGAGATGATTAAATTTCAATCAGAACAACAGAAGGAATTTCAGTCGCAGCAGTTTGAGTTTGTTGAAATATTTTGAGGAAAAGAATTTAGCGCAAAAGCGAGAAGATAAAAAATATTTAGACGAACAATTGATTGGGATAAAAAATTACAATTAGAGCAACAGACTCAACCAGAGAGAAAATTTGAATAGCTTGCACAAGCAATGATACATACGACGAATGACGACAGCGACGCGTTCAACCAAAATGCAATATGGTCAGCTATAGTAACCTTCTACTATATGCCTGAAGAGGACCTAAACTTCGAATCATGGTACCGTCGATATCAGGATTTTTCGACATTGATTGTAGCACATGGTTGGAAAAGAAAAAGGTTTGTTTAATTCTTCGTAGACTAGGTACGGCAGAGCATACACAATTTGTCGATTATATTCTACCAAAGAAAACGGGCGAACTATCTTTCAATGAAACCATTAAAATATTAATGGAACTATATTGCCCCAAAACAAGTTTATTTCACAAAAGGTGGAAATGCATGATCCTAACGCGAAAAGAAAGCCCGGATTACTCAACGTTTGCTTCGATCGTCAATAAACATTGTGACGACTTTAAGTTATCATCCTTGACAGCGGACAATTTCAAAGTATTAATATTTGTTCAAGGGCTCGTCTCACAAAACGATGCAGAGTTAAGAAGACGTGCAATAAGCAAACTTGAAACCGAGCCAAATTTAACATTTCAACAACTGGCCGAAAGCTGTCAACGACATATTTCCGAGAAAAAGGAGGCTAAAGAAATAGAGGAAGTTGCCAATTCTAATATTAAAAATGTTCGTCGTTTTTCAAAAAAATCATACTCTTCGAAGAAAAATTCAGGAAGGATTTGCCTCAAAGGTGCGATTAAAAATTGCTAAAGCACCCTTGTTGGGGTTGCGAGGATCTACATTTGTACCAGAAGTGCCCTTTTAAACGGAAAAATTGTGACAAATGCCATAAAATGGGACACAAAGCCTCACATTGCAGAAGTAACACTAGAAAAAAGTTACATAAAAACAACTAGAATTGATGGTGGCAACTAAAACATACGAAAGTATGCTACGGTAAAAATGAACAATCAAGATGTCAAACTACAGCTTGATTCAGGGTCTGACCTATCAATTATTAATATTAATACCTGGAAAAAGATCGGCATACCGACTATGCTACGCACAGATAAAGTGGCTCGATCGGTAACCGGACAAAGAATAAACTTTGAAGGGGAAGTCATTTCAAAAGTGACACTATAAGATAAGACATTAAAATTACGCATGTTCCTAATGAAAAACACAGGAAACTTGTTCGGTACAGATTGGATTCAGCAATTCCAGCTCTAGGATTCGCCGATAAGCGCTTATTGTCAACGAATCGAGAACCTTTCTGCTAAAGCAGAAAAATTGAAGAAGGATTTGAAAGAGTGATTCCCCAAGATGTTTTCTAATGAATTAGGACGCTGTACTAAAATGAAGGCAAGTTTTGAACTAATTAAAAATAAGAATCCCGTTTTTAAGAGAAAACGAAGTGTACCATTTGCCTCACTTGAAAAAATTAATGCAGAAATAGACCGGTTGGTGGAGAAAGGTATTTTAACACCAGTTGTCTACTCGAAATGGGCGTGAAGAAAAAATCTAGAGAGATCAGAATGTGTGCCGATTTCTCAACCCGGTTTGAACGATGGCTGAAAGATCATCACTATCCTCTGCCGACTCCAGAAGAGGTTTTTACAAAATTAAACGGTGGAAAACTGTTCTCAAAAATTGACTTGAGTGAAGCCTATCTGCAAATACCTGTAGAGGAGGATAGCTCTAAGCTTGTCTGTATTTCGACACACAGAGGACTACTAAAGTTCAATCGTCTTCCTTTTGGAATTAAAGTGGCCCCGTCGATTTTTCGGCAGGTAATCGACACGATGTTGAGCGGGCTCTATTTTTCGATCGGCTACCTTGACGATATCTTAATGAAAAGTACGAACGTCGGGGAGCACCGTGTGCACGTAAACAAAATATTCGAAAAGATAAGTGATTTTGGTTTTACACTGACGCAATCAAAGTGTGAATTCTTTCTAGAAGAGATCAAATACTTGGGACATGTCATTTAAATATTTTTTTTTAACATGGTTGACCCCAAACAAGGCAGGTCGTCACTGTAGACGTAAAGGGCTTCTGAGAAAAAAGAAAAGAGGAGAAGGTTGGGGGAGGGGGGGTTAAGCCTAAATCATTATCCGCGCAGCGTGATGTCTGTTTACATTAGTTTTAAATTTCTGCATGTCAGTACTGTCGGGGAAACAGGGGGCAGGGAGGGAGTTCCAGAGGCCAGCAGAACAAGGAAAGAAGCTATTTGAGTAGAATGCTCTCCGGCATCTGGGGACCTCCACAGTGAATGAATGAGAATTAGTTGATTGTCGAGTTAGTCTAGTGAATTTACGTCGAGGGGGCACCAGATTAGCCAATTACTCAGAGCATAATCCATTGAAGTACTTATAAAACAAACATAAGGATGCTACATTGCGGCGATGGGACAGAGGCTGGAGCTTGGTTGACAGTGAAGGACCTATTAGGTCGGCGACTCTTTTTTGAACCTTGTCAAGGAGGGAGAGACTAGTAGATGATGCACCAGCCCAGATGTGGCAACAATACTCCATGCATGGGCGGATGGTGGCTTTGTATAGATATAGGATAATGTCAGGTGTGAGGAGCTTACTAGCACGGTAGAGGGAGCCAACCTTTTTTGCGTCAGCCTAGGCAATACCTACAATGTATTTGTTCCAATTCATGTTACCTGTGAAGGTTAAGCCAGGGATTTTGAATGATGAACTCTCAGGTCGGGTGTTATTTGCAATGGCAATCGGTGGTTGGAGAGGCTTCCTGTAGTTGTAGAAGGAAGGTAGCTTTGTCATTCGGGCATTAAAAGTTACCAACCATTTATGACCCGTATCCACTACAGCCTGGAGGTCATTTACTAAAGATTCAGCCATTGCCTCGGATATGATCGCCTCTGTTTTACCAACATGGCGTGAGTAAGCGTGGTGTCGTCAGAAAATAAGCCAATCTCCGACTCTATATCACCAGGGAGATCGTTTATATAGATCGGGAACAACAAAGGTCCAAGGATAGATCCCTGGGTTACACCTGCATTTATGTCATGTTGCCTAGATGAACGGCCATCGAGGACAACCTGGATTTTTCTTTTGTTTAGGAAGGATCTAATTATATTAAATAGTTGCCCAGTAATACCGTATGAGCGTATTTTCAGAAGCCCTTTATGCCAAACATTGTCAAAGGCCTTGGATATATCAAGCGCTACTGCCCTACCTTCACCTGCCTTGTCGAGTGTATGATGCATACGTTCAGAGATGACTGTTAGGATGTCTGCAGTAGATCGTGCTTGTCTAAATCCATACTGGCGGTCAGATAGAAGTTTAGCAATAACTTATGCCGCACTAACGCTAGATTGATTAAGGATTCAAAGACTTTGGTAAAGATCGACAGTAGACTGATTGGGCGGTAGTTCTGAGGGTCGGTTCTATTCCTAGAACTCTTGTAGACAGGTACCACAGAGGCAATTTTCCAGCAATCGGGGAAGCAAGATTCAGCTAGGCATTTATTGAAGAGAACATTTCTTTATTTCAGCAGAACATTTCTTTATTACTATACTATGTTATTGAAAGAATGGAAGACGTCCCGACCCAGAAAGATCTGTAGCCATCAAGAATATGCCCGAACCGAACAACGTTACCCAACTACAAAGCTTCCTGGGTCTAGCAAACTATTACGAAAAATTCATTCCCAGTATGCACAAATGGCGAGCCCCCTTAAATGAGTTACTTAAGAAAGATAGTAAATGGGAATGGTCCGCCGACTGTCAATTTGCATTCGACAACCTAAAAACGAAGTTAACTTCAGAATTATTTCTTATTCATTTTAATCCAGAGCTAAAAACTATGACGCCAGCTCCTACGGCATTGGGGCGTGCTATGACACCAGCTCCTACGGCATTGGGGCATGCATTTTGCATAAAATGTCGGATGGCCCGATGAAATCCATTGCGTACGCTTCAAGAACTTTACTTCCTGCAGAAAAAAATTACTCGCAGATTGAAAAAGAAGCGTTGGGTATTGTGTTCGCAATGACCAAATGTCACAGGTATCTACACGGCCGTCATTTTATCCTACAAACAGACCATAAGCCACTTATCACAATCTTTGGATAAAAAAGGCTTGCCAACTTACACAGCTAACCGCCTACAGAGATAAGGTACAATTCTGTTAAATTATGACTTTGAGATGGAATTTTTACCGTCAAAAAGACTAGGACACGCAGATGGTTTATCACGGCTAATCCCAAAGTACACGGAACCGCTCGAGGATACAGTTATAGCATCCCTTCGGTCTGAATATGACTATAGTAAAGTACTATGTAACACAATAAAAGAGCTGTCAGTCACACTTGGCGATATACAAAAAGAGACAAAAGAAGATAATTTTATTATCTAAATTAAAAATAAATTATAAACAGACGATGAGCAAAGGGCAGAAGCTTTTTCAGTCTGTTGCGACACATTATTATACCGGGAGCGAGTAGTAATCCCAGCTACGCTACAAAAAAAATCCTGAAGGATTTCTATGAGGGGCATCCCGGAGAGACACGCATGAAGAGCCTAATGAGATCTTATGTCTATTGGAAAAACATGGACAGGGACATAGAGACGAAGGTGAAGACCTGTGCAGGCTGCGCGTCTGCAGCGAAAGCACCACCTATTCAGTACTGTCCATGGCCAAAGGCAGAGCAACCATGGTCCCGGATTCACATAGATTTCGCGGAGTCATTGGAAGGCTTCTACTATTTAATTATAGTCGACAGCTATTCAAAATGGCCAGAAGTTGTTAGATGTAAAAACCCAACAACGGATGTCACGATATGCGCGTTGCATGAACTGTTTGCCCGATTCGGAGTGGTGGACATGGTTGTATCGGACAATACAATTTACTTCACGAGAGTTCAAAGAATTTTGTGAAGACTTTCAAATTAAACATATCACCACTCCGACTTACCATCCGAGGTCAAACGAACAAGCAGAAAAATTATTTGATACTTTGAAGAGAGCGCTGAAAAAATCGACGGGCACGCCGAGAGAAAAGGCACTCCAGCTATTCCTTCAAGTGTATAGAATTACACCCAACAAGAACACACCAGCCCAGGTACCTCCGGCGGAAGTAATGTTTGGTATTCGACAAACTTTTACCAAAACAGGTGAAACCGACCAACATTACGGCACCAAAGAAGAGGTACGAGGATGGAGAGAACGGTGTTCTTCCAGGAACACCATGGAAACAAAACCGCGTGGGAAGCGGGAAAGTTACAAAAAAGATTGGGGCGGATGGTGTACATTGTAGAGGGTCCTAGAGGCACCTGTAAAAAACACAGTAACCAAATGCGTCGTCGCATGTCGGACGACCATGGGGAAGGCCCATCGGAGAGTGAAACCACCATGGAAGATCTATACGACGCATTTGAGCTGCTAACACAAAAAACGCATCCAGAACAGAGACGTTCATCAAGAAAACGTAAATTAACTGGGAGTTTCTAGGTGAATCCTAGGAAAAAGATATACCTTGAGATTCCGGGGGAATGAGTTTCGGAAGGGGGGTGGTGTGGGTGAACCTATCTACCCTTTAGTAATAACTAAATGGTAGAAACCTGCTACCATAAATACCGGTTTTTGCCGGGAAAACATTTGTAGTACATTTAGGCACTAGCACTGCAAACACTGACTGATGTATAATTTCTCTGTTCAATACAATTCATCATTATTATCTATACACCTGTTGTTCTTTTATTTCATTGTTGGTACCCCTAAACGGGTCCACAACATACACACACACACACACACACACACACACACATATATATATATATATATATATATATATATATATATATATATATATATATATATATATATATATATATATATATGGGAAATAAAAAAGGAAAAACCAGAAAGGATGTTTTTTTTATATATTCATCAACGTTTTGTCTTTATTTGTAAGACTTCTTCAGGATGATAATATTGAGAAAAATGTCATGCAAGTACGTGAAAATCCCTCCCACTCTCAAACCACCTCTTTTTTTCAAATCTTTTCTAAAACCATGACCTTACCCACTCACCAAAATCACAGAGCTTCCCCCTCCTCTTTCCCCACCTCTCCACTTCTTCACTCACAGCTATCCACATTATTCCCGTTGACCCTTACCCCTCCACTTTTACATTCTGAACCATCCACATTCATTTCATTCCATGCTACTGACTTCACTAAGCCCAGACCTCGGTCCTACTGCTCCCAGCAGTGACTACTACTTCTTCCCATCAACCCATCATGTCAACCTAATATTTTCATGACATTTTGTTCAATATTATCATCCCGAAGAAGTCTTACAAATGAAGACGAAACGTTGGTTTTTCCTAATTCATTTCCCATTACGTCGGATTCCATTCATCCTTCCTTTCTCATATATATATATATATATATATATATATATATATATATATATATATATATATATATATATATATATATATATAATTATTTTGTCAATGTTTAGACGTTAACCCGAAATAACCTTTAAGCTTACATAGCCAACTTTGATTCGAAATAGCGAAGTTTCATGGTGTATGTTTTAACCATACTGTCGCTATATTATGAAATACGTATGTTCTAAGTTATTCAAAACGTTCGTAGTTTGTAAACCTGCGATTTATTTTGTGCATCTCCTGTCTTTGCGTTAATAATCTTTCGTTCTTTTGTGGTTCTTTACAAGAATAATTGCCCGTAGACAGCTTTCTTGGATGTAACCTCTTTTAGGAATTTTGTGCGAAATGCACGTTGAACACGTGTCCATAATTCAGTTTATAAAGATTCAAGGACGCAAAACGTCTTTTCTTGGTGAGTGAACCCCATTACTGGACCTGAAAATCATTACCATTACAAAATATTTACTGCGTTCAGCTTAAAAATGGTACCAGTTTCATCTTACTGCCATTCATAGTTTAGAAGATATGAGGACTTTAAATGCGGCGAAGATTTTTGGAACACCCTGTATGTATATATATATATATATATATATATATATATATATATATATATATATATATATATATATATATATATATAAATATATATATAAATATATATATAAATATATATAAATATACATATAAATATATATATAAATATATATAAATATATATATATAAATATATATAAATATATATATATAAATATATATATATATATATATAAATATATATATATATATAAATATATATATATATAAATATATATATAAATATATATATATAAATATATATATATATATATATATAGATATAGTACAACTGTATATAACTTATATTATTTTAACATTTAAAATATTTTAATAGAATTACACAAACATATATATATATATATATATATATATATATATATATGGGAAATAAAAAAGGAAAAACCAGAAAGGATGTTTTTTTTATATATTCATCAACGTTTTGTCTTTATTTGTAAGACTTCTTCAGGATGATAATTTTATATAACTTGTATTATTTTTGTGAACTTAGAACATATTTATTTTATAAATAATTCATTTTATATATATATAAATATATATATTTATATATATATATATTTATATTCAAAATCAATATATATCTATGCATATATATATATATATATATATATATATATATATATATATATATATATATATATATATATTATTTAGAATATTAATTTACTATAAACACTCCGCAAGGCACTGGGAATTAACAATTTATATGGATTTTCGATATGCATCAGTGGTGGAAAGTGTGAGATGCGGATAAACAGGCAAATAAAAATAACATATTCCTATATTATATAAGACTATTATTTAATTTAATAAAGAATGACTGAATATAACATTTTATTTTTGCAAATTTAAAAAAAATATTCTAAATTTAATTCCGCAACGGCAAAACTGAAATTAAGACGTCATTGCGATTCTCCAACGAATTATTTGCATAGTTACCCCGGGTTATCCCCCCTGTTTTGGGTAAACATGATATTTTCCATTCAATACAATTAAAAACATTATCAACTTTTGTATTTCTTTTAGTTTTCTTTTTCTTGTTTCGTTTTCTGTTGGAAATAATCATTTCGAAACGTTTGTCTCTTGAGAAATTCACAAATTGTTTGCAGAGATTTAAATCGATATGAATCGATTATTTTGTTGCGCCCTCACCTCAGCGTTTCACTTCCTTCAAGCGCTCTTCTGGTCTTATATCTGAAACGAATGAAAAATAACAAGCTAACAGACACATTCTTATTTGGTCCATTGTTATCGCCCACAGAAGCACAGGTGTGCACAAAAGTGTATACTCACACAGAGAAAGACACACGCGTATATGTTACATTTGTATCATCTACCCGTTTCCCTTTGTCTTTGTTTGTCTCTCGTTGCGGCTAGACTGATCGTAGAAAACGCTCAACATATCCTCATGTTTCAATTCTTCTATTTTGGCCCCGATTGGAGAAACCCTACATGAAACAAGTTCTACGCAAATATACCAACCAACCTTAACGAAGCCGAGGTTTGTGTCTTGCTCGCACCTAAAACACAAGTCTAGTTTGACTTGTATATTATCGGAAAAAAGAGATCAAGAGACCCCATCTTTCCTTGCAGGGTGTGTGCGCGCGTGTATGTTTTGATAATTTAGAACACAAAATTATTCAATCCATAAATTATTTATCTTCATCAGATAGGATATATATATTTTTTAAATAACGCTATACGTCATTTTGATCGTCCATCGACACGAACGGTTTCTAGAAACCACTGGAAGCTCAGCCCGTTGGGCTAAAGATACTAAGTGTGACCGTTCTTTAGTCGATATAAGAAGCAACTGTTGTTTTGTTTACGGTATACGAAAAACTGAATAGCTTTATTTCATATTCTGACTTGCTTCAGTCTTTTTAATAATAGAGATTGCTTCTAAACTTTCGTTAAAACAACCTATGCGAACTCTTACTTCTGAAACTTGATTTTAATTCCATTTTACATCTATTTACCCTGTTATATTAATTACTGTTATAATATTTTGTTATATGAGCTTTCTCTGCGAAACTTTTCAAATAAATATCAGAGTCGTTAACGGCGATATAAAAGTGATACAAGACAACATTGAAACTACAAATATCTTAAGCAAAATATTCAGAATAATTGAAATGTTACAGAAGAAAAAAGATTCTATTTCAAAACTAAGTGTGCCAGATTGACAGAACTTATTTAAAACTTAAGCGTGATAGATGCGTTCATATCCGTCGTGCTGTTCGTTGTCGTCGCCTTAGGAAGATTCCTTTTGGATTTTTTCAACTGATAGTTCACCACCTATCAAGGTAAAGCAAATAAAAGGTATACTAAATTAACTAAAAAACGCATTCAGTCGCAGAAATTAGGTACTCGCGATTTCTGGAAAATCTACAAGAGCGCGGTCTACAATTGTCAATCAACGATTCCCCACTATCAAACCACAATGACGTAATTTGCACGGCAACTGATAAGGCTGAAATACTTGCCCAGCGTTTCGCCACTAACTCCACTTTGGACTCAGAAAACCACACCATCTCTAAATTGCCATTGGGCACCGAAGCCTCGCTTGATAAACTGGTTATCATCCCCTCCCAGGTCAGAAACATCATAAAAACCCTTGACACCTCCAAGCCCGTAGGCCTGATCTTATACCTATAATAGTAATAAAGAAATTATCTGCTGAACTGGCGTCTGCCCTCTCCAAACTCTACAATAAATGCCTGAATCTTGCTTCCCCGATAGCTGGAAAAGTGCCTTTGTGGTACCAGTCTACAAGAATTCTGGGAATAGAACCGATCCTCAGAACTACCGCCAAATCAGTCTACTCCCGATCTTTGCTAAATTCTTGAATCCTTGATCAATCTAGTGATAGTCCGGCACTTAGTTAATGCTAAACTTCTTTCTGACCGCCAGTATGGATTTAGACAAGCACGATCTACTGAAGACATCCTAACGGTCATCTCTGAACGCATGTATCATACACTCGACAAGGCAGGAGAAGCTAGGATAATAGCGCTTGATATATCCAAGGCTTTTGACAAGGAATGGCATGAAAGGCTTCTCCTGAAAATACGCTCATACGGTATTACTCGGCAATTACTTAATATAATTAGATCCTTCCTAACAAAAAAATGATCCAGGTTGTCCTCGATGGCCGTTCATCTAAGCAACATGGTGTACCTCAGGGATCTATCATTGGACTTTTATTGTTCCTGATCTTTATAAACGATCTCCCTGATGAAATTGAGTCTTAGATTAGTTTTAGTTCATTTGTTGACGATAACACGCTTTATTCTCGTCATCTTGGCAGAACGTACGCGATCATATCCGAGGCAATGGCTTAATCCTCAGAAACTGACTTCCAGGCTGTAGTGGATAAATGGTTGGGAATTTTTAATGACGCAAAGACAAAGCTCCTTTCCTTCAATAACTACAAGAAACCTCCCCAACCACCCATTGTCATGGCAAATAACACCTTACCTGAGAGGTAAACATTCAAACCTCTCGGTCCAACCATCACAGGTAACATGAATTGGAACAAATAGATTGAAGACATTGCCAAAGCTAACGTACTAGTAAATTCCTCACACCTGACATTATCCTGTATCTCTACAAAGCCACAATCCGCCCATGCATGGAGTACTGTTGCCACATCTGGGCTGGTGTATTATCTACTAGTCTCTCCATCCTTGACAAAGAGTCGCCAACTTAATAGGTCCCTCACTGTCAACCAAGATCCAGCCCCTGTCCCATCGCCGTAGTGTAGTTACCTTGTGCTTGTTTTACAAATACTTCAATGGATTATGCTCCAATGAACTGGCTACTCTGGTGCCCCTTCGACGTAAATTCACTAAACCAACTAGACAATCAACTAAATCCCATCCATTCACTGTGGAGGTCTACAGATGTTAAAGAGCCTTCTACTCCAATAGCTTCTTTCCTCGTGCTGCTGGACTCGTGAACTCCCTCCGTTCCTCCTGTTTCCTCGACAGCACCGACACGCAGAGGTTTAAAACTACTGTAAACAGACATCTCGCTGCACAGCTTCAAACTTAGAATGATACTACAAACCAACTCCCTAATTCTCAGTAGCCCCTTACGTCTACAGTGGCGTACTGCCTTGTTTGGAGTGAAATACCATAAAAAAAAAAATTTTTAAAGGCCGGCGGCAAATCGAGAATAAGGTTTAAGAGATTGCCAGGTCGACGATGATCGCCACCGCAAAAAAATGGAAATAATGTGTGGAATGTGCAGACGATGATTTAAGAGGACTTGATAATTCGAAGAGGACGGCTCAAATTTAAAAAATTCAGAAAAAGAACACAAAACTATTGCAGTGAAAATCGATTTTTTTCAGACGATTTTTAGACGCGTCCAAGATGATTAATAAGAGGCGCTGTCCGCCAGTAGTTCGGATCATCTGACACTTAAGTTTAGAATTACACACTTAGCTTTTTGTCGTTAATTTTTGAAGCTGAAGTGTGGTCGGTCAGGCTTACATTTGAAACTTCGCATGGCTAAACTCGTAAATTCAATTGACCAATCGTATGTTCGTTGTCCGTTTATCGACCGTTACAATTAATGTTGAAATAGCATTTTCGTCGATATGCCCCGTTTTTGTTTATTGATTGCTCATCACTTATCAAGGCTCGGGTGCCACACGAGGATAAGGGTTAAACATTGTTAATTTGACGATGATCGCCACCACATACTATTTGATACACTGGTGGGAATGGACACAAGATTTCTTAAGAGGAATTTATAATTCTAAAAGGACAGCTCAACAAGTATTTGTTTGTATTAAACTTGAATGAGATCAGGGTGTAGTCGTTTAGTTCTATTATATGTCGTTCATTTAGAGGTTGTATTGATAATATTGTAATCTCCCATGAAATAACAATAACATAATGGGAAAAGGGAACAGTAGATTATATTAGCAGCTGCAAAAAGGGATGATGAAATAGTTTGCAAACTGCGGCAAACTGATCCGTCTAAAATATATATATGGCAATTGCAAGGTGACAGGTACGTAGGCAAGACGTTGATGTTTCCAAGAAAGCTATAGTGAGAACATACATATAAATACATGAATCAAAAAGCAATTCTATTTCATATGTAAGTGTGACAGACAGACAAAACTTCTATTACAAACTTAAACGTATGATGTTGCCTCTTACAGAGATGATTGGACACATTTTAAGTAAGATGCGTTCATTCAATCTGCGCGTTTAACGCTGATACTGATATTTCAGCTTGAAGGGGGATACTAACTTATAAAGCCTCTTATACAAATGCTAGGCCGTCTTTCGTAGATAAGCCTATATCCTCTCATATCTCCCCAAACCGTTTCTACGTAACGATTCGATTACCGGCATGAGAAACAACTCTCTTCTTAAAAACGATCGAACGATTCTCGCGTCGGTCTCTTAGATTACGCAATCAGCATCAGGCAAATAAGCTGTCACGATTCAGTGATTGGATAACAGACCAAGTTTCGCGAAACGTTTTCCACATTTGAAACACGATTTATCTACGGTGATCACGCCACTTCACAGTTTCCTCACGATGCGTTTATGATATATATTCCATAGTCGATTTGATGGTGCATGGATGTCGCGTCCGAACCAATGGAATCAAACCTGCGTAAATCAATATGGATGTTTCCAAGAATTATTCAAAATACAGTTTATTTCTCCATGAGAATAATATTAATTGGTTACCAGCGACTGAGCAGTTTAGAAACGTATCAATAATCGACATCCAGCTCCCCTAATGTAGACAACTATATATTATCAACCCTCCAGTTCTCAACTACAATCAGTAATTGAAGGAATACACACGAAAAGAAGTACAACTGGCTTCTGTTTATGGAGAAAACATAATCGCCACTGGAACTTCGTTTCGTGGTATACTTTTCTTCTGTGCCACCATATTCTATGCAATAATGTGTTTGCGACTATATCTTTTTCATTTAGTAGACTTTTACCGAACGACACCGTTTTCAATATTGATCTCTATCGCTCAACGATCTTAGCCCTTCGAATGTTAAAACGCCTGCTGTCGACTTCCATTAAGCCCGTCTTGTTATAGATGTCAACGCACGTTGTAGATACGTAGAAATATTCTTCTTCCAGCATGCACTTGTTCTTTTTCACATCGAATTTCTACAGGCGAGACAAAGACGGGCTCTTTTATAGCGGCAATAATATAAGTAAAAATATTTCCCCCACTTGATACGGGTACTGGCTCATCGCGTGCGCCACAGTAATCATTCACGTGTAGTAAGTAATAATTCAATTAGCTAAGTAGGCATAAAGGACTTGTGAATTATATAACAATATATGTTGATGTAGAAGTAGTGAATTTGTTATGATGAGGTTGAATTAGTCAAGATTCTATACTGTTGTAACCGCTAGCCATCTTAAGTTCAAGAATGAGAAGAATGAGAGTTATTTAAGATAAGGAATAGCAATAGAAAAGAATTGTGTTCTGATTGGCCTAAACAATGAACGAGAAGATGAGATGTGGAAGAAAAGTAATTTGACAAAAGATTTTAACTGAAAAGTGTAGTCGGTGATTTGAAGAAATCTGAATGTGGGAATTTGCGTGCATTCGTGTAGCCACTCAACACCCTATCTTTATAGTTATACATCTCTACCTTCTATTGAACTCTCTTGAAATATCTGTCTAACCGAGATAGACGAAGAACCATGCAGTTATTAATGTGATTAGTTCATTTTATGTTCTCTTTTTATATACACTTATTTTGTGTATATCACTCGATCACATCGCGCAGTTTTTAAAAACGTCGATTGATCGCAAAATATCTCGATAGTGGTGGCATTTGTGAGCACGAATTCCGACTTGGGCCACAGGCCGCGCCGGAGGTTTTGTGTGCACGTCTTGGGCGGGTTAAAAGCGCTTTATTGTTAGAATCCTGACCATAGGGAGGATATATTGGCTAGTCTTGAGAAATATAATCTATGGAATCAATCATTTTCTTGAAAATAAACAAATATTGAGAAAGTTAAAGTAGTTGTACCTGAGATACACGCTTATACGCACGCTTTAGTGCTGGGTTTGCATTTAAGGATATAACCCCTAGCTTTTAGAAATTGCCACACAGAAGTTAAGAGACAGGATTCTTACTAGAAAAAGTAATAACAGCCACTAGAATATATTTTAATGTCCGAAATACAATCTAAGGATAATGTCTTTCCTTGTTTTCCTTTGATGTCAGCTCAAATTTCAAGAGGCGCTGAGGAGGTTGAGATGAGGTATTCAAACACAGATGAAAATGGTGATATAAGTGAGCGGACCTTAGCAAGGCGGATAATCTTGCTAGCAATCAGGGTAGTGAGATGTTATCCTCTTAGCTGGACAGACAAGTTAAGTTATGGGTTTGAGTTGATGAACTGCTGCAGGAATTGGAAGATTAGTAAATTCTGTTATGTTTCAAGTTACAAAATTGATGAACTGCTGCAATTGGAAGATTAGTCAATTCTGTTATGTTTCAAGTTACAAAATAAGTGAACTGCTGCAATTGGAAGATTAGTCAATTCTGTTATGTTTCAAGTTACAAAATTGATGAACTGCTGCAATTGGAAGATTAGTCAATTCTGTTATGTTTCAAGTTACAAAATTGATGAACTGCTGCAATTGGAAGATTAGTCAATTCTGTTATGTTTCAAGTTACAAAATTGATGAACTGCTGCAATTGGAAGATTAGTCAATTCTGTTATGTTTCAAGTTATAAAATTGATGAACTGCTGCAATTGGAAGATTAGTCAATTCTGTTATGTTTCAAGTTACAAAATTGATGAACTGCTGCAATTGGAAGATTAGTCAATTCTGTTATGTTTCAAGTTACAAAATAAGTGAACTGCTGCAATTGGAAGATTAGTCAATTCTGTTATGTTTCAAGTTACAAAATTGATGAACTGCTGCAATTGGAAGATTAGTCAATTCTGTTATGTTTCAAGTTACAAAATTGATGAACTGCTGCAATTGGAAGATTAGTCAATTCTGTTATGTTTCAAGTTACAAAATTGATGAACTGCTGCAATTGGAAGATTAGTCAATTCTGTTATGTTTCAAGTTACAAAATTGATGAACTGCTGCAATTGGAAGATTAGTCAATTCTGTTATGTTTCAAGTTACAAAATTGATGAACTGCTGCAATTGGAAGATTAGTCAATTCTGTTATGTTTCAAGTTACAAAATTGATGAACTGCTGCAATTGGAAGATTAGTCAATTCTGTTATGTTTCAAGTTACAAAATTGATGAACTGCTGCAATTGGAAGATTAGTCAATTCTGTTATGTTTCAAGTTATAAAATTGATGAACTGCTGCAATTGGAAGATTAGTCAATTCTGTTATGTTTCAAGTTACAAAATTGATGAACTGCTGCAATTGGAAGATTAGTCAATTCTGTTATGTTTCAAGTTACAAAATAAGTGAACTGCTGCAATTGGAAGATTAGTCAATTCTGTTATGTTTCAAGTTATAAAATTGATGAACTGCTGCAATTGGAAGATTAGTCAATTCTGTTATGTTTCAAGTTACAAAATTGATGAACTGCTGCAATTGGAAGATTAGTCAATTCTGTTATGTTTCAAGTTACAAAATTGATGAACTGCTGCAATTGGAAAATGAGTCAATTCTCTTATGTTTCAAGTTATAAAATTGATGAACTGCTGCAATTGGAAGATTAGTCAATTCTGTTATGTTTCAAGTTACAAAATTGATGAACTGCTGCAATTGGAAGATTAGTCAATTCTGTTATGTTTCAAGTTACAAAATAAGTGAACTGCTGCAATTGGAAGATTAGTCAATTCTGTTATGTTTCAAGTTACAAAATTGATGAACTGCTGCAATTGGAAGATTAGTCAATTCTGTTATGTTTCAAGTTACAAAATTGATGAACTGCTGCAATTGGAAGATTAGTCAATTCTGTTATGTTTCAAGTTACAAAATTGATGAACTGCTGCAATTGGAAGATTAGTCAATTCTGTTATGTTTCAAGTTACAAAATTGATGAACTGCTGCAATTGGAAGATTAGTCAATTCTGTTATGTTTCAAGTTACAAAATTGATGAACTGCTGCAATTGGAAGATTAGTCAATTCTGTTATGTTTCAAGTTACAAAATTGATGAACTGCTGCAATTGGAAGATTAGTCAATTCTGTTATGTTTCAAGTTACAAAATTGATGAACTGCTGCAATTGGAAGATTAGTCAATTCTGTTATGTTTCAAGTTATAAAATTGATGAACTGCTGCAATTGGAAGATTAGTCAATTCTGTTATGTTTCAAGTTACAAAATTGATGAACTGCTGCAATTGGAAGATTAGTCAATTCTGTTATGTTTCAAGTTACAAAATTGATGAACTGCTGCAATTGGAAGATTAGTCAATTCTGTTATGTTTCAAGTTACAAAATTGATGAACTGCTGCAATTGGAAGATTAGTCAATTCTGTTATGTTTCAAGTTACAAAATTGATGAACTGCTGCAATTGGAAGATTAGTCAATTCTGTTATGTTTCAAGTTACAAAATTGATGAACTGCTGCAATTGGAAGATTAGTCAATTCTGTTATGTTTCAAGTTACAAAATTGATGAACTGCTGCAATTGGAAAATGAGTCAATTCTCTTATGTTTCAAGTTACAAAATTAGTGAACTGCTGCAATTGGAAGATTAGTCAATTCTGTTATGTTTCAAGTTACAAAATTGATGAACTGCTGCAATTGGAAGATTAGTCAATTCTGTTATGTTTCAAGTTACAAAATTGATGAACTGCTGCAATTGGAAGATTAGTCAATTCTGTTATGTTTCAAGTTACAAAATTGATGAACTGCTGCAATTGGAAAATGAGTCAATTCTCTTATGTTTCAAGTTACAAAATTAGTGAACTGCTGCAATTGGAAGATTAGTCAATTCTGTTATGTTTCAAGTTATAAAATTGATGAACTGCTGCAATTGGAAGATTAGTCAATTCTGTTATGTTTCAAGTTACAAAATTGATGAACTGCTGCAATTGGAAGATTAGTCAATTCTGTTATGTTTCAAGTTACAAAATTGATGAACTGCTGCAATTAGAAGATTAGTCAATTCTGTTATGTTTCAAGTTACAAAATTGATGAACTGCTGCAATTGGAAGATTAGTCAATTCTGTTATGTTTCAAGTTACAAAATTGATGAACTGCTGCAATTGGAAGATTAGTCAATTCTGTTATGTTTCAAGTTACAAAATTGATGAACTGCTGCAATTGGAAGATTAGTCAATTCTGTTATGTTTCAAGTTACAAAATTGATGAACTGCTGCAATTGGAAGATTAGTCAATTCTGTTATGTTTCAAGTTACAAAATTAGTGAACTGCTGCAATTGGAAGATTAGTCAATTCTGTTATGTTTCAAGTTACAAAATTGATGAACTGCTGCAATTGGAAGATTAGTCAATTCTGTTATGTTTCAAGTTACAAAATTGATGAACTGCTGCAATTGGAAGATTAGTCAATTCTGTTATGTTTCAAGTTACAAAATTGATGAACTGCTGCAATTGGAAAATGAGTCAATTCTCTTATGTTTCAAGTTACAAAATTAGTGAACTGCTGCAATTGGAAGATTAGTCAATTCTGTTATGTTTCAAGTTACAAAATTGATGAACTGCTGCAATTGGAAGATTAGTCAATTCTGTTATGTTTCAAGTTACAAAATTGATGAACTGCTGCAATTGGAAGATTAGTCAATTCTGTTATGTTTCAAGTTACAAAATTGATGAACTGCTGCAATTGGAAAATGAGTCAATTCTCTTATGTTTCAAGTTACAAAATTAGTGAACTGCTGCAATTGGAAGATTAGTCAATTCTGTTATGTTTCAAGTTATAAAATTGATGAACTGCTGCAATTGGAAGATTAGTCAATTCTGTTATGTTTCAAGTTACAAAATTGATGAACTGCTGCAATTGGAAGATTAGTCAATTCTGTTATGTTTCAAGTTACAAAATTGATGAACTGCTGCAATTGGAAGATTTATTAATTCTGTTATGTTTCAAGTTACAAAATTGATGAACTGCTGCAATTGGAAGATTAGTCAATTCTGTTATGTTTCAAGTTACAAAATTGATGAACTGCTGCAATTGGAAGATTAGTCAATTCTGTTATGTTTCAAGTTACAAAATTGATGAACTGCTGCAATTGGAAGATTAGTCAATTCTGTTATGTTTCAAGTTACAAAATTGATGAACTGCTGCAATTAGAAGATTAGTTAATTCTGTTATGTTTCAAGTTACAAAATTAGTGAACTGCTGCAATTGGAAGATTAGTCAATTCTGTTATGTTTCAAGTTACAAAATTGATGAACTGCTGCAATTGGAAGATTAGTCAATTCTGTTATGTTTCAAGTTACAAAATTGATGAACTGCTGCAATTGGAAGATTAGTCAATTCTGTTATGTTTCAAGTTACAAAATTGATGAACTGCTGCAATTGGAAGATTAGTCAATTCTGTTATGTTTCAAGTTACAAAATTGATGAACTGCTGCAATTGGAAGATTAGTCAATTCTGTTATGTTTCAAGTTACAAAATTGATGAACTGCTGCAATTGGAAGATTAGTCAATTCTGTTATGTTTCAAGTTACAAAATTGATGAACTGCTGCAATTGGAAGATTAGTCAATTCTGTTATGTTTCAAGTTACAAAATTGATGAACTGCTGCAATTGGAAGATTAGTCAATTCTGTTATGTTTCAAGTTACAAAATTGATGAACTGCTGCAATTGGAAGATTAGTCAATTCTGTTATGTTTCAAGTTACAAAATTAGTGAACTGCTGCAATTGGAAGATTAGTCAATTCTGTTATGTTTCAAGTTACAAAATTGATGAACTGCTGCAATTGGAAGATTAGTCAATTCTGTTATGTTTCAAGTTACAAAATTGATGAACTGCTGCAATTGGAAGATTAGTCAATTCTGTTATGTTTCAAGTTACAAAATTAGTGAACTGCTGCAATTGGAAGATTAGTCAATTCTGTTATGTTTCAAGTTATAAAATTGATGAACTGCTGCAATTGGAAGATTAGTCAATTCTGTTATGTTTCAAGTTACAAAATTGATGAACTGCTGCAATTGGAAGATTAGTCAATTCTGTTATGTTTCAAGTTACAAAATTGATGAACTGCTGCAATTGGAAGATTAGTCAATTCTGTTATGTTTCAAGTTACAAAATTGATGAACTGCTGCAATTGGAAGATTAGTCAATTCTGTTATGTTTCAAGTTACAAAATTGATGAACTGCTGCAATTGGAAGATTAGTCAATTCTGTTATGTTTCAAGTTACAAAATTGATGAACTGCTGCAATTGGAAGATTAGTCAATTCTGTTATGTTTCAAGTTACAAAATTGATGAACTGCTGCAATTGGAAGATTAGTCAATTCTGTTATGTTTCAAGTTACAAAATTGATGAACTGCTGCAATTGGAAGATTAGTCAATTCTGTTATGTTTCAAGTTACAAAATTGATGAACTGCTGCAATTGGAAGATTAGTCAATTCTGTTATGTTTCAAGTTACAAAATTGATGAACTGCTGCAATTGGAAAATGAGTCAATTCTGTTATGTTTCAAGTTACAAAATTGATGAACTGCTGCAATTGGAAGATTAGTCAATTCTGTTATGTTTCAAGTTACAAAATTGATGAACTGCTGCAATTGGAAGATTAGTCAATTCTGTTATGTTTCAAGTTACAAAATTGATGAACTGCTGCAATTGGAAGATTAGTCAATTCTGTTATGTTTCAAGTTACAAAATTGATGAACTGCTGCAATTGGAAGATTAGTCAATTCTGTTATGTTTCAAGTTACAAAATTGATGAACTGCTGCAATTGGAAAATGAGTCAATTCTGTTATGTTTCAAGTTACAAAATTGATGAACTGCTGCAATTGGAAGATTAGTCAATTCTGTTATGTTTCAAGTTACAAAATTGATGAACTGCTGCAATTGGAAGATTAGTCAATTCTGTTATGTTTCAAGTTACAAAATTGATGAACTGCTGCAATTGGAAGATTAGTCAATTCTGTTATGTTTCAAGTTACAAAATTGATGAACTGCTGCAATTGGAAGATTAGTCAATTCTGTTATGTTTCAAGTTACAAAATTGATGAACTGCTGCAATTGGAAAATGAGTCAATTCTGTTATGTTTCAAGTTACAAAATTGATGAACTGCTGCAATTGGAAGATTAGTCAATTCTGTTATGTTTCAAGTTACAAAATTGATGAACTGCTGCAATTGGAAGATTAGTCAATTCTGTTATGTTTCAAGTTACAAAATTGATGAACTGCTGCAATTGGAAGATTAGTCAATTCTGTTATGTTTCAAGTTACAAAATTGATGAACTGCTGCAATTGGAAAATGAGTCAATTCTGTTATGTTTCAAGTTACAAAATTGATGAACTGCTGCAATTGGAAGATTAGTCAATTCTGTTATGTTTCAAGTTACAAAATTGATGAACTGCTGCAATTGGAAGATTAGTCAATTCTGTTATGTTTCAAGTTACAAAATTGATGAACTGCTGCAATTGGAAGATTAGTCAATTCTGTTATGTTTCAAGTTACAAAATTGATAAACTGCTGCAATTGGAAGATTAGTCAATTCTGTTATGCTTCAAGTTACAAAATTGATGAACTGCTGCAATTGGAAAATGAGTCAATTCTGTTATGTTTCAAGTTACAAAATTCGAACTGTTTTAAACTCACTGAATAAAAGTAATAAATTGATAATATCACGACGTTGTCAATTCATTTGACTAAAATCACTTTTGTTCTGGCTAGATAGATGTATCACCTCGGATGCGCAATGAAATAAAATAGTTGTAGATTTGACACAGGGCACATGTAACGAAGAAAACCGGGAGGGTAATCTCATAAGATGCTGGGACGGCAAAGCACGCGACCACATGGGGTTCATGACGACCTTCCCTGCCACAAAGGGATATAACTCTATAATGATTAGTTTCTGGACACAGTCCGGTTTCTGTTTTATTTTCGATGTTTCCTGTACCTAAACGAAAAATATAGCAAGCGTTTTGTGCCGGCACTGGTTGAATACAGAGACAAACTACATAGAGATACCCATAACTCCATCATGGATGAGTGGATTTAAATATGTCAAACACAACAACGACGTATTTGTTATCCATGTGCAACGATATTTTAATAATTTGTGACTATTGGCGCATTCAATCCAACAATCATCCTATTGAAATAATACGACACTTTTTTAATAGCGGTGTGATTGTAAAAAAAGACGCATATAGCCTTATTTAGAGAAGCTGATCACCGATCGATCGATCATTTCACAACTTATCTGTTTATTTATGAAAATCAGATTTTATTGTTACGGATGGCTCAAATCAGCCATAATTTTGTGAAATATAACATATAAATGTTTATAAGTGACGTGGTTAAAATAGGCGTCCTTAAATGCGCTACGAAGAACACCAGAAAAATTCACTGCACCGAAAGTAGAAATCGTCTGGTTTTCTCCCTTTTTATGTTGTTCGTAGAAACAGTGCTAATATTTGTCACATACAATCAGTTTTGTAGAATAAAAACAACCTACCTTTAGTTTAAGTAGTTTTTATTTTTCTTTACATTACATCGTACAGTGTTAGTCTTTTTCGTTCTCGTCCCCGTGAGGCGGGAAGAAAGCCTTCAAGAGACGTCTGTTTCGCTTCGCAGACAAAACCCAAGAGAAACTCTAGTCGTTGTCTTTCTGCCACATATTACTATATCTCGTCACCTCTTGTTCGCTACGTCACTTCCTTATCACGTTTGTTCACCCATATTCCTAAACCTACTTTTTTAACAGTGCGAGCCATCAAAATCATCGTTGTATACATTACTATTATGTCAGTATTCTTATTTTATTTGCTTACCTTGTTATATTTAAAAAGTACCGAATAAAATACGATATGGAATCGAGAGTATATCAGTCAAATTTGAAGGCCCTGTAGTTTCATTTGTGTAGTCATAAAGGGCGCCCTCGACTAATTGAAGTGGTTTAATTAAAAATTAATGCTGAACATTTTTTGTTACTTTTACTTAGAAACATACAATGTGCACACAAATGGTTTGGCTGCATTCACGAATATAAAGTATCGATGTAGTTTAATAAAAAGATGAAAATAACGAAATTTTAAGCGGGAAAGATTTGTATGCAACCGCACGTTTGAAATCAATAAGATGTGATATATCGTTTTTAAGTGTAAGGGAATGTTTCTCTGCCTTTGCGCTAAGATTAAAGTCTAGTATATGGTCTGATATTACACTTTATCTTTTCTGTCCTCGGTCAATAAATATATAGATGCTTCTAGTCTGAGGCAATTTTATTTTTTTATTTTTTCTCCCACCCAAAGTGCTCGATTTTCTCACATTAAAAACCGTCTTTCTGTCTAACTTTGCCCTCCTGGTGGGTACAAATAAATGGAAACACTTTTATTCAGATTAACTGATAAAAATTACAATTTTGGTCGTTAAATGACGAAATACAGTAGGTTTTATGCGACCCGCAAGTGTTCGTGCAAACAGCCACTTTCGACCAGTATCTGTAGTATACTGTATGCCTTTTTAACTGTTGGCTTACTATCATTAGACATTGTTAGTGTTCAAGAGAACTGGTGAAACGTACAACATGATTAGGGCCTTCCGTAACCAATTTACTCTGATTTTCATGAATAAATTCCGGCGGGAAAGATCGATTGTAAACGATATGAATGCATAACAATTGCGCTAAAGGTTATTAGCGATTTGCATTTTGCGCGATTCGACTAAATTATGCAAACTGCTTGCAATTACAATCCTTTTCAAGTTTTCGACATTATTCCTAGCATCTGAAGATCTACAAGATAGTTCCTTCCTTGCATCGCATATTTGGCACTGGTATCGATACCATTCTGCCGTTTCCTTCCGTGCGATCGTTGCCGTAATTTGGTCTCATTACAATTGAGGAAGTGTTTTCTTTTTGTTTATGGTTGTTCGTTTTAATTGCGTGGACTATTCCGGCTTCGATTTACAAGAGCCGCCATTTGCGCATATGGTCATGACAGCCGGATATGCGCCGGCCTCTATACATGAAGAAAAGAGCTATGAAATAGACAGAGAAATGTTTCAAAGGAATCGTAAGGACTCAACAAAGGTGCGTTTTGCAAAAGAGGAAACGCAATTAACACGATATCATAAAAAAACAACAATATTTAAAGCTGTGAAAGACGTGAAGTCCGTTATTATGAAATATGGTAAAACTGGAAATATGTTTCCAGTGATTCTTTGGCTCTCTCTCTTTCTCTCTCTCACTCTCTCTTTTTCATTTTCCCCATCTTTCTCTCCCTCCCCTCTCTCTCTCTCTCTCTCTCTCTCTCTATATATATATATATATATATATATATATATATATTTATATATATATATATATATATGCATATATATATATGTATATATATATATATATATATATATATATATATATATATATATATATATATGCATATATCATAATAATGATTATGTCATTAATTTGGTATTCTTCTAAGATAGTTATATATATATATGCATATATATATATGCATATATATATATTTATATATATATATATATAAATATATATATATGCATATATATATATATATATATATATATATATATATGCATATATATATATATATAACTATCTTAGAAGAATACCAAATTTATGACATAATCATTATTATGTAAACATGTTCCATAAATTAAACATCAACAAAATATTTTGTGAACACATGTCAGCACATAACAAAGAGCGGAGTTGTTTTATAACCACAAACACATTAAACTAAAGTTTCCGACAGTATTCAGAAATAGTATTGCCATAAATTATACTTTCATATAGCTGGACATCAAAATTGTGTTTAGAGGCAAATGATAATCTTTCTTAAAAAAAATCCGTGGATTACCACTACAAGTATTGAGGTAAGGCCTTTTTTGTTTCAGTAGGATACAACTCAATCTCCTTCTCTCTTTATTTCTCTCTCTCTCTCTCTCTCTCTCTCTCTCTCTCCTTCTAGATATATATATATATATATATATATATATATATATATATATATTTACGTTGTTTTTGACATAGTTCATCCCAAACAAGGCAGGCCGCCACTGTAGACGTAAGAGGCTACTGAGAAAAAAAGGGTGAAGGGTTTTTGTTTGGTGGGGGCAATCTAATTTGGGAGCTGCCCAGCAAGATGTCTGTTTACATTAGTGTTAAATGTCTGCATGTCAGTAACGTCAGGGAAGCAGGGAGCAGTGAGGGAGTTCCATAGTCCAGCAGCACGAGGAAATAAGCTTTTGAAGTAGAAAGCTCTTCGGCATCTGGGGACCTCCACAGTTGATGGATGGCAGATTGTTGGGTTGGTCTAGTGAATGTACGGCGTGGGGACACCAGAGCAGCAAGCTCATCAGAGCACAATCCATTGAAGTACTTGTAAAACAAGCACAAGGAAGCAACATTGCGGCGATGGGACAGGGGCTGGAGCTTGGTGTATAGTGAAGGACCTATCAAGTTGGCGACTCTTTTTTGGACTTTGTCTAAGAAGGAGAAACTAGCGGATGATGCACCAGCCCAGATGTGACAACAGTACTCCATGCATGGGCGGATGGTGGCATATATATATATATATATATATATATATATATATATATATATATATATATATATATATATATATATATATGTATAAGTGCATTAAGAGATTATATGCAATAATTATTTTTGCATTTAATTAATATTATACTGTTTAATATCTGACATCTATTGATGTAATATATTTTTAGTATGCGTTTTGTTGTAACTGTAAAAAATAACCCTTTGTAGCTGTCAAAAAAACAAAGTGATGAAGAGAACTACATAATATGGAAATTAGTAAAAGAAAGTCTTCGCTTCAAATTTCGAACAATAAATACTGTATGTCTGAATAGCATTCAGCCGAGAATAAAGATCTGATACATATCCGAAGAGTAATCATTAGGAATCCGCATAGTTCATTCAGATTTCGGACCGCTGGCACTGGTATGATTTCAGGATAGTCGTGTTCATGGACAAGTTACGGTTCACCCTCGATCAGATTAAGGTTGGCTGGGTCTGTAAGCAACGTGATTCAATACAACGTATTAAACAGTGACAATGTGGAGGGGAGATTATAATATGGCTGGCATTGTTGGTAGTGAGTTTGTGGGTCCTTTTAAAGTCGGAGACGGAGTGCAATTGAGTTCTAAAAAATAATGTGATTTCTTAGAACAACATCCTTTTGAGTGATTAAATAACCAACCTTTAGTCAAACGTAAATTGTTGATATTTATGCAAGACAACACACTTCAAAGTTCACTAAAAGAAAGTTTAAAGAAAAGAGATGTGTAGGGGTGTCCTACGTGCACTGACCACCAAATAACAATTACTTAAATCCAGTTGATAACTTGTGGAGTATTCCAATGGTAGACAAGCAGTAAACATGTTTGCAAATAACTTAACTGTTGCTATGATAGTCAATCTAACACCAGCTGTCAATAACAAACTGTTAAATGTTATTGAAAAGTATTTTTTTTTTATTATATATCATCCGGAGGTAAATTTATTTCTGTGTAAACAGCTGTTCGCTATTTCACTTCTAGAGTTTAATAGGTTTCGGGGATCTTTAAAATTTAAACTATTAAATGTTATTGAAAAGTAATGAGCATCAGTGAATAATGCAATACTTTCCTTTGTACGTCTGTTAATTTACCTTCTGATTTTTGTTTAATCTTAACTTTATTACTATCTTTCAAATCAGAAAAAAACGGGTGTGTACATGAACAGGCGGAAGATGCCGAAGTGCTTATCCAATCAGAATGCGAGAAAAGCAGAAGACAATGTTTTTAATTTAAACTTTTTTGTAAAAAAAATATTTCTTTAATTTAAACTTTCTCGTAAAAAAAAATTTTTAAGTAAAACTTTATCGTAAAATCTTTTTTTTCAATTTTAACTTTCTCGTAAATGTTGTTGTTTGTAATTTATACGCATTTATATTCATATATTCTTTCTAAATAAACAAATAAGTAAAATTTAGTGTACACACTCTTTACTTGCAAATAAACTATTAACAGTAAAATTTGTGTATTTTATCAATCACTAACCATTTTAAAATTACAACAATGGCAATACTCTATCACTTTGCGTGCATGTAGATATTTTATATACAATATATATAAACAGTTACATAAAAAGTAAATTAAATTAATTTTAAATTACTTGATGTTTTATGATTTGCATGTGATCTCAGGACGGACGTAATATATATATATATATATATATATATATATATATATATATATATCTATATGAGAAACGAAGGATGAGAGTAATTCGACGTAATGGGAAATGCAAAAAGAAACACCAAGAGATAGTTCTTTATATATTCATCAACGTTTCGTCTTTATTTTACGACTTTCTCAGGATGATAGTTCGAAGAAGAATGTCATGCGAGTAAATCGAAGTTTGGTGTTGAGATGAAAGGATATAGTAGTCGTGGCTTCTACGAAACACAGAGATTCTAGGCTGTGAGGAGTCAATGTTTTTTTTTTCATTTCCCATATATATATATATATATATATATATATATATATATATATATATATATATATATATATATATATATATAATGCTTCTATTTAATAATAAGTTGCAGCATTTCATATACAAAAGATCTCCACCAACTCAGATGTAGATAAAAATGCCCTTAATCTATCCTCCCATAAGTTGTCTCCTGCTGAATTTGTAATACTATATTACGGGTGGGAATTATATGTGCTACCATCTTGTTTGGACGTGAATAGGTATTTTCAGTATTTGAAATTCTCAATTCGCAAGCAGGTAGAGATCCACCTGTTTCTGAGACCTAAGAAAGTGACCTAAAGGCTAGATTGAATTGCCCATTCAGAGTTTAAAGTTTGGCGCAAAGAACATTTTGCCGTCATTAAAACTCTACGACAAAATAAGTCCTTCGTAATAACCAGATCGGATAAAGGTTATGGTGTTGTTGTACTAAACCATCAAGACTACGTCGACAAAATGATGTTGATATTAAACGACACGGAAGAATTTGTCAAATTTGGCCCTGTCGGCACTCATGATGCAAAAACTTCCTTAGAAACTAAATGTCAGAAACAGTGTAACCACTGTGGGTGAAAAGCGATGTACTCCCTTCCAGTATAGCCAGTGAGATCAGACCCGAGGGCTCTATCCGCCCACGTTTATATGGATAACCCAAAACTCACAAAGCGGATATCACAGTAAGGCCTATTCTCTCTATGGTAGGGTCATCACAGCAGAAGGTTGCGAAATGGATCTTTAATATTTTACAGCCAGTATTGAAGCACTATAGTAAATACTGCTTAAAAGATTCATTTCATTTTACAAATCACATTCAAGATTCTAAGGTTGCTAATAAATGTATGTGTTCCTCCGATATTAGCAACCTATTTACCTGTGTCCCTATTTTGGAAACTATCGATATCTGTGCCGATTTTTTATATTGTAGCCATTTATCGTCTCCTTCCATTCCTAAAAGCGTATTCGTGCAGTTGATGAAATTTCCCACTGCATCCGTTGAATTATGTTTTAACGATGTAATGTATGTGCAAATAGACGGTGTATCTATGGGGTCAGTCCTGGGACCGACAATGGCGAATATTTTTGTGAGTTTCCATGAGAAGACATTATTATCTGGACCCATTAAACCTTTAGTCTACTTTCAATATGTAGACGACACATTTTGCCTTTTTAATAATAAAACGAAGGCAAATAAATTCTTCTCCTTACTCAATAAAATGCATCCCGCATTAAAATATACCTATCAAGGAGAGCGCAATACCACTTTAGCTTTCCATGATGTACTTGTAACGAAAACCCCATTGAGTAACCTTACATCAATCTACAGTAAACCTAGGTTTACAGGACTATATACCCGCTGGGATTCTTTTTTTCCTTAATAAACGAAAAGTAAACTTAATTCGGACCTTAACACACTGGACTCTTATGATTTGTTCAAAATCAAAATTGGACGAAGAAATTAAAACTATAACTTATACTTTGTCCAATAACGGCTATCCTCTTGATGTGATTAGGTCAGTCATCAAAAGAGAAATAAATATTTTTTTAAATAAAACCAAATACGGTGACTAAATGTCCAGTTTTCATTCGTTTACCTTGATTAGGCACAGTAAGTGAGAAATTCGCCAAGCAAATTAGCTCAGCAATTGAACATTGCTATTTTGCTTCGAATGTGCGTGTTGTGTTCTCTACAAAACATTTATTGGCGTCCTCTCGTAAAGACGGTCACACACCATAAAAATAATGTAATTTATCATTTTAAATGTAATTGTAGTTCGATTCGTGGGTAGGACGACATTGAGATGGTATAGTAGAGTCCACCAACACATTCCGAGTAGAATTAGGAATGGAACCTTCCGGTCAACGGACGTTCAAAAAACACATACAGGTTTTCCATTACAGACTATTTACTTAAAAACTTGCCGTGCGCTAGGAATTTCAGCATGGACGCCTTCCCCATTCTCAGCCATGCTCACTCACCGTACTATCTAAAAATATTGGAGACGATCGACGTCCGTCTAAAACATCCCTCCCTTTGTATTAGGACTAGATGTGATCAGTCTCTAAGATACATCCCCCATTGCACATATACAATAACGATATTTTAATTTTTTTCCCTCTCTATTCCCTCTTCTCATTCCCCTTTTTTAAATCCCTCGTTTTTTTTAAATCTCTCGATACAGCCTTTGTTAAGAAAGGGCGAAACCGGTCGGCTGGCTTTTTCCCCCGCTTGATTAACTTTTAATCATGAACGATATAACTCGTCTTCCCTTCATGCTTGCGATAATAAAATGTATTTCCGAAAAAAATCATTATATATATATATATATATATATATATATATATATATATATATATATATATGTGTGTGTGTGTGTGTGTGTGTGTGTGTGTGTGATAAGAATAAAGACTGTGAGGAATAGAATATCTATTAAATCATTAATTGTTCAAAACAAAGCATTTATATATAGAAATTATTTTATTATCTATTCCTTAAGCCATGGCTATTCAAAGATGTAATCTTATCGTCAGAAGAGATTCGACAAACAAATACGTAAGTACTATATATATATATATATATATATATATATATATATATATATATTGTAAATATAAAGTTAGACTGCTTCGCTGAAGCGAGTATTACTTTTAATTTTCATTTTTAGAAATAAATACAATTGTTACGACATATTTTTAAGATGAATTCATTCACTACCTTCGCATCCCCCCCCCTGACTGGCTTTAATGGTACGAGAAACGTTACAATTTTAGTGATTATCCGGGAATTAAGTATCCCCACCAGACTTAAGCTAGACAATCTATGTTCTCGCAAGAAAGAAATGGCAAATGTATTAACTCGAGAAATGGCGAGGGAAATGCACTGAAACAACAATTTTTACTTTGACGTGAATACTTCTCCGTGCGGAATTCTTATAAGATTATAAGTGAGTCAAGAGTTCGGGACAGCAATCGTTTCTGTCACCAGGAAATAACAAAAAGGAAAACGAAAGAAAGTTATTGAAAAGCAGTCGGTATTTTAGTCACTTCTCGATTTTCCACTTGTCAACCAACAATGGCGACTCTGTCACTGAATTATTCAATTTGCTACCAAAGGAATGTCTCACTGCTAAGCCCATCACTGATTAAAGATTTGCCGTCTGCGTAACCGGAATATTTGTTATACTGTCTCTTCTTTTGTTGTCTTTTCATTATAATTCAACCAGCTCAATAATCACCATTATCATTATTGCATATTTGTAAACTTCGTTTACATTGTGCGAACAGTGACGTTATTCAAAGCTTTTCTGTCTCAGTATATGGTTTCACGCCTGTCGTGATCGCTTTACGTTATCAGAAAGTTAAAGGAAATGACAAACCAGTAAATATGTCTTTTGTTGATAACGATGTTCCATGGTTTCCATAGATTTAATTTCTATTTCTTTGAGATTTTAATTCAATTTTGTAGTGAATCTCCGAGGTGAAATGCTTATTTTGTGTCATCCTAATATTCTTAAACATTTACATGCTTCAACGTTAAAATGTTTGGCTTTGGCTGATGGCAGTTGGCCTTTCTTCAAGAGACATATAGACAGTAGTGTATGCTAGCGAGACGTGCAAAGTAACTGTCAAGATTTCTAAAGTGCCTGACGTGTTTCACCAAGGTTGTTTGAGACGAGTACCTACTAAGAAACAGCCAAAAAAGTTCTGCGTAGAGCTTGCTCAATACCCTTGCATAAGACGGTCACTACACAGGCAAACCGATTATATTCATTTACTACAATCTAAAAGACATGCAAAAGCGGTAATAACTTGGGTGGTCGAAAATGGAAGAAGAAGTTGGCTAAAAATGACGTGAAGGAATCTCTTATGGACGACTTTCGTTTGACACGTTGTCAAGCTGACTCACGCATCATGTGGTCGACAATAGAGCGGGTTGCTCAAGTATTTTAGTATTGTAATATTGTGGGTTTGATTATATTTTGCAAATGTTCAGAGCAACTGTAAGACATTTTTATGTAATTTTATTAAATATTTTATGTAAGAAGAAACGTTTTTCCATAAGATTTAGAAAATATTACTAAGTTTAGTTTTTATAAACTTGATATACGGTAAAGTAAACGGTAGGCAGCACTCTACTGCAATGTTAAAGAGTTCTGCGAATGTTGACAGATAAAGGTCTACGTTGAAGGTACATCTAATTTATATTCGATATTATTTAACCAAACGATTTCATTGGCAGTGTTACTCAATTGGTTTAATTTTAGATTCATGTGTATGTGCTTCTTAATTCTAGAGAGAATTATTTCATTAATCCCACATATTTTAATTCAATCGGATTAATGAAATAATTCTAGAGAGAATTATTTCGTTAATCCCACATATTTTTAATTCAATCGGATTAATGGACCGAATAGTAGATTCATTATGGAAATTGTTTTTGTGATCCTTGAGCAGGATACATGCTTCCTTAGGATTTAATTGACTAACTCTATCGCTTTTATGTTTATATGTGATTTATTTACTTTCTGTATTTATTATATCCCTGTCGTTATTTTAGTAATTTGTAATATTTCTTGCGATTAATTTATTATCCTTATTTTAAGTTTTTTTTTTCACAAGAAGTTTCTAACATTATCTGCTTTTATAACGACTTTGTTAAAGTTGTTTATGTTTTGGTCGATGTGGTGTAATTGATTTCTGAAAATTATTCGGTTGGTTGTGCAATTCTAAATCGTTAAATTTATAGAAATAGTCATTTTCGAAGTTAACTATTAGGTCCGTTGTGCGTGCGTTTTTTCGACCTTTGAACCCGTAGGATTCTTTTCAGTCTTGCTGTTCATGTTTACTAAGGAAGCAGTGTGTTCGGAAGAGCATTCGGCGTATTAGTTCATCTGTTCATTTCTTGATGTAATATATATATATATATATATATATATATTTATATATATATATTATTTCATGTATCTACATTAAATTTTATAATGATATACAACATTTTATGTATCAATGTTCAGTATTTACTTCAACAGTGTTCAAAATGAGCAGAGCTAGGTAGTAAGTTATGAAAATATACGTATTAATATAAAGCTACATACAAGCTTTCACGTTTAATTCCCGTAGGGAATCGTAAGGCTAAAATTAATATGAAACGCTGAAGCCTCTGTGTAGCTTAATTTCTATAAATATATTTTCATAACTTACTATATACGTATATATATATATATATATATATATATATATATATATATATATATATATATATATATATAAATAAAGATAGATGAAAAAAGAGGGATAAACATGTACGAATGACAAATTTATTTCAACTTCGATTGTTCAATGCAAGATGTACTCGGTAAAACATGTTTATTATTCTTTCCTTAAGCCAAGGATTTTATCATATATATATATATATATATATATATATATATATATATATATATATATATATATATACCTGATGTTGGGATGTTTTAAGTGAAATTTATAGGTAAACCTTCACCATGTTTATTTTTATTTTGCCGATAAATCCTTGTGAGAGTGTTCTACTACTCGAAAAGCTATGTATTATTTTGTCATGTTCTATTACAAAGTAATGTAATATATTACGTATATATATCAATACTTGAGTATTAGTAATAGTATAAAAATGTATTCATGGCAAGTAAGCTACACAGAAAAATGTATGTTTCATTCACGTGGTTGATCATCAGTCTAATTACATGGATACATTGCAATGAACCAAAGAAACACTATTGAATTCAGTTGATCATTTAATGTCGCAGGTTTTGCAATTTGCAAATGTCTTCCTCAAGTAAGACTTCCGGTTTGTTTTCTGTACACGCATGCGAACTGCGTTGCTCGTTTCCGGTTTGCTATTAACATCGATTGCTTTTTTCACATAGATATTCTCGTTGTCCGCTTCTCAATAATCACTTTATTCCTCCCAATGTTCCGATATTACACGTTTACTTCCATTCATTCTATCAGCGATGATTGACGTTTCGACATTCATGAAGAAAAAAAAATACTTCTTTTCACACTTCGTTGTGTCTATACGTATCGCTTAATTAACATGGCGATTGATTTATAGTCATATTTTATTTGCAGTCATATCCGGGTTAGACGTGTGTATGTGTGTGTGTGTGTGTGTGTGTGTGTGGAAATATTTTCTAATTAAAATAAATATTTTCGGACACATTTATTTTCGGTCAATGATCATAAAATGCAAAATTATAGCGCGCACATTTTCGAATAGAACACAAAATTAATTAATATTTTTTACAATATATATATATATATATATATATATATATATATATAGTAAGCAGTGAAAATATATATGGCAATCAAGCTACACTCTGTGTAGCTTGATTGCCATATATATTTTCACTGCTTACTACCTAGCTCTACTTACGTATCGAGCACTGTTGAAGTAAATACTGAAAACTGATACATAAAAAATTATATCTCCTAATAATATTTTATGTGGATACATGAAGTACTAATATATATATATATATATATATATATATATATATATATATATATATATATATATATATATATAAGTATAAAGGTATACTCAAAAAAGAATAAATGGGAAATACCAGCAGAGTGCTCAATCAAATTAAATTAAGAGCTTAATATTTTGTCTGATTAAAATCTGTATTTATATATATATATATATATATATATATATATATATATATATATATATATATATATAATAGGAAAGGAAAGATGAAGGTAATCCGACGTAATGGGAAATGAAAAAGTAAAACCAAAAAGGATGTTTTTTTTATATATTCATCAACGTTTCGTCTTTATTTGTAAGACTTCCTCAGGGTGATGATTTTAAGAAAAATGTCAGCAAGTACGTGAAAATATTGGGTTGACATAGAAAATATTGGGTTGATGAGAAAAAGTAGTAGCCATTACTAGTTGCGCAAGACCGAGGTCCATGCTAAGTGAAGTCAGTAGCATGGAATGAAATTAATGAGGATGGTCTGAGTGAAAAAGTGGAGGGGGTGAAAGAGGAGGGGATGGAGGAGGCTCTGTGATTTTGGTATGTGGGTAATGTCATGGTTTTAGAAAAGATTTGAAAAATGAAGGTGGTTTGAAAGTGGGAGGGTGGATAAGAGTGTGAGAGAAGTAGTCGAAAGGGTAAAATGGGTGAGGGGAGAGAGGAGATTTTGTTGTAGTTAGGTGTGAACTTTTTAGAGGAAATTGCTTTAAGTTCACACACAAGTGTAGGTAGTAGCTCAATTGTGTATAATACGACTAGAGCTCAAAATAAAACAATCATTTCAAAATTATTGATTAAACAACACTTTAGTACAAACAATAGTTTCGTGCCCTTTACGAAAACAGACATGTTCTTCATGAACAAACTATCAAAATATTTTCCAAAAGGCTCGATCAGTGTACATTTTCTATCCAACGCAATCAAGCCAATGAAAAAAATTACAAACGTCAACATTTGAAAGTTATTCATTTAACTTATGTATCCTTTTTAAAATTTTCACTCAGACTAAAGGGACATTCGCTTTTAAGTTTTTTATTGATTTTTTCTTTTTCGATATTATTATTATATTTAGTATTATATATTATTATTATTACTACTTTTATTTATTATTATTTTAAATACAGTTAAGGAAATTGTGTATCGACTCAAATAACCTTCAAGTTTCATATAAAATTCAAAGAAATAGCCTTAAGCGCCGCATTGCTTATTTTTTTACATTTTCTATGAATAGAGATTTTGTTTGTCTGTCTGTCCGTCATTCACATTTTTTTAATACGTAATGAATATATTGCGGAATGTGTTTCTTTTCGAAATATCAGAGTGTTTAACTATCTTTAGAAATGGAGAATTAATAGTACATAATAAATTCCCAACAAATAAAATTGATGCGATGACCGGAAATAGAAAGTGAAACCTTGGGATCCTCATACCTATTTCTACTTTCTGATAAATAGAGATTAAAACATTACCGCAACAAAATAATTATAGCTTTAGCGTGACGTTATATATTTCTGATTTACGTCATGTTTCAAAACATGAATTCAAACATAAGCGATAATAAAAAATAAATAAATGAATGGGTAAACATCATCAATAGCGTTGGAAATTATTTTAACAGTTCAAAACAATTTATTTTACTATTGCAACATATTTACGTAGTTCTTGCACAATTATATTATCCTAGCGTAGCAAAAATATGCAACCTTTGGTCACATATTTTACTAGTTCGGCAAAAGTAGATTTATTTTTGTTTATAATTCACAATTTCTTATTTTTATTACTAATTATCATTACTACTGTTATTTATTATTATTTTCAATACAGTTAAGAAAATGTTGTACCAACTCATCAAGTAAATCAACTTCCGGTTGAAACCGTCTTAATAATAATTAATAATAAAAGTTATTAATGCTGAAATCGTAAACAAAAAGAAATTTTACCAGATATTAAAAAATAAACAATGAAGCAGATAATGCTATTTCTTTTTAATTTTAGGGTATAATAATTATTAATAAAATAATTATTGATAAAATAATTATTAATAAAAATAATTATTGATACTACTAATAAGAACAAGACAAGAAAAGAGAAAAATTAGAACGATACTTAGGTAATTTATATAATAATCAAAGGTTCTTAATATCGTGATTAATACATCATTTAAATAGCATGATAAAATAGGCATTTTAAGTTTAAAAAAAAAAGATACAAAAAATAAAAATCAATAAAAAGAAGAAGAAAATGGAGAAAAATAGAGAAATAAAAATGGACGTGAAGATTTGTGGTGGGTGTTTTTGATGTTTTGTTTTTACTAACAGGTCAATACTTATCAAGGCCCAAAGGTCACACGAGGCCTGATCAGTTTGTCAGGTGGACGGTGAGACAACATCGTTAGGATTAGTAACGATAGTCAGAATTTGATTATTTAAGAGAACGGCTCAACAAGAATGTGTTTACAGTTGAGGTCGGCTGGGAAGTAGTCTCATGATATTGTGTTATACAGACGGTCAGTTCAAGGGAAGAAACTTTGTTCACGGAAGTTCAGTTTAATTTTAGGTACACAGATAGGGAAAGATGAATTATTGGCAGTGGTTGTTTTTGTTGTGAATGTTTTATAGGGAGGGGGATAGATTGGAGCTCAGTAGACCACCTATTATGTGAATGATGATAGAGCAGAGAAAGACTAGCAACTTCTCTTCCGTGAGAAAAAGGCTTTATGGAAGAGAAGAGGACATCTCATACAAGATACAAGGAATAAACAATGAAAGAGAGTAACAAAGTAAAAAGAGGAAGTTGACAAAAGCAGAAAAAAGGGGGAAAATAAAAAAAGGAAGAAGATATGAGAACAAAAGAGAACGAAGGAAAAATAGAAACAAAAAGAAGGCAATATTTTCAAATGAATATTAGAGTGAAAGAGAGAGAAGAGAATGAGAAAAAAAGAAAATGAAGGTAAAAAAAGAAAAGAGAAGAGAAGGAAAGAGAGAAAAGTGTAAGAGCAAGACTGAATGAAAGAAAGAAGATTTCTTTAACTAATGAGAAGCCAATAACCAAGGCTAAAAGAAACGCAAGGCTAAGGCTTAATCCGATAGGTAGATTGGCATGTAAATGACATAAAGATAAGGAAACGAATAAAATTTAATAACTTATGAAGACGGTTTATGACAAGTGATTGCTTACATAAGATGTTAAGATGGCACAGTTGTAGCCATTAGAAAAATAACTTGCGACAATGTGTTACACAGATGTTTGGTTTTTGGAAAGACACTTTGTTCATGGAAATTCCATTTGATGCTAGGTACACGGGGACCCAGGAACGAAAAAAAGGAAAGTTCTTTGCAGTGGTGGTAGGTGGACGAGTTTTTGCTGTGAAATCTTTACAACACAGAAGCAGATACTGAAGCTTAGTCGAGCACCTTCCGTGGAAATAGAGACAGAGTAGAGAAAGACTAATACCGTAAGGGAACAGAAGATTACAACCCCACAAGCCTGAAAATGCGATTTGGAATTCTCCTAAGGCAATAAAGTGTTGTGAGCGGCCTCTCCCCATAAAGACTCTGACCAACATATGCACAGGCTAGGAGTTTATATTTGGAACACTATTCCCAATGACCAGAGAACATAGGCTAGCATCAGATGATAAAACTTACATGTGATTTAGATTAACCTTAGAGCACAGCGTTAGTTACGTACATTTCTTATACCGTTCTTCTTCGACCCATTACTCTACTCTGCTTAACTTTGCTTCTGAAAGCATAAGTATAGCATTCTCACTTGACTCGAGTGCCCAAATACATGTATTTGGGGATTTCAATGTACATCAGCATGACTGGCTTGGATTTTCCAGCTATACAGACGCAGCTGGTAACTACACCTATATTGTCTCCATAGTACATTCACTCTCACAGACTGTCACTCTCCCGACACATCTTCCTGATTGTGTGGACCAGCAAGTCTAATTTGCCGACCTTTTCTTGACCTTACTGCCCCAGGCTTGTGGGACGAATGCCCGTAGCCCGCTCACGAATGCTGCTAACCTTGCTGAGACGTTGACTAAAACAACGAGATACTAATAGCGGACTGAGTGGAAATCCATTAGAGATCACCTAAGAGACGCCCCATATAGTGAAATATTTTCTCTTCCTGCTGATCAGTGCGCAAATGAGTTAACCGAAGGGAGCAATGCAGCCATTAGAGCGCATGTCCTCAGTCGAAAGTTCTTGGACAAGCACCATTCACCACAATGGTTCACCTCAAACTGTGCAGCTTCTATTGCTCAAAGGCAGCAAGCATTACAACAATTCAATCGGCACAAGTCAACTACAAATGGACAGAAACTTATATTGTCGAAAAATAATTGTAAGACAGTAATAGAGTAAACAAAAAGAAGTTATAAAGAGATGTCCAGAAAACGCATTGAGTCACAGAAACTAGATACTCGTGATTTCTGGAAAATCTTCAATAATGTAGTGAATAATGCGAAACTAAGAATTGCCCCGATATCCAACTACAATGATGTCGTTTGCAGGGCAGCTGACAAGGCTAGAGTATTTGGCAGCGTTTCGCTTGAAACTCCACTTTGGAATCAACAAACCACTCTCTCAAATTGGACATTGCGGACTGAAGCATCAATTGATGACCTGGCCATCACCCCATCTAATGTCCGGGACATCATAAAAAACCTTGACACCTCCAAATCATGTGGGTCTGATCTTACACAAGTAATAGTAATAAAGAAATTACACAAGTAATAGTAATAAAGAAAGGTTCTGCTGAACTGGCTACTGTTCTCTCAAAACTCTACACCAATATCCTTGTCGAATCTTGCTTCTCTGATAGCTAGAAAAATGAGTCTGTGTTATCAGTCTTCTGGAGATAGAACTCACCTTCAGAATTACCGCCCCATCAGTCTACTCCCGCTCTTCGCTAAAATCTTTGAATTCTTAATCAATCTACCTATAGTATGTAACCTTGTTTATGCTAAACTACTTTCTGACCATCAGTATGGATTTAGACAAGCACGGTCTACTGCGGACATCGTAATGGTCATCTCTGAACGCATATACCATACACTAGACAAGCTAGGTGACACTATAGCGGTAGCACTTGGTATACCCAAAGCCTTTGACACGGTCTAGTATAAAGGAGTTCTCATGAGAATTAATTCAGATAGTATTACTGGATGAATAGTCTATATAGTTAGATCCTTCCTATCTAACAGAAATATCCAGGTTGTGCTCGATGGCCGTTCATTCAAACAACATGACATAAATGCAGGTGTACCCCAGGGATCGATCTTTGCACCTTTATTGTTCCTGATTTTCATAAACGACATTTCTGAGATGGATATATTTGCTGACGACACCACGCTCTACTCTTGTCATGTGGAAAAAACAGACGCGCACATATCCGAGGGAATGGCTGAGTCCTTAGAAAGTGACATTCAGTCAGTAGTGGAATGGGGTCATAAATGGATAATCCCATTAAATGCTAATAAAGTAAATCTCCTTTCCTTCAATAACCACAAGAAACCTCTTCAACCACCGATTGCCATTGCCAATAACATCTTACTTGAGAGTCCAATGTTCAAGCTCTCTGCCAAACATTCACAGGTACCATCAATTGGAACAAATACATATGAGACATTTTCTAGGCTGCTGCAAAGAAAGTTGGCTCCCTCTACCGTGCTATTTTATATGTCTACAAATCCACCATCCGTCCCTGCATGGGGTATTGTTGTCACATCTGGGCTGATGAACAATCAACTAGTCACTCCCTCTTAGACAAGGTCAAAAAAAGAGTCTCTAATTTGATAGGTCCCTGACTATCCACAAAGCTCCAGCCCCTGTCCCATCGCAGCAATGTTGCATCTTTATGTTTGTTTTACAAGTACTTCAATAAAATGTGCTCCGATGAACTTGCTGCCCTGGTGCCGCCGCGACGTAAATACACTCGACCACCCCGACAATCAGCGTAATCCCATCTATTCACTGTTGAGAGCCCAAGATGCCGGAGAACCTTCTACTCCAATAGCTATTTCCTCCAGCTGCCGGCATTTTGAACTCTCTTCATGCACCCTGTTTCCTCAACTGTGCCGACATGCAGAAATTGAAAACTAATGTGAACAAACATCTTACTGCACAGTTCCTAATTTAGGATTATCCCCAAACTTTCACCGTGATGCTCATTAGCCCCTTGTGTCTACAGTGGCAACTTTCCTTGTTTGGGGTGAACAAAGTTTTTAAAAATTAGTTGGCAACAGTGCAACATTTAAGGACGTCTCTGACTCTTATACAGATACATGATTGCAGTAGAATATTTCAAACATTTTTCTAGCAACATAATCAACAGATTGGATATGCCCCCAATTATAACTCTGAGGGTAAAGTTAGTCGAGCAGAGAATCATTCATTTCAACTAGAGAGAAATCTGGATGTTTGTGGTGACAGAAGAGAGGCTTGATTTCGTAAACCATATCAAATGACAGACAGTAGAAAAATGAATATTAGAGTGTAATATCTCTCTCTCTCTCTCTCTGTCTATATATATATATATATATATATATGTGTGTGTGTGGGGAGTATATTACACTTTAATACTCCTTTGTCTGATACATATATATATTATATGTATATATACACATACACACACACACATATATATATATATATATATATATATATATATATATATATATATATATATATATATGATTATCTTATTTAGTGTTAGTTTTGCGTATTTTTGCCTGACTGTTGTTTCGTCTTTCTGCTTTTTTGCTTTGAATCAGTATTCTTATATTTATATTATTTAATTAAGGAATCTGATGCAAAGCTCAGAAAAGTGAAAGACTATATTTTTGTTTGGTTGTGAAACGTTCGTAAGACGGAAAACAATCTAAACATTACCCGAAAGAAAAACATAAATAAAAAATATGTCCTTGTATGCAGACGTGCATAGGGTCACCATAGGTACCATGGACATGCTGGGTGTCCTATATTTTCATTTACTTATATACTCCCGTGTCGCCGTTGTCAACCAGTGCCTTTGATCGTCAGTAGATAAAACACTCGAACGCTTAAGTTGGTTCATGAGAAAGGTTTATTTGAAAAGAGAGACAGTAACAGAAAACATCAGAGTGTACGCGTGAGAGAGAGAGAGAGAAATACAGACAGATAGATCGTTAACCTCGTTATGCTTAACTACATTGTGCGCGCCTTTCGCTTTGAAGTCACTTCTGTCTTTTCAGGTTTCACTCAAACTTTTCAATCCAAACATAGCCTTCGCTATCTAACACCACAAGGGGTTTATAAACTATAAATATACCGAAACGTATTTCAATAACTGCCACATTACTTAGATCCCCTGCTTACCTAATCAATCTGAGTACAGCCTTGAGTCCCAACCAGAAAACTTAATATTATAAAATGTTAAAAAGTAAAAAAAACATAATATAGACTGCAGCAAACGACATAGGATTCCACATTTAATCCTGGGCAAAGTAGGACACAAAGTATAATTGTAGAAAGATGAAGGAGAAATAAGAGAAAAACAAAAATGAAATAAAAAAAGTAGAAAAAAGAAAATAAACGATATAATCTTTATGATTATATTGTTTAGAAAAGAAAAAGGAAAAAACGAAAACAGAAGAAATAAAATGAGAGAAAGAACAAAATGAAAGAAACAATGAAAAGAGAAAAGACGAAAGAAAGAATGAATGATTGTCGATAAGAAAGAAAGAATGCAAAAAAGACTGAATGAAGGAAGGAAATGAAAAATATATCTCGAGATAGATTAATATATTGTATGTTTGATATATGGCTTGACCTCTGCGGTGTTTTCACACAAAGCAAATGGATTAGGAAAATTGATATCGAACAAAACATTATGTCTATTTTATCGTTGTTCAAAGAAGTGAAGGGGGTCAGAGTCGTTGTGGGATATTCGGTAAGAAGAATGGCGATGAGATTAATTTGAAATCCGGGGAAAGACGAATCCAACAAGATTAAGCGGATTTGCAAACGAAACGCTGACCGAGAAGAACATTTTATTCACCTTTTATGACAAGTTTCCATTGTTTCTGGCGATTCGAACTTGTAATCGCTCTTCATTCTTTATCTTGAAAAGGACAATAATTATTTAGATTTCGAAGATTTAAAAACAATTTTTCGCCTGAGTGTCAGTCCAATTACCTCATCGGATTCACATTCGTTTTCGTGCATCGCTAATCTTTCTTCTAATAGATCTATACTAATGTAAACCTCCGTCAGAAATGACGGAATGAATTATACTTCGCCAGTGTTTGCACTTGCTATTTATCTAGACATATTATAACAATATTCATATTAAATAATAGAATTGCGGCAGTAATTTAAGTTTTCGTATATAAATTATTATTATTATCATCTCTTCTTGTTCTTTCGTGTGAATCAGATGATTCTGGTGTTGGCATTAGTTTCCCCGATGTTTTTCTAGTTAGAAATCTTTTTGGAAAGACATCGGATACTTACGGGAAGGAACACGAGATGGTTGCCAACATCCCTAAGTGAAAGTGGTACTGTGGAACCGACTGGATTCGAACTTGGAACACCCAAGTCTTCATTCCGTATCGTTATCCACTTAACCACTGTCTCCTCTTATTATGATCGTTAACTTTTTATGATCAAGTGACGGATTTCTGTCCTATTCATTTTAGGCAGCGAGGTAAGTCTGAGGTGGTTGCCTGACTTGCTATTTGCTTTCTCACTTTTTCTCATTAGCTTCAGTTATTTCGTCCGGGGGTTAGAAAGAGACAGGTGTTTTACTCGCTACTTTTTTTGGGGCCTGATAGAATGAAAATAAGTATATTTATTATACATAAGTACTAAACATCACAGTGTGTGTTGGGTGTACCGGGGTATCATTGATGTGGAAATGACGGGGCTAAGGTAGAAACCGGCTTATAGTGGCAGACCGATTCTTCAGCACGGTTCAGAAAGCGACAGTCTGACACTATAAGCCGGTTTCTAGTGAAGACCAACCATGGCTAGATTAATTAAAGCCGGTACCCCCAGCATACACTGAAATGTATAGGTTTTAAATAAAATACTCTCATCTTTCTATCGCTCTCTGTCTCTCTCTCTCTTTCTTTCTCTCTCTCTCTCTCTCTCTCTATCTCTCTCTCTCTCTCTCTCTCTCTCTATATATATATATATATATATATATATATATATATATATATATAGAGAGAGAGAGAGAGAGAGAGAGAGAGAGAGAAAGATAGAGAGGAGTCTCATGTTAGATTCATAATATTGAGACACTGTTTGATCATTTAATAAATGAAAAACTTATTACTATAATAGAATATGTTTAAAAATGTAGTTTAGTTATGATATTCGAAAAGTAAATCTTAATTTTGTTGATTTTGTTATTTCAAATGAAATAATTTAATTCAAATTAACAATCATAAGACACGTTTTTAGCCACCGATTGCCATGGCGTATAGCACTCTACTTGAGAGCCCATCATTCAAATACCTCTGTTTAACATTCATAGGTAACATGAATTGGAACAAATACAGAGACAACATTACCAAGACTGCTGCACGGAAGGTGGGCTCCCTCTACCGAGCTTGATAACTACTCACACCTGCCAGTATCCTATATCTCTACCAAGCCACGATTCTGCCCATATATGGAGTATTTTTATAACATCTCAGCTGGTGCACCAACAGCTACCCTTCTCTCTTAGACAGGGTCCAAAAAAGAGCCTCTAATCTAATAGGTCCCACACTATCTACCAAGCTCCAGCCCCTGTCTCATCGCCGCAATGTTGCATACATGTGTTTTTTTACAAGTACTTTAATGGAATGTGCTCTGATGAAATTGCTGAACTGGTGCCCCCTCGATGTAAATACCCTCGACCGACCCGTCAGTTAGCAAAATTAAACCCCTTCACAGTAGAGGTACCCAGATGCCGGAGGGTTTTCTACTTTAATAGCTGATTTTGTTTGAACTGCTAGACTTTAGAATTCATTGTCTATCTCTTGTTTCCCTGACTGTACGATTATGCAGAAGTTCAAATGTAATGTGAACAGCAACATCACTTAGGATGCCCCTGTAAGTATGGCTTTTACTCTTCAGTAGTCCCTACATATAAGTGGAAATTGCTTTGTTTAGGGCGAAGGAAAGTTTGTTTTAAATAAAATAGGTTACCTAAATTCAGTAAATAAAGAATTCTCATCGCACTACATGTGATCGGGTGACCATCATGGTATCATTTGAAGTCTGTGTTCGTCTTTGTTATGTCTTCCTCCTGTCCAGAATTGAGTAGGTATCCGATTCTAGATTAGGCCATGCGTCTGGATAGCTGGAATGAAAAGGCTATTTTATCCTAATGAATTTACAATGTCGTATTATTAAAAATTAATAACTTTTATACGTTGCATTTATTATTTCTTCAGATTTTTAAACTTGAAAGTGACAGTGTAACAATATGTATGGTTACGTGAATGCGAGTTTCATGGCTAAGAAACGAATAGTAACGTAGCGAACAGGAAGTAGCATTCCGGAAGTTATTTTGTATAGTGAGATGTGGCAAAAACACACTAGTAACTCTCTTTGGTTCTGTCTGCGATACAAGACTTACGTGTTTTCAGAGGACTTCTCCGGCTCCAAAGGAGGCGCGTTTGTAGAAGACTCATCATTCGTAACTCTCGGAATTCAAAAAAGAAAAATCTAATAAACATTTTTAAAACCCCAAATAATAATATGTGCTGTTATTAAACATTGCTTCCTAATGTGAAGAGAGACGCTTTTCTACAACTCTTACTGAGAACACCAGCCGTCACAAGCAACGATACACAAAACGTGTCGGCAATATCTATTTACATGTCAAAAATTCGTCTGCTGTGTTCAAGATGACTTTTTGGGGTCGTGATTGCTCTTAAATGCGATTAGCAGCAAACATTATTGGATCTCAACAAAATGACTTGTTTAGTAATTAAACAACTAACTGACACAACTGAGATTGAATCCAACTGCCACAGTGGATAGTCCGACTATGTCTGCCCAAGAAGCCATGACTTAACCCCCTGGTGGGCAGTCAGATTGTGCTTGTGTCATTCTCTAAAATCTGGCTTCATATAGACATTATCATCCGTGTGTAATTATCACTCCAAAAAGCGTCAGTGTCTCTTGAAGTTCCAACTGATTTAGAAGAAATCAAGAAATAGGTGTACCCTTGGCAATGGATTGAAGTTTGGATATTAAAATATATCATAGTGCGACATATCCATCTGAAGTAGACATTACTTTTCCTAAAAAGAATCATGTCTTATTTCTGGGGGCGTCGCTTCAGGGTGATATTTTCTGAAGATAGAAAAAGCCGAAGGTATACCCTTGAATACAAACTGAGCTCCTAAATATACACATGCGTACGACGCGAAGTGCACTATTTTCACGTTTTTACTCTGAAAATATATTTTATTCTTATCGCTTTCCACCCGAAGTTTTATGCTGAGGGATATATTCAATTCTTAATACTTTTTGATTACCAAGAATGTTGGAAATTTAAGATATATATAAATATATATATTTTAAATATCAGTCGATTACGATATTTTTATGCAAAATATTTTTTTTACAAACTGTTGTTGATGGATCGACATTTTTTTCTTTTCATTTTCGTAGACTCTATATAGATTGTATATTGATTCTCGACATGCTCCTTTCTTTATTCAAATTCATTAAAATATTATAAGAAATATATATTTGTGTTGATGAACCATTGATTGTCTAAAAAATCATTTTACACTTGTTTAGTTAAAAAGAATCTTGAATGCTCACTATCAAGAGTCAACCATGACTGATTCCACAAGGACACGTTATTTCTTTGTGAATAATGAAACACTTTAGAAATATTGGATAAGGGTTTCGATTTCTTCTGGTGTGATATGAAGACCGAGACAGATTATCTCAAATGTATTTTTCCTGGTCATTCTCTGCTTCAAGTTTGGAAATGTAGACTTTTCTCTTCATATTCTACTTAGAGTTGAACGTGACTGGATTGTTGGTCCAACGTATTAGGCATCCATTAAAAGATACTTATATCAAAATATATGTAGTTCGTTATTTTATCAGCTACATGCTTCAGGCAGAGACAGAGATCATTAATTACGGGTAGTCTTTAAACCCTTACGTATTTTCACGTTTATTTCTATCGCACTCCAGCGTAACTAACTGTCTTCTTAAAAAAAAACTTTCAACAAACCTCTTAGCATGCTAATTCCTGTCATTTCCGGTTGAGACTTTCTGCATGCATCCCATTTGTACATTAAACTCTTTAAAATCGCAAATCCAGTCCCTGCCATTTCCGATGTCAGCTCTCATGTGTTAGATATATCAAGTCTTCCCTTAATTAACAACAATACAAATGTGTTGATATACACAATCTGTAACATAAATTGCTTGAATAATTTATTTCGTTTTAAAGAAATTATCAATCTTAGTCTTAACAAATGTACACATTTCAGCCTAAATTGTAATGTTCAGTAGATAAAATAGTTACATATTATGATAAACAGGTAATTTTAAGAAATAAATAGTTTAGTATTTCTTTCAAACAAATATAGTTACATATGATGATAGACAGGTAATTTTAAGAAATAAATAGTTTAGTATTTCTTTCAAACAAATATAGTTACATATTATGATAGACAGGTAATTTTAAGAAATAAATAGTTTAGTATTTCTTTCAAACAAATATAGTTACATATTATGATAGACAGGCAATTTTAAGAAATAAATAGTTTAGTATTTCTTTAAAACAAATATAGTTACATATTGTGATAGACAGGTAATTTTAAGAAATAAATAGTTTAGTATTTCTTTAAAACAAATATAGTTACATATTATGATAGACAGGTAATTTTAAGAAATAAATAGTTTAGTATTTCTTTAAAACAAATATAGTTACATATTATGATAGACAGGCAATTTTAAGAAATAAATAGTTTAGTATTTCTTTAAAACAAATATAGTTACATATTATGATAGACAGGTAATTTTAAGAAATAAATAGTTTAGTATTTCTTTAAAACAAATATAGTTACATATTATGATAGACAGGCAATTTTAAGAAATAAATAGTTTAGTATTTCTTTAAAACAAATATAGTTACATATTATGATAGACAGGCAATTTTAAGAAATAAATAGTTTAGTATTTCTTTCAAACAAATATAGTTACATATTATGATTCACAGGTAATTTTCAGAAATAAATAGTTTAGTATTTCTTTCAAACAAATATAGTTACATATTATGATTCGCAGGTAATTTTAAGAAGCAAATAGTTTAGTATTTCTTTCAAACAAATATAGTTACATATTATGATAGACAGGCAATTTTAAGAAATAAATAGTTTAGTATTTCTTTCAAACAAATATAGTTACATATTATGATAGACAGGCAATTTTAAGAAATAAATAGTTTAGTATTTCTTTCAAACAAATATAGTTACATATTATGATTCACGGGTAATTTTAAGAAATAAATAGTTTAGTATTTCTTTCAAACAAATATAGTTACATATTATGATTCGCAGGTAATTTTAAGAAATAAATAGTTTAGTATTTCTTTCAAACAAATATAGTTACATATTATGATAGACAGGTAATTTTAAGAAATAAATAGTTTAGTATTTCTTTCAAACAAATATAATTACATATTATGATAGACAGGCAATTTTAAGAAATAAATAGTTTAGTATTTCTTTAAAACAAATATAGTTACATATTATGATAGACAGGTAATTTTAAGAAATAAATAGTTTAGTATTTCTTTAAAACAAATATAGTTACATATTATGATTCACAGGTAATTTTAAGAAATAAATAGTTTAGTATTTCTTTCAAACAAATATAGTTACATATTATGATAGACAGGCAATTTTAAGAAATAAATAGTTTAGTATTTCTTTAAAACAAATATAGTTACATATTATGATAGACAGGCAATTTTAAGAAATAAATAGTTTAGTATTTCTTTAAAACAAATATAGTTACATATTATGATTCACGGGTAATTTTAAGAAATAAATAGTTTAGTATTTCTTTCAAACAAATATAGTTACATATTATGATGCGCAGGTAATTTTAAGAAATAAATAGTTTAGTATTTCTTTCAAACAAATATAGTTACATATTATGATAGACAGGTAATTTTAAGAAATAAATAGTTTAGTATTTCTTTCAAACAAATATAATTACATATTATAATAGACAGGCAATTTTAAGAAATAAATAGTTTAGTATTTCTTTAAAACAAATATAGTTACATATTATGATAGACAGGTAATTTTAAGAAATGAATAGTTTAGTATTTCTTTCAAACAAATATAATTACATATTATGATAGACAGGCAATTTTAAGAAATAAATAGTTTAGTATTTCTTTAAAACAAATATAGTTACATATTATGATTCACAGGTAATATTAAGAAATAAATAGTTTAGTATTTCTTTCAAACAAATATAGTTACATATTATGATAGACAGGCAATTTTAAGAAATAAATAGTTTAGTATTTCTTTCAAACAAATATAGTTACATATTATGATTCACAGGTAATTTTAAGAAATAAATAGTTTAGTATTTTTTTCAAACAAATATAGTTACATATTATGATAGACAGGTAATTTTAAGAAATAAATAGTTTAGTATTTCTTTCAAACAAATGTAGTTACATATTATGATAGACAGGTAATTTTAAGAAATAAATAGTTTAGTATTTCTTTCAAACAAATATAGTTACATATGATGATAGACAGGTAATTTTAAGAAATAAATAGTTTAGTATTTTTTTCAAACAAATATAGTTACATATTATGATAGACAGGTAATTTTAAGAAATAAATAGTTTAGTATTTCTTTCAAACAAATATAGTTACATATTATGATAGACAGGTAATTTTAAGAAATAAATAGTTTAGTATTTCTTTCAAACAAATATAGTTACATATTATGATAGACAGGTAATTTTAAGAAATAAATAGTTTAGTATTTCTTTCAAACAAATATAGTTACATATTATGATAGACAGGCAATTTTAAGAAATAAATAGTTAAGTATTTCTTTCAAACAAATATAGTTACATATTTACTACCGAAATAGATCCTTAATATAATCTTTAACAAAAATCAGCGGTGAAGTGTCAGTTTGGAAAGGATTAAGTCACTTATTACGTAGTTGTCTCGAATTCGTATTCTAATTCTGATCAAAATCCATTTGATTCTAGAAAATATCTCAAATTCAGAGTTAAAGCTTAAGCGGTCTTACGAAGAAATCAACATCCAGGGAATATTGCTTAATTGTAAGTATCTAATGAATATTGATGAAATTCAATGATAATATGATATATTTGAATTTTCAAATAGAATGTTGTGCCTATATTATACCCCCTAACCCATTTAAAATACTCTAAATAAACAAAAAATTGGGGAATATAAATTAATTTGTATCTAACAACAATTGTTAAAATTTCACAAAATCGTAGGCATCTGAATTTTCACGAAGGGCTCCAACCCCGTGTTTATCCGTTGTATATAAAACTAAAAATATATGCCACATTGAGATTCCTTACAGCAAGTAGCTGTGTTCCAAAATTCATAATGATCGTTTCATTAGTTTAGGATTTAATCTTGTACATACAAATATATGAACATATAAAGATAACGACCTTTATATGGATAGAAATATACAGATACCTTACTTGAGGTGTTCAATATACAAATATCAGTATATATATATATATATATATATATATATATATATATATTACTATTTCATGTATCCACATAAGACTTTATAAAGAGATATATCTTTTTATGTATCAATTTTACTTCAACAGTGCTCGATACGTAAGTAGAGCTAGGTAGTAAGTTATGAAAATATATTTATGGCAATTAAGCTACATAGAGGCTCCCGCGTATCATCCCCGGGAAGAATCTTCAGGCTAAAATGCATGTTATGGAAATATATTTATGGCAATTAAGCTACACAAAGGCTCCTGCGTTTCATTCCCGTGGGGAATCTAAGTGAGGCTACCAACATTTGTAAAAAAATGTTTTCAACCATTGTTTGTTATTTTATTATTTTATAATTTTATAATTTGGTGATTTTAAAACAAGTTTCGAGCTTTTCTTGCTTGCTTTCTTCAGATATATAGTCTATTTGAAAAAAAGTTTTATGTTTCTGCGCATGTGCGCGCGTATTTGTGTGTGTGCGTGCTTGAGTGTATGTGTTGTCATCGTTTTTGCTTCTCTGGTTCAAAGTTATTTGTTTTCTTTTAGTATGTGTGATTTTGACTTTTATCTTTCCGGTCATATTCGTGTGTGGTGGTTGAGTACACTTTGTTCAGAATGCTTAAAGTTGGTTTTCAAATTTTATTACTTTGTCGGCACTCTGTCTGTCTGCGTGTGTGTGTGTGTGTGTGTGTGACTAGATATGGTTCGCAGCCCGCGCGTGCACATGTGCGTCTGCCTCCGTCCATGCATACATACACTCACACACACATACATACACAGACACACGCGCACACATCTACATATACACATATATATCTACATATATATATATGCACATATACACACATGTATATATATATATATGTATATGTATATATATATATGTATGTATATATATATTAATAGATAAGTAGGTGGATAGATAGATAGAGTAGAATTGTATGGATCGTGTATGGATCGATAGACAGACAGATAAGTAGATAGATAGATAGATAGATAAGTAGATAGATAGATATATACATAGCTAGCTAGCTAGCTAGATAGATAGATAGATAGATAGGTAGAAGAGTAGATTGATAGATACATAAGTAGATAGATAGATGGATATAAATACAGATAGGTAGATAGAAAGGTAGATAGATAGATAGACAAATGGGTAGATATATGGATGGATAGGTAGATGGATTGATAGATAAATAGATAGATAGGATAGGATTGATAGGTGTATAGATCGATAGACAGACAGACAAGTATATATATATATATATATATATATATATATATAGATAGATAGATAGATTGATAGATAAGTAGGTAAGTAGATAAGTAGATGGATGGATAGGCAAATAGGTAGATATATGGATGGATCGTTAGATAGATAGATGGATAGATAGATAGATAAATGATGAATTGACAGACAGATTCGTAGACAGACACACACGCGCGCCCACATCAATTTTTGCATGTATGTATGTGCATACATACACACACACGCACGTGTGCCACCTATCCGTTCTATGTACGTGGATGCTCATATGCACATGCGTGTTCATCCCGTCTATACATGTGTGCAGCTTCGTTTTTATCTGTATGTAGATGTGTGTTGTCCGCATGTTGTCTGATTTGTTTTATGTTTCGTTCAATGCTGAATTGAATTTGGATATAGATTTTTTTCTTGTGTTGAAGATATGAGTAATTTTGGGTTTGGAAGATGGGCATTATTTGGAATTTGCCTCTGCTGCATGAGTGCACATGTTAAGAGACAACAAATGTTCTATTTTCTTAGAATTGTATGTTGCTTTAATGTAAAGCAACTCCATTATTAAGTGTTTTGATGGCGCTTATATAAGATTCGTTGGAGGTTATGCACTATTGTCCATCGATAACATTTTGGAGGTGAAGTTTATATCTTTTTTGTTGTGAATGTTTGTGTTGGGTTTTTGAATGTGTATGAGTTCCCTTTCTATCGTTACAACCCCTACATGTTTCCTTGTGTTATGTGTTGATTGAGTTTGGATGAGGTTAAAATTTGTTTGAGGTTTTTTGATTGGCGTTTGCTTTTTATTATTTTTGTTGTTTTTAATATGTTACTTAGTTTGTAGTTTTGGTTGAGTAGGGTTAGGTTTCTTGTTATTTCTGTAAACAGTTCTGGACTGTTTTTTTAGTGTAGAGACGTATGCAAATATATGATCTTTTTTTTCGTTTTTTTTGTGTGATTCGAACGAAGGTCCATACATGTATAGACGGAAACCCATGTGCATATAAGCATCCGCATAGATAGAACGGATGTCATGTCATAAGATTTAAAGACCAATTTTAAGCATTCTGAACAAAGTGTAATCAACCACCACACACGAAGGTGACCAGAAAGATAGAAGTCAAAATCACACGTACTTAAAATTAACAAATAAATTTGACCCAGAGAAGTAAAAAGTATGAAAATAAATACATGCACGCACGCACACATACCCACACACGCGCGCACATGCGCGAAAACATCAAACTGTTAAAAATGAAACATTTTTCAAATGGAGAATATATCTGAAGAGAGCAAGCAAGAAAAGCTCGAAACGCGTTATAAAATCACAAAATTATGAAACGATAAAATAATAAAATAACAAACAATGGTTGAAAAAAGTTTTTTATAAATGTTGATAGAGTCACTTTTAAAATATACATTTTTCACTCGTAGGAACTACACTAATGTTGACTTAATCTCTCTCTCTCTCTCTCTCTCTATATATATATATATATATATATATATATATATATATATGTGTGTGTGTGTATGTATATGTATATATATATATCTCTCTATATATATATCTATATATATATATATATATATATATATATATATATATATATATATATATATATATATATATATAAGATAAGTCGATTAAAAATAATTAGATTTGCATTTAGATGCAAATCAAAATCATTCGTAGTTCAAAGCAAGGGCAAATAATGAATAATAATAATTCACTATTACTCTCCTTCGTTCCTTAAGCCGGCTTTTCAAAGAAATTAAAATTCTTATCATCAGAGGAAAGTTTTTGATTGATAAGTTGACATATAAAAAAAGTTTAGAAAAAGTTTTTAAAAAATTAATAAAATTCTAAAAAAAATGTTTACATTGAAGTGGGCATGTTCCAGTGTGAAAAAAAGTCACTAAAAAGGAGCCCAAGACGGTATATGAAGGTCGAACAATTGGCAAGTCACGAAGAATCCATGCAGGAACCCACGACGACGTTTCCAACCAAGTGTGTAGTCTGGAGGATCAAGTGAGATTGGCCATGTTTAGAAAACGTGTTCTTCCTGTTTTCCACGAAAACGTATTCCCAAACAAAAGCAACGACGAAAACTCAATATATATATATATATATATATATATATACATATATATATATATAAACAATATTTGGCTATATTCCGAAGACCAAGATTTTATTAATCTTACTAATCAGCTATGTTCTAAAATTCATAATGATCGGTTAATTAGTATAAGATTGAATCTTGTACATACAAATATTTAAACATATACACATAACTACATTTATATATAGAAAGATTTATTATGACACAAAACTGCATTAGGGGGAGAGGGGCACCATGAACCCTTGTGTTACCCCGACCTCGAGAGGTTGTAGTACCTTTCAGTGTCTCATAATTTGTTAATGGGCTATTTATTTACAAAATATTGCCCTCTTAAAACAAATTAATGTACAAACCGTCGGTATACGAACCATACGTACAGTTCCGATATAAAATGACCTAACAAGTGGTGATATGCCGTACAACGCAACAACCGTACACAATCTACCGGAAACACAGGCTGTCGATTAGTGTCAAACTCTAATCCAATGTGAGAAACGCTGAATTTCAAAGTGTGTAAATTATGATACTCCAAAAAAAGTTAGCCCTCAATCATTAAGATAAGTCTAAAATTATCAGACAACTTACTACGCATGCATTAATTGTTTGTGTATTATGCATTCTAGAAAACAGGATCCACTCTTTCCACCAAATAAGTGATAGCTGTTTTAGAGCGATAATGTGTGATACATAACATATAACTTACATAATGGCAAGTGCCATATAGATTTTCTTCTTCTATGCTAGTTCTCTCAGGCAAGGCTTGTGAGTGGAGTCTACCCTACTATTTAATCCATAGCAGGAGCGAGGACATATGGATTAATACCGTTACCAAGTCTAACAGAACTCAAACCCGACACGTTTGGCCAAGGGCTGCCCCTTTAATCACTACACAACCGCCATTTTTAATTGAATCCCTACAGAATATTCTATGAGCTATGTGCTCTTCGTCATTTGATCTTGAATAAGAATAAACTTAGTAGATCTTTATATAAATTCGATATACGACGTTAAGTCCAAATTTACAGCGAATGCCATCATTCCTATTCAAAACTCGTAATGTCTGTATTTTATGCAGGAAGGAAATCCGAGAAGTCAAAAGATTCGGGCGGAAAGGTCATCGATTGAAAAATTATCTCTGCAAAGTTTTCTTTCCTGAAACTTTGGACATTTCTAATATCCGATGCGGACTCCAGTCTCTCTCTCTCTCTGTCTCTCTCTCGCACTCTTTCTCTCCCTCTCTCGCTCTCTCTCGCACACTCTTTCTCTCCCCCTCTCTCCCTCTCTCTCTCTCTCTTTCTCTTCATCTATCTATCTCCCTCATGCATTATACCGGGATAATGGATGATGTCCCTCTGTTTAGTGAGGCTTGCTTTTGAATACATCCTCGCATTTATACTAGAAGGCGCTAGTCGGTCGGTCTGTCACATTTTAGCTTCCTTAAAAATTTTCTTTGGAATGACAACTCACGTCTGAAATTGCATTGTGTCGGTCCATCAGGGTTAAGTTTGAAATAGTATTTTCGTTGGTTGTTCAACCTTAAGTTTGAAATAGCATTTTCCTTGGTTGTCTTACCTTAAGTTTAAAATAGCATTTTCCTTGGTTGTTCAACCTTTAGTTTGAAATAGCATTTTCCTTGTTTGTTCAACCTTAAGTTTAAAATAGCATTTTCCTTGGTTGTTCAACCATAAGGTTGAAATAGCATTTTCCTTGGTTGTTCAACCTTTAGTTTGAAATAGCATTTTCTTTGGTTGTTCAACCTTTAGTTTGAAATAGTATTTTCCTTGGTTGTTCAACCATAAGTTTGAAATAGCATTTTCCTTGGTTGTTCAAACTTAAGTTTGAAATAGCATTTTCCTTGGTTGTTCAACCTTTAGTTTGAAATAGCATTTTCTTTGGTTGTTCAACCTTTAGTTTGAAATAGCATTTTCCTTGGTTGTTCAACCTTAAGTTTATAATAGAATTTTCCTTGGTTGTTCAACCATAAGGTTGAAATAGCATTTTCCTTGGTTGTTCAACCTTTAGTTTGAAATAGCATTTTCCTTGGTTGTTCAACCTTTAGTTTGAAATAGCATTTTCTTTGGTTGTTCAACCTTAAGTTTGAAACAGCACTATCCTCGCTAAACGCGCAGTTTGAATGGGCGCATCGTAAAAATACCCGTTCATTTTTTTCATGTTGATATCACAGAGTTTAGTATCGTCTTTATCGACATTAGAATCTATTAATTTCAGAGACTGATTCGATACAGAGAGTTTTCCGCGCCAGAAATACACAGCATATGCACACGCGCGTGTACACACAAAAACACACGAATAGACACAGAGAAACCCGCACATAAGTAATCAGTTTTCTATTTGGCAAACTTTTCAGATTCAAACAGATTTTATCGATATTCTCTTTTAAGATTCCCTTACATTTTTAATATGGCTTCCTTCCGTTGCTCTTCTAAGTTCTTATCTCTCTATACACATATTCATTCAAAAGTCATATATGGAAAAATATACACTATATTTATATATATATATATATATATATATATATATATATATATATATATATATATATATATATATATATATATATATATAAAAGAAAATTGTAGTTTGCTTGAAGCATTGCTGGTAAATAGAAATGTAAGTTCGTAATCCGAGGCAGGAGCAATGCGATATAGGTATTAATAAGATTACAAGTTTGAAGCTGAATAATTATACAATAATTTTAAAAAAAAATTATGATGAGAATAATTAATATTGATATCCAATCAGCTTATCTAAACTCATTTTCTGTGAATGTGCCACCAATTCCCTGCGGCATTTCGTCAACAGTTGTGTCCATCTCGCCTTTTCGACCACTCAGTCATATTTTTGATTTCTTTTGATAATGAGAGGTTCCACTCTCGAAAATTAAAGTTTATTCCGGACTTTTTTAAATTGCGTGACAGTAAACCTTTTTTCTATTATCTGTTTTGGTATTTAAACCGTGAAATACTAATAAATTGATTTAAGATTCCATCCATATTTTCTCCTCTCATTTATTTTTCTTCATCTGTTCCACCTACTGATACCTATATCGCATTGCTCTTGCCTCCGATTACGAACTTACATTTATATATATATATATATATATATATATATTGACGATTAAAATTATTTTTTAATCATATTCCAAATAAAGAGCATATACAAATGTATTATAGTAGTTTACTCTGTTTGAAGGCAGTGTTTATTTTAAGTCATACAATGAGACATATTTTTAAGCACTAGATTATCTTCAGAACTAAATTTTCGTAGGTGACCAGAAAAATACAATTCAACAATAATATGAAAGAACGATACAGACTCCACACAAACATTGCATAAACACAAGAATCGACTCATTGAAAATTATTAATTATTACGATTAATTCTACATCACTAATCCAAGAGAGGTTAAAAAAACACAAATATTCTTTATTTTAATTTTCGAAAATATATATATATATATATAGTTGTAGTTCCTGTACGTCTATTTGTTTGTTCGTGACTTCTCGAAGAGTTTTCGAGAACTATCCCATAAACATATATATTCTGAAACAACATTGCACAAAGTACTTCGATAAGTATATTTCATTTTGATCAAAGGGGTACATGATTATTCTGGGGTTTGTGTCCGCACTTGACATCCATTTAAAACATACGACGTTTTATTTTTATGTTATTTCATTTATAATTTGAACATCATAGAAATTAATTGTTAATACAGCGTTTAAAATTCATGAAAATTGACGATTATCTGTGAAAAAGTTCCGAAGTTTTTTTTTGAACCCAACTAATTTCAGACATAAGTCAATTTATTGACACGTTTTCACGCATAATCGCGAATTTCTGTGAATTCCAAGTATAAGAGTTGACATTTTAAACGAGATGAAATAAAAAGACAAAAGAATAAACTAAAATCCAACCTAAAATAACCGAGTGGCCGTCGTTATAGCAGGCCTGTTTACAGGAAAATGACGTCATGCTCTAAAGTAATAAACGAGATCTGTCGAACAGTAAAACTATGGGCATTTTGACTCATTCCTTCACTTAAAAATTCATCAAAATTCAGGAAATCACCAATTTTAATGAACTTTTAAGTGCTTATTAATTAACGATATAATTAACCCATTATTTTATTAGAAATCTTAGTGCAAATGTATTATTTCGTGTAATTTGCGTAGGCTAGACAGGAAACATTAAATTAATACTCAATAATAAAATGGTGTTGTCAGAATTTTGTAAATTTAATAATTAAAAAAATTCTGACAACACCATTTTATTATTGAGTATTAATTTAATGTTTGCTGTCTAGCCTACGCAAATTACACGAAATAATACGATTGCACTAAGATTGAAAATTTTTCTTTGAAAAATAATTTGTCTGATTTAAAACTTATTCTTTAAATAATTAAATTCTTTCCGGATTATTTTGAATATTTAAGTTGATTATTATGACAATCTGGTCTACATCGAATGAGAATATCTCATGGTTTATAAACACAAGAATACAAATCCCTTTATAGAGAGTATTATTTCTTTATATGAACATTTCATTATGATAATTTTAGCTTAATAATATGAGTTTCTCTCATTTCCCCTCTCAAAACTGAATGATGTTTCTTAATGTTTTCTTTAACAAAAAAACACCTTTACTAAAGTTGTATCACAGAGTACTAAGAAAAGCGCATAGATGTATTTTTTATGAAAATAAAAAATCGTTGATGTTAACAATAAAAACATATTTTAAAATATTGTTCTCATATATTACGAAAAAAATCCTCTGAATTCCGAATTAAAACATTGTAATAAATGTATTTATTTAATAAAATATAGTTTCTGACCGAACAACAGTAAAGTTTATTTTTAATACAGTAACATTTTGGCCAAAACATTGTAATAAAATATAGTTTCTAAAATTGACAGTGACTTTTTAAATTTGAAATGTTATAAAACGAGCATAATAATAAAACTATATTTTATCACAATGTTTTAATAAATGTTTGCTTTTTTAACTTAAAAATAAATCAAACATAAAAAATTACGAATAAATTAAAGTAACACAAAATCAATAATTCAAAATAATAGAACATTTATGGAAAAAAGTTGAAATGTGTGTCTTTTTGGGCAAAACGAAGTCTTCATACAATATAGTAAAAAATTGTAATACATTAAAACTCATGTTTTGAGGGGATTTGAATGAAACTTATTAATTAGTCTTACATGGTATATTTTATCTCGAAATTACATTCTAATTTGTTTTTAACTTGAAGTTACAACTTTAATCACGGCCGTCGACATATAATGAAATGTCTTATCTTTGAACGCCATGATGGATTTAAAAATGTATTTCGTTTAAGAAAGGAAATACTTTTGAAAAAATGAACAAGGTAACAATAATTTCCAAGTGAATGAATAACCCTTAGGAGAGTAGCCGTGTTCTTTGTAGTGAATAACGTCAATAAAACAGGAAAAATTTTAATATGATTTCCAAGTGTATAAATAATCCATGCTGTATATGGATCTTGATTAAAGACGCACGCATGCGCATTAGTGCACGGCTTACTTCCTGTCCTGATTGATCGTAGGTCTAAGAACCACGACCAAGTACACCACCAGAAAATATCGGCTCAGTTTTTAGGCCTTCATTATCTTGTAATGTTGACGTTTACTAAGCCCCGCTTATATTTTCATATCCACTTCAGTGATATAAAACAATTGAAGTGATATGCGGATTAAAAACATTATTACTCGAAAACTACCATGGTGTTTGAGGTCTACAATATACAAATATCATTATTTATCTATCTATCTATCTATCTATCTATCTATCTATCTATCTATCTATCTATCTCACTATATATATATATATATATATATATATATATATATATATATATATATATATATAGGATCAAATATAAACCAAAGTAAAAACTTTTAGTAGATGGAACCTATTGTGAAAAGGATTAGCTCAATATACGAGATAGAGCAATTGTAGAGATAGAAGAAAAAGAGTGATAAATATGCGACGATTGTCCACATTTATTTCAAATTTCAATTGTTCAATGCAAGGTGTATTCAGTAATAAACTAGTGTTTATTATTCTTTCCTTAAGCCAAAGCTTTTCAAAGATCGAAATCTTATCATCAGAGGAGAAATAGTAGATGGAAGCTATTGTGAAGAGGATTAGCTCAATATACGAGATAGAGCATTTTTTTTCACTGCGTTTTTTTAACAAAAAATTCTTTAATAATAATTTTTCATATTTTTCAAATATTTGAACTTTGGTTTTTTCGACAGCCAACTTATCCACTTGTATTTCTCCTCTGATGATAAGATTTCGATCTTTGAAAAGCCTTGGCTTAAGGAAAGAAAAATAAACACTAGTTTATTACTGAATACACCTTGCATTGAACAATTGAAATTTGAAATAAATTTGGACAATCGTCGCATATTTATCACTCTTTTTTCTTCTCTCTCTCTCTCTCTCTCTCTCTCTCTCTCTCTCTATATATATATATATATATATATATATATATATATATATATATATATATATATATATAAAAAATATATATATATATGTTAGTAAGGTTTACATGTTTAAAGGTATCAACCGATAATCATGATTTTTTTTAACACAGTGAGTAGACGTTAGATGTGCAAGTGTCGGCTATATTAGGTTTAATTTAATGGTATGCAAAGGAAGTACAAAAAGAATTTCAATCCTTTCGTGAAAATTCAGATGTTTTGTGAAATAATAAAAGTAAAAAATACACTCATATTTTACATCGACTAAAGTGATCTGCATTACTTTGACTTTTGAATGCATAAAGCAGATAGCAATGTTCTATTTAACAATTAATAAATATTCCCCAAATGTCAGTTTTATATCAGTATTTTAAAGGGTTTTAGGAGAGCACAAGATGGGCATAACACTCCATTGAAAAGTTCAAATATATAAAATGTGCATTCAATTTCACCCACAGTGATTAGACTCTAAGTAAGCAAGACTTTTTGAATTTCGATTTTTTTCTTACGTCCTCTGAAATTTACTAGAATCAAAATCATATAATTAATTTCCATTAATTTTATTTATCTTTGAGTATTCTTGACATTGCACTGAGTGACATTTAAAGAAAAAACTGAAAGCGGGGGAAAAACCGGATGAATATTGCTCACATTTCACGAACAATGCAAAACGATTACTGCAAAGTAAAGCAATGTAGAATAGAAAATATATTAATGAAGCGAAGGACATATCTTTTTAGAGCTCTCCGAATAAGTCTAGCTCGGGCAGCTGGTTTTGCCTGCAAAGAAATGGTCTAGGGACAGTTACGCTTACCGCCTGCAAAACACTGAAGTCGTGTTTGGATCGAGCTTTGTGTACAATGCGAAAGCACCCACCAAAGTACGAATCGCCACACACTTTGTAATCATATAAATGCTGACGAATAGACGACTCATGAATTTGTGAGCGTGCGCATGTGTTCTGTAAACACCCGGATGCGCCCGTTAATGAATTTATTTTCCCATCCCGTGACTTGCGAAAACATGCGGGACATGTTTTGCCATTCTGATCTGCACACGATGAAGAGTACGACCCATATAGTCAGCCTCACACTGACATTTTAATTTATTTACTACTCAACCTTTTTGTCGTGTGAGAAGTACATTTTTGTGAAAGAAAGGCAATTCTGGTGCTAAACACCATACGAGTGGTTTTAGATTTTACTTGAATGACTTTTGGACTATTAATTATTCTTCTTCTACAACTCTGAGGTTTTGTCGAATGGTCTTTTGACTATAAAATATGGAATTTTTTCTCTCTCTTTCCCTCCTATCTAATGTTTCCCCCGATTTACTATGCTTCCTCCATATCTTTTAAAACGGTATATATATATATATATATATATATATATATATATATATATATATATATATATATATATATATAAAGATAGATAGACGAAGAGTGATAAACAAGCACGAATGTCCAAATTTATTTCAAACTTCGATTGTTCAATGCAAGGTATATTCTGTATATATATATATATATATATATATATATATATATATATATATATATATATATATATGAATGCCAACGTTAGCAATGATTTTGTTTCATTAATTTCAATGAGATTTTTATCATCAAATACAGTCATATACTTACATTGCATGATACATAAATGGAAAATAATTATAGGTTATATATAAATATTCACACACACACACACATATATATAAATATATATATATATATATATATATTAAAAAGAATCTTTCAGCAGAAATATATACACGAACATCAGAAACACACACACACACACATATATATATATATATATATATATATATATATAGGTAAACGTTATTAAATAACACGGAGCATTTTTGCTTAAGAAGACATTTTCTTATTTTTTCAATTTTCCGAATTGTTCATTTAGTGTTTCGGCTAAATAGGTGTATGTATTTTCGATTTAATCTGTCAAATCATATTCAGGCGGTGTTAGTTTTGGTGTCTTTAAAAATATGTCTTTACTGTTGAGGTTTTTATTATAATAACGGCTAGTAATTTACAACTTAAAAAAGAGCGTCTATAATACTGAGATGTTACATGAGAGCGTGAGTAAGTTCAAAGAGCGTGCAAGATTCAAAAGTGTGATTGCTTCACAGCTAAGAATTTGATTGTGTACTGAACGCGTTCAAGATTCAAACGTATAATTGCTTAATGGCTAAGAATTTGATTACGTTCTGAACGCGTTCAAGATTCAAACGTATAATTGCTTAATGGCTAAGAATTTGATTACGTTCTGAACGCGTTCAAGATTTAAACGTATAATTGCTTAATAGCTAAGAATTTGATTACGTTCTGAACGCGTTTAAGATTTAAACGTATAATTGCTTAATGTCTATAAATTCGTTAAAGTTAATTACTATGATAGATACTTATAACTTTTGTGACGAGTTTCGTAATTCACATTATTGATTGTAGAGGGCTTCAATAATTTTTAATCTTTTCATGTTGGTATCGTGGTGTATTATTTTAGTATTATGAACTAGGATTTGTCTATATTTAGAAGGAGGCAGTTATGTTTTTAAGTGTTGGCAAATGGAGCTAGTGTCGGAGAGATGTAAGGTGAGTCGTCGGGAAAGTGCTGTGGTAATAAAACCGATATAAGAATTAGTTTTATTATTATTGTCGAAGATACATTCTACCCTATGCCATTAAAACTGATATATTACATTGGTTCTTCCTAATGTATTTTGTGTCTGAGAAGTGTTATTTTTAACTACATGGTTCGATGTTTTTATTTTTTTATAATAAGTTATGAATCTTATTTTATTATCAGAGTGTATGTGGGATATGCCTATGGGAGAATGTATCTTCGACAATAATAATAAAACTAAATCTTACAAGAATAATGGCAACTAAGAGTGACTCTACACCTCCAGAAACTCGCAGAAACCTCAAAATTAGAGCCGTACCCCTCGATGCGTTTTTTATGTAAATCGCTCCAGATAAAGCATGAAACCACTTGATGTAAGAAGCCAACAAGAAGGAAAGATAATTATCGCAAAGACGGGAGAGACCTATTAGCCGTAGTCTTAAAAAGACCAAAGATATAGGTAGAAGGAAAACAGTCAGCAGAGAGAAAGAGAGTTCACCAGCCTGAAGTTCTTGGAAAGAAACTACTAGAATAAAAAGCTGTATTACAATGAGATATCAAAACAGAAAGTTGATGAAGACCACGAGACAAACGAGTCAAACCAGCTGGAACAAAGGACGCAGGGAATAGATCATACAATTCTGAAGAGCACATGCTGCCATAGTAGTATCTATAGAAAGTCTGAGACTAGTAACATCACGTCTTTGAGAAAGAGGGTGCAGAAAAGAAGAAAGTGTGGGCCAATCAAATTACAACTACGTCTCTACACCTAATCAATAACCCTCAAATGAGACAGAGATTCACCAGCCCATATATGACAGCAGTACTCCATACTAGGTCTGATTTGTAGAGATAGAGAATAGCGATAGGTATGCGAAAGTGTTTGAGCGACTTCATTAGAAGCAGAAATAGCAATGGATCTAATGTATGAACTTCGTCATACATAGGATAGTTGAGAATAGAACAATCATGAGTAAGTGATCGGATTGTAAAGTATTGTAGGCAAATAATTGCATGAAAGTGTTCACAGTAAAATCTACTCGTACGTTATTACCAGACGAATATTTAATATAAGCAGATAATTTGCTAAAATAAAGACCGTTTTTGATGGCCGTACATCCAAACAAGATCACATCAAGACATATGTGTTCCAGAGGTCGATAATTTGACCTATCATATTTCTAATTTTACTACACGATTTCCCCGATCTAATTGCGTCTGGGATGAGTGTATTTGCTAATGACACGACACTCTATACCCGGCATGACGACAACTCGAATGCATACACATCCAAAACAATTTTTCTTTGGAAAATAACGTCTAGTTTGTAGTAGAATGGAGAAAAAAATCGATGATCACATTTAATGCTAGTAAGACAAAGTTGTTTTCCCTTAACAACTGGCAGAAACATTTTCAACCACTGATTGTCAACCGACGTTCATTTTACGCCGAAGTCGTTTTTTTATTTGTTCGTTGTTGAAGATCGTTGTATCTTGCCATCTATATTTCCAATGTCGTATTTGTACTTAATTTCACGCGAAGGTAATTAACTGTTTTTTTTTTATATTTGTATCGCTTATGTTGCTAATATGCGGTGACATAAGATTTTTCTCTCATGCAGTTTACATCTATAACACAGTGGCACAAATGGAACTCTTGTTACATTGACTGGTTTTGACATAATTTTATTGTCGCGTGTCGTAGAAGAACTTTCGCTGTTGATCCGAAATGGGGCGATACAGTCGTTTACTTGATTCCGCGAATTTCAACTGCCCGGGAATTATTCGTACTGCTCTGTCGTACTTCGTCTCGCTGTCGTCGTGCGTCGCGACTACTCGCACTACCTTGTTGTCTGCAGCCCGTCGCCGTCGCCGTCGCCATCATGTCGCTGCCGTGTGAACTACGCTTCCTTCGTGTTCGGGCTGCCATCGTCTCTTCACACCGGCGGTTTCTTTGTGGCTGAAATCAATCTTTTAACTTTAAAATAAAGCACAACAATCTTGTACTGTTTAATTCTGAGCCTTTTATTAACTATTTAATTCCGACAATTGAGGAGTTCGTTGGTAATTTGAGAGAGAGGCCACACTAATTAAATCTACTAAGTTAATTTTGTAATTGCTTGCAGAGAGAGGAATATGAAAGATTCACTAAGGCTCTTATAATCTTGGGACTCTTAATCCCTTCTTGTAACAGCTACACGATCGTGAGTTGTTTCCTCGACGCTTCCAAGTGAGACTCTCATAAAATTTCAATTCAATCTTCTCACAGCGGACAACTCTGACGTCACGAACCTCGTGATCCACTAGGTGTGCCCTCAACCCTGAACTTTAGGTCGCATCACCTGTCATCGCGATCCGTGGGAAACACATCGAACTGAACTTGCACGAGATGACTTCGTCACAAATCGCGCAAGACGAATTCGATCCCCGACAGATGCGTCCATTCCCATAGGGCCATTATTCAACACTCTAAGTTAATAAGAGAATATAATAGTTCAAATAGTAATAAAAGCAATCAATATTTAAAACATAAATGAAGAATTGGTATGGATCGAACCCGAACAATTGATCAGCCGAAATTTCATTAAACCTAGAGTAAATGGGTATAACTGATTTTGGCTTGTTACCACACTTAGAAAATAATTAGACACCCTTTAGTGGTCGGTGTAATTGAGATAACAATTTAAATCACATGTTCAGTGACTACCAACATTTAGGGAGTGAGAGATTACATTTTTCAAAAAGGTTATTTATTACTTTTGGATAGCTCTTACAAGTAATAAGAAAGTTAGATAAACGTTATTTCTAAATTAATCATCTTGTGCATAATGTCAAAATAAATGGTTTCACCTAACCCTAACCCTAACCTTAACCCTAACCCTAACCCAAACCAAAGCCCAACCCCTAACCCTAACCCTAACCCTAACCTTAACCCCAAACCCTAACCATAACCCTAACCCTAACCCTAACCCTCACCCTAACCCTAACCAAACCCTAACCCTAACCCTAACCTTAACCCCTAACCCTAACCCTAATCCTAACTTTTACTCTAACCTTAACTCCCCAAGGCTTCTAAATAGGGACTTTGCCATTTCATGTCCTACCCATGGTTGATTATATTTAACCCATGCATGAGACTGATTGTTTTTACTGTAATATAGTTAAGGCGTATATAAGCGGGTAAATGCGGGCCCGCCATAGCTGAGGACTAACACAGAAGCAAACGAGGACAAATGTGTGTACAAATGAACTGGTGGTCTTAAAGAAAGTAAATGTTACACATAGAGGTCAAAGGGTAAAATTGACTACGAATCAATAGTGTGAGAACGTCAGAGGAAAGAAGTAGAGAATTCTGATCGAAATCGGAGAAGTCATCAAGTGGTAACAGGGAATATCATTATAAGTTAACAAATACGCTTATTCGAATTATTTTTTCTGATTTTAAAAGAGAATAACATCTCACAATTTGATTTCAGCGATAGGTCAGCACAAGACATGTTAACAGGAACGAGACACGCTTGGCAAAAAGACAGAAAACATCTGTGAACACGTTAAGAGCTTTAATTGTTAAATCTGATTACATCGGAGTTCGACACGCTCGATTTGTTATGTAATATAGTTACGAAAAAAATGTGTGTCTAACACTATCATTCCCAAAATGTGTGTCTAACACTATCATTCCCAAAATGTGTGTCTAACACTATCATTCCCTAAATGTGTGTCTAACACTATCATTCCCAAAATGTGTGTCTAACACTATCATTTCCAAAATGTGTGTCTAACACTATCATTCCCAAACTGTGTGTCTAACACTATCATTCCCAAAATGTGTGTCTAACACTATCATTCCCAAAATGTGTGTCTAACACTATCATTCCCAAACTGTGTGTCTAACACTATCATTCCCAAAATGTGTGTCTAACACTATCATTCCCTAAATGTGTGTCTAACGCTATCATTCCCCAAATGTGTGTCTAACAGTATCATTCCCAAATTGTGTGTCTAACACTATCATTCCCAAAATGTGTGTCATACACTATCATTCCGAGCAAAAGTCGACCTGAGTAATTGAAAATGCGGCATTACTCTGAACTTACCAAGCTTCCAAATAAGGACTTGAATACTGGATGAAGTTTCATATCATACCCAGAACGAGCGCTATCTTAAACGCGGAATATACGCATTAACTTTATTAAATTCTGTGAGGATTGATTTATGTGTTGAATAGCGGCTGTATGTAAAATGTCAATCAATCAGTGGAACTCAATATTAAGTGAATATATGTATTGCGTTCTGAAGTTTATATTTGCTACTCAATACAAACACTAATAGTCAACCGCGGATGTCTGTTTTATCTTTTTTTGTCAACAAAGATGAACAGTGGTCGGAATCACATAGCTTCAATACCGGAGTGCCTCAATGATTTATTCTAGAGCCAACACTCTGACTCTGATCTGCAAAATCATATTCTGGGATCATTTCTTGACATCTATGAAGACGTATTAACTGTCTATGGCAGCACGTCGAAAATGACTAGCGATAAAGATCTCACTGTTTCTGTCTCTTCCGACCTAGAGCATGTGGTGCACTGGGGAAAAGTGGCTTGTTTCCTTAAACACCTCTAAAAACAAGCATCTCTCTTTTTACCATCGACGGCAGACCCCTATTTTGCTCACGCTCTATCCTTGAAGAAGTCCCTTGTTTTGATAAGCTGTTATGGTTGACTTTCACTCCAGATCTAAAATAGAAGACGTATATCCAGTCGATTCCTAAGGTCTCTAGATCAGTGGTTGGATCATTCTACTGTTCCAGACAATAATTGGCTCCAGATGCAATCCTCTAGCTATATAAGAGTTCCAAGATGGAGTACTACTGCCACATCACAGAGGTGTCGCATAGAGTCCTCTTTCCTGCCTTGACAAAGTACAAAATCGACTTCGAAATCTAGTGGGTTGATCTCTTCTCTTCCCTGCTACCCGTTTATCACAGAAAGAACGATGCTAGTCTCTCTATATCGTTATTTTCATAGAAGCTGCTCGACTGAGCTCCAATCGTTGGTTCCGTCCTTTAAGATATTACCAGCAAGAACTCGTTTTCCACCACAACTAAAAGTGGGTTTCTTTTCCTCTCTCCGTGTGCCTTTCCATGTGCCTCGTGCCATTATAATTAAATGTAGTTCATACCATTAACCAATGTGAGTACTCCCATCGTGTTCCTTATCTTTTGGATTATAATAATTCCGTAACATTAACTCTCATCCTCGAGTGATTTTTTGTCTTGATAAGTTGTGAGCCAATAGTAAAAAAAGAGAGAATTTATTCTACTTCTTTTATTCGTGCATGCTATCCATATGTAATACACTGACCTTTTAAATCACCCGTACCCATTCGTGTACTATGCGACTTCCTACATGTCGGTCTTGTGTTTTAAAGGTCAATGGACTCGTGTTTTATTTTTCTGGCCTTCAGTTAAACACCTGTTTTGTAATGATCGTGTTGTTTATTCGCGAGAAATGACCGAACAAACTGAGTCTTACCCTGGCCGTTTTGCTCAGCTTTTCTTGCTCTGATCTTATCCACAGTTTCGCGCTTAATACATAATGTTGCCAATTTACTCATAAGTCCTCGTGCTAATGATCCCAAACATCTTGTTTCTGTCATTGTTTTGGCATATCTGACAGGTTTCTACCCGTATATAATCACAGATTTGTACATTTTCATTTTCACCTACCACCTGAAATTTTGATTCTACGAAACCTTCTAAAGTCCGTATTTACTTGATTCCCCACGAGGGCAGAATTATACATGAGGTCGGTATTTAAGGTGAAAAATAATGATTCTAAAATAAGCACTCTGGTTTGGGACACAAAAAATTAAAAAAATTGCCTCAGTCTATAAAAATTCCTAGTTCACTTACTGAGGACAGAAAATATGAAGCGTAAAATCAGAACAGATACTACACTTTGTTTCTTGCCAAAAGGCTAAAGGAAACCTTCAACAGTCGTATGGAAGCAAATATATTCATTCTACTTATTTTGACATCCATTGATAGTCCTACCAAGATACGTCTTCTAAATGTTTTCTTCTTACGTTGACGGAAATAAAAGGTCGTTGGCTTTCAGCCCAATTGAACTTCCAAATTCCTCCCCTTTATTGGTACTCACTGTTAACACTTTTGAAGACCTACTGGGTAGACTGGCAGGAATAGTATGGGAGAAGGGGAATCCGGCAAATGAAAAAAAGTTACTTATGCCGAACCCTGTATATCGTTATATATATGTATACCTTTATATATATGTTTTCTATGTGCGAGTGGATGCGATACGGTTAATGCTAGTTTCCCAGAGTATGTAATACATCATTTTGTGAGCATTATCCGAAATAAGTAGATGCTTTAACCCAAGTATCCAGTAATAAAGATAGAAAACTAAGAAAATACACAAGGTGAACAAAGTAATTTAGTAATCGCTAGGTTGAGCTAGCAAGTCCCGTGAGATTTCGTTAGTTCTCGTCGTTCTCTTCACTGGAAAAGTAGACCATTCTATTCTACTAGTTTAGGGTGAGCTAATAGTTCTCTGTATTTTCTGGATGAAGAATTTTAATAATTTCTTATAATAATCAAATTCGTCTCCTTATCACAGTTACTTTTAACACAGGGGTCCGTTCGTTTGGCTTTCTACCAGTTTTTAGTTGATCTAACAGTTAAACTGAAAGAATGCCACAAGGTTTAGGGGGGAATGCGATAAAAAAAGTGTATCTCTATGCCTCCAAGACAGTGTTGGGTTTTTAATTCGCCGGCGGTTCCCAAGTTTGTACACAAAACACCGAAGAGATATCAGAACATTTGAAAAGTTGTAATAATAGCAACCGAGATGACGAAAGCAGACGAATAATTTTAAATTAATAGTCAGCTAATAAGACATATATTGTAAATATATTCACTAAATTGACCGTTGACACATATATAGCCTACAATTGAAAAAGTTTTAAGAGAGACTAAGATGTAGTAGTAGTAGTAGTAGTAGTAGTTTTAGTAGTAGTAGTAAGTAGATAGTGTTTGACATTTTAATCTGTTCAGTTTGATAAAGACGACGAAAGAGAAACAGGAACGAGAGAAAGACAAAGAACTGGGTCAATCCGTACCATACGAGTGGACATTCGAAACATTCAAATAAATTCTCAACCAATTGGAAAATGATAGACAATCAAAAGAAATTCGAGATAATTCGAAATTAACTTCAAACTGTTTTTGCAATTATTTAAGTGTTTTCTAAATATTTATCAATCTTTACATCGTTTTGCGTTTTTAGGAATTGTCTATGCATTTTGTTCATGTATATATTTATATATATATATATATATATATATATATATATATATATATATATATATATATATATATATATATATGATAACAATGGAAATAATATTTAAACGTAATGGAAAAAAAGGAACACCAAAAATATCATTTATGTATCTATCAACGTTTCGTCTTCATTTCAAGACTTCCTCGGGATTATGGGGTTGAAGAAATAACACACAAGTACAAATATTTGAAATAGTTGGGTCCGTTTGTGACGTAAAGTAGCAGTAGGGGGTATTTAGCTCAAAGGAAAGCTCATGAAAAAATAAACTATGACCTCAAATAGATGGTAGCAGTGGGAGACATTAATTTAACTGTAGAAGGTGTGGGAGAAAAATCGGTAAATTGGTAAAAGTGGTAGTATTCAGTGTTTGGAAGTAAACTAAATTTAGATAGACCAGACTAGGAATTTAAGCCGATAATTTATCTTTTCGTAAGCGACCTTTTGGGCTTTCACGCTCCCTCCTCTTCCTTAATGGTATTAATCAGTCCGACCGCTACCAATGTTTCTCCCCACACCTCCTAACGTTAACTTAATTTCTCCAACTACTACTATTTATTTAACCCCATTATTTATTTTTTATAAGCGACCCTTTGGGGCTTACATGACGCACGCTCTCCCTTCTTCCTTAATGATTTAAATAACTCTGACCGCAACCAATTATCCCCTCCACACCTTCCATAGTTAACTTAATTTCTCCCACTGCTAATATCTATTTGAGCTCATGATGTATTTTTTCATGAGCGGTATTTTGAGCTAAATTTATCTTACTGCTACTTTACGTCAGAATCGAACCAAACCTTTTACCATATTGTTGTTTCGAAGGTGAGGGAGTGATGTTTTTTTTTCCGAATTAAGGGGGCCAAATTGCTGTTTCGAATTTAGGAAACTAATATTTTTAATATATTTAAATGAACGTGACCATTGGCCATTGCCGCAAAGTATGCGTGTTTTAAAAAATAAAACGAGTTCACTATAAAAGTCAATTATCAGTTTTTAAAAAAAAGTTCTACTAAAAACGACACTGCTCTGTTTCTATTGCCCCAATCTTTTTAATTTTAACATATTTCGAATCAGCTATTCGAGTTCTATCCTTCTATCTTTCCATCGTGAAATTATATTTATGATTTAAAATGTTATGTCGAGTTAAAGTGCATAAAGAGCGTTATTCGATAGGCATTTTTTTCATTTTCAACGCTTCCATACTCTTGAACTCCTTTCGATATATCTATATATTTAGGTTTTTGGTGCTGTTTTGGTCAAAAAAGAAATATTTATTTTAAATAAAGAAGTTATGGTGATGCAAAGTCAATGTGGTGTGTTATTCTACACATTGATGACCACACATATCTTGACGTAACTTCTTTTTACTAAACAAAGTTTTAATTTCTTTACGTTCAAATAAGGCTTCTAGTGCAGAAAACCGCATCAAGTTTGGGTTAAAACTGAATTAGTGACAAGCCCAAGAATTGGTCACGATTGGCTAAAGAGAGTAGAAAGTGGACTTTGAGTTTACTTTCGGTATCTCGTAACTCTCGCTTCCTTTATTTTGTCCATTCCATGAGCGATGTTTATGACAAAGAGGGAAGAACTGCTGTTTTCTGGGTCGGAATCTATCCATCTAGCACTTTTCGTTGGTTAGTTTTTGGCCTTGAAGTAGTATTTTCTAACTCCTAACATCAAGTGGCTTCATGCCTTGTCTGGAACGACTTCTATAAAAAGATATTTTTAAATGTGTACCTTAAGAATATCATTCACACACAGTAGTGTGTGAATGATATATATTTATATATATTATCATCTTGTTTCTTAGAAACGTTCCTTTTCACCAGTGTGATGCCCCGATATGGGGGGAATCTATAATTATAAAATATAATTATCCGCGGACACGTGGCTGTAATCTCACCAGCTTGTTGACGATATATCGGCCATTATTCTTATCATTTTGTTGATTCATTGTAGCTTTTAGCGATATTGACTAATTAATGTGTTTAAATATCGTGTTACAGGGGAAGCATTATATTGTTCCCTTTTGTGTCATGCCCTAATGCCCCCTAATAAATATAAGTTATACACTGACACCTATATATATTGATGATTAAAATCATTATCAAGTTATGTTCCAAATAAAGAGTATACCGAAAGATATATATATATATATATATATATACATACATATATATATATATATATATATATATATATACGGATGTATATATATATATGTATGTATATATATATATATATATATATATATATATATATATATATGTATGTATATGTATATATATGTATATATATATATATATATATATATATATATTAGTATTTCATGTATCCACATAAAATTTTATAAGGAGATATAATTGTTTATGTATCAATTTTCAGTATTTACTTCAACAGTGCTCGATACATAAGTAGAGCTAGGTAGTAAGCTATGAAAATATATACCAAGCCACAATATTTACCAAGGAAAGACTGAATAACAAGAAGTACTACGTGGGTATGACCGCCCTAGATTTTAAAACCAGATATTATGACCACAAAAGCACGTTTAAAAACAGAGAACGTCGAATTAAAACAGCACTAGCAAACCACTATTGGGAGCTCAAAGAAAATGGACGCTCACCAATAATTGAATGGGAAATAATACGACAGGCAACACATGTAGAAATTTAGACGACCTGTGTAGATTATGCCTGAATGAAACATTTGAAATCCTAAACTTTAAAGACCTACGAAATCTATTAAACTGTAGAAGTGAGATAGCAAAAAGCTGCTTACACAGAAATAAATTTACCTAAGGCTAACGATAAATAAATAAATAAATAAACAAATAAGGAAAAAAAACCTAAACTAAACGAAAACTTAACAATTTAAAATTTAAAACTTAAAATAGAAATACAAGGAACCATGTTTTAAAATAAATTCACCTATTATATTGACACAACAAAGAAGCAGGATATAGGTCAATCTATAGAAAACAGAACAATAGAACAGGATATATGAAGTAACACTAAAAAGACCTTTGTTCGTAAAAAGCCCAACGATTAGCTGAAAGGACAACAAAGAATTTGATTGGTTAACTAGCTAGCCGTGTATATAAAAACAGCCGGCAAAAATAACTCCATATATTTTAGCCTGAAGATTCCCCCGGGGATGAAACGCGGGAGCCTCTGTGTAGCTTAATTGCCATAATTATATGTTCATAGCTTACTATATATATATATATATATATATATATATATATATATATATATATATATATATATAATGGATTATAAAAATACACTTCACTTTTCAACTTTACTGCAGTTTCACGATTTTCACGCGTGATTTGGTATTAAATAAGGTGAGACACTTAAGTCTATTTATCTATATCTATATCAGTTTGTTTTGTTTATAAAATAATTATCCACGGACGCACGCGTTTCACCGCCTACAACTCCTCAGCGTGGATGTACTTTTGACGAGATCTGTTATATGAGTATGTTCATTGCCATCTACCTGCTTATATTTTTATTCTATTTGCTCAATTCTTAATCTCACGTTATAGTTAAGGTAATTGACTGCAGATGTTCCCCCGGAATGACCTAAGTCTTTCTCTGTCCAGTTTTTCGTTTTTGTCTCCATTCCACTCTGCTTACTCTGGACAATCAAACCTTGTAACCTGCTAGTAAGATCGCCTGATTAACGTCCAGTGCGTATGGTCACCTTGTGGCTCATCATTTACCATTTAGCAGTCTGTTTCTCCAACCATCCATCAAATTCCTCTTCTTCGACTTCTTCTTGTCAAAATCACTTCCTTCGACCTTTAAATGCTCTACACCCGCCCCCTTTTCATTCGGCAATTCAACTATTCTTCGCAGTCGCTGTCGGTATTACTGGGGCGTTAATAAGTCATCAATAATCCTCGCTTTACATTTCCAATTCTGTCATTCAAATACATCCCCATCCCTCATTCCTCGTGTCTAATGTCTTCTCTTATTACCGATTTGCTGACCGCGTGCAATTTATTATCATCGCCATATATGTATTATTGTACAAGTGACACAAACTACGTAGGTTACTAACTGAATAGCAAAGGCATCCTCGACTTAAATGTATTATTATTAAGATTATGTACGTATGCAAAATAATAATAATAATAACAACCACAACAACAACAATAATAATAATAATAATAATAATAATAATAATAATAATAATAATAATAATAATAATAATAATAACAATAATAATAATAATAGGCTGACGCCACGAAAATTATGGACAGAGGGTCGAGGAGGGAAAGCGCAAAACCAGACCTCCACTGGAAGAGCGCGGACAGCTCTGGGACCTTGGGAAGGCTTGTTGCCACTCGGGCCCCAGAGGGGACCAATGGCCCTTATCAGCGGGAAATCGTTGGTAGGTGGCTGTTGCGATTACCGCAAGGTCATCAGCGGTGATGAACGAAAAGAGGTGGAGCATACTGGAGGCCTGAGGAGACTTGTTGTCACTCAGACTCCAGGAAATACCACAGGTTGTCGGCAGTGGGTGACCACTGACGATGACCAGTGTGATAACTCCTAGTGAGTAAATAATAATAATAATAAACTGTGCCACCTCCCCTAAAAAAATAGGCATCAGCCTCGGCTGGTACCACACAAAATAGTTGTGAAGAGTCAAGAAAAATGGAAGGACCGACGAGGGAGAGCACTAACCAGACCTCCACTGAATGAGTGCAAAAAGTACTAGGACCTTGGGAGGCTTATTGCCACCTAACTTCCAGTGAAGACTAATAGTCGTTGCTAGCGAGAAATCAATGGTAAGCAGATGTTGCAATAATGCAAAGGTTATCGAAAGAGGTGGACACCCCTGGAAATCCGAAGAGACTTGAGGACAGATTCCAGGGAACGCCACCGGTTATTATGAGTGAGTAATCTCTGATGATGACCTTTGTGAGAAGTCCTAGTAAGTAATACTAATAATAATCCATTACTAATGGAGATTTGGTATCTGTCTGTCTGAAGATGAAGCTGATCCATTTCCTGCTTCCTTTGTTCCAGCTCGTTCGACTTGTGGATCTAGTGGATTCTAACAATTCGCTGTTTTGATGCCTCATTGTAATACAGCTTCTTATTCCAGTAGCTTCTTTTCAAGAACTGCAGGCTTCTGGAACTCTCTTCCTGCTGACTGTTTTCCTCCTACCTATATTCTTGGTCTTTTCAAGACGAAGGCCAATAGGCATCCCATGTCTTTTCGATAATCATCTATCGTTCTTGTTAGCTACTTACATCAAGTGGTTTCATGCCTTGTCTGGAGCAATTTCCATAAAAAAGCTATAAAGTTACCGTCTTTTAATACTCAATTCAGTTTACTATATAATTTCAGACTAATGTACTATCTAACAATGCTCAATTATGTTGGGGATAGTTTAGTATTAGTTCTGTTACTATGATACTATTGTCCCAGGCTTTACCTATTCCTTTTTGTGAGGGGGTACTGTAGTATCTGTTCTGTGGTTATCATACCATTCTCCCATAGATAATCTTCTCTTATTTTGGCCAGGAGGTAGTGTAGTATCTGTTATGTTGTCATGATATGATTGCCCCAAACATTATCTCCTCCTTTGGGGAGAAGTATATGTTCATTCGTTATATATACTTGCAATAATATGCGACGGGAGGGAGCATATTATTGCTACTACTACTACTACTACTACTACTATTACAACTACTACTCCTACTATTACCACTCTTACTACCACTCCTCCTCATACTACTACTACTAATAATAATGATAATATGCGATCCTAAAGGAACTGAAACTATAGAAATTTCATAAACTGATATCAACCCTCTTAAATACACATAGAGATGATGGCATCAGCTTCGGGTTGTACCACAGAAATTGGTCGTGAAAGGCCAGGGAAGATGGATAGTCCAAGGAGGGAGTGCACCAGCAGGATTTCCACTGGAAAGCTGGTTGAGTACTGGAAACTTGAGGGGGCTTATTGTCAATCAAATTTCAGATAAGATCAACGGTCGATGCCAGAAAAAAGTCAGTAGTAAACGGCTGTTTCGATAACGCAAACTAATTTGCAACTATTATTGAAAGAGGTGGAGAATAATGAACATCAGGGGAGACTTGTTACTCCGAGTCTATAGAGCATCAATTGTTATAGTAAGTGAACAACCACTGATAAGGAGTTGCGTGAAAACTCCAAGTCAGTAGATAATGATAGTCGCTTACAATAATTCCTCACATTCGAATCATATTTCCTGAGTTTTTCAAGTTGCTGACTGTCGCCGCTATCGCTATTGGTGTTAGAAAGTAAACTGCAAGGGTAGATATATAAAAAAAAAAAACTCGTATAATTTTAGACACCCTACCCAAGAAAAAATACTCTGTGGTACAAACATCGATTAGCACTACAGAAAATGGTCGGGTTGCGAGGTAATTAAGAGACAGGGAAACGGGGGAAGGAAAGCACCATCCAGACCTCCATAAAAAGGCATTGATTGAAAGAACTGGAATCTAGAAGATACTTAGTGTCACTCAAATTCTACAGAAAACTATCAGCCTTAATCAGTAAGAATGCGGAATACTAGTTACAAGAATTTGGTAAATATGCAATAGTTTCTACCTTAAGATGAATTTAAATATTAAATTTCTTTTGAAATATCTTTATTATTTTTCTCTGTTCCATTTTCGTATTATATGTTTAATTCTACTGTGGTAAGCGGTGTCTCTGCAATTGTTTGAATTATCGAGAGGGGAGCATGTATACATTCACGAGTAATTAAAATAGAAGTCAGAGATGAGAGTATTTATGCCATTCCATGGGTGGTTTGAGTGCTTCAGCGTGAACCAAACAGCGGGATTCGTATTCAAGACGTAACTTCTAACCACAAGTAAGTCATTAATCACCTTCTAAACGTGAACTTGACTGATAAATCATTTATTAGCAATTTTCTTCGTAAACCTTGCTATGGGGCGCTGGAGACATTTAACCATATTATGAGCGTTAATAAGATTCTACCGTCTAAGGACTATAGGTATGAAGATGATGTATTCTTGTAGCTCCTGTGGAATCTGTATTAGAATAATGACACTAAGATAGACGTAAAGGGATATTAGGATCAGTCGGAGATAGTTTTAGGAAATGAGAACGACGTAATCATGTTACATATATACACAGCGAATGTATCATTGAGCAATGACAGTGTAACATACTTGACAAATGAGCTGAAAGGTTCAACTAGTCGACATTACAGTTCTTGATGATCACAGTAAAGAACATGTGCAAAATACAAGTGGAGACCATTGAAGCTATCTATATACGTCATTGTCACTGCTATTATATTATTAAACTGGGCTAATGTTCCGAAGACCTGGAGAAACGTATACAGGTTACCAGTGTAGCGATATTTAGGTGCAAATGTATAAGCGAACAGTCTGTCAAAACGTAGCGAAATTTTGGATTTGAAAACATGAGCAGTAAAATAAAATAAAATTTTGGTCAGTAGAATTAATCTTAATATTGTCTCTCTATCTCGCTCTCTGTCTGTCTGTCTGTCTGTCTGTATGTATGTCTCTCTCTCTATATATATATATATATAAATTTATTTATTATTTTGTTATTTTATAATTTTATAATTAATTATATTTATTATATTAATTAATTATAACGCGTTTCGAGCGTGGTGCGCTCTCATCATATATGTGAATCCATTTGAAGAAATGTCTTTCGATTTGAAAGGGTGTTGTTTCATTTGAGGATATGAACAATCTATCAAACACTCTTTCACATCGAACGTTTATTTTTTTCAAATAGATTTACATATCTGACGAGAGCGCACCACGCTCGAAACGCGTTATAAATTATAAAATTATGAAATGGAAAAATAAAAAAATAGTAAATAAATGTTGAAAATAACTTTTTACAAATGTTGGTAGCCTTACTTCTTTACATGCATACTTTTGTCTCGTTGGAACTGCACTGATACTACACTACCCTCTTCTCTCTCTCTCTCTCTCTCTCTCTCTATATATATATATATATATATATATATATATGTATATATTTATTATTAATAGTCAAACTTTCAAGGTTAAAGCACGATGGATACTAATTCTGTAATACCGTAGCCTATATGAATATGCAAAATAATGCTAAATTCCAATGATCGCTTCTTTATTCATTTTTTTTTTAATCCGTTTAACTTTACGGTCGGTTTCGTCTACACAGGAACAAAAAAGTATAGCCATATATACCTAGTTCATATATATATATATATATATATATATATATATATATATATATATATATATATATATATATATATATATATATATATATATATATGGTTGTTTATGTGTGGACGAAACGGACTATCAAATCATACGGTTGTTTTATAAAAATAAATTAACAAGTGCCTATCGGAATTTAGAATACTATTGTTCATTTTACATATATATATGTATATATATATGTGTATATATATATATATATATATATATGTGTGTGTGTGTGTGTGTATATATATATATATATGTGTGTGTGTGTATATATATATATATATATATATATATATATTTATTTTTAAATACAGACATAGACCAGTGGTTTCTGACAAGAAACGGGTTTAATTCCCGATTCCGTCTTCTTCAGGATAGTCTGAAATAGTAAATGATGGAATTTCTTCAAAAAACACTTATAACCGTTATGAAACGCTATGTACACAGCATTTTGAAATGGAGGGCCGACGAGACGCTTTGATCAGAAAAAGCCGTTAAGTAAGAGATTCTATATTTAGAAGTGAAGAACGAGAAGGAAGGAAGAAAGAAAGAAGAAAGAAAGAAAGAAAAGAGAGAAAGAAAGACAGAAAGAAAAGAAGGGGAAAATAAAATAAAATTAAATTAAATTAAATTTATAATAATAAAATATTATTTTTATATTTATATATATTATTTTTATATGTAGAACATAATTAAGGGTACGCAACTCTAATTAATTAAATTATCTAAAAAAGGGGAGGTAACTATTTATTATTATATAAAATATATATATGTATATATAAATTTCCGATTGTTTCAATTAATAAATATCAAATATCAAGTAAAAATATAAATATAGATAAATATATAAATAAAAAAATCAATAAATAAAAAATCAATATATAAATTAAAAAAATTAAAAAATCAATCAATATATAATTAAAATATCAATATATAAATGAAAAATCAATATATAAATAAAAAGTATTAATATTTAAATAAAGAATCAAAAATCAAAATTTAAAAAAATATATAAATAAAAATATAAATAAAAATATAAATATATAAATGAAAATAAAAAAATAAAAATATAAATAAATCAATATATAAATAAAAATCAAAAAATATATAAATAAAAAATCAATATATAATTAAAAATCAACATTCATATATAAATATATAAATAAAAAAATCAAAATTCATATATAAATAAAAATATATATATATATATATATAAATAAAAAATCAATATATAAATAAAAAATAAAAAAATAAATATACACATACACACGTACATATACACATATACATACACATATATATATATATATACATACATATATACACATATATACACACCTATGCATGTGTAAATAAAAAAATCAATATATAAATAAAAAATCAATATATAAATAAAAATCAATATATAAATAAATAAAAATTCGGAAAAGAAATTTAAAAATTTAAAATTTAAATAAGAAAGAGGGAAAAATGGAGAAAGGAAAAAAGGGTTGTGATCAGGTTCGTAGAACGAGAAGTCTGCAGTGGAAGTATATAAGTGTCTGAACAATGTATGTAGGGCTCTAGGAAGGCTTAAGTCACTCGATCCATCCAATAAATAAGGAGTGCTTGTTTACGATGTATACAGCCCTTAAAAACCTCATCGCGTACATTTAAACATCTGGTGTTTGGGTTCATGATGGCCTTAAAAATATGAAACTTCTCAGCATTACACAAATGGCAAACATTAGATATAGGTGAATAAATGGGTTTTCTCTCTATGATTTTCCAATTTATAGAAAAGGGAGTTCCTTCTTCTTTTAGTTCCCAAATTCGTTTAGCCAAAGATGTGTTTGCGCGATCTTTGTATCTAAAGGAATATAGGTGTGAATAATACCTTTGTTTAAAGGAACCTTGTGTCATGCCGTAGTATACATCTGTACTGTTATCAGTTTGACTCGTAACCACAGCTTTGTATACAACGCATGGTTGAGTAGCTGACCTTGATGGTGTTTTTATTGAAAAACTTATGTAAACTGTTTGTTGGAGGGACATGTTTGTTTAATAATGAGAGAAAAATATGACCTACTCTTGATTTTGTTCTGCTGGAGAAGGGCGGCGAAAACCAGATAATCGATCTCCTCCTTTTGCGGCTGTTGTTCTGTGGAATATTCTGGTTTGGGATGTATGAGATTCCATCGTGGAATCCGCTGTCGCGGAGGGCTTTATTATAATATGGAGCGGCCTGTGTGAAAACTTTTTTTGTATTTATATATTTATCTATATTTATATTTTTACTTTAAATTGATATTTATTAATTGAAACAATCGGAAATTTATATATACATATATATATTTTATATAATAATAAATAGTTACCTCCCCTTTTTTAGATAATTTAATTAATTAGAGTTGCGTACTCTTAATTATGTTCTACATATAAAAATAATATATATGAATATAAAAATAATATTTTATTATTATAAATTTTATTTTATTTTATTTTTCCCCTCCTTTCTTTCTTTCTTTCTTTCTTTCTTTCTTTCTTCCTTCCTTCTCGTTCTTCACTTCTAAATATAGAATCTCTTACTTAACGGCTTTTTTCTGATCTAAGCCCTCCATTTCAAAATTCTGTGTACATAGCGTTTCATAACGGTTATAAGTGTTTTTTGAAGAAATTCCATCATTTACTATTTCAGACTATGCTGAAGAAGACGGAATCGGGAATTAAACCCGTTTCTTGTCAGAAACCACTGGTCCATGTCTGATTAAAATCTGTATTTAAAAATAAAAATATGATGCTTTTACTTTAATTTAATTGAGCACTCTACTGGTATTTTCCTTTTATTCTTTTTTGAGTATACCTTTATACTTTATATATATATATATATATATATATATATGTATATATATATATATATATATATATATATATATATATATATATATATATATATATATATAATGTGTGTGTGTTCATGTAATATCGTAGAATGAAGACAAACTTCTCATTTGAGTCAATTAGAGTGTATAATATATGTTAACTTAAATATTATACATTTATTGAGTGGTTGGATATCCAATATATATTACTATGGGTATTTTCATTCAAATATTCTCAGAAACTGAGTAAACAACTTCAAATTGTTGCTTGATTGCATGATTAGAACGGACCAAACAGTCATATATAGGCCCACGGTTGACCTCAAAAGTCAAACTTTATCGATCATTTTTAATAAGCTTTGACCTTTGGAAAATCATATCTAGATTTAACTCTAAAAACACATCACCCCAAATAATATACAGCACATACTTGCTGCAAATAACATGAGAAATGTTATTAACCGATGTATAGAATACTTGACTGCGTTTTAAGTAATAACGTTTTAAGTAATAACTTATAATCTTGGCGTTTTTCTTACATCAGCCCAGTTAAATAATATTGACCCATCAGTGACAATGCTCTGGACGTAAGATCTCAATATGCTTTCATTATTGGTTTCACTTTTCCTTTTCCTTCTTTTTCTTCTTCTTCTTCTTCTTCTTCTTTTTTTTCTTCTTCTTTTTTTTCTTCTTCTTCTTCTTCTTCTTCTTCTTCTCAACGTTCATTGTTTTTCAACCGTTTTCTATTCCATTTATACTATTGTTACTGCTGTTAACTATTATTATGTTGTATAGTGAAAGAGCGAGAGACGGGACATCGTGTGTTACGTCATGGCAAGAGTTGGCTGATGGCGGTCGTCCTCTTGTCCAATAAAAAGTAGTCTATTACAGACGCGAATCAAGGACGCTCATACAGAACATCATCCGGCCGGAAGGGGAGTAGACATAAAATGTATATATTTTAGACCCGGCTTACATTTAAAGGATCCCTCATAACGATTTTTATAAAGATCTTTACTCTAAATTTTTCTTGCGTTATATTTTGTTAACAGTGCTTATTTGTGACCACGCGGTGAGCCCCTTAAAGATGACAGCGACAGAACACGGAAAGAAACAGAAGCGATGCAACAATTAGACTGGGCTAATGTTTAAGGGATGCTGAGAACAATTATAAGATTTTAATTTTTGCTATCCGTAACGATAATTATTTGATTTTTATAAATAAACGCTTGTATGGGTATCATTAGACTGGGCTTGTGTTCTGAAGTGGTGGAGAAACACCATGTATTATTTTGACCATCCGCAACTATAAACGTCTGATTTTCATAAGTAAGTGCGTATAGGAAGAGTACGACACGCACACATCTCTATACTAGAGGTTAACATCTTAATTGTGTTACAAAGCAACACCATCATCATCATATTGATAACAGTATCATCACGAAGAGGCAACGCAACATGAGACGATATAAAAATATATCACTTTCCGTGTACGCTGCATGTTTAACGATAACTTTAACTATTTGAAGTTTTGAATACCGAACAACTATAGCAATATAGCACGTGGAACCATTTAGTTGGCGTAGAAAACATCTACTAGAAAGTAAGTTTAGAAGTTTAATAAACGTGTTCAAGGAAGTGACATCACAAAGGCTGTGGAGGTCCCCAGATGTCAGAGAGCCTTCTACTCAAATAGCTTATTTCCTCGTACTGCTGGCCTCTGGAACTCTCTTCCTGCCCCCTGTTTCCCAGACAGAACAGACATGCAGAAGTTTAAAACTAATGTAAACAGACATCTCGCTGCGCAGATCCCAAGTTAGGTTGACCCCCCCTCTTTCTTCTCCCCTTTTTATTTTCTCAGTAGCCCCTTACGTCTACAGTGGCGGCTTGCCTTGTTTGGGGTGAACTATGTTAAAAAAGAAAGAAGGAATTTAGCCTTTTGGGCTTTGACTTCGGTATTGACCATACGTATTTCGGTGTTTTGTTCTCTCCCTTAAAAATCACGAGTGGTGGGGAGACATATATGGTGTATTATAATTCCAAGAGCAATTTATGTAAATCTAATGTATGAATTTAAATAAAGATATGCTTGGAGCAATTTAAAGAAAAAATATCTCAAAACGAATGTGTGCTATTGTTATTAACAATAGTTACTTGCGCTGCTATAAAAGAACTAAAGAAGCAGACTATCTACACACAGTAACTAGCACGACAACTAGTACAGTTGTTGCTACAAAAAAGAAAGTCGATCTGTTGTGCTTAAATTTTAAATTTTCATCGATAAACGCATATATTAAAAGGATGTATTAAGAATATCGGTTTTTCTTTTAACGATCTTTAATGAAAGGCATCGATCGACAATTATTCCACTTATGTGGTTCGTGATTTCCTGCATTATTTCAGAAACCATTCTTACTCCCTTCCATATTTTTTTTTCATGTTCCGGCCTCGACCATTGCCTGCATTCCTGCGTGTAGTCAACATTTCTCACAATGCTTAATATTGTTATTTTATAAACTCGAGAAATAATGGATACTCTCTGAAAAGATGTATGTACAATTAGGGGATTTAAAATGAAGCAATGATAGCTCATTACCCGACAACGCTTTTCCAGGACTCGCTTTGCTTATAGCCAGTAGAAAGAGAGAAATTCGAGACGACTGGAAACAATGCTGTTGTTATTTGGAAATATTTCTTTCTCGAAGACTACCTGCTCGACAAAGTCTTGAGAGTCTAACATACCTGCAAGTAAACTCATAGATAGGAGAGAACATATTTATGAAAGGTATATATATACACCCATTTATAACTACAAAGCATGTCAGCTTGCTTCCGATAATTTGACGAGAACAAGTGTTTAAATGTGATATAAAATAAGCAACCAGAATTTATAGAAGTAAGAATATAAAGAATTAAGGACTTTTCGTTTCAGAATATCAAAACCGAATAATTTTTTCGCTTTAAAAAGTTAAAACCGTGTAAGTTAATGCTTTAAAAAGTCAAAACAGGGTCATTTCCCACTTCAAACTGTAAAAACGGATGATTTTACGTTTCAAAAGATCCTTGAAAAGATCCATATTGTAATACTGATGAACACTTATCAAAATGTGTTTAATATTTATTCTCCAATGTTAAAACATGCATGACAAAAATGCATCAGGTACAATGTGTATCAATAAATTGCATCCGTTGATGAGGCCCCAATTGGGGGCTTTGGTGAATGTCGAGTGACCCCGTTTTTACCATTCCTCCCAAGTCCACTCTGACCCGCAGTGGTCGTACCTATCTGGGTCCTACCTATAGGTTAAATAGAATTTGCCCTGTGCACCACATTAAACTGCATCGGACATCCTCAGACAATGTGTTCGCCTCTACTCCATCGCCACCACCCATCAATCAATTTTTCTAGGCCCTTTTGAACCCTTTTTCTGTCTACCCTATTTACTAACTGTTGTGGGTGGACCTACCTACCCTTTAATAACTAAATGGTAGCAACCGGCTACCATAAATACCGGCTTTTGCCGGGAGAACATTGGGTACCACATTTATGCACTAGCACTGCCAACACTGACTTGTGTATAATTTCTCTGTTCAATACAATTCGTTATTATTATCTCTAAACGTGTTGTTCTTTTATTTCATTGTTGGTACCCCTAAACGGGTCCACAACAACTGGCGGCGAGTGATTCGTAAAGGACTTCGTTGGAAACACCTTGGACCTTGCAACCTGTGAGTGATAAACCAGTGTCTACAACACGGTCAACCTTCGAAAAAAAAAATTCTACCCGTTTAAAAAAAACCAAAAAACCTTGTGCTTTACAATTTTCGGGAAGATATTGGAAACATCGAATACAATCAATTTTGGGACGAGTCTGACTTACAAGAAATAACCAGTTTAAACAATTACTGGACGGATAAAAAAGTAAGACAGATTTTACTATTTGTGTTCTTTGTGTTTCAATACGGGATGTTACCTCGTGCAACAAATGAAATTAGAATACCATGTGCTTATAAAACTGAAAGGTTTGAAAAAAAGAAACTCCATACTACAAAAACCTTTTTTCGTGTCTGATATAGTCAAACGTATTTTGCGAACAGACTTGTCACTGTAAAATCGAATAGTCGGAAAAAAAATCTGACAAGTAAAACAAGTTACTTTATTGAATAACTAGTCAATTTTTTATATAGCCATAACTTGCTATTGTGCATTTTCAGCCTACACTGAAAGGCAAACGGACTTATTGGAATAAGAATGTCCAGATGCGTACAAATATACAAATAATTTGTAAATTAATTACCCAATAAGCCGGATTAATAAAATCGTTTTTTTTTCTAAAAGAACTTTAGAAGAAAAAAAGATTAGCAAGTGCCGGTCGAATTCGAGACACGAATGACGCAGTGATGAGTTTGTTATTAAACAGTAAGCATTTGAAAAGAAAAAATAGTGAAGGACTATTTGTGACAAATTCATTTTCAAGAAAGTATTTCTTTAATCATGGAAGATTTCTCGAAAAAGATATTGGAGTTGATTAAATTTTAATCAGAACAACAGAAGGCAAACGATGAAAAACATTTTGCTCTACAAAATGGAATTTCAGTCTCAACAGAAAGAATTTCAGTCGCAGCAAATAAGTTTCGACATTGATTGTAGCACATGGTCAGAAAAGAAAAAGGTTCGTTTAGTTCTTCGTAGACTAGGTACGGCAGAGCATACAAAATTTGTCGATTATATTCTGCCGAAGAAAACGGACGAACTATCTTTCACGGAAACCATTAAAATGTTAATGGAACTATATTGCCCCAAAACAAGTTTATTCCACAAAAGGTGGAAATGTATGAACGTAACGCGAAAAGAAAGCCAGGATTACTCAACGTTTGCTTCGATCGTCAATAAACAGTGTGACGACTTTAAGTTATCATCCTTGACGGCGGACAATTTCAAAGTATTAATATTTGTTCAAGGGCTCGTCTCGCAAAACGATGCAGAGTTAAGAAGACTTGCAATTAGCAAACTTTAAACCGAGCCAAATTTAACATTGCAACAACTGGCCGAAAGCTGACAACGACATATTTCCGAGAAAAAGGAAGCTAAAGAAGTAGAGGAAGCAGCAATTTCTAATATTAAAAATGTTCGTCGTTTTTCAAAAAAATCATACTATTCGAGGGAAAAATTTAGGAAGGATTTGCCTCAAAGGTCAGACGAAAAATTGCCAAACCACCTTTGTTTGGCTTGTGCGGACCTACATTTGTACCAGAGGTGTCCTTTTAAACGAAAGAATTGCGGCAAATGCCATAAAATGGGGCACAAAGCCTCACATTGCAGAAGTAACACTAGAAAAAAAAAGTTACATAAAAACAACCAGAATTAATGGTGGCAACCTAAACATACGAAAATATGTTACGGTAAAAATGAACAATCAAGATGTTAAACTACAGCTTGATGCAGGGTCTGACCTATCAATTATTAATATTAATACCTGGAAAAAGATCGGCAGACCGACTATGCTACGCACAGATATAGTGGCTCGATCGGTAACCGGAGAGAAAATAAACTTCGAAGGAGAAGTCATTTCAAAAGTGACACTAAAAAATAAGACATTAAAATTACGCATGTTCGTAATGAAAGATACAGGAAATTTGTTCGGTTCAGATTGGATTCAGCACTTCCAGCTTAGGGATTCGCCGATAAGCGCCTATTGTCAACGAATTAAGAACTTTTCTGCTGAAGCAGAAAAATTGAAGAAGTGTTTGAAAGAGTCATTCCCCAAGGTGTTTTCTAATGAATTAGGACGCTGTACTAAAATGAAGGCGAGTTTTGAACTAATTGAAAATAAGAATCCCGTTTTTAAGAGAAAACGAAGTGTACCATTTGCCTCACTTGAAAATATTAATGCAGAAATAGATCGGTTGGTGGAGAAAGGTATTTTAACACCAGTTGACTACTCGGAATGGGCGGCCCCATCAGTCTACGTGAAGAAAAAATCTGGAGAGATCAGAGTGTGTGCCGATTTCTCAACCGGTTTGAACGATGCGCTGAAAGATTATCACTATCCTCTGCCGACACCAGAGGAGGTTTTCACAAAATTAAACGGTCGAAAACTGTTCTTAAAAATTGACTTGAGTGAAGTTTATCTGCAAATACCTGTAGAGGAAGATAGCTCTAAGCTTCTCTGTATTTCGACACACAGGGGACTACTAAAGTTCAATCGTCTCCCTTTTGGAATTAAAGTGGCCCGTCGATTTTTCAGCAGGTAATCGACACGATGTTGAGCGGGCTCGATTTTTCGATTGGCTACCTTGACGATATCTTAATGAAAAGTACGAACGTCGGGGATCACCGTGAGCAGGTAAACAAAGTATTCGAAAGGATAAGCGATTTTGGTTTTACACTCAAGGAGTCAAAGTTTGAATTCTTTCTAGACGAGATCACATACTTGGTACATGTCATTGATAAGAATGGAAGACGTCCCGACCCAGAAAGATCTATAGCCATCAAGAATATGCCCGAACCGAACAATGTTACCCAACTACAAAGCTTCCTTGGTCTCGCAAACTATTACGAAAAATTCATTCCCAGTATGCACAAATTGCGAGCCCCCTTAAATGAGTTATTTAAGAAAGATAGTAAATAGGAATTGTCCGCCGACTGTCAATCTGCATTCGATAACCTAAAAACGAAGTTAACTTCAGAATTATTTCTTACTCATTTTAATCCAGAGCTAAAAACTATTGTTGCAAGTGACGCCGGCTCCTACGGCGTTGGGGCGTGCATTTTGCATAAAATGCCGGATGGCTCGATGAAACTCATTGCGTACGCTTCAAGAACTTTACTTCCTGCAGAGAAAAATTACTCGCAAATTGAAAAAGAAGCGTTGGGTATTGTGTTCGCAATGACCAAATTTCACAGGTATCTACACGGCCGTCATTTAATCCTATAAACAGACCATAAGCCACTTATCACAATATTTGGATAAAAAAGGCTTGCCAACCTACACAGCAAACCGCCTACAGAAATGGGGTATAATTCTGTTTAATTATGACTTTGAGATGGAATTTTTACCGTCAAAAAGACTAGGACACGCAGATGGTTTATCGCGGCTAATCCCAAAGTACACGGAACCGCTCAAGGATACAGTTATAGCATCCCTTCGGTCTGAATATGACTATAGTAAAGTACTGTGTAACACAATAAAAGAGCTGCCAGTCACACTTGGCGATATACAAAAAGAGGCAAGAGAAGATAATTGTATTATCGAAATTAAAAATAAATTACAAACAGACGATGAGCAAAGGGCAGAAGCTTTTTCAGTCTGTTGCGACACATTATTATATCGGGAGCGAGTAGTAATCCCAGCTACGCTAAAAAAAATCCTGAAGGATTTCCATAAGGGGCATCCCGGAGCGACACGCATGAAGAGCCTAATGAGATCTTATGTGTATTGGAAAAACATGGACAGGGACATAGAGACGAAAGTGAAGGCCTGTGCGGGCTGTGCGTCGGCAACGAAAGCACTACCTATTCAGTACTGTCCATGGCCAAAGGCAGAGCAACCATGGTCCCGTATTCACATAGATTTCGCGGGGCCATTGGAAGGCTTCTATTATTTAATTATAGTCGACAGCTACTCAAAATGGCCAGAAGTTGTTAGATGTAAAAACCCAACAACGGATGTGACGATATGCGCGTTGCATGAACTGTTTGCCCGATTCGGAGTGGTGGACATTGTTGTATCGGACAACGGTACACAATTTACTTCACGAGAGTTCAAAGAATTTTGTGAAGACTTTCAAATTAAACATATCACCACTTCGACTTACCATCCGAGGTCAAACGGACAGGCAGAAAAATTTGTTGATACCTTGAAGAGAGCGTTGAAAAATCGACGGGCACGCCGAGAGAAAAGGCACTCTAGCAGTTCCTTCAAGTGTATAGAATTACACCCAACGAGAATATACCAGCCCAGGTACCGCCGGCGGAAGTAATGTTTGGAAGAAAAATAAAGTCGGTATTCGACAAACTTTTACCAAAACAGGTGAAACCGACCAACATTACGGCACCAAAGAAGAGTTACGAGGATGGAGAGAAGGTGTTCTTCCAGGAACACCATGGAAACAAAACCGTGTGGAAAGTGGGAAAGGTAGAAAAAAGATTGGGGCGGATGGTGTACATTATAGAGAGTCCTAGAGGCACCTGTAAAAAACACATTAACCAAATGCGTCGTCGCATGTCGGACGACCCAGGGGAAGGCCCATCGGATCAGAGTGGGGCCATCATGGAAGATCTATACGACGCATTTGAGCTGCCAACACCAAAAACGCCTCCGGAACAGAGACGTTCATCAAGAAAACGTAAATTAACCGGGAGTTTCGAGGTGAATTCTAGGAAAAAGATATACCTTGAGATTCCGGGGGAATGAGTTTCGGAAGGGGGTGTTGTGGGTGAACCTACCTACCCTTTAATAACTAAATGGTAGCAACCGGCTACCATAAATACCGGCTTTTGCCGGGAGAACATTGGGTACCACATTTAGGCACTAGCACTGCCAACACTGATTTGTGTATAATTTCTCTGTTCAATACAATTCGTTATTATTATCTCTAAACCTGTTGTTCTTTTATTTTATTGTTGGTACCCCTAAACGGGTCCACAACACTAACACTATAAACTATTCAAGTCGTTCCCTCCCCAAACCGCCCTGCGTATGACGCAAGACTGCATCAAGAGGTGAGACCCCGATTTGGGAAATTTGGGGAGTGTGAATGTACCTGGGTATTTTTTCTCCACTACTCAAGGTCGCATCCATGGATAAAATAGAAACTATCGTTTGCCGATAATTTATTTACTAAATATACGCCTACAAAGAAATAATCAACAAACTAATCGTATACAAAACATATGTGCGGTGTCGATATAAAATGGACCAACGAAGGTTGATATGCCGTAAAACGTAACACCCACTCAACCAACCAACTTAAAATGCACCCATTTCACATGTGCATTTACCGATGAAAATACTATTTAAAACTTAAGTATGACAGACGGACCTACTGAGGGTCAAAGTTTCTCATAGAAATACAAGGACATGGAAATACAAGGACATACATAAAACCCCTTTCGATGAAAATATCTCATGGCGCAATTGATAAATGCCTTGAGGGGCAATCAGTTCAAAGTGATAGTCGTCTGGAGGTTGAAAGTGAATTCCCCATTACATACAAGCGATAATAAGAATAAAATTTAAAAAATGACTTCACACTTCCACTTGGTCACTATCAATCCTCAGCTCAGAAACTCCGAAACGGAAAAATATCCCAACTATTTGTAGGATGTACAATGAAAGACAAGACTTCCCGAGTCAATTAAGCTGGACAAGACTTCTCTTCTTCTTTACGTTTTTTTATGCTCTAGCTTTTGTTAAATCGCCGAACTGGAAAGTTAAAATCTAGACAAATGGGCAACACATATTTTGGCTGGATTATTTGCTTGTAACTCTTAACCGAAAATCAGCCAATTTCTGCAATAAACTTTTGTTTTAAAAGCAACGGTGTTCGAAATCTTTTAGGGACACTCAATTTTGTCCTTCAATATCGAATAAGAAAATTAAAAACAGAAGTAAAACAAGCCACACACTCATAATAAAGGAAGGAAAACAATCTTTTTATTCCAACGAAAATTGACTCATCCTCACTCTAAGTTATGAAGAGAGTTTTTGCCCCCACATAAATTTTTGTGAAAAAAATTATTTATTTTCTATTGTTGACCTTCATAATTGCCTCCCACTCTACTTCTTCTTCTTTAGAAATTGGAAAAAGTGGAAGGCTTTGAAGAAATGTAATGTGCATAAGTGATTTCATTCAAGACATCAGATAACGCTAGCGTTAAAATTGAGAGAAAAAAACAGTCAATTATCTTTACTATTTTCTGCTCTCTCCGGAAGGGTAATTCTTGGGACTTTTATTCTTGTCTGCTGGGGTAAGCATGGATTTTTACAGTGGATAGATTCTTCTGCTGTTGAAATCATATATACTGAACCGGTTTTTATGCTATATGCAAAACAAAAATATTGATTCTGTTACAATAACGATGTCTGAATTGAAACAGTTTTTTTTTCTACTTTTTTTAAACAAAACCTATTTAAAGAAAGCAGGGACACATCTTGGCGGAAGGACTACATTTATTTCATTCTTATTTATTGTGTAACTTATTTTTAAAAAATTATAACTATCTTTTTTGTATATTTTCGACAAATACATTCTTCTTAACCGATATTTTTTTTATCTTATCATAAATATATTTTCATAGCTTACTAGCTAGCTCTACTTACGTATCGAGCACTGTTGAAGTAAATACTGAAAATTGATACATAAAAAATTATATCTCCTTATATAATTTTATGTGGATACATTAAATAGTTATATATACATATATATATATATACATATAGTTATATATATATACATATAGTTATATATATATACATATAGTTATATATATATATACATATAGTTATATATATATACATATAGTTATATATATATATACATATAGTTATATATATACATATAGTTATATATATACATATAGTTATATATATATACATATAGTTATATATATACATATATATATATACATATAAGTTATATATATACATATAGTTATATATATATACATATAGTTATATACATATAGTTATATATACATATAGTTATATATATATATATACATATAGTTATATATATACATATATACACGTGCAAGTCTGATTAAAGACAACGAAATTTCTCCTTTCGTTTTTATTTTAATCACTGTCTCAATCATACTTGCATCAATAACTACTTGCTACCTAAATAAACAGTATATATATATTTATGCATATATAGTTGTGTGAGAGAGAGTATATATTTAGTTATTTCGTTTGCTCTTTTATCCTTTCTCTTATTATTTTTGGTCTGCTATCTTGTCAAAACATATAAGAGCGATACATACAAATAATATTATAATATTTAAATAAATATTGTAAAGTCCGCATATAAACCCATTTCGTTGTAAATAAACGATATGGTCCGAACGTTGTCGTCATGATGTGAGCCATTTACAATAATATTCTATTATATCTACTCTACTCATGGTACTGAACTCTTTTCAATTCCGTATATCCTATTTATCATATAAACACAACTAGTAATCATTTACTTTTTATAAAGCTCTATCTTAAAGTGTATTGAGCCTTATATGTGTGCAACTTGCGCTCTCTTTATTTGGCTCTGTTCCGATTCAGAGAATGTTTGTGTTCCACATTTAGACGATAGTATAAAGGTATAAAACTGGCATCGAGAAACTCATGCATGCGCATTGACATTTTGAAACAAATTTATGAAATTGGCATTTCCAGTCAAGAAACGAAAGGTGTCATACATTTGACCCCGGGGTCATAATTATACGCGTTCAATGAATATTTGAATATTTGAATAGTTTCGAAAAGAATGCGAATATTTGCAAGTATTTACTAAAATTGTCATAGTTAGGTTATGTCATATTTAAATAATATGTGCAATTTTTAGAAGTGTCGATCGATTATATTCGTAGGTAGAAATTTTCTGAAAATTGGTGCAATCCAAAAGTATTCGTTTTCTTACGAAAATGATATTTTATCATTCCGTGGCAATTGTATGTTTTTATTGTAATTGGAAATGTCCCATAATTGATATGATTCCATGACATTCTAGAATGTTATGAGGAAGACAATATGTGAATTCCATGCATCACGATAACTCATTCGTTCTGCAATCCTGGCGAACACGGTTTAACTTGACAACAGTTAATGCGTACATGCAAGCTGATATGCATACTGCACTTTCCAAACGTTTAGATATGTTTTTATCAAGACCTCGTAGAATTACAAAGAAGCACAAAAATACTCATGATATTGATAATTAATAAGGATTGTACGGAAATGATTAATTTTAAAGAAAATTTGGAGGAAGAAGTTTCGAAATATCTCGAAGAATACCCAGTCATTGTCAATTATGTGTAAACAGCTGGGTTGAATGTATCGACGAATACATCCACGAGATGCTTATAGCAAGCATGACTATCAGCATGTGCTCCAAGGACAATCCATTGAAAACACTTAAAATGCAAATTAATTAACCTTGGAAGCCACCTTGAATGTGGGACTAGGGACTAAATATTTGAACTATATATATATATGTATATATATATCGCAGTGTTGCAGATTTTTTACATGTTTGTGTGAATAAAAAAATAATCATATATAAAAGCTATATTTGATATTGTGCCATTTTTATAAGCTGGTTGAAATTATTTGGAGTCCTATCCTGTAGATGTTTACCTTGCCTGGATTATATATATATATATATATATATATATATATATATATATATATATATATATATATTATGATAATAAATTTAAACAAGAATGTTAGGTTACATGAACACCCAGTATTTATTCTTTCTTATCTTTGTGACAGCATTGACAGGTAAAGATTTAGGAAGGTCGGTAGGCAAATTATGCAAATATTTTTTGTTTTGTTGCTTAGAAAACATGTGTAAAACTAAAAAACTGCTTTTTATATATACTGTGAGTTGATCGAATGAAGTAAAATGTGTATACTTGATTTACAATAAATAGAAACGTCATGTTCTTTGTTGTCCTAGCAAGATCTTTAACAGACTCCGCTATACATAACGAACGAGGTATGAGAGTAAGCAATAAAAGTTAAAGAACGTATAATCTTTTTTTGTTTCGACTCTGATCTTTGTTGTAACTCGCTGGATAAAGTGCTGATTGAAATGACTGGACGATCGATACCAAGTAAGTCCAGATTTTCACTGTTTGTATTACATCTTGACAAGTTACAGGTTGTTTCCCCCAACGAAGATACTGGCTACGAAACATATAGTTATTTAAGGAAAGAAATAAGAGAGCTACATTACATTGCAGCCGGAGTTCAGCTATTGCTTTGTTCTCATTAGATCAACTATTTCATGAACATCTGATTTTGTATTTGCCTATTAAGACCATTACGTCGCACTTGCTGCTTTACGGATACAAACGAACATTTTGAATATTATACGTTAATCTCCTTTTCACATTTCCCTTCTCTCCTTTTTCAATTCCGTTTTCACTTCCATACTTCAACTCATTTCCCCCATTTTTTCAAACTTTCTTCCTCTAAGAAAAGCCACCGTTTTATTAGAAATAAGTGATTATTACGTTATTCTAAACTAAATTGAACAAACATCGTTCTCTTTTTGTAAAATTAGAAACCATAGAATTTCATATGTGTTTACTTATTATATATTCTATGAGATTGTAGGTTTAATGCACTAATCTTTCAAAACTGGAATAAGCCGCTCACAACGGTGGAATCATTCAAATGGTTAAAGAGTCTCCTCTCCGGTGATAGGAAGATTCTAAACAGAATTAGACAAGACCAAGTGTATCAGTAAATCAGACATAAACTTCTTCGTCACGAGATAAACATGTTGAATGAGCGCTTTCCCAGAGAGGACCACAAGAAAAAAGAAATTATGAAGGCCATTTCTGTATAAACTTATTTATAAGCAATTACACCTTGCCTGTCGCTGTGCAGAGGACCACAAGAAAAGAGTATTTAACGTTAAATAAATAAGTTATTCAAAATAATCTCTGAATTAAAATTTCCATTTCCTTGTTTTCTTATGTCGAAAACAGAGTTTTAAAATCATTTAAAAAACAATAATTTTTCAGTTCCGTAAAATATAACAGACTAATAACCCATTATCTGTATTATTGTAACAACATTCTACGTGAGATAATTAGGTTACACAAAATATAGGTTAGCGAGTGGAATATGCCGGGTACGATTTGGTCACATTGTGTATAAGATTTTAATAATAAACTGCATGAATTCCGAAACGATTGTAAAAGAATGAATTTACAATAACCTCTTTATGACATATTTAAAAGAAAGGTTATGTTTTCTGTAAGGTTGTAGTATGACTCACCAATGTTAACAATCTTGAACAAATAACTCACAACGATTGAATCATTTGAATATTTACGGAGTTTTGTTTATTGTGACAGAAGTGCCAAAGGGCAGATTCTAAACAGAATCAGACAAGCATCATCATCTGTCGGCAAACTGATGAGAAAGATATTTCAAAACAAAGACGTAAACCTCACAGAAGAAATATATTTACTTGAAAATTGTTATTAAAGCACTTACATGCAGCAAACAAATTACTTCTATTTTTAAATCATGACTTGAGTATGATTGATCCTCAAACATAATAACCAATTCTTTGTTTGTAATGTACGTGCAAATACGAGTATTAAGTCAATGCGTTTAAGGACACTGAAACCGATTGAAGCCAATTGAAAAATAAATATTAAATATTTTTTTCTAAATAAAATTTGTTACTAAACTATTTTTCTATGCGGGTAAGTTTTAGAAATAAAGAATTCAATATACATTACAAACATTTGAAAGGAATTCGGAAGCAATCGAATTGGCCAGAGGCCAGAAGTGTTCGGCAAATTTAATTATGTTAATCTGTTATTCCAGTGAGCGAGATGTAAAATAAATTATTTAGAGTAACCGACATAAACACATTTCAGATAAGAAAATGTGTACGTAGAGAAAGAGTCCCTTGCTTAGATTGAAAATGTAGAGTATCTAACAATATCAAAATTGAAATACGAAACAATAACGATGCTGCCAACGTATGCAGCCTATAAAAACGCCTTCACCTAGTACGTTGGTGGCAATGGTGGTATATCTGTATGTGAAGGTCAAACGTCCTTCACCTTCCTGTTGAATAACTAAAACAAAACTTAATATAAAACTCGGTGACAGTGAATGAAAAAACGTTTAGTTACTGAGAACATGCATTTAAATTGGTGTCTGAGAAGTTTTGTATATGCAGCTTTTGGATAAAAATCTACACCGGTCAATGAAATACGGGAATATTTCACTTCACTTTAATAATAACATACTAGCGAACCCGTGTATTGGTGTTTCCCGGTAAAATAGAGTTACCTCTCTACCCCACACCCCCAAAAAAACAAATAATGAAAATTTTAAATCGCATAACCTTGTTGTGTAATTGACTAAACTATCTCAATTATGGTAAGCAATTATTCTGGAATGAGCGTTTGTGTAATGTATGCATATCAAAACAAAAATCCAGTGTAAATATGAGTAAACTTACTCATTTTAGCTAATCCATTATTATACTAAAGATGAGTTAATGAACGTTTGTTTTCCTAATGTTTTTTCTACATATTTATTTTTGGGTCTACGGGGATTTGGTTTTAATATACGATATAACAAAAGAATACAATTGCTGACTGCTGTACGAATGAACCGAAATTTCGTAAAAAATAACGTTTTGGAATTAAAGGGATGCCAACTAACATTTTTGGCTCAGATGGAGTTTTTGTTGGTAATGTATGATGTAACAAAAGAATAAAATGGATAATGTGGGTACGACTGAACAAAAATGCATTATGGTTGAATTTTCTATCGTAATGGAATTAATGTGGGAGGAGGGTTCTGATTTGTGTGCGTGGTTTATTGTGTGTGTGTGTTTTTTAAGGGGGTCTCTTTTCCTAGATCGCAACTGCTATAGGTAAGTTGACCGGAAAATAGTCGGCAAAATGCTACGCACCCAAAATGCTAATTTTGTATCAACAATTAAAAAAAAATGCATAAATAGAACTCTGTGTCATGAAACGATTCATTGAATTAGAAAACATTAATAAGGAATACTTAACTAATGGGATGACATTTTGTAAATCAATAGACTAATTAGTTGGGCCTAGTAGGTATATCGAGTGGACAGGCTAAGTATATAAAAAATGTGAAGTTCTTCCAAATTTTATAGGACAAATCGTTTTAATGTCACTGTAATCGCGATAAACGAGCCAATTGTATAGATCGAGATGAAAATGTAAGGTTTAAGAGTGCATACTGTAGTTTGGTGAAAAACATTGCATGTATATATGTATGACGACGATTGATAATATGCTTTGCTGTCTGAAGGTGTTTGACGGCATCAGTTAATAAAAGAATTGCTTTTCCCCTTTATAACCTCGGCAAAATAAATCGATACAAATTTAAAACGTGTCATCAACGACAAATCTATCTGAGTAGAATCGGTGCCATCATATAGATCCTACCACACTTTATGTCAAAGTGATAATAAGCAGAAAAACATCTCAGCGAATTAAAACTGAAGTTTGTTGTTTGAAACTGAAAAAATAGAAATCGACCATTTTAATTTTTAAGTAATTATAAACGCTACACATGTCACGTGATCATATGGCTTGCAACTTTTCTGTGAGTTTTACATAGTCCTATTGTTCCTCGTACTAAATGAGTGGCCTGAGTAAGCTTACCAGGTTAACAGCTGTAGCCAAAACATGTTTGTATATAAATTTATACATTTATACGAATTAAAAATATTTAAATCAAGTTTCAGAAAGATAGATTCGTACAAAACATATTACATGCGTTTCTAGGTGTTCACGCGGATTTGTCAAAGTCTTAAACACAGGTTACCTTGCTCCTGGATAGACCCCTCATCGGATTGTTTAAACTTTGACAGCTCTAAACAACTATATATATATGTATATAAAGATTTATGTATATATATATATATATATATATATATATATATATATATATATATATATATAATATGAAACTAAAAGTATAGTTTTAGTAGATATAACCTATGGTGAAATGGTTTAAGCTCAATATACGAGATAGAGCAATTATAAAGATAAATGAACGAAGAGAGATAAATATGCACGAATGACAAATCTATTTCAAATCTCTTACTCTATCTCTGTCTCTCTTTCTCTCTCTTTCTCTCTCTCATATATATATATATATATATATATATATATATATATATATACCGAAAAATTAAGTCGAGCCCTGTTCAGGGATTTACAAATAGACTGTCACGTAGTTATATGCCCAGTTATGACATATTTATATATATATATATATATATATATATATATATATATATATATATATATATATATATATATATATATATATAACCTTTTCACTATAGGTCCTATTTACTAAAAGTTTACTTTTGGTTTATATTTGATTAAATATATATATATTTATATATATATATATATTTATATATATATATATTTATATATATATATATATTGTTTTTATTTATATATATATATATATATTTATAAATATATATATATTGTTTTTATTTATATATATATATATTTATATATATATTGGTTTTATTTATATATATATATATTTATATATATATATATATATATTTTATTTATATATATATATATATATATATATATATATTTATATATATATATTTATGTATATATATATATTGATATATATGTTTATATATATATTTATATATATATATTTATATATATATGTATATCTACATATTTATATATATATATATATTTATATATATATTTATATGTTTATATATATATATATATATATATATATATATATATATAGATAGATATATATATCATATATCTTTATATACAGGGTGTTTCAAAAGTCTTGGGAACATAACGATTTTTAATAACTCAAAAACTATTAGGAGTTGAAAAATGAAATTGGTACCATTGGAAAGGTTAAAGTTTCAAGTTTTGTGGGGAATCTTCAAAGTTGCTCAATATGAGCACCATTCGTCACACGGCAGACATCTAGTCGATAGTCCATTTCCTGCCAAACGCGTTCCAGCATCTTAACGTCAATGGTTCCCACAACTGCCGTTACTCGAGCCTTTAGTTCGTCAATATCTCTTGGAAGGGGCGGCACATAGACTTGTTGCTTGACAAAGCCCCAAAGGAAAAAGTCACACGGGGTAAGATCTGGAGACCTAGGAGGCCAGGGCATGAGAACGTCATCACCTCGCCCAGATCTCCCAATCCATCTACCAGGCAGCCTTGTGTTAAGAAACTGCCTTACTCTAAGACTCCAGTGTGGTGGTGCACCATCTTGTTGAGAAATGAAGTCAGCAGATTCTGCTTGTTCCAACTGAGCCATTAACCAGTCTTCCAGCATGTTGAGATAGGATTCACCAGTGTAAGTTGCCTCTTCAAAGAAGAACGGTCCATAGACACCTTTCTTGGAAATTGCACAAAACACGTTCACTTTTGGTGAATCTCGCTCGTGCTCAAGAAGTTCATGAGGATTCTCAGTACCCCATATGCGAGTGTTATGCTTGTTAACTTTGCCATTCAGATGGAAGGTCGCCTCATCGCTAAAAACAAGCCGGTCATCAAAGCCGTTATTTTCCAACTTCTCTTGCATTGCAATGCAAAAGTCACGGCGAAGTGGCTTATCAGTGTCCTTCAACTTTTGGACCAACTTGAGCTTGTAAGGTACCATTTGCAGTCGTTTCCTTAAGACACGCCAGACAGTTGCTGGAGCAAGCTGAAGTTCCCTGCTGGCTCTTCTCACTGATTTACGGGGGCTCCGCTGAAAGGCTGTCCGAACTTGCTCAACTGCATCTTCTGAAGTTGAAGGGCGACCTGTTCGCTTACTTGGGCACAAACCCCCATCTTTCACAAATTTAGCATGCCATCTGACAATGGATTTCCTTTCAGGGGCTTCTTTTTTAAATTTCCTGCGAAATGCACGCTGAACACATGTCCACGATTCAGTCTTTGCAAATTGGAGGACGCAAAATGCCTTGTCTTGTTTAGAGAACGCCATTACTGCACCTGGAAAGATAACACGAAAATCATTAGTATGACCAAAAACTTGATTAAGCAAGCTTTAAAATGGCACCAGTTTCATTTTTCTACCTGGAATAGTTCATGAGATATACGCATTTGTAATGTTCCCAAGACTTTTGAAACACCCTGTATATATATATATGTATATATATTATATATTCATATATATATATTTATATATGCATATATATATATATATATATATATATATATATATATATATATATATATGTATATATATATATATTTATATATATATATATGTATATATATATATTTATATATATATATATTTATGTTTATATATATTTATATATGCATTTATATATATATTTATATATTTATATATATATATATTTATGTATATATATATATATATATATATATATATATATATATATATATATATATATATATATATATATATATACACGGAAATTAAAGTCGAGCCTTGTTTGGAGAGTTACAAATAGACTACCACGTAGCTATAGGCCTTGTTTTGACAACGGTCGTCGAACACTCTAGACAGTCTACGGTCTGTGTCTATTTTTTTAGGGATAACTAGAACTTAATTAACTTTCTTTACGTTGTAATTTCTCGTGGCCGTGTTATTAGGACGCTTCCTTACTGTGTCAAGGATGCTTTTGTAACTGGGTTCGAATCTAGCGACCGTCTGACATTATTATCTCCGATACTGATTATAGCAGAATCTTGAAACGCCCGCCCATGTAGGTAAGCTCAATAAATGAAAAGGTAATTTAAATATATATATATATATATAATAAGCTAACTTATTTATTTTATGTGGGAATATTTGTTAAACTAAGAATATACGCCAAGTATGAAATATGTGATGAAAATATTCTCCAATCATGACACGACGGGTCTCCGCTCGTGAAAAATGCGATCTTCCATTTGCTCCGTTGCTCAACAGGCGATGGTGCTTAAGATCTCCACTCCTAAATTGATAAAATATTGTTTCGTCCTTTTCAACACGAAACATTACGTTTTCAGTCGAGGTTTCAGATGCGTCCTCTCATGTTTTTTCGAGGTTTTGTCTGTCGGTCTGTCATCTTTGAGCTCTGAACAGCATTTTAACTGTGAAAATGCGCATATTCGATGTACGGATTTTTGTTTAGATATCCACGCATCTCTATAAGACTATGTTCATGTGTCAGTCTGTCCCGTTTCAGGTTGTAAGAGTATTTTTGCTGGACTCTTACGCATTACTTAGATGTGTCTGTCACCTGTCGCTCGTAAGCTTGAAACAGACCATTCATCGCAGATTCGCCAAACCTTCTCGAGATAATAATCGGTCCATCGATCGGTATCCTCGAAATTTAAAAATAGTATTTAAGTTGATCTATCACGCATTCGTTTGAAATAGATTGTTCGTAGTTGTATCAAGTGTTTTGCATAATTTATCATCGCTAAATGCATAGATTAATTGACGCAATCTCAGTTTAGATGCCTTCGAACATCTTTAAAGGGGGTTCTGTCCGTCTGTCTATCATGCTGGTTTGAAATAGCATTGTCTCTGGTTGGTCACAGTCAATTCTTTTAATATCATTTTGCACTTCCACCAAGCATCTCTATCAAAGGTTCTGTCCGTCCATTCGCAAGTCAGTAGATCTGCCACACTTAAGTTTGAAATAGTTGTTTTTCTTAGATTTGGCGCAATCAGTTTTTAATAGCATTTTTTTTATTCGTCCAAACCCTTCTATCAAAAGTTTTATCTGTCCGTACGCAAGTCGTTCGGTCTGTCACGCTGAAGTGTGAAATGACATATATATATATATATATATATATATATATATATATATATATAGATATATATGTATATATAGATATGTATATATATATACATACATATATATATACATATATATATATATATATACTTATATATATAGAGAGAGATATGTATAAGTATAGGTCCGAGGTAAATACAATTTATGACATTAATTTATATACGTTCAAAGAATTCAACATAAATAACACTTTTCTGTACGATCGTTTTTGAGACGATATTGATTTTTATTTATATCAAGTATCTTCATAAGCACAGAGTATTAACGGAACCCATGTAATTTTTGCGCTAGAAGCACAGAATGAATGGACGTATCCCTTTTTCTTTATAAACCGAACACGAAAAAAATGGCGTTATACGAAAAACATACAATAAACGCTCATAAACCAAGACATTTTAATAACGATTCGTAATATTTCTACAAAAAACTTAACAAACAATAAAAACAGGCTTATATCTTGAAAACAAAAGGAAAAGCGTCAATTCTTTCTCATTTATACAAAACTGCTACACGAAAGTCCATCTCCAGCCTCTGAATAATTTATTCACCCATAAAAAGCGAGAAGCAGCAAAATAAACATCGATGCATATAATAGAATCAATTAGACTCGATACAATATGGCGTTTCTCAAGTGGAAATCAATTGATCGTCTACAGTAATCGACTGCATTCCAACTAAATGGACAGTAAGTTTTCTCTACAGAACGAGTTTCGGTTGACTCCTAACAAGGCAAAGTGGGTCTATCTACACAGAGCGAGTCACGAACAATATCGTCGTCAATAAACAGAACAGAATTCTCTTTATCTAATGAGAAACCCCCCGACTGAGATTTTAACTATCGAGCAAGAAACTGAAATGCCATTTCGTATAGACATACGAAACGAAATAGGATAACATTAATTTCACATCTAACATATAAAGTTATCGTGTCGGATTTTCAACATCAGACCCAAATAGAAATCCGTTAGACATATCGATACTTGATTCGGATTATCATTTTTTTTTTCTTTTTCTGCTATGTTTTAACCTGAATATATTTCACTTCGCTCAATTCTTTCTAAAGGTACTTATTCTGGCTAAGAAATATGTTCGAGCGGAGACGTATTCCCATAGTCACTAAAACCGATTAAAGGGAAGTTATTGTGTGCAATCATACTAAGTTTTCTCCATTGAGATCTACAAAAATAACTATATATATATATTAATTAAATAATGTGATTTCAAGCATGTATGTGTACGTGTGTGTGTTTCTAGCTTTTACATTTATTACACGTTATTATTTGTTCTTTAATATTAATCGATTAGCGTGAATTAATAAAACAGACTTTTAAAAAATCTCTATCTCACAAAATAATTTGACTACGAAATTATAGTCACTAAAATGAACTTCCGTTTCTTCATAAACAAGTTAGTAATTGTTCTTTTACCGCCAGACAAAGTGGCATAGGTAAAGCTAGTATCTATATACATAGTAGTTTTCAAGTCTTCTGTGAACAAATATTTACCATGTCGTCCTGTGAATGAATCATAATTCTGAACTCTTTCGTAGTAATATTTCATCATCTAATTGAAAATCTCACTAAGCCTTATCTTCAACTAGCTCTTGACTTTACTTACTTGCATGTACTTGTTTCGGCTTGCACCTTTCAGGTTGAGCTGACCCTTGGATTCGCACTATAGCAGATGAATCCTGTTCATTGCGTTCGGTTGAGCGTCAGGTCTACAGATATGGTGAGCCACTCTTTCCATCGACGTACGCCGTGAGATTGGCCTTGACTGTGTCTATCTAAGTTTTCCGCTGCCCACAGTGGCAGCGGCGCTAATGCTGAAGGGGTTGGGGATTGAGACCATTCCTGAGCATAGTTGTGTCAGTATGTCTGCAAACGTGCCCGAACTATCGCAGGCGATTTTGTTTCAGAATCCCTTCAATAGGTTGAATGTTATATCGCGAATAGATAACAGCATTGATAACTCGGTCTAGCAGGGTGAGTCGCAGGAATCACGCAGACACCAGCGGTCAAAAACACCTATCCGGTGAATATCCATGGCTCGAGGAGACCAGGTCTCGCATTCGTACAGCAGAATGTTCTGAATCAGTGCCTGATGGACACGCGTCTTCGCACTGAGATGTACGAAGGTCGAGCACGTGCGGGTAATACGTCTGTCTATTTCGGTTGTATTTTGGCTTTTGGCGCGGAATTCAGATACGAGGTAGACGAACAGGTTGATTTCATGAAGGAGGCGCTCATTCAGCATGATGACCGATCAATTTTCCTCCATCACACAGGCATACACAATTTTCGATTTGTCAGCGTCAGTGCCAATAGTGCCAATCTGTGACGCGAACAAGCTAACAATTACTATATTGTATTTCTCTTGCACTCGGTTCACCGGGTATACTCGCCAGATAGCTTTTGAAATTCTTTTCATTAGTCCTGTTGCTCCTATAATTACTGATATGATGGAAACCTTCGTATTTTGTAATCTTTTCCCTTTCAGCTTTGTTTAATCCTGCATCATTAGGGACACTGACTTCAACTAGGGTTGCTACTTCCTCCCTTTTTGTCCCATATTACGATGTCAGGTTTAATAGTATGCGTATCGTTGTTATAACACTCACACTTATTTAAAATTGTTCATTTTTATCTTTATTTTATCTTTTCCGATCTAATTTTATTTTTAATATTATTATATATTTTTTTTATTTATGGGTATATTACTTTAAAATGTTTAACTTTAATTTTTATTATTATTATTTGTATTAGCATGTTTTATTATTGTGGTTTAATATTTATGTTAATACTATAGTTTGATGTTATGTTTTATAGTAACGATTATTATATTATTGTTGTTATTATTATCTGTTATTAACTTGTAATAATCATTTTATTATTTTATATTATTAAATTATATTATGTAACTATCTAGGCCAGTAAGAGATTTAAAAACCATAATTCGCATATTAAAATAACTCTACTCTTTTCAACGTAATAATTGTGCATATGTGATTAAATGTGGATGCAGACATGACGAAATAATGATGTGTCATTTCTATGTTAATTACAATTGACAAGACGATATGTCATCACGTACACAGCTTATGTCCGACTTATTTCATAATTTGAAAAATCTCAAATTAAAAAAAAAACAGTTTAATCAGCTGACTGCTGATTACGAAAAACTTACCGTCTGTATGATTAAAGATTATAATTTGAATTCATTCATATAGTCCAGTCAATCTAGCTGATTTTTTTGGCTGAACCTCAAACAAATTGTTAACAAAGATTTTTACTTGGATATTGGGCATGAATAACCCCTCTTTCAGATAAAAATAAGTTTAGCAAAATTAGATTTGTGGAAAGGGGTCAACGGGCGCCATCTGTAAAGATTGCCGCCGATTCTAGCCTCCCCTCTCTCAACTCAATTCTGTAAAGTCATCTTCAAAAATACCAAATGTAGAAATTGGATAAAACCAACAGTTTTCATAAAGTTAAATATAATTATAACTTATGTTTGTCTCTTTTGATGTATTACTGCAGGAGTTTAATATTCTGTCATATTCTCATTTCAGGTTGGCCAAAGTGACGTCCCGATACTTATGGATGCTGACAAGTGTGCTATTTGCAACAATGAACTGTCCAGTAATGAAGAAACATTCATCGTCAGCCAGAAGGGCATCGATTCCATTAACAGGGCATCTGAAAAACGTGGAGAGATCATAATTCAGATTGGTTAACGTCTTCACAAGAAATGCAGCCAGCGTTGGATCAATTTCAGATACATAGAAATTGACCGTAAAAACAGGTCCATCCATGATGAAATGCTATCCCGTGCAAGCCGTTCTTTGTATGTGTGTTAACTTTAAGGAACATTGCCTTTTTTGTGGTTCTGGAGCAAAATCTGATAGAAAGAAAAGAGGTGTTGATGTTTTCCATGTAGAAACTATTGAGTTTAAGGACAGAGTGTAAAGGTTTGTGAGAAGACCGCAAAAAATGAACCCTCAACTCAGCAGCAGTAAGAACATTTCAAGTATGAGTTTTGTGGTTACCCACCTGCACTTTTTGATTGTTTTGGACTACCGCGAGAGGCAAAAAAACGGCTTTTGCAGACGCAATAAGGAACTGACTTCCCCTGTACAATCAGGTCCACAGTCTTCAGATCCACAGTATCTCTTAGATAGTGGTGCACTACTTCAACGCCTCCCATGGCAAAAAGGTCACACATTTCATAAGATCTGTGTCAGGCCAGGCAATCGTGCAACTGGGGTCTTTTACTGGGAGCCACGTGAATTTTCTTAAATATTCGATATAGAAGGTGCAAACAAAGATAAAATTCCTCTCTGAGATTAGTTTGATGTTTCTATGTGTTTTACATACCAAATAATAAGAAACACAATGAGCTAATTGATATTTTTTTACAATTATTGACAAATTCCTATAAATGAAGAGACAGGTAATTTTGAATAAACAAAGGCAAATGCATATTTCAATGAAGAATGTTTATTTCAATGATGAATTTTTTTTAGAGAATTTGTACTTATGTCAAAAGATCATTACTTGTATATTGTGGTTAAAAAGAAAAAAAGGATCCGCACCAGTTTATGATATCAAGCAGAGAAACAGTTTGTTCGAATGTGATATGTGTTTTACTAACCAAAAACATAAACTGTCCTCATTTTGATTGTTTTCAACACAACATTTTGGCTATAGTCTTCATTTCACATCATGAAATAATCCAAAAATAAAGTTCAAACTAAATTTTTAGCATCCAAATATGAAGCAAACAAATTCACTGCAATGGAAGATGGAATCAGAAAAAATAAACAGATTCACAGAAATAGAAGATGAAATGTGATAATACAATGTCCATATATTACATAGAAGGTTTAATTAAACATCTATAGGTTATCCTATAAAATGGACAGGGTTCACAGCAATGAGTTACGATAACCAGAATTTTGTGGAAAAATAAGGAGGGCACTACTTACAAAAATTTCTAAGGAAAGTTTTTCACCTCAAAATCCGAAAGTAGTAATTAAAACTTCTTATTTTAATGTCTCACTAATGACTTGTTATCATCAAGAATCCACCCCAAAGAGTGTTCTTTCTTTTTGCGGTATAGAACAGAGAAAAAGCACTCCCCGGATCGCCATGCTCCACCATAAAAGAAAAACTCAAAAACTGAAAAAATCATTTCATTCTTCAAAAAGTTTGTACACAATGGTATTGTAGAAACAGTGAGTCCTGTGTTTCTAATGATCAATTACCTTTTCTAACTGATTATAAAGCACAAACAACAAACTCCTGTATTTAAAAAGAAAGTGAGTTTACCTTTTACAATAAATTAGAAAAAAAGCTTTAACATATATATTCGCACCATATCACAGAATCAACGAGTCCTTTGTTTCTAATGATCAATTATTTTTCACTGATCATAAAGCAAAATAACAAACATTTTTACTGATGAAAATTTAGAAATAAAAGCTTCAAAATCCATACTTATACCATGCTGCAAAATAAACAAACAGATTAATTCAATAAGAAAACTATTTTGACTTCAACATGTATTTTACACCAGGCTCTTGCAGAAATTATTAGTTCCTTTGTTCTTACAGATCAATAATTATTTATAATTGATCAGACTGCTAAAATTTCAAAACATTTAGTGCTGGTTCTTTACTTGACTTGGGAGACTGAAACAAACAATAATTCTTGAAAATATATATTGGATAATATAATTCCATGCACTCTCTTTGTATTTAAATGATACATTTCAGACACCAACATGAAAATTTCTGTTAATGAATTTCTGCAAACCTTTGATTTGACAGCATTAAACATTATGAAACAGAAAAACACCCACTGAATAGTGGTATCCAGTGGAACTTTTAAATCAACACGATCTATTTCTTTCAAAAAACTTCCATACTCATGATGATAAAAAGCAGTATCATTGGATATTTCCTCCTCTGTAAGACAATCTCTTCGTGTGATATATCCTGCTATATAAAAAAGCGACATTTTAATATCTTTAGGGATACCAGATTCTAGGTCTGGCAGGTGATCAACTGTTTGGCACGCCAATTCATCCAACATATATCCGCATTTTGAGCAAGTATGGCCTGGATCATGGCTATACTTTCTAACATCAACTTTTAACCGAAGAAGTAATTTTGTTTTATGAATATGGAATTTATGAATAACACTTTGTACGGTAATAAAATAAGTACCATCAGAACCTTGTCTCAATTTACAAAATTCATTTTCAAGATAGTCAGTGGTAAGTTCTCTAAAAATGACAAAATTTAACCCACTGTCAAGTAAATGTCTGCAAACATCAATTAAACCATTACATGTATGCTCGATAGCCATACTAGTGTCTCTTGTTAAGGATTTTATTCTCTTTCCTTGCTTTTCCCATCATTTGTTTTGCCATACTTCCAAAATTTGCAAGAAATGTCAAATGTCCATCATTTCGATCTGATAATTCTCTTTTCAGTGAATCATTTGTCTTTACACTTCCATAAATATCTTTTACACTCACTATTTTCCAAAATTTCAAAACTTCTTCAATGAAAGTAACAGTTTCTTTTGTACTATCATCCTGTAATAATGAATGAGTTTTCATTGCAGTTACAGTCTCATCACAAAACACTTTCAAACATTAGGAAACTTTTTGTCTCTCAACTGGTTTTGGAAGAACCGCTACTTCTGTTAGTTTTGATATCTTAACAAATTGATTTTTTTCATGCGCAAAAAGTTGTTTTACTATTTCCCATTTTGCTGTCATTTCTTTACCATCAGAATAAAACAGCAATTCTGAACAAGCCTCAGTTATCCAGTTATTGCGAATACTTTTAAATATATTTACATAATCGAAAAGCAAGTATATACCATTTTTAGTTACCCAAGGCTTATTTTCAACAGTATCAAATTTCTTGAATAAAGCTTGATTAGTCCGATTATTGTCACAAATAACTGAAATTACATGACCTTTAGAATGATCGACTAAATCAACAACATTTCTAACATTCTAAAACAAAAATTCCGAGTTTAGTTTGGCAACTGAGATCATCTTAATCAAAAACTTTGGTCCACCATGTAAACATTTGATCATGATACCCAATACAGTTTTTGCTAAGGCATCTTCAGAATCTTTGGCACCACCAAATATGTTTCCCCCTTGGTATTGTAAACTCACTTTAACATAAACTTCATCAACTAGGATGATACATGTTTCCTGTTTATCTGATAGTTTGCTAAACACATCACCAAGAAAATTCAGATCATTTACCTTCGAAACTTTTGAGGTCATATTCACTAGTGTTTTCATGCTGGGTAATTTGTAATGATATCGAAGTTTGTTATAAAGAGACCGAGATGTGGCAAAATATTCAAATGCTCGGACAAGTATTTCCGACTCGTAAACATTCGTAGTGACATGACTTCGATATGTTGTCTCAAAACCTATTTCTCTTGTTAAATTTTCAGGTTACTAAAGTAACGAATTGCTTCCTCAATTTGAGACCAATGTTGAAACTTAGTTATTCTGTTTTTCAACAGGGACGAAATGTGTGTGAGTATACTTGCATGGTAACATTCAAACGCTAAGTTTTTAAAGATTTTAATCCAAAACATCGGAATATTTCCAGTAAAAAAATGACAAGACTGGATGAACTGTTGATTGTTAGATTTGTAGCAGGTAACTGCTGGTACAAATCATAATGGTCAATATCAGCACACAAATTTGTAAAATCATCAATTCTATCTTTATCTAAAAAATGGGCAAACTCATCATTTTGTACACTTCGCACAGAAGCGGAATTTTTTTTTGTTGTCCTTGTTTTTGGTAAAGGACTTGGTATCACACTTGATGGCAAATTATTAAATATTGATGGAGGATCTTTGGTCGTGCTTTTCGCATAACAAATACAGATTCATAACCAGGTGGAAAATGCAATTCACAAACAACAGTGTCTAAGTGGTTAGGAGTGTAGGGTCTTGGTATTAACGTTAACCATCTTTCTCTCTCATCTTGATCTTTGGGGAGACGAAACACTCGGACCTTATTTTCCTCATTATAATTGCCTTGACAGGCTGTCACACAACACTTTTTTACCATTTTGAGAAATATCTAACAAATTATTTTAAACTAAAAAAATTAGGAAAAGTTATGTGTCATCAATGAACAGAGCTGTTTACATGTAAATAAAACGTTTAAAACATGTGTAATATTTTCTTAATGGTATAGAAAAGATTTGAAATTAATAATGTAAGATTTATTGACAAATTCTCAAAGACGATACTTTTTTTAAACGTAAAAAAAAAGTAAAAGTTATGCGCCGTCAATGAACAGAGCTGTGTGCATGCACATAAAACGTTTAAAACAGGTGTAATATATTTCCTAAGAATATAGAAAAGATTTAAAATTAATTATGTAAGATTTATTGACAAATTCTCAAAGACGATACCTTTTTAAACTTAAAAAAAGTAAAGGTTATATGATGTCAATGAACAGAGCTGTTTACATGTAAATGAAACAAAATTAAATTCTGACTTTTAACAGTATACTCATGAACTTATAATCTAAATGTAAAACAGTTGGCCTATTTGTGGTATGGCAATGATCTGTGCTCAATACCGCAGATATGTCACAACTAGATATGGAAAATCATGCATTGTCTTTGATGGGTGTGAAAGTTGTTCACCTATTAAAGAAAACAGCAGCTGTTGGTGTTAATTTTTCACTGACCCCTTTAATGGTGTTCACTGACCCCTTTAATGGTGTTCACTGACCCCTTGAATGGTGTTCACTGACCCCTTTAATGGTGTTCAAATTGAAAAAGGATGTTTTCCTAGCCAATCAATAAAACAAACGATTATTCATATACTTGCTGGGAAAGAGTTTGGGGAAAGCAGGTTGTAAAGTAGTCCATGCATCTGGAGACGCTGACATATTGCTTGTGAAGACTGCTCTAGAACTGGCACATACAAGAGAAACCATCTTGATAGCAGAT
>OY744520.1:12962958-13030458 GCA_963556195.1 Sepiola atlantica
GATTAATGATTCAAACATTTTTAGGGAAGACGACGAAGAGATAACTATGCGGGTTAGTTCTTTCACCAGAGTTCTTGAAAACTGATACCACGGAAGTAATTTTGTAGCTATCAGGAAAGCAAGATTCGACAGAGCATTTGTTATAGAGAATAGAGGCCATATTGCAGTATTACATGTTTTTTCTATTGTTTATACAGACTTTCTGTATATGTGATAATATCGACGCAAGTTAATAAACTGCATCTATTACATGTTTTCTATTATTCCATGTATTCTTCTTCTATTTTTCTCCTGTTCTAATTTGGTTTTATTCTTATTGAAGTGTACAATATGTTACATATTAAGCTGCCTGTTTATTTATGCTATTGCTTTCGTGGGTAATATTACTAAACAAACTATTTATTTAATCCGCGGAGATTGATTTAAACGAATAATATCACAAAGTGACAAATTAGATTCGTTCAAAATTCGTACCTGTGGTCCAAAAGAGGAACCGACTGCCTAACATAAAAACTAAGCATAATGCATAGCACACTGTATACTGTCGGACATTAATTGCCAATATTAAAAACATATAAAAACGTTCATCGCATTTTACTGTTGGGGCATAAAGAAGATATCGTTTCCTTGTTAGTAAAAGTCGATGTCGCAACGTGTGACGTCACAATTCTAACTTAACAGCTGCATAAACGCAAAGTCCAACCATTACACATTTCTCCTTTCGTCAAAACGTAAGTCTTCATTGCCTTTTCTGCGACATTCTAACATTGTGTTTATATACTTAGTTTTTTAATGTTTTTTCTATTATTTATTTTAGTCTTTCACGTAGTTCTGAAAAAAAGTACTCATTTATATTTACGTTAGAATGAACAAATATTAGTAATCTCTTCTAGGAAACTTAACTTTCGCTCGGCATATTCTTTCATCATACCAGCTAGCAAATTACAGCGACTTTTCGAACCACATGAGAGAGCAGAAAGTAAACATTTGTGTGCAAAGGAGATAACTAATTATCGTGATTTCTGTGATTCTCGCCTTTAAGTAATGTAGCCATAGAGAAGAAAAACGAACACTTACCAGTTAAACGCGTATTAGATGTTTCGCGTGTAGAGACCCACTGACTTAAAAAAGACGGATTGAAAGCAGACAGTGAGTCGAATTTCGGTCAGCTGAGATAAAGCGGTGATGCTGGAACTTTTTCAGTGTTTATTACAGTGTTGTTTGAAGAGTAGTTCCTTCTAAAGTTTGGACCATTTTTGTAACCTTATTACGTGTACATGTGATTTACATATATCTTCTTATTCTTACACATAACTTTAATTTATTATTATTATTATTATTTACTCACTAGGAGTTATCACACTGGTCATCGTCAGTGGTCACCCACTGCCGACAACCTGTGGTATTCCCTGGAGTCTGAGTGACAACAAGTCTCCTCAGGCCTCCAGTATGCTCCACCTCTTTTCGTTCATCACCGCTGATGACCTTGCGGTAATCGCAACAGCCACCTACCAACGATTTCCCGCTGATAAGGGCCATTGGTCCCCTCTGGGGCCCGAGTGGCAACAAGCCTTGCCAAGGTCCCAGAGCTGTCCGCGCTCTTCCAGTGGAGGTCTGGTTTTGCGCTTTCCCTCCTCGACCCTCTGTCCATAATTTTCGTGGCGTCAGCCTATGCTTGCGCCTCTCTCGTGCGGTTGTATTTTCCCCGGTTCTGTTGTTTTGTGCTTCCATGTGTTTGTTCTCCATTCGTTGCTTATGTGGGTTGGTTTCCGCATTCGAGGACATTTCTCAGGATTGTAGCTGTTTTGATCATTACTGTCCTTTGTATGGTCTCAGTTATCCCTTTGATTCCTATTTCTCCTAGTCTTTTCTCCATGTTTTTGGGGACTGTTCCTAGTGCTCCTATGATTATTGGTGTTATACTGACTTTCTTCATGTTCCATATTCCTTTCAATTCTCTGGCAAGTTCAGTATATTTGCTTCTCTTTTCTGTCTCTTTGATCTTTACTCTGTGGTCTGCTGGAACGGCAAAGTCCACGATTTTGCAGGGTTTTTCTTTCTTGTTGATTATTATCATATCCGGTCTCCTTGCTGTTATGGGTTTGTCTGTTTGTACATTCATATCCCATATGATTTTGTGTTTTTCGTTTTCTAGTACAGTTTCTGGTTTGTGTTTGTACCGTTTTCTTCTTCTTCTTCTTCTTCTTCTTCTTCTTCTTCTTATTATTATTATTATTATTATTATTATTATTATTATTATTATTATTATTATTACTAATAATCGATTATTTTTAAATACAAATATATTATGGAAAAAATAAAACATATTCTAAAAATTCATATTTTCATATTTTTGAAACTTTTGCGCAATCTGGAATTCAGAGGTGGGGGCAGATGTCTCCTGGGATCCTCAGATTTTCCTAAGTAACGCCAGGACACGGGTCCTGCTAGTAATATCTAAAATTTGAAAACGTATGGATTTTAGAATCAACAATTTTAATTGTCACATTTGAATTCAACACGTCAAAATACATCATTGGTAGCCATTTCCTCACAGAAGCAAACAACTCTCAAAATATAGTAGTCGAAAGATTTAATATGGACATTTGTTATCTTAAGTTTATCTTTAATCGCGGGACAGTGTCTGGTCGGCGCAGCTCACAAAGAATGAGCTATGGCTGTTCGTTATAATTGCACATAGATGTCCTTCGGTTTGTAAGGCCACAAGGGCCGAGTTTTTAATACAACACTTGGTATTCCCGAATAATCACCCATCTAAGTATTGACCAGGTTCAACACTGCTTAATTTCGGTGTGTCAACGTAATTGAATCCGTATAAGGAAAGTGTTGTATGCATATAGATAGTTGATGAATATGTATTTTCCGTTGGCGGACACTTATCCGGATAGAAAATCACTTTTAGACACACAATTTAGGAGCATTTTTATTCTTACCCTTTGTGTACACAAAAACTGTATAAATCTATATAGACATAGAACTCGTTTATACCCGCTCCTTGAGTAGTATTCCTACTGTACCTGGGTATATTAATTTCTATATTTAGTTAGCTTCTAGCGCTTCATAGCTTCTACGAAGAAAACTATTTGTGACATTTTGTAGAAAAAAAATACGCTATTTGGTATTTGCAGAAGAGAGTAAGTAACTACGACAATGGTTTACGTATTGATTTTGTTCGCAAAACGCCTTAAAAATTATGTTTTTAAGATACAAATTATTCACTTTAACTAAATGCAAAATATCCTTTACATCTAAGTTTTTTGAAGATAAGCAAAGAAAGGGTGAGTCCGTTTTACAAAAAAAATATATAATGCTTTTTATTTTTAAAAAATTAACATAACATAATAATTATGCTAATTTCTTTAAATATATAACACGTGTATCCAGTTAAAACTCCTTTACACTAACGTTATATTCGAACTTGATTATCGACATCGTATAAAGTACTGCTTTAGTAATGTGTACGTTACCTATTCTTTGTTTGTCAATACATCGCGTTTCTATTTACGTACTAACAGACAAACTAAAAAAACACCATAACGTTTTGATAGTTTATAGAATGTATTTAGTTCTTTGATAAGTAATTCAGTCAAAAAGTACACATTGAGTAAAAAAAAAAAACAAGTAAAATAGTGTGGACAATATGGAATATCTACTACATTCGGGAGAGTGTCAATCCAAGGGAGATAATTTACACCCTACAGCTATATATATATATATACCGCATTCTTCCTCCTAAACAAAATCATAAGGAGTAAATAGTACAAGGAGGGCATCAGTTTAAGTAAAAGGTAACATATGTGTCCTGAGTATAAACGTAGAGTAGATCCAGTGAGTGATGAGGCCAACATTTAACAGCTTTGGGGAAATGTGGTCACCTCTTAATTACAGTTTAACCTCGGTCTGCTCTTAATCGAACTTACAGTACCTGTCAGGGTACCAGTTAGTGCTAAAATATAATTAGTTCCGGAAATTGCACTAAAATACCTCGGCCATCATTTTGGGCAAGGTGTTTGCCAATATGTTACCCCACCAGGACAAAATCCATCTTTCTAAGCCCTTACTTCCTTTTTCTGGCTTACCTATTTCCCAACCTTATCAACCGTCCTGTGTATGACACAAAATAGGATCTGGTGATGAATGCGTAATTTAGGAGTATGGAAGAGTATACTTTACGTCCAATTACACTGTGATGTATTCTGACCCATCTCTGGATTAAATAGAATTTATTAATTACAGAATATTTATTTACAACAAATAACCAATGAAACAAAATACTCTACAAATATTCGCATATGAAATAGAATATATTAAATATTAAAAATTTTAAAAACTTGAAGTGTAAAAGCCTTTAAAAAATAATTGGATTCGACATTAAAAATTCGACACGGGTTGATATGCCGTAAAACAAAAAAACAACCAATTAAAACCAAGAAGTTGCAGGTATCTCATGTATTTTTATATACAATTCATCAGATCGATTGCATACTTTTGAATAAAATGCCCTTTCTTCTTATTGCACTTGTATATGCAATCAATTTTATTAACATCCAATAATCTATAAGGGTATCTTAAGGTCGGACAGTTGGTTTGTCAGGCTAAAGTATTTTCTTTGGTCTGTCATGGTCATGTTTTTCGTATGAATCAGCATTTTACGATATTTTGACCGGCTTGATTTTGTTTCGTTCGTACTGGTTTCCCTTGATTCTTATCAGAATCAGTTACTCACAGGAGGGGCCATGGAAAGGCTTCTTAAATCCATATTGATCACGGTCACACTGAGTCGTCAGTTCGCACCGGTATCTAGTTCACTTCCACCACTCACTACGTTTAAGTTAAGTATTGCATCGTTGTCTGTCTGTCAAGCTTAAGTTCTCCGTGTGTCTGTCACGCTCGTTTAAAATTTCCATCTGTAAACTCGAATGAATGGTCTCATCTGAAAGATATCTGTTTTTGGTCTTGGTCGTATTCGAGTATTTATCGATAAATCGTCTGAAGTTTTGATTTCCTTCATCATTTAAATTATGTTGTGAGAAAATAGTGACTTCAAAGACTGACACATGTGCCAATATGTCACAAGAAACTAAAAGAACAAATTTCTTATTTAACAAAGTTTCGGTCGGATGAGTAGTTTTCTATCTCATTTTTCATCATTGTTTTTCTTTATTCCTTCTTTATTCCTTCTTCTTCATCTTAATTTAATTTTTATTATTCCTTCATTTATTTATTATCTTTTGTTTTTTTTAATTCATGTACTTCTTCCTTTCGCATCCAAAATTTTCTTTTTTTTTCTTCTTCCTCTTTGTTTTATCTCACATCTAATCTCATGGTCACCTTTCATCTTCATCTTATTATTATTTCGTTTAATCCTCTTCTTTTTCTTCTTCTTCTTCTTCTTCTTCTTCTTCTTCTTCTTCTTCTTCTTCTTCGTCTTCTTCTTGTTTTTCGTTTTCTTCGCATCCAATTCTTAACTTCTTCTTCTACTTCCTAGATTTTTTTCTTATTCTTCTTATCAATCGTTTTCTTCCGTCTCTTTTTTTTTCTTCACCATCTTCTCACATTCTATATATTTCTTCTTGTCTCACATTCCATATTCTTCTTCATCTTCTTCTCTTCCTCCTCCTCCTCCATATGTCTGACTCATTCCTCTTTTTTTTAACAAACAAAAAGATAAGATTTTAGTTTAGTATCGGGGCACTGACATGAGACCAATTGCTTTTTTTGTTCCATCATTACCGATGATTTTGCCGATTTAGCCTCGACTGTTTTATAGAAAATTGGTCGATTATGTAAATCATATTATTGTTACAAAGAGATCACACCAAAGATTACGTTCGTAACATAACGCATACTTTACGAATTATTAAAAAGTGATGCAGATGATGTGGCAGCGGAATCGATGTGTTGCCAGAAGACGAATTTATCTAGTTCGATACATCGGTTGATTTTCTTAGCAATAGAACAGTAGACACGTGCATACTGTTTCCTTTTTCTTAAACAACAGTACAGTATTTCAGTGCTTCGGTGGTTACGACAGGCGTGTGTGTACCAATCGTTCAATATATTTATCTCCCTCTCACCGCGGGAAGATGTAACACAAGGTCGGAAGATGGGGATTTGAAAAGCCAGCGCACAATGGACGTGCACTCTGGTTCACAAAAATCACATGAGCAGCCCCATGCGCAATCCCTAGTAAGAGCACCTCAGGCGATTAGCAATAAATTAACCTCTTCTCACAGCGAGGAGGTAAAGCACAGAACCATACCTCAGCCCAACAGAGCGAGACCACCCGTTGTGAAAATGATCGACACTCTGTTGGACTGATTGTCGACAAGTTATTTTCGACTGTTATACTTACTGTATAATGTTAATTAACACGATGTCGAAGTTCAATTGCTAGAACGTGTTAACGGCAAAAGAGAGGATAAATCATACGACTACGAACTTCGGTGTTGACTGGTGAATACTTTATTTCACTTACCTGCACTCTACCAAACCGTGGTCTTTTTAAGTCCCCAGAGAGAAGGTGGGTGTTAGCTAACGGTTTGGGCACCAACCGCTGGCCGACACATGTCTGACGCGGACGTCACTTGATTTAAAGCGCCGCATTCCTCTTAGACAATGAGCAAAAACATAAATTGTTTGATTGTATCTGTTTCCTTTTTCTTTCTCTTCCATTTCATGTTGATTGTTTGTTTTCCGCCATCCGGTTCTGTCCACCGGTGCATCTGAAATCTTATACATCCAAGTAGAGACTATTCCTCGTACCACCCACGCCTGTATGTATAAATACTTCGTTTTTTCCTGAATCATGTACCTTGAAAAAGTCTGAATAAAGTTTCTCTTAGTTGTAATATGGCTTTTACTTTACCATGTCCCATATAGACATCTTTATTTTATCCTTGAGTTCTTCCTCCTATTCATCCTATTTCCGCACACTTCTCACGTGCGTCTTTTGAACTCTTTTTCATACCACCCACGCCTTTATGTATAAATACTTCGTTTTGTCGAAACATGTATTTTGTAAAAGCATAAATAAATGTTCACTTCGGCGAAATATCGATCCCTCCACCCATGTCTCGGTATTGGTTTTACTGTGTGCCATTTAGAGATCTTTATTTTATTCTAGTATTTCATTTTCAATTTCACCTATACATTATGTCGGATTTTTATCCGCTAAATATATATATATATACATCTCACACACGTGAGTGCGCGAGGAGATGACCTCACGATGTAACTCGACATCACCTGAAGATAAATATCCTCCCATTCTATGACCGTTCAAAACGGTTTATTCGCCAACATACAAAACAATTTCGTGTGTCTGACCGTCAAATTTCGACGGGAGAAAGTAAGGTTTGTTCTTGTCTGTTTGTCGAGTAAAAACGTGATGTTTTCCTCCGCTGGAAAACAAGAAATATCTTTTTACAGCGGTTCATTCGTATCGAAAACATAAAATTCTGGATTCCTAACATAATTGACTCTTGTGGCAAAGCCCCACTATTATCAGATAAACTCACCAGACGAACATAATCAATAATCTAAAGTTAATTAGTTTTCTAAAATCTTTTGAAAGCTATATTCACTCACTTCTCTAATTGACATTTGGTGTCTGTCTGTCTGAATCCGAAACTATACTAATACTACTATTAATATTGTACTATGTTACTATCCTTTAATACTCAATTCAGTTTACTATTTAAGATTACTGTACGATCTTTCAATGCTCAATTTTGTTGGGGGATTGTAGTATATGTTCTGTTGTTATGAAGCCATCCTCCCTGTCATTAGCTCCTCCTTTGGGCGAGCGGTTAGTGTAGTATATTTTTGTTTGTCATGATACCACTCTGAAAGGAATTACCCCTTCCTTCACTTTTTGGGATAGTGGGTAGGTGGTGGTGTACAATACACCCGGGGATTACCGTCTCCTTTTTTGTGGGGAGTGTGTAGTGTATTATCTGTTCTATTATCATGATACAATTCTCCCAGGCATAACCTCCTTCTTTTTAGAGCGGTTAGTGTAGTATATGTTAGTTCGTGATCAGACCATACTCCCATGCATGACCTCCTCTTTGGAGGAATAGCATACGTCAATATGAAATTGCCATCAAATCGTGTGTGTATTAGAAAACTCAGTACTTACATTATATATACTAGCAAAAATATACGACCGGGGGGGCATATCATTGCTAGTCACATATAATAACCTTTACATCAGCTGGCACAAAGGTGACGTCTGAACTGTCAACTTAATGTTCTCAAATCAAAAGGCTGATATTAATTTTGGAACTGGAATCAACACAATAATTACAATCCGCACATAGCTCACACTGCAGACGGTCTATAGTATTGCATAACCGGGAATGGGCCGTGGCAGTTCTCGCTTTAACAACTGGTCATTTTTAACACCAAAAATGTATATGTTGCATACCTTATAATTTCGTGTACCTTCTCCTCTCGTCGTCTAGTTTCTCGTACCTTTTCTTCTTTCGTCGGGTAAAGGGGTATGTCTCGATGTCGCCTGCTGTGTCTACAACAAAACATTTATACCACCTTTCACGTGACAAACAATCTTTTAAACTTTTGATTCTTTTATTTCAGGCGTTAGATTTCTGTCGGCCACGGAGATGCTCCACCAACGTTAAGGGAGAGACCAAATTACTTCTCTATCGTTGTTAATTCCTAGCTTAAATCCTTAGCAATTCGAGGAGGGGGGAAGAAAGAAATCCCATGCCTGTATTATCTTAGGGGATTTATTTCCCATAATCATGTTGATGACTACATAGAGAAATCGTCCGTTCGGCCCGCTTCCAAAACCCAGACTGGCAAAACTCTGCTTCCCACACAAAAGCCCGTGACGTGACAGAATCCCTATGCGCAGGTGCACCTTGACCCTTGACTTGAGGTCTCGTCAAAGTGGTGACCCTGTCAACGCTTGTGAGCTCTGACTGTTAGAACCAGTTTATTTTGCACTCGACTGTACGGGTTCATCCGCACTAAATCGCGCAAGCCAAACCAAACGATCTCTCACACATGCGCCCACTTCAAGATGCGTCCGTCCCCACAGGGCCATTATCCAACAATAGTAGCGAATCTAATGGCACACTCTAAACATAAAAATATCAAACAATGTCACGGATTTCTCTCAAATACACTCTGCATTGGCCAATAATATAATTACAGAAATCTTCTTTTTTATCGACAACGGTTAAATGTTTTTTTTATTTTCTAATCATGATCCAAATATACTTCACATTCTACTCACGCTCCTGTAGCCGCATTTGCCACCTCAAATAATGACACACACCTCGTATAGTGTCCATCCTACATCTCCCATCCCCACCACTACGTTCCGCCTATACTTTGTTTTACTCTGCTAATACATCTACTTTCTACTCTTACACGCACGTTACTACTCCTACTTCAATAAACTTTCATTTGTAATCTTCATACTGACTGCTTGCTTTGTATTGCATCTCCCACTAAACCCATACCTGCCTTTTACTACCGCACATTCCTCGCGCATTGTCCATTTTATTTCATACCACCCACGCATGTATGTAAAAAATACTACTTTTTATCCCTAAACATGTATCTTGAAAAAGCCTAAATAAATTATTTTTATACGAAATATCGATCCCTTCAACCATGCATCGGTGCTGACTTTACTCGGTTCTATATAGACATCTTAATCTTATCCTTGTGTTTCATTTTACATTTTTACCTATACATTTTGTCGGATTTTGATCCTCTAAATATACCTCACAAATACTCATACATACATACATACATACATACATACATACATACATACATACATGAAGAATGGCAGAAAACTTCATGCTTCGCCAGTGTTTGAAGTCGCTATTAATCTAGATATATTACTAAAATAATCATATAAAATCATAGAATAACGTCAGTAATTAAATTTTTCATATATAAATTATTATTATCATTTCTGATGACCCAAAAAATAAAAAACATCCACAGTTGACTTTTTATTATAGAGTAGTGTTATTTGTTTTCAAATTCATTTCTTGTAGCTGGGTAAGACTGAGATGGTTGTCTGACTTGTTATTTACTTTCTTGCTTCCCTTAATACTTGAAATTGTTTCGGCCAGAGACTAGAAAACGGCACGTATTTTACACGCTTACTTTTTTCTCACGTGATGGAAGTAAATATATTTACTCTTATATAAATACAACTATACAAATAAATACGCATGTATCTTTATTTTAGTGGAGGATTATCAGTATCGTAAAAAGATTAAAATGAATAATTCCATTTAAATGATATAATTATTATCGCTTCTATTACGCTAAATGGTCTGATATTTCAATGGTGTCATTTCATTTATTTGAGTTTCGATCTCTTGCATTTATAAAAATTCTCTGTATTTATATCTTAAACGTTTTGCAATATTTTGAAGTTATTTTGTTCCGCAATAGTCATTAAATCATAGAATGATATGAACGTGAATGAAGTACTTTATTTATAATAGCTCTATTAGATATGCTAAATATTAAATATTGAGCTTATTTTTCATTTAGAAATGTATTTATAGTCGAATAAACTATTTAAATTTACGTTAATTTTATTTTCTGATATATATATATATATATATATATATATATATATATATATATATATATATATATATATATATATATATATATATAGTAAGCTATGAAAATATATTTATGGCAATCAAGCTACACAGAGGCTCCCGCGTTTCATCCCCGGGGGGGGGGGAATCTTCAGGCTAAAATGCTACTTAGCTCTACTTACGTATCGAGCACTGTTTGAAGTAGATACTGAAAATTGATACATAAAAAATTATATCTCCTTATAAATTTTTATGTGGATACATGAAATACTAATATTATATATATACATATATATATATATATATAGAGAGAGAGAGATAGATAGATAGATAGATAGATAGATAGAATGACATGACCTAGAGAAGTTATTTTACAAATTGAAACATGAAATTCTTTTTATATGAATAAACAATTTAATTTTCTTTGACGATTAGTCCATCAACTTATTTTCTTACTTTCGGCAATAATGTTTTTAATTCATGCAGACAAACATGAGTGCCAATAAATATGTGTCTCTACACGAGCGATCAAACAGATCAACCCTTCTTTTGCACAAAACCCTGCTTCTTTGTAGTGCATACCAAAGTAATAATACTAAGTGCAAGACAAAAATTTAGGAAGATTTGTAGAAGGTGTGTACCTAGCTCTGATGCAAAGATTTCGGAAACAATTGCGAATATAAGTCACACGGTATATTTTTTAAAAATAATGTACACATAGGTTTACGGCTTGGATAGAATTGATTTATTCTAGTGTAAAAGAATTAAAATATTATCATGTTACCTGACAGCTGTTGATGTGCATCTGGTGTTTTGTATAAACTACATTGTATTGCAAACAGAACACTACTAACTTCATGAAAGAAGACTGAACGCCCGTGATTCGTTTGCTCTCTCTCTCTCTCTCTCTCTCTCTCTCTCTCTCTCTCTCTCTATCTATCTATATATATATATATATATAGATACATATATATATATATATATATATATATATATAGAGAGAGAGAGAGAGAGAGAGAGAGAGAGAAATAAAGAGAGAGATTATTATTTGTAGCTCCTAGAAAACCCGTCGCTAGCTATAAATGTATCGTTCCTTTCATTAAGTTGAAAGCTCTTATGACGTTAACCGCCGGCGGATAAAGTGTTCAAATTATCACTGTTTATTGGCTATTCAGCCTTGGCCGAGTGGTTCTAGACGTCGGGATTTGAGTTGTAAAAATACTCGGAATCCGGAGTTTTGAATCGCATGACCAGTAATGAATAGTCATATCTCTATGCTGATGAGTCCCGATTATAAAGGACGAAACGTATACGTACATAGATAATAAACACAACAAATATTATATATATACAGGGTGTTTCAAAAGTCTTGGGAACATTACAAATGCGTATATCTCATGAACTATTCCAGGTAGAAAAATGAAACTGGTGCCATTTTAAAGCTTGCTTAATCAAGTTTTTGGTCATACTAATGATTTTCGTGTTATCTTTCCAGGTGCAGTAATGGCGTTCTCTAAACAAGACAAGGCATTTTGCGTCCTCCAATTTCGCAGGAAATTTAAAAAAGAAGCCCCTGAAAGGAAATCCATTGTCAGATGGCATGCTAAATTTGTGAAAGATGGGTGTTTGTACCCAAGTAAGCGAACAGGTCGCCCTTCAACTTCAGAAGATGCAGTTGAGCAAGTTCGGACAGCCTTTCAGCGGAGCCCCCGTAAATCAGTGAGAAGAGCCAGCAGGGAACTTCAGCTTGCTCCAGCAACTGTCTGGCGTGTCTTAAGGAAACGACTGCAAATGGTACCTTACAAGCTCAAGTTGGTCCAAAAGTTGAAGGATACTGATAAGCCACTTCGCCGTGACTTTTGCATTGCAATGCAAGAGAAGTTGGAAGATAACGGCTTTGATGACCGGCTTGTTTTTAGCGATGAGGCGACCTTCCATCTGAATGGCAAAGTTAACAAGCATAACACTCGCATATGGGGTACTGAGAATCCTCATGAACTTCTTGAGCACGAGCGAGATTCACCAAAAGTGAACGTGTTTTGTGCAATTTCCAAGAAAGGTGTCTATTGACCGTTCTTCTTTGAAGAGGCAACTATCACTGGTGAATCCTATCTCAACATTCTGGAAGACTGGTTAATGGCTCAGTTGGAACAAGCAGAATCTGATGACTTCATTTTTCAACAAGATAGTGCACCACCACACTGGAGTCTTAGAGTAAGGCAGTTTCTTAACACAAGGCTGCCTGGTAGATGGATTGCGAGATCTGGGCGAGGTGATGACGTCCTCATGCCCTGGCCTCCTAGGTCTCCAGATCTTACCCCGTGTGACTTTTTCCTTTGGGGCTTTGTCAAGCAACAAGTCTATGTGCCGCCCCTTCCAAGAGATATTGACGAACTAAAGGCTCGAGTAACGGCAGTTGTGGGAACCATTGACGTCAAGATGCTGGAACGCGTTTGGCAGGAAATGGACTATCGACTAGATGTCTGCCGTGTGACGAATGGTGCTCATATTGAGCAACTTTGAAGATTCCCCACGAAACTTGAAACTTTAACCTTTCCAACGGTACCAATTTCATTTTTCAACTCCTAATAGTTTTTGAGTTATTAAAAATCGTTATGTTCCCAAGACTTTTGAAACACCCTGTATATATATATATATATATATATATATATATATATATATATATATATATATATATATATATATATATATATATATATATATATATTAATACAAACTGCCACATGAGCGTATAAACGTATTTGACAATGTTTATCATTATGATTTCACTTATCTCAGCAGCAGCCAGATGCCGTAGAGGTTACAAACGTCATAGAGTTTTGATCCCGGCTTGATGCAGTTGCTTGTCTCACTGCATTGAAGAGCTGTAATACAGCGAAACAGTTTTTCTGTGGATTTTGACACAGATAGAAAAATACACGCCCCTTCGCTGAATATATAGATATAGGTAAGATAAAATATTATAACATCCTATAATAAAATTATAAATATTGAAAATAAAAACACCAATACATATTTACACACATTGTGCAAAATTACTAACAATAAAAATTACTAGAATAACTTCCACTACATTAGTAATAAATATTAATATAAATTTCATATCAATTTCAGTTACAATCCGTTAATGATAAATGAAACCAAATTAATTAAATTAAATAAACTTCATATATTTAATTAAGGCATCATAGCTTTAATAGATTACATAGTGTACACTCTAATGATAAATGACCTAATAGAACTCAATTATAATTCCAAGCAAATCATTAACAGTGAGTGTTCAGAACTTTCAAACTATCATTAACTCTTCTGGGAGGTGACGGTGGTTAAGTGGATAACGACACAGACTGCAGACCTGGGTGTTCTAAGTTCGAATCCAGTCGGTTCCACAGTACCACTTTCACTTAATGATGTTGGCAACCTTCTCGTGGTCCTTTCCGTAAGTACCGATGTCTCTCTCGAAAGATTTCTAACTAGATAAACAGGGAAACTAATGCCAACACCAGAATCATCTGATTCACACGAAAGAAGAAGTAGACATTTTTCAACTAAAATGTTTTAATTTTCCGAAACCACCTGACATCCACACCAGCCACTGTCACACGAGGGCATTCATTATGTTTAAACTCCAATACTTCATTTTAATATAGTAAAAAAACACTGATTAAAAACAATCTCATTCTAACACGTTTGACTCTTATTAGACAGATTCTTGCCAGATTTCACTTGTCATAAAGTTTTTAGACATCCTTCTATATTTACCATCTAAATAACTGTTGAGATAAATGCAGATATAATATTCGAAACTTGTAGAGACAATGCGTCTGATAATTGCGCCAAAACAAATGAAGCAAAATAGTTAATAATAATCAGCTTATCATTAACTGTCATCACAAGAACAGCGCGGAAATAAGTTTTCTTATGAATCTGTCGCTTTTCAACAGTTACGAGATAAACCAATGACATTGTCGCCAACATGTATACAAAATAGTCAGGAGAAACTGTTCTTTATTTGAATGCGCTTATATCGACAACAATCTGGAAAAGGTGAAGCCTTAAAATTATCTGTTAGCATTTTTAAAGAATTGAGATTTCAGCTGACAAACGAATGGTTGAAAAACGGCAGCCATTAAAAAAAAACTTATAACATAAGCAGCATTAGCATATCTCGATTCCTTACAACAGCTTAGCATTTTATGGTTTGGATGTAACATAAAGAAAACGGAATTCGAATTATCTCATTAATATCATGTGACAATCTATGCCTGAATACGGCCACATATGCGCGAGTACGCCCGAATACTCCCGAATACGCCCGAATACTCCCGAATACGCCCGATTACTCCCGAATACGCCCGATTACTCTCGAATACGTTTGGTTACGTCCAAATATATTTGCATACACCCGAATAATGCCGAATATAGCCGAATATCTTTCCTAAATTCAGTCAGGTCATATATAGTCTTCAGATATGTACATGAGCTCTGCTTTAAAGTATACTGGACGTAGAGGGTTTAGAGGCTCATCTAGTCGACTATTGTTGTGAGAATAACACCCAAGACGAGAACAGTAGTCCCAATAATCCGAATAGTATAACTTGCAAATCCTCACCTAAATGGATTATTGAAACAAAAGATTAATTACTTAACTGGATATTAAAAGGAGGACAGATACATACTTTGCTATGGAGACATTCTCTATTTCTCTATCTCTCTATTTTGCGATTTTGTAGAAGTTAAAGTAAAATTTAAAATTACCGCAGGCCTTTTCTTTCTAGATTGGGAGGAAATATAATAACGACCGCTTTCCAGGAAAACTGAACCCACTAAATGACCTCAGCTACACCAAGTCTAACAAGGCGACACACTACGAAGACGTCTCTGGTTATCACTGGTTTAGTCTGACCTATTGCAGATTGCAAAGAGGTGCTTGGAGGCGTGTGACCTCTCCCATTGAATGTGCTTATCTCTCAGCATAATGAGGTGTAAATCACGTGTAAAAGACACACATCTAGATAAATTCGCAGTTTGAGAAAATAAAAATCAGCTTAAGGCAACCTCATGGAAACCTTACTCTACAAAATGAAAACATTTCGAAACACATAACGTCAGTAGACGTGTATATATATATATATATATATATATATATATATATATATATATATATATATATATATATATGTATATATATATATATGTATATATATATGTATATGTATATGTATATATATATATATATGTATATATATATATATATATAGATATATATATAGTCTCGGAAGTTTCTCAACCATTAAAACTATATAAAAGAAAAAAAAATTTTTATAAAAAAAAACAAAAAACTTATAGTCTCAAGTCTTCCAGTGGAAAATCACTCATGTAAGTCAATTTATTTTTTACAGTTATTATATTAGTTAGTTTCTAACACTATTTTAAGGGATCATCAGTTGTTTACCATGAAAAACTGTTTCGGGAATTTAAATATATATATATATATATATATATATATATATATATATATATATATATATAATTAACTTGTTACAAATATCCAGGGGGTATAAATCCGAAGGAAGTTGAAACCGGGTTTATGAGAGTGCTTAATGAAAATTCAGAGCAAAATATATATATTTTTTTTTTTGTTGGTGATTTTATTATTCCATTAATTGCGACAAAATATATCTTGTTTCATTAGCGCCCACAAAGAGCGCCAACTTTTCAAGCGAGAATGGAATCCAAATAGCGAAGATTTTAAATTCAACCTCAACCGGAAATTGAAGATGCATTAGAGGGAGGGGGACAGAGATGAAGCTCTGTCTATATCAGTAGAAGTTTTAGCGTCGAAGAAAGTATATAAAAAACTATGAAATAAATTAGAATAATGTTCGGTATGAATAAATATAGAATTATGTTCCATGAATAAAAAAGTGTAGATAAAAATAATGATTTTAAATGTTACGTCTGTCTGTGTTCGAAATTGATATAGAAACCTTTTAACTTTCGTGAATTAAACAAAGGAACGTCATTCGTAACTGACGTATAATTATGGTAATAAAAATATACTTAAATAAATCGACGAATGCTAAGTTACATCGAATGTGATCAGAAAAATTGTACGTATTTTTTAAATGTGTATTGCCTCGAAGGTACTGTTGCATGTTGCGATTATTGAAATTGGCGAAAATGTAAACACGTTTTTTATAAATTGTTGCGAATGAATAGAGAGAGAAAGGGAAAGAGAGGGGGAGCGACAATAGACGGCTATGATAGGTTAATCTAAAGAAAAGAAAACGTCTTACGTAAAGTACCCCCAATAAAAAAAAGAATAACTAACGTGAAAATGAAAACACGAATGTCGGATTAATGTTAAATATGGACGGTCAAAAGTTAAACAATGAACTTGTGTTGTCTGTTAATTATTAGTGGCAGGTTTGTACAGAAACTGATATTACGTGCTTCCATGAAATTAGTATCAACAAATGAATGTTGTCGAAGTTAACACTGCAGTAAGTTTTACGCTGTAAGTATTTTGAAAGTACTTAAAGATGTTATGTATTAAAGTGTTTAAGTTAAAAAATGAAATTCGACCTGAAGTAATCGAAGGAAATTATGAAGTCGATTCGATTAAGAGATTTTAGCTGCCATTTTGAATCAATGTAATTTAATTTGTTAAATGTTCCGTAAATTCCGGAATAAGATAAGGTCTATACGTAATAGTTAGAAATAACGTAATCCGATATTCTCGAAAATCATTTGTTTATGAGGAAGCGTCTATTAAATTTGTGCGGAATGTATTGTATTATATATTAAATTAATCGAAGATGAATAGAATACAATAACAGTTACGTTTTTCTAAAGTATCCGTTGTTTATTACTTATTATTGTGATGAAATGGAGAGTGATAGTAGGAAAATATCAAAGGGAAACGTTTTCGCCACTCTCTCTATGGAGTGTGTTTTGGGGAGAGTCTGTAGTGGTGATCAAAAAGTAGTATTTATTGTTATATGGAGAAAATAATTATAAATTTCTTCAAACACGCTCGAGTGAATAAGCTGAATAGAGAGGTGAGTTTAGTAGTCTATGAGATGAATGTGATTATTTTCTTACTCTCGCCAAAGGTACAGGGGAAGATGTATTCACTTTATATATATAGATTATATCATATAAATGTTTTTATTCATTTAATAAATATATATACAAAAGATTATACTATTTTAATTTTTCTGCCAATTCCATAGCGGAACACTCCCGTCCTGTCAGTGTTTGAATTATGTTCGTCTTTTTCTTGCGTGGAATATTTTAGTACCTATGACTAAGGTTAAGATGTTAAAATTTGAAAGGGTTAACCACAAAATATCTCACAAACAAACTAATCTAACCTTCATCCATTTAATGTAGAATAAATAAACATGTAAACCGGCAACACAATTATTAAATGAAAACTTGACGCCAGAATTACGAATGATCATAAAAAAACGTGTTGTTTATCTGTTTAGACAAATAAACAGTTTCTGTTGTCTTAATAAAAAGTTGTAACAAATGTCGTGTGCACATTCAAGAAATTATATATATATAATAAAATATGAAACTAAAAGTATACTTTTAGTAGATAGAACCTCTAGTGAAATAGTTTAAGCTCAATATACGAGATAGAGCTAGATGAGAGAAGAGGGATAAACATGTACGAATGACAAATGTATTTCAACTTCGATTGTTCAATGCAAAGTGTACTAACAACAACTGGACAGACCCAGTTTATATATATATATATATATATATATATATATATATATATATATATATATATATAGCTTTTCCATGCTGCCTTCATGAAAACCCTTCTCCATCCAAATCTCCTTTCATTGGACACCTTATCAACGGATAATTACCAACTGGACTAACCCCATATCTTTTTACACGCATTTTCTCACTCTCCATTACTTAATATTTTTTCAAATTTTGAATTTTGGCTTTTACACTGCCAACTTATCTATCTATGTAATTCCTCTGATGATAAGATTTTAATCTTTGAAAAGCCTTAGCTTAAGGAAAGAATAATAAACATATTTTTTACCGAGTAAACCTTGCATTGAACAATCGAAGTTGAAATAAATTTGTCATTCGTACATGTTTATCCCTCTTCTCTCATCTATCTTTATATATATATATATATATATATATATATATATATATATATATATATATATATATATAAGCTCCCTCCGGGTAGAGCTTATTTTTGTAAGGGTATCGTCAACGACCATTAGCTTTAAGGCAATGCGCATTGGGTAAAACTAATTTCGAGCTCAGGCATTTGCAATGTTTACATTTCGTTACATTGAGATATCTCTTTCATTCAGTCAGTGTCGCATGATGGCGTAGGGGTTAGCATCGCCGACTGTCAGCTCGACTGTTGCGTTTCGATCCCGGCTTGAGACACTAACTGGTCTAGCCGCACTGATGAGCTGTGAAACAGAGAAACAGTCTGTATGTGGATGACTATATATATATATATATATATATAAAATATGTTATTACGGATGATAGTAATGCAAAAACCCGAAGTGGTGAAACAAATTATGAAACAGTCTGTATGTGGATGACTATATATATATATATATAGATATATATATATAAAATATGTTATTACGGATGATAGTAATGCAAAAACCCGAAGTGGTGAAACAAATTATGAAACAGTCTGTATGTGGATGACTATATATATATATATATATATATATATATATATATATATATATAAAATATGTTATTACGGATGATAGTAATGCAAAAACCCGAAGTGGTGAAACAAATTATGAACAAAAAAAAATAATCGAATACAGTATTTGGATTACAAATCCCCACTACATATATTTATTTTTCGAAATATTATGCACATGCTAAATTAGTAAATATTAATAATAATAAAACGATATTCCACCGACGTTCCCGCTTGAAAATGTGTCGGACGAAAGGTACCTTGGGTTGGTTTTTTTTTTTCATTTTTATTCGTAACGAAACTTCTTAATTGTTTTATTCGATAATTATACATGAACACATTTTTTCCCCCTCTTCTTACTTTTTACTTGTGATATGGCCTTTTATTCAAGATGGCTCCACTTATTTTATTTAAATATATATATATATATATATATATATATATATATATATATATATATATATATATTTCGGAAAGTTCATTTTTTTAAGCATCTTGAAGATTTAAAACTGAAATGCCTTCAAAAACCATGTGTTAGATGGATGCAGATATTTTGATTAAAATCAAAATATTATTATTTATTTTCATCTTGACTTTTTTTCTAATAATTTCGCTCGGTATCACAGGCTTTATCAGAGATTTAAACAAATATATATATATATATATATATATATATATATATATAGTAAGCAATGAAAATATATATGGCAATCAATTGCTTACTACCTAGCTCTACTTACGTATCGAGTACTGTTGAAGTAAATACTGAAAACTGATACATAAAAAATTATATCTATAATATTTTATGTAGATACATGAAGTACTAATATATATATATATATATATATATATATATATATATATATATATATATATATAACATTTCTTGAATGTGCGTACGGAAGTGGAGACTTGTGCAGCAAGATATTTGTTCAGATTGCATTTGTTGGATTGCATTTAAATTTCTGCATGTTTGGACAGTCGGGGAAACAAGATGCCAGGAAGTAATTCCAAAGGTAAACGATCCAAAGAAATAATCTATTAGATTAGAAAGCTTTCCGGTATTCGGGGACCTCTTCAATGAAGGGTTGGGATGTTACTCTAGTCGGGTTGGTCGGGGGTGTTTACGTTGAGTGCAGTAAGTTCGTCCGAGTACATCTCGTGGCAGTACATTGCAGCGATTAGACGGGGGCTACAGCACCAAACAAATGCCGCATCTTAAAAACATAATATGTGACTTCGAATCTACCCTTTCCATCCCCAGCCAAACGCCCGATTTTGAAGAGCCCGAGTCACTTTTTCGACCCTTATTTTCCCTTGTAAAATATCGACTATGTTTTAAATATATATTATTAGAAAGATTTTTCTTGCTAATTCAATTTGCTAACCGACACTAAAACTCACCTAATGGAACTTCGCCCGTCTGTGTTTGAAATTATCAGAAGATTACGAGCTAATTTTAATTGACTTATTAATTATTCTCATAAACCAACAAGAGTTCCACCACATAAACACATCATTAGCCACATCAAGACAATCTTTACATTGCCGTTGAGAAACACTTGAACAAAATAGATGTTAGACTAATTCTGAAAATGATAAACCAAAATGTCTATTCGTAACTGAAATGGATAAAATAAGTAAACCAATCCTACAAAACAAGTGAGAAATATAAAAACAATCTGAAAATGTCAACCAATGGCGTAGTACGAAAGATCGCATGATTCGTTTCGTGAAACGTTAAATTGCAATAAATGCGATCTCATAAAATATGATATTAAAGACTTCTAGTCGCCCATAAATAAAAACATACTACATAAATAAATTGAGGTGACAATATATATATATATATATATATATATATATATATATATATATATATAGTGAATAGATTTAAATAATACACCAATGCAGATAAATCGATATTATGTTATGACGCGAAAATACGGTGTAAAATGAGCTGCGATATTAAGATTAATATGTCGATGTCCCAGTGGGTCATTTGACGAGGCTGAAGTTAATTACACTTTTCTCTCTCACTCGCTCTCTCTCCACACACACATACATACACACACGAGATAACACACACATACACTCACACACACACACACACACACACACACACATATATATATATATATATATATTTATGTCGAAGAAAATCATTGAAAACATTGATTTAGATAACAATAGCTTGTGCGTGACAACGAAGTTTTGCAGGTGGAAAACAGGAAAAAAAACGCATACTCTTAAGATGCGTCCAATAATTCTGCGCGTTTAACGATGCAATTATCATTTGAAACTTAATCGTGACAGACTGATCTTCTCATGGAGATACCTGGACCCATCTAAAGTAAGTTGCGTCCAGCGATGAAAGTTGTATTTCAAATCGAAGCGTTACAGAACGACCACTTGGCCAATCAATCGATCGACCGACAAAGTTGTTTATCGATATGCACTGACTTATTTACTAAACGCATGAAAATAAATATGAATCTAAAATGTTTCACGTGTTGTGATTTAACTTTGCTTTATCCATAAAACAATATATTAAGGAATAATTAGCAGTTCTATTCGTATATGAACTCTACAGATATAGAGGAGAGATTATACACATATGCTTACTCAACAAATATACAGCTGAGTGAGATATGGTTCTGCTCGGTTCTATGATATGGACCTTCCTAGACATTGCCGCCTACTTAGAGAGGGGTTTAATTACCAATCCCCTATGGTGACCCTATCAAGGAATGCCGACGGGTCTGTTCTCTGATATTTTTTCAGCTGCCAAATTAAACTGCCTTGTGCCACACCCAGCTGCAGTGGGAAGAATGTAAAAGTTGAATCCGAAAATAATGTGATGTACATCTTCACTCAAGATGGTTATGAAAACTAAAACAGGAATCTTTCTTTTTAATTTTCGGGAGAACAAACACCAACAATTAATTAAAAGGTAAAATTTATTAAAAAAAGTACACACTTGCTAAAATATGTCATTCTTATATCGGGCAATTTTATTGGTAACCGTTTCCAGTCATAAACACACATGTGCGATTCGGTATTATTATTTAATTCGTACGTTAAAGCTGACTTCGTGAAGAGGAGAGTAAGTAACAAACTACAGTTGCAAATCAAACATGGCGGCTCTATAAATATCAAACATGGGGACGCTATTAAAGAAGGAAACATAGTGGCTCTATAAAAATCAAACATGAGGACACTATTAAAAAAGGAAACATAGTGGCTCTATAAAAATCAAACATTGCGGTTCTATAACAATTTAACATGGGGACGCTATTAAAAAGCAAACATGGCAGCTCTAAAAAAAATCAAACATGGGTACGCTATTAAAAAGCGAACATGGTTGCTGTATAAAAATCAAACATGGGGACGCTATTAAAAAGTAAACATGGCGGCTCTATAAAATCAAACATGGGGACGCTATTAAAAAGTAAACATGGCGGCTCTATAAAATCAAACATGGGGACGCTATTAAAAAGCAAACATGGCGGCTGTATAAACATCAAACATGGGGACGCTATTAAAAAGCAAACATGGTGGTTCTATAAAAACCAAACATAGGGGACGCTATTAAAAAGCAAACATGGCGGCTGTATAAAAATTAAACATGGGGACGCTATTAAAACGCAAACATGGCGGCTCTATAAAAATCAACATGGGGATGCTATTAATAAGCAAACATGGCGGCTCTATGAAATCAAACATGGGGATGCTATTAAAAATAAAACGGTGCGGCTCTATAACAATTTAATATGGGACACTATTAAAAAGCAAACATGGTGGCTCTATAAAAACTAAACATGGTGACGCTATTAAAACGCAAACATGGCGGTTCTATAAAAATCAAACATGGGGATGCCATTAAAAAGCAAACGTGGGGACGCTATTAAAAAGCAAACATGGGGACGCTATTAAAACCCAAACATGGCGACTGTATAAAAAATTAAACATGGGGACGCTATTAAAAATCAAACATGGTGGCTCTATAAAAATAAAACATGGGGACGCTATTAAAAAGAAAACATGGCGGCTTTATAAAAATCAAACATGAGGATACTATTAAAAAGCAAACATGGGGGCTGTATACAAATCAAACATGGGGACGCTATAAAAAATCAAACATGGGGACGCTATTAAAAAGCAAACATAGCAGCTCTATAAAAATCAAACATAGGGGACGCTATTAAAAAGCAAACATTGCGGCTCTATAAAAATCAAACATGGGGATGCTATTAAAAAGCAAACATAGCAGCTCTATAAAAATCAAACATAGGGGACGCTATTAAAAAGCAAACATTGCGGCTCTATAAAAATCAAACATGGGGATGCCATTAAAAAGCAAACATTGAGAGCCTTATAGAAGGGCATAATAAAAATATTTAAAGTAAAACTTTATAATGCTAACGTTTTCTTACATTGATATTATTATAAAACGTGTTCATTGTTTTTTCTCCAGATATTGAGAGCGTTATAACAGACGATTAAGTAATTTCGGTTGTTTTTAATATAGAATTCTGTTAAAAAAAGTGTTTAAAATACGGGAGAAGTAAGCAGTCGTCGATGGACTAACATAAACATCATGAGATCTGATATTTTTAACATCGAAGATGCATTCTTCTACAAAGTTTGAACACTCATGAATCGCGTTAGTTTGTTCGTTTTTTTTTGTTAGTAGTTCACAACCGGAATATTTAAATGAGACGAGCACTGCGGGCTTCCAGTGCGATTTGATATCATTTTATTTGAAGAGACACTGTAGTAGATGCGATGGAATAAGTATTGATCAGTTGATTCCTTGGAATTGATCGATGAGGTCAAGAGAAAGGTGAAGTTATGGTGGATGAACATCGCAAGCCCTTCTCTTACAATGGAAAACCAGCTCATAAATGCATACAAATGTTTACAAATATTAAAATATGTACATTTTAAGATAGTATTCATAAATCTTTCACAAATTATATAATATAGCTATATATATACATACATATGTATACATATATATGTATATATATACATATATATGTATATATATATTTGCATATATTTACGTATATTTACCTATACATATGTGTTTACATATGTTAATATATATATATATATATATATATATATATATATATATATATATATATATATAAACGACCATTCCTGCCCTCGATCGGAATTCAGAAAACTCTTAGTAGAAAATACCAAAATCTTAGAATATAGTACTAACAAACAAAAACTTCATATATTAGAAGCCCTATATATAAAAAAAAAACCTAATTAACAGAATTTACTTTAATACGAGTAATAATATACTAACATGTCTATAATTCTAACTATAGTTTCGTACTATATACATAATTCCTGCCAAAACCATCTATAATACTAACACATGGTCTGTATCTGATTATCCTCATTCCCCTAAAGATGGAACGGTAGGGTCTGAAAGTACTTGGAACACAAATCAAAACTATGGCGGATTCGTCGTCCAATCCCCCCCCCCCCCCGCCCCGAAACTAAGATTCTGATTCTGAGTATTGAAAGGATCTACCAAAGTATATCCAGATATAAGTTGTCTGTTATATTCAACAATACTTGCTTGCAAGAGAAGATGCTGCCTAGATATACATATATATGTAAAAATTTCGATACGGGAGTTTTTTTTTTACATGTAAAGCTTTTTGCAGTCTGAGAAAGATTTCCTTTTGAAATGAGAGTTTGTTGACGAAAGGATCTAGTTCCTCTAAACCGTAATTCACAACGAGATGAAGGCGCGTACGTAAACATTACAAAAATACAACCGTTTTCTTTGTCATTCGATGGGGAGAATTCGCGTGAACCGATATGGATGTTTAGACAAAGAATGAACGTCGCACTAACAATAAAAATGTCAGTTTTTCATGAGGATTTTAAATGCATGTCATTTTTAATTCGAAAATACATTTTTGATAAAGAGCAGAGAGCCATACGAAATATGAAAAGCTTAATTATAATAACACCCATAATTTTACATGCATGCAAGTTTTCTAGAAAACTATCTGTATTTGTCAAATATGTTGAAATTCATGATTTTTACTCGAGTAAAACTTTATATATACATATATATATTATATATAGTTGCCTATAAAAGGGTTGGACAAAATAATAAAAACACATGGCAGTCTTTCCATGGAATCCAGCCTTATGACGGTCAGGGCGAATATTTTCTGTTGAAATGGGATCATCCAGATGATTGTTAAGCCCTGCTGTAATCTTGGTGCCGTGGTTTTGTGATCTTTTTCACAATCTTCACAAAGGCTCTATTATCTCTTTCCGACAGCTTCAGCTTTCGTCCAGATGTTTATTCAAAGGAGGATATTTTTCCTTCTTTTTCATAGGCTGTAATCACTTTTGAGACTGTTCCTCTCGATATATCATCTCAATCACTTCTGTTACAGTAGCACCTGCCATACGGGGGGCACAAACAATCTGCTCTGTTTGGAAATCTGATAGATCTATCATTTAAATGTTTCTTACTAATATGCACTATCTGAAAAAAATTATTCAGGATAACAATACCAAATAAAAAAACGACATTTTGGTATTTTTTTTCAATTTAACATATATATATATATATATATATATATATATATATATATATATATATACATACATATTTAAGCAAACATTGTTAGACATAACAAAATTCTACTTTTTGATTCTACCTTTTTCATTTAGTTTATTTTTCTAATAGCTTTTTTGTGTGAAAATCAAAGAAAATGAAGGAATGGTTCATATGTAGCTCTAGCACTTTCTATCTTTCGTCGAATAACTTCATATATATATATATATATATATATATATATATACATGGCTTTACGCTCTCCACAAACTTTAGGAGCTGCTCCTGCTCCTGCTCCTGCTCCAACGCCCAAAATTGGAGCTGGCTCCTCTCACGTTCCCCATTTTCAAAAAAGGAGCCGCTCCAGCTCAAACTCCTATATAAAACAGGAGCGGGTCTTTTTCAGCGCTACATATTCTGCCAATGAGTGGTCGGAGGATAGGGGTAGGCGTTAAAGGATCTCGCCAATATGGGTGGGGTGTCACTTTAAGTGTAGACCGTAAGATAATATTCGACAAAATCTCGCAAATATTTTTAGATGTGCTAAGGGTTATAGGAGAACATGTCTAACGAAGCATAGGATTATACCTAAATTTTCGTTTCTGAGGTATAAAATAGAAATAGAAAATTCGTTGAAGTGTTTTAAAACAATTTTAATTTTCATTACATTAACAACTTATTTTTTCAGAGGAGGAAAATTTGACGGATATTTTTCTATTTATTTTGGAAGGGAATTTCGATTTGTTTCATATACATTTACCAGAGATATATTTTAAACAAAAATAACTCAAAGAGTTTAGCTGAGAATTTTTCGTGCTTCCGGGGCGTACTCCTTTTTTGGGGTGATCCGTAAAGCCCTGTATATATACTTATGAACATCGACACACTAAGAATATGTTAAGAGACTTTCTAACTTTCTAATTAATTTCTTTCAGTGAGTTGTCTAATAATTTATTTACTTATTAAACAAGAATATAATCTGCCCGAGGCTGTTGTAGAAAAGCCAAGATCCGGTGAAGTAAATATGTGAACCTCAAAATCATTTAATATGTGGAAATTCTATTTTCGTTGGAAAAACAATTTGTAAAAGGTGAAAACTATATTAAAAATAATGTTAAAGAAAGTTATAGTTGAAAACCAAACATGAATGACATAAATATTGAAAGTCAAATTTAGTAAGTGTCGTCCAGTTTCTTTGCAAATATTTTCTAAACTTAACATTAGTATAAAATATTTTCATTTCTTTCATGTGTCGATTATTGTGAGGATTATTAAGGACTTTTAGTTACGAAGATAAAACTCAAGATATAATGCTACTGAACTATAATCCTTATTCCATTTTTTTTTTAAATTCTGGTATTTTTCTAGCATGCATACACCTCTCTATCTCTATCTATGTCTGTCTGTCTGTCTGTCTGTCTGTCTCTCTCTCTCTCTTTCTCTCTCCCTCTAAATATATATATATATATATATATATATATACATATATATATATACACACATATATATATATGTAATTACAGAAAAACAACATTGTTTTTATGCTTCATACACCAATAATTATCCTTAATATATATATATATATATATATATATATATATATATATATATATGTGTGTGTGTGTGTGTGTGTGTGTGTGTAAAAAATTAATAGAGCGAAAGCTTGAAACACTGGCGTATGTAGGTAACAATAATTTAATATTAATTAGGCAAAATTATATAGTTATAAGCCCCTTTAACACGTAGCTATAAGTCATATTCCGACAACGTTCGTAGAATCTCTGGTCAGTCGTTCTTAATGTGCCTCTCCTCGCATAAATAGGACTTAAATTCCCTTCTTAACGTCGTAATGGCTTGTGGCAGTATGGTTATGACGCTTGGTTGCGAAGTCTAGGTGATTCCGTAGCAGCGGTTCGAACCCTGCACTGAAGTTAGCGATAGCTTGAAACGCTGGTGTATTGTAGGTACAAATAATTTAATATCATGGACTTAAAATGTTGAGTACTTAAAATAAATATTATAAATATAATTTGTTTTGTTTATTATCTATGTACGAATACTTTTCGTCATTTATAAGCGGGACTCATCAGCATAGAGATACGACTACTCACTCAGAAACGGCGGGACAGTTATGAAAGTGGGGGGGGGTGCTCTCCTAAAAAGTGGTGGGCCCGACCCAGGTTGCGCCCAGAATGCAAAATATAGGAATTAATTCAATATCTTGACTAAAAATGATTGTCCGATGGTGGATGAGAGCTCGTTAGAAGCGGAATGGAATTCTCTTGGTGATAGAAACACAAAAATTCAAAATATCTCAATGTTTTGGCGTCTGGCTCAAATTACCTTGTTTGGATATATTAGGGGAAAATCACTGTTTGGAGCATATTTTGGTTTAAAATGATCGTCTGGTAGTGGTTGATGGCTCGTTAGAAGCGGAATGGAATGCTCTTGGTGATAGGTGAAGAAACATTGACAAAAATTCAATTGTTTGACGTCTGAGCCCAAACTACCATATTAGGGCATTTTGGACCAAATACACCTTTTTGGACTAAAGCTAGACATAAAATGATTTTCTGACACTGCTTGATGGCTCATTTGAAACATATCAGCAAGTCGCTTCTAGTAGAAATGACAAAATTCAAGAATCAAATACAGAGAATACATAAAGTTAAAAGTATTAACTGGGTACACTGTGGGGCCTATATGATGAACATATAATACGTTTTTTACATACATATGTGATTTAATTTATTTAAGTACATAAATCTTACACAATGTATGGATAGTTGGTTTGTATTATACAAGTATGTACTTTCACATAAGGGTAACAAAGTATCATATTTATATATATAGTATACAATCTTTTGTAGATATAAAACAATACTAATAACATGAAACAATTTATATTCTCAAATGTAATTGCACATATTCATATCAATGAATATATTTTAAAACAATCCAAACGTATTAAAACGTGTATCTTTAAGCTGTACAAAAGTGTTTGCAATAGAATGCAAGTTCAAAGAAGACGCCTTATCTTTGTGGATATTCAGAATTGCCACACTGTTTAAACGTGTAGATGTCATCGTGGACCGTAAGAATGTTTTTAGGCGTCTCATAGCAGAAAAGGATCGCTCTGAAACTGCATCTGTAGCTGGACTGACGAGAAATAAGCGAACCAGTACCTCTATATCTGACACCACAGATCGAAAAGGGCAGGTCATAGATCTGAAAAAAAACGGAGTATGTCGGATAGTTGCACATCTTATGGCTTTCGCTCATTTTGTGTGTTTACCCATTGTGTCAACATTGTTTGAAAATGGGTAACTGCGTCTTTAATATGTAGACATTCACATCGCCAGCATACAGCTTTTGAATTTCACAGAGCTTTACCTCATCAACAAGATTTTTATGTACATAATCTAGTAGAAATATTTCTATTAATTTATACACGTGGAAGCCAGGTTGATTAAATCTGCGTTCAATGCTAGAAATAGCAAGATCGAATCCTTCAAAGTAAATTAGACGGTATCTATCATTCGGCTCATCAAATTAAAACCCCGGACTACCGTCTTCCAAATTGGCTGGTATTTTGCGCTTTCTATCATCCACCTCCAGTATTTCTCGCTTCTTCTCCATTGCTTCAAAGAAAAAAATCAAAGGATTTATCTGAACGAATTTTTTTCAAAGTATCAACAGTGTGAGTGACTATTACTTGTGCTTCGCATGACGATAAGTTGGGGTCCTGGAGAGTAGCGGACAGATTGTCAGTGTGTCGGTATATAAGTTCACCTAATGTTAATCCGAAATAAAAGTCGAATTTCTTCATCTGGCTTTGGGCACCGATTATTCGTGCTCTCATCTCCGACTCTAGGCGAATATGCAAGCATTCCTCCCAGAGTTTATGTATGATTATGTAATTGTCTAGAATACTGGAGAAACTTTTAGCTCGAACTTGTCGCGGTCCAACAACACCGCGACGTTTGTTTATTTTTGGAAAACACGCCATCTTGGAAAAACTAGCAGCAGCACTAGTTCACTGTTTGTTTTGCCACGATCTGGACATCAGCAGCAACAGCTATTTTTCTCTTAACCCTTTTCCATGGAAAGGTACTGGCTGCTCCCTGTGATTTGATGTTGTAAATAGAAAATTGGAAAAACCCAATTTTTAATCGCCATTTTTGTAAACATGACTCAGCAAAAACAACGGCAAGCGAATATATTCCGTATTTCTCCTTTAAGGAATACAAATGCATTTCCCGACTGTACCGAAAAACCCACTAATACACCTACGACACCGGTCGGCAATGTATTACAACGAAAGACCTTTTCGGTATTTATTTGTCAAAAATTAATCCCTTTCACAAGACCAACGAAAGTGGCTTGACACATGCTACACGAGATCTCACGTTTTCGACTGAAAAAAGGTAGTTCAGCACGGGGGTCAGGAGGCCCCCACGTCCGACTTAGTCCACGATGGACCAGTCGTCGGCAGCCTGAGTTCCTGCACACAGCGGTCGCAACTCCTGCCCCCCCCCCACATCGGCAGTTCCGAACTCCTGCATCTGCAGTTCTGAGTTCCTGCTCTCCAGCAGTCCGAACGCCCAGCAGTCCTGAGTTCTTGCAGACAGCAGCCGCAACCCCTGCACCCGCAACTCCAGCAGCAGCAGCAAAGATACAAACAGCCCTTTTCAGGGCTACTAATGCGATTTACTCTCTTTGCTACTTGCCTCAATCCTGCGCTCCTGCTCCAGCGCCCTGCGGTCCCGACTCCTGCATCAACACCCTGCAGCTTCGACTCCTGCTCCAGTATACTGCAGTCCCGAGTTCCTGCACCAGCACTCTCCTGCTCCAGCACCCTGCAGTCCCGAGTTCCTGCACCAGCACTCTCCTGCTCCAACTGCTCCAGCATCCTGCAGTCCCGAGTTCCTGCACCAGCACTCTCCTGCTCCAACTGCTCCAGCATCCTGCAGTCCAGAGTTTCCTGCACCAGCACTCTCCTGCTCCAACTGCTCCAGCACCCTGCAGTCCAGAGTTCCTGCACCAGCACTCTCCTGCTCCAGCATCCTGCAGTCCCGAGTTCCTGCACCAGCACTCTCCGGCTCCAACTGCTCCAGCATCCTGCAGTCCAGAGTTCCTGCTCCAGCTCCCTGCGGTCCCGAGTTCCTGCACCAGCACTCTCCTGCTCCAACTGCTCCAGCATCCTGCAGTCCCGAGTTCCTGCACCAGCACTCTCCTGCTCCAGCACCCTGCAGTCCTGAGCTCCTGCACCACTCCTGATCCAGTGACACCATCTCATTTCACTTCACTTGTTATTACCATATGGTAAATAAACATCCATCTTTAAACTGTGCACCAGTTGTTTGTCCTCTCTTCTTTGCCATTGCCGTTACTTGCCCGTGTCCACCTTTTCTTAGTTGTTGGGGCCGATCGATCACACCAACCCTAATGGTCGGTCGGTCGGTCCCGCAACAAACTGCCCATCGTGTGAATCTGAATACTCGGATTCCATGTGATGCAACTTCAGTATCAGGATCTGTTTCCTCTTTAATTCGATTGAAGTGACCTTCTTTTTTAGGAGAATGTTTTATAAGTTTACATATTTCATGCACGGTGTCCATTGCATCTCTCAGAATGATATGACATCTTGATGTGACGTCTTTGACAGATAAACCATCGAATTTTGTAATGTTTACCGCGACGCGACACATTATGAAAGTAGTTCACGAAATGTAAACAACTTTTTAAAATTATGTATTTTCTAATCTCTTTTCTTATGAATGCACATCAGGAATTTTAGGAAAAAAATCAGTGCACTGATGGCTTAAATTGTGAACAGTTTCAGATTTCTGAAAAGTTCGTTTTCCATCTTTCAAATTTCGGTCATTTTTTCATACAATATTAGATCCGTTCTACAGATGCGCAAAAGTGATACAAAAATAGTTATCGTTCTTGGCTATTTCGTTTATATAAAAGTTGCTCGATCTAGAACGTCAGCCATTTTGAACCTCCGTATTTCTGAGAAAAAGGGGGCGTGGCTTTGTAAATATCAATGGCGGACTAGCAGACGAAATTTGATCATCCCTAATTTTGACTGTTTTTTTGGATTATAATAATAATCAACCGGAATAACAGAATTAGGAGTTTTTATGCAAATCTTTTTTCTTCTTTTCTTTTTTATTATTGTCTGCCGCTGTCTTCAAAAAAAGAAAGCAAATAAATTGTGATTCACAGCTAAACTAAAGAAATGGCCAAATCAGTTTAAACTAAGTTTCACGTGTTTTGCTTCGGGGTGTCGATTTTTTGGAGAAGAAAATGAAAGTCCGTAAATATACCTATAGAATAGGGACCTTTAACAAAAACTCACCCATTTTGCTTGGTTTTCGCCAAATTTGAGATGAAATTGATTGTTGGTCTTATATTGTAATGATGACAATATGAGACCAACAATCAATTAATAGATAAGCTAATTAGATAAAATTAAACACATTAATTAACAACTTAATTATTGATGACCGTAAAGTGGGGAACCCAAGTCCAAAAGGGTGGGGGGCCAAGTCAAAAAGTGATGCCGTCCATGTCAGTACTGGTCATGCGATTTGAAACCCCGGATTCAGAGTATTTTTACAACACAAATCCCGACGTCTAGAACCACTGGGCCAACTCTGAATAGCGAATAAACAGTGATAATTTTAACACTTAATCCGACTGCGTGACGTCATAAAGGCGTTCGGGGTCATGAATGAAAAGATGTATTTATAGCTAGCGACGTCATAGTTATAGAACATTGATGAATAGCTATTTTTGTTAGAAAGCTATTATCGTTGGTCGCAGTGTCTATATATATATATATATATATATATATATATATATATATATATATATATATATACACTGTGACCAGCGATAATAGCTAGAAAGCTATTATCGCTGGTAGCAGTGTATATATATATATATATATATATATATATATATATATATATATATGCTGCGACCAGCGATAATAGCTTTCTAACAAAAATAGCTATTTATCAATTTTCTATCACTCAATTCAGTATTTTTTTCACAAGTTTTCTAGCACTGTGTTATAAAAGCGTTTCTAATAAATAAGCAAAAACTCATAGCTAGTATTTGCAAAATAAAATATTTGTTTAAATCATTGAAGGTTTACCGACCAATGTTAATAGCTTTTCAATTAAAACAACGAAACATTAAAATTTATAAGTGAAAATAATAAAGAAATAAATAAAATAAAGATGAATGATGGTTATATTAAACAATTGATTGATATAATTAAATATGTAGTTCAATATATATAATAAACAAATACCTTATTTACTCATATAACCAGCATGGAACCTCATAATTTCAAAAAGTCTTATATCTACTGCAGTATTAATGACTCCCCATAAGTCCGTTTAAGACGAAAATGTACGTCTATTGTTTGATGGTAGACCAAATGTTTTTTATTGGGTTTAAATCTGAGGAGTATGGAGGTCAGAGCATCATCATTGTACCTGTGATGCCCAAATATACTAAGAATGCTTGAGTGGCATGGGCAGAATGAGAAGGAACATTGTCGCGCATAAAAACAGTCCCTCAATAGAGCAAGATTAATGTCATCTACCCAAGGTACCAGAGATTCTCTCAAGAGATGGCTATAGGCAGCAGACGCAATTATTACTTCTTCGGGTATTCTTATAGGACCAAAAAATCTATCTCCAAAGATACCCGCCCATATCAATGACTCCCAACCCTATTGTTGCCATGTCAAGCGATTGTGACGATAGAGTGTAGAAAGTAAACCTTGGATTTACTTTCGGCAGCCTCGTAACTCTAGCTTCCCTTATTTTGTCCTTTAGTCCTCAAATTCCATGAGCTATGTCACTGACAAAGGGGGAAATTGCTGTTTTCTGGGTCGGAATATATCCATATAACACTTATCATTGGCTAGTTTTTTTTTACTTTCAAGTAGTATATTTTAGCTCCTTACATCAAGTTGCTTCATGCATTGTCTGGAGTGATTTCTATATAAAAAAATCTCCGGAATAAACCTATCCTTTTGGCTAGCTATCAGGTCTATCAAGGGGTGCTCTTGTCTCATCAGTTAAAAGAATCTTACTCACTTCCATCTTCATATATTTCTTTGCCCATTGCCTTCTCAAATTTGTGTGCTTTCGTGTAAGAAGAGGTCTTGTAAGATGAACTTTCGCAGATGCCATTGTTTGAATAATTGCATTCCTTGTTAATTTTGGTACGTGAAGACAGCCAGCTGCGGTGAAGATTAATATGCTTGATTATCCAGGTTTTGACGACCAATATTCCTCAAATCCCTGTTGGTAACAATCTTGGATATTTCAGCATCTGATCGTTTCTTCTATGAAGAAAAGGGCTTACACAAATCTCTTCACAGTATCTGCATGGCGACTTATTTTTCAGGCAATTACACCAGGAGGAGTTCCTTTTAACCGTTTCTTTTATTATAATTTCTTTTTGCCCTCGATGATTTTGAACGTCCCAGTGTTGCTGAGAAGTAAAAAGAAAGCTATTGCATTTGGCCACCCTGAAATGAGAAAAACTTTAAGACTGTACACACTATTCACACCAATCTGTAAATCGATCAAATAATGTCATCATAATGTGCCAGAAGTTCTGTAAAACAATTGATGTAATTGGTTAACAAAATGATGTCTAAATTTACATTTTATCAAGAAGCTATTATCGCTGGTTGTAGTGTACGTATCTATCTATCTATCTATCTATCTTTCTCTCTCTCTCTCTCTCTCTCTCTCTCTCTCTCTCTCTATATATATATATATATATATATATATATATATATATATGTATATATATATATATATATATATATGTATATAAGATATAAAAATATATCTATGGAAATTGCTTTTTTACATAGTTCACCCCAAAGAAGGAAAGTTACAACTGTAGACGTAGGGAGCTACTGAGAATTAGGATTAACGTTTTGGGGGTAATCCTTAATTGGAAGCTGTGCAGCGAGCTGCTTGTTCATATTAATTTTAAACTTCTGCATGACAATACAGTCGGGGAAACGGAGCAGGGAGGGAGTTCCAAAGGTCGGCAGCACGAGGAAAGAAGCTTTCATGTTACATTCCCGCAGGGAATTATTAGACAAAGTGCACAAATATTTGTTATTGATTGCTTTTATATATCCGAGTAGTGTTTAGCCTAGCTAACAAGGCAATCAGATTCGTTGTTAGTTCTCCCTCGCGAGTTAATGTTTACATTATACAATAGGCGAGATTTGTTCAAACAGAAGTCTGGTCGACCATTTCTTGACATCTTTTTCACATGTTTCTGTGACATCCCAGTAATTGTTCACTAATGATGTTTTTGTTATTGAATGTTCTTTCATGGTTGTTATATCCAATATACATAAACTCAAAGTCCAATCACCTCCAACAATGATAAATCTTATTCCATGTTCTATCGAACGTAGGCTTTGAAATAACTCCAGCAACGAAAGGGTATTTAAGAATTCAAGCAACATGTACAACATGCCTCACAATAGTGGGTATAAAAATATCGAGAGTAAATATAAGTAATTAGATACGATTATTTTTAATAAAAATAAAAATAGAAGCAACCGACACACTACTTGGTTTACACTCCCATGTAACCAGATGCTAAAAACTTAACTTAGTAAGTGATTTCGAAATTTAATCGAAATCACTTCCCCGCAACTAACCCATTGTACGAAATATTAAATCAAAATAGCTCACAACTGTTATGAAGCTGCTGTGAAAACTTAGAAATGATAATCAAAAAGTAAACGAGAGTAGTAGAGAAAAAAACGCGTGAAAAAGTGATAAATATAAGAGCGATAAAATAATGAAGAACAATAATATAACCACTAAAAATAGTAATAACTCAAACTCTGACTCACAGAAATAGAAATAAGAAAGTTAATAATGTAGACTTCCCAGCGTACGTGAGTGGCAGCCATAGTAAATCTCAGTGAGAAAGTTAACAGTCCTCCGATTTCTTTTATGTATTATGACGGAAATACATAGCGATCAGGATCACATTTAAACTAAACTAAATTTATAGTTTCTGGAATTATGTACAAATACTGCGTAAACCACGGCCTAAACAGATTTTCTATTTGTAGATTTTGGTTAAAAAGCTATAGCCGTAAACGACACAGAATGAAATCTCACTCTTCTTTATGTATAAGTTTATTGTGGGAGTTAATGTTAAGGTATTCTACAGGGATGGTTGAGTTGCGATAAACGGATGTACTGCACAACTGCTCGGTAGCGCATGGTATGATTTGTGATTGCTTAGTTGCAAGTGATTGCGTTTAAATCTCAGTGCGAAAACACTTGCCACATCTGGCTGCACTGATGAGCTATGATCCGACTACACAGTTGTATGTGAATGATATATACATTTATATATATATATATATATATATATATATATACATATATATATATATATATATATATATATGCATTGATTTTTAATTTTTACTTGCACACTCCACTGCTACACTCGTACACTTTTTTATAAGACACATGCTTTTCTAGCACCGTTATTATTTCAAAATGTATTCTTTCAATACACAGCATGATGACGTTGACACACTGGCTTTCATTAGATGACTGAAAAGCGATGTTGAGTTTTACTAGTACTAGATGGGTGATTTCTTGAGAATACCAGGCCTTGTGTGTAGGAGGACGGCGAAACCTGCCTGCAAAAAATACAGTCCTGAAGATGCTTTTTACACGTACCTTCGTATAACCTGTCAATGCACAACGAACTAACCGCTCCCTGGGTGGTAGTTCTGTTCTCAATTATGTAGCGAAGCTTTCTGGAGAAACTATTACATTCGTTTTATATATACACTAGCGGTATCCAGGTGGCGTTTCCCGTTTAAAGATATAATGCTGATCAGAAGTAATTTCAAACGTAGTCATATTTTAAAAAAATTGTCTTAAAATTAAAAAAAAAAAATTGTCACATAACGTCATAGCGATCTAATATTTTCTTTTTTTTAAAATGTCCTTAAAAAACAGCTGTAAAACGCCAAACGGCTTTAACTAATCGAAATAAATTAATTTATTTTTAATTTTAAAATACATAAAACAATACTTATTTAGATGTTTCAAACTTTTTTTAAATACATGTTTACTGAGATCTTGTTTGTTTTATGTTATTCTTTTGATGAAAGGAACAACATCTATTTACATAAATACATTTTGTTACTTAACGTTCTAATATATTTCAGTTATCGTTTCGAAAACAAAACTGATGGTGGATAGTTTGTCACAATTTTACCCTTGCTTAAAATCTAACACAGATTGTTGACAAACTTACTCGTGTACCCAATCCTGATGGACTTTTGCAAGTCTTCTTGATCTTTTCCTTACAACTTGTCCTGAACATTGCACAGCTACTCTTCTGTCTCCGCTGAGATCTTCCGATCACTCAGTTGTCCTAATTAAGATCAAAACCAAGTTCAAGAAGACCTTTGAAGTTGCTCTCCATCACACAGTTTACTTCCGTAGCATCCGATAAAGCTAAACTTTTTGCAAAGAACTTTGCAGCAAATTCAACCCTTTGCGATCAGGGTCTTCTACATCCTGTATTTCCCCTATGACTGAAAACACTCTGAGCGACATCCATATATATGTCCAGGATGTTGCCAAATTTATAAAAAAAAAATTGATGCCAGCAAAGCAACTGGTCCTGACAACACCAATCATTAAAATACTGCAACCGAAATTATCTCCTATACTTACAAAGCTGTTCAATTGTTGCTTAAAACAAAAATTCTTCGCATATCGTATGAAAACTTCCTCAGTTTACCCAGTATTTAAAATATTGAAAATCTGTCTTCTGCATCTCAGTATAGACCAATCAATCTCCTGTGCGTCATGAGTAAGTTGCTTGAATCTGTAATAAACTTAGAAGTTGCCAATAACCTCAGCAGAACTAGCCTACTCAATAGCAAGCCTTTAAATACTAACAGCTAAGATGCTAATTATAATATTACGCAGTTCAGTGAATCTATAGACAGCGTATTCGTTTCTAGAGCAATAACTCTTAACATATCAATGGCCTTTGATAAGGTTAGCATAAAGATCTACTTCACAAGCTTCCTGGATATGGAATATCTAGGAAATGTCCTCTCAACCATCTAATACTGTCTCTCTGTCAAGTTTAAAAAGTAGCCGTTGATGAGCAGAAGTATGAAGCATATAGTATCAGCGCCGGTGTGCTTCAAGAATCTATTCTGGGACCAGCGCCCTTCCTGATATTTATCAATGATTTTTTAAATAACATGTTAAGATCATTTGCCGACATGTATGCAGATGACATATCTATGCAACACTTCGAAGAACAATAACGATCAAGATCTTCTAATTCTCTTTTTTCCGACCTGAAACACGTGGGCAATTTTTGTTGTTTTAACATAGTTCACCCCCAAAAAGGCAGGCCGCCACTGTAGACGTAAGGGGCTACTGAGAAAAAAGGGGGGTCAACCTAAATTGGGAGCTGCGCAGCTAAATGTATGTTTACATTAGTTTTAAATTTCTGCATGTCAGTAACGTCAGGAAAATAGGGAGCAGGGAGGGAGTTACAGAGTCCAGCAGCAAGAGGAAATAAGTTTCTTCGGCATCTGGGGACTTCAACAGTGAATGGATGGGATTTGACAGATTGTCGGGTTGGTCTAGTGAATGTACGTTGTGAGGATACCAGAGCAGCATGCTCATCAGAGCACAACCCATTGAATTACTTGTAAAACAGGCACAAGAAGCAACATTGCGGCGATAGGACAGGGGCTGGAGCTTGGTGGATAGTGAATGACCTATCAAGTTGGCGACTCTTTTTGGGGCCGTGTCTAAGAGGAAGAGACTAGTGGATGATGCCCCAGCCCAGATGTGGCAACAATACTCCATGTATGGGCAATGTCTTCAATGTATTTATTCCAATTCATGTTATCTGTAAAAGTTAGGCCGAGGTAGGGTGTTATTTGCCATGACAATCGGTGGTTGATGAGGTGTCTTGTAGTTATTGAAGAAAAGTAGCTTTTTCTTTGCGGCATTAAAAGTTACCATCCATTTTTGACCCCATTCCACTACAGACAGAAGGTCATTTTCTAATGATTCAGTCATTGCTTCAGGTATGTGTGCGTCGGTTTTGCCCACATGACGAGAGTAAAGAAGGGTGTCGTCAGCAAATATTCCTATCTCAGTCTCAATGACATCAGGGAGTTCATTTATGAAAATCAAAAACAGTAGAGGTCCAAGGATGAATACTTGGGGTACACCAGCATTTATGTCATGTTGCTTAGATGAACGGCAATCGAGGACAGCCTGGATCTTTATTTTTGTTATGAAGGATTTAATTATATTAAATATTTGTCCAGTAATACCATATGAGTGCAATTTTATGAGAAGCCTTCCATGCCAGACATTGTAAAAGGCCTTGGATATATCAACGCGCTACCGCCTTAAATTCACCTGCTTTATCCAGTGTATGATATATACGTTCAGAGATGACCTTTAAGATATCTGCGGTAGATCGTGCGTGTTTGAATCCGTATTGATGAACAGAAAGAAGTTTAGCATTAACTAGGTGCCTGACTATCGCTAGATTGATTAATGATTCAAAGATTTCACAAAGATCGAGAGTAAACTGATTGGGCGGTAGTTTAGAGGATCAGTTCTATCTCCAGACTTCTTGAATACTGGTACCACAGAGGCAATTTTCCAACTATCAGGGAAACAAGATTCAGTAAGGCATGTGTTGTATTGTTTGGAGAGGACAAGGGCCAGCTCAGCATAGCATTTCCTTATTACTATTACTAGTATAAGATCAGCCCCACAGGCTTTGGAGGTGTCAAGGTTTTTTATGATGTCTCTGACTTGAGATGGGTGATGACCAGGTTCTCAAGTGTGGATTCAGTCCGCAATGGGAATTTAGGGAGGGGTGGTTTGCTGAGTCCAAAGTGTAGATTAAAGCGAACCGCTGGGCAAGTAGTTTAGTCTCATCAGTTGCCGTGCAAACAGCATTGTTGTGATTTCATAGTGGGGGAATTGTCGATTGTCCTTTGTTCATCACACTATTGTAGATTTCCCCGAAATCACGAGTACATAGTTTCTGTGACTGGATGCGTTTTTTGGTTATCTCTGTATACCTTCTCTTTACTTCATCTATCACTATTTTGCAATCATTTCGTGCCTCTACAAAATTTTGTCTATTCACAGTTGATATATGGCGGCATAATTTTCGGGATGACTTCTGCCTCTCAGCAATAGTAGCTGCACATTCTGAGGTGAACTATTGAGGAGAATGAGGTTTGCTGAAGAATGTTTGCGTGGGGACATAAACATCAATGCCTATTTGCACACTGATCAGCCGGAAATGAGAAGGTTTCACCCCATGGTGCGTCGCTGAGGGATTCAAAATCAGCCTGCTCAAGGTTTCTCGTTTTGAGCAACAACTCTTCAGCTTTTGGACGAGTTCTTAAGGTGATAAGTATCCTTACCACAACGTGATCAGAGTTTCCGAGCGGGCTATGGACATTCGCCACACACGGATAATGAGGTCAAGAACAGGTCAAGAAGTTAGGTTTGCTGGTTCGCACGATCAGGAAGGCGAGTCAGAAAAGTGACAGTCTGTGAGAAATCGTTAGCTGAGGAGAAATTAAAAATAGAGTTCCTAGCTGCATCAGTAACGCTGGGGAATCTCAACCAGTCACGGTGGTGCTCATTAAAATCCCCAAATACATGTATGGGGAAATGAGTGGGCAGTTACTTTAAATACGGCTAAAACCAAGCTTATCTCTTTTCACCGGAAATGCACGGATCCTCACTTTGTTCCAATTGAAATCAATGGTTCTCTCCTTGGGTAAATCTCCTCTATTTCGATAAGCTTCTGGGACTTGCCTTCACTTCAAACTTAAAATGGAAGACTTACATCAAATCCGTTGCTTAAATCACTGGAAAAGGTGTTGGATCATTCTACCGATCCGGAAAGTATTTCACGCCTGACACAATGCTATACCTGTATAAGAGTCAAATACGTCCTTGAATTGAGTACTGCTGCCACAAGAAAACCATTCCCTGCCTTGACAGAGTATAAAACCGACTTAGACATCTAGTAGTGATGCCCTCTTCCCTTCCTTACGGCTACTTTGTCACAGAAGAGATATTGCTAGTCTTTCTCTGCTCTATCGTTAAGTTTATGACAGGTGCTCGACTTAGTTCTAATCTATGGTTGCCCCTGTAAAACATTCACAACAAAAACTCGTCTAGCTACAAGTATTGTCAATAATTTCCGTTTCGACCTCTCTGTACCCAAAACTGGGAAAGTGTATTTCCTAGAACTACACATCTGTGGAACACGATAGCACGGGGCTGCTTCCCTGCATACTACAACATGGTCGTTTACAAGTCCAATGTAAACAAATTATAGTTGAGCCATCCTCTTAAATAATCAAATTCTGCCCAGTTGCAAGCATCGTTACCAATAATCATGGTGTTATTACACCGTTCACTTGACAAGCTCATGAACCCTTATCATCGAGTGACCTTTGGGCCTTTATGTGGTTACTTATCAGTAATAAAAATAAAAAGGATAAGTTCCCTTTGTGACCTCAGATGGAATTAAAGGGAAATGTTAATACAATCTTTAAATTCTGTGAAAATGTAACCTTTATTGATATTTATTTGACTTACTAACAATCAAACATTGCCTTTTATATAGATGCACGAAATAAGTTATGGGGATGGGTATACACATACAACTTGCAATAAATCGATGCGTATAAGAATATACTCATTTGCGCATTCGTGCGTTTCTGTGTGCTTATCTCTAACATTGACCGCATTGTTAAAAGTCCTCGATAGAATAAGTAATGTGCGCCACATTAAGTACATGGGAAAGACACGAGGTGGTTGGATTGTGGTGTTGTGATGATTCTTTCGAAGAGCCTGGTTTACTCGATGGCGGTACAGCATCAACATGAGACGTAAAAGTATGGCGAAACGGTCAGATTTCCGAATGAAGCAGTTTTGTGTCCAGTGAAGCAGACACGAAAACGAGAACGGATAGACCTAAGATACGTCCATTTACTATTCGCATTTTCGGATGTATGTTATTTAAAACTTAAGCGTGGCAGAACAACGAACATCTTATTTCTAATTTAAGCGTGACTGACAAACGAAAATGATATTTCACAATTAAATCCTACGAAAATAGCATTTAGATGTTAAGCTTGGTGGACAAGCATACTATTTTACACTTGAACGTAACTGTTCAACCGAAAATACTGTTTAAAACATAAGCGGGACAGAGCGAAACAAATGTAATTCTAAACTTAAACGTGACAGAGCAATTAAAGTGCTATTTCAAAATCGAGAATGACAGACTGACCGAGCCACTCTAGAAGAAAATGGTGATTATTGATGTCTATGTGCGGCTGAAGATTCGGTTTAATTCGCCAATCAGGTCAGTAAGGAAGAAAGATGGAGGAAATGTCCCGGACGGATCAACTCGGATTTACAAAATCAAAATGGAGAACGCGTTTTTCGCTCCACTTAGTGGAAGTAAAGACAACGGACATAAATGGATAGATAGTTCTTTTAGATGTGTCGATAATAATAATAATAATAATAATAATAATAATAATAATAATAATAATAATAATAATAATAAGAGTCATCATCATCATCATCATCATCATCATCATCATCATCATCATCATCATCTGTCCAATACTGCCTCTTTTTATTTTGTATTAGTGTTCTTTTTGCCCTTTTTCTTTTTGCCATTTGTTCTCTTCCTCTTTTTCTACATCGTCTTCTCCCTCTTTTTCTGCTTCTTTTTCTTTGACATATTTTTCTTCTTTATAGTCTTTCCCTTCTTCGACCTTTTTTCTCCCCTCTTTCTTTCTCTTTCCCATTCCTTCTTCCATATTTCTTTATCTTCTTCTTCTGCCTGTTTTTCTTCTTCCTCTTCTTTTTTTCCTTTTCTTCTTCTTCTTCTTCTTCTTTTGTATTTATTTTACCGAAAAAGGCCATTGATAAGCTGTGATGAATGTTTAGCACAATCACGCACACGCATCGAACTAGATCCAAGCAATCGTCCAAATTTCGTCCGACTTTCAAACATGTTTCCCGTCACCCCCCCCCCCCTACCAGCCCCGTCCGTCTGCGTACCTGAAAAATGAGAGGGGACACTCTTATCTGTGCATTAACCAATCTCATCCTTCAAATTTAAATAGGCCTTTATAACAATAATTAATAATTGAAGGGGTTGTCTTAAAATTAAACTTGATTATCTTGGCCTTTTGACCACTACACTTCATCCATTCTGTCCGCGATCAATGAAAGAAGAAACCATTCTAGGCTGAGATAATTTTTATTTTAGTTCCAATCCAGAGGGCCAATTTCGCACAAAAATCCGACGTTTTATCTAACTCTGCCTTCGTCGGGAGGCAAGTAAATACGGATTGTGAAGGTTGGAGTTTTCACGGTAAACTCGATCGTCAGAAGCGAAATAATATCCTATATGTCTTTATTCATTTAACTGAGATGGAAAAGGGAAAAATATCGGTATTTTTCAAATTTATTTCGCATGACGTCAGCACGCGACCTCATAATTCCATTAACACGATAGGTGAACAGATTTGACCTTTCCAGAGCATGTCTGACTGGCTTCAAGATTAGTAACTCAATGCCAAACCGTCGGTTCGCTACTTTGAACGTGAATCAATGATTCAAAGTAAACCGTGGTTCAAGATTAGTAACTCAATGACAAACCGTCAGTTCGCCACTTTGAACGTGAATCAATGATTCAAAGTAGACCGTGGTTCAAGATTAGTAACTCAATGACAAACCGTCGGTTCGCCACTTTAAACGTGAATCAATGATTCAAAGTAAATCGTGGTTCAAAATTAGTAACTCAATGCAAAACCGTCGGTTCGCCACTTTACACGTGAATCAATGATTCAAAGTAAACCGTGGTTCAAGATTAGTAACTCAATGTCAAACCGTCAGTTCGCCACTTTGAACGTGAATCAATGATTCAAAGTAAACCGTGGTTCAAGATTAGTAACTCAATGACAAACCGTCGGTTCGCCACTTTGAACGTGAAACAATGATTCAAAGTAAACCGTGGTTCAAGATTAGTAACTCAATGCCAAACCGTCGGTTCGCCACTTTGAACGGGAATCAATGATTCAAGGTAACCGTGGTTCAAGATTAGTAACTCAATGACAAACCGTCGGTTCGCCACTTTAAACGTGAATCAATGATTCAAAGTAAACCGTACTTCAAGATTAGTAACTCAATGACAAACCGTCGGTTCGCCACTTTGAACGTGAATCAATGCTTCAAAGTAAACCGTGGTTCAAGATTAGTAACTCAATGACAAACCGTCGGTTCGCCACTTTGAACGTGAATCAATGCTTCAAAGTAAACCGTGGTTCAAGATTAGTAACTCAAGGACAAATCGTCGGTTCGCCACTTTGAACGTGAATCAATGATTCAAAGTAAACCGTGGTTCAAGATTAGTAACTCAATGCCAAACCGTCGGTTCGCCACTTTAAACGTGAATCAATGATTCAAAATAAACCGTGGTTCAAGATTAGTAACTCAATGTCAAACCGTCAGTTGTCCACTTTGAACGTGAATCAATGATTCAAAGTAAACCGTAGTTCAAGATTAGTAACTCATTGACAAACCGTCGGTTCGCCACTTTGAACGTGAATCAATGATTCAAAGTAAACCGTGGTTCAAGATTAGTAACTCAATCACAAACCGTCGGTTCGCCACTTTGAACGGGAATCAATGATTTAAAGTAAACCGTGGTTCAAGATTAGTAACTCAATGACAAACCGTCGGTTCGCAACTTTGAACGTGAATCAATGATTCAAAGTAAACCGTGGTTCAAGATTAGTAACTCAATGACAAACCGTCGGTTCGCCACTTTGAACGTGAGTCAATAATTCAAAGTAAACCGTGGTTCAAGATTAGTAACTCAATGACAAACCGTCGGTTCGCCACTTTAAACGGGAATCAATGATTCAAAGTAAACCGTGGTTCAAGATTAGTAACTCAATGCCAAACCGTCGGTTCGCCACTTTGAACGTGAATCAATGATTCAAAGTAAACCGTGGTTCAAGATTAGTAACTCAATGACAAACCGTCGGTTTGCCACTTTGAACGTGAATCAATGATTCAAAGTAAACCGTGCTTCAAGATTAGTAACTCAATTACAAACCGTCGGTTCGCCACTTTGAACGTGAATCAATGATTCAAAGTAAACCGTTGAAATCTTTTGCGTCTTAAACCCCGAAGTTCAAGCAGGCAACACGTCTTAACACGCTAATGATGTTTGCTTTTTACGAAACTTACTACACTTGTACTCCCTTAAACGTAAATACCACCGACAGACCTGACTAGTTGTAAAATCTAACCCGTTCACTGTAAAAGTCCTTTGATGCCAGAAGATGTTCTACTCTAATAGCTTCTGTCCTCGAACCGCTCGTCTTTAGAATACTCCCACGGTTCTCTGTTTCTCCGATCGTACTAACATGCAGAAATGTAAATGTAATGCGAACAAACATCTTGCTGCTTTCCTCCTTAGCAATATCGTCTCCATATGTATCTGCCCCCCCCCCCCTCATTGCAGTAGCTGCTGTGGTAATATTATTTGTTTGGGATGAACAAAAGTACTGGATTCACAGCTTTTGGGCTAGGATCAGAATGCGCGAGAATTAAGAAAACTGAATTAATCAATCAAGTCGAAATACAGAAGAAAGCGGAGGTTAGGTGTGCTCTTGCCTCAAAATGACGCGCCGATTCACACTTTTTATTATTAAATATATAAAATTACATCCATCGGATCCTCTAAATTAAACCTATATGCATTGCGTGTAACAAATCTCTATTTGATTCTAACTAGCTAGACATCCACGGAGATATGCAATCTGTGTTCTTTACATAAAAACATGAATTCTTATCGACTACATTCTTTACATATTGTATCCGACTAGATAAATCATTCAGTACTAGACAATTAAAGAGATTCACCATTTTTGTTTTCATTGGATGAGGAAAGAGATAATTGTCCAATGATATCGCCTGGTTTGTAAAAATAAAATGTATAAGTGTTTACTATCATTTCATTTTTATGGACATCTGAATTTTTCTTTCGTACACTTTACTTTAATTTTATATTGACCATAACATACATATATATTTATAAAAACAAAAAAACATTAACATGAAAACAAAAGTATATCATTAAAAGGGGGTGGATTGTATATCGTAATCTTATGGCAGCAGGATTCATTTCCACATATATATATATATATATATATATATATATATATATATAGTAATCAATGAAAATATATATGGCAATCAAGCTACACAGAGGCTCCCGTGTTTCATCCGTGTTTATGTGGATAAATGAAGTACTAATATATATATATATATATATATATATATATATATATATATATATATTTATATATATATATATATATATATATATATATATATATATATATATATATATATATAAAGAGATTGTAGTTTGCTTGAAGCATTGCTGGTAAATGTAAGTGTAAATTAGTCGTCCAAGGCTATAGCAATGCGATGTGGTTGCCGTGAGATGGAAAAGTGAAAAGAAATAAACGCAGGGAGAAAGTGAAACTCAAAACGATTTATTAATAATTTCACGAAAACTGATTAAATACCAAATAGTATTTTTTTTTTCGGTAAGTAACAGATCGGCAAGGGGTAATCTTAAATTTTCGAAAGAAAAACTTTCATTATCAGTAGACAACAATAGAAGACCGAGAGGGTCGAAAAACGGGAAACAAACCGGTGTCAGATCATCGTAATACAGGGGAAAACAATTGGCAGTAGGAACGCAGAAAATGTCAAAATTCCATTAAGCAATCATATAACTAAGGTTAAAACATTATAAACATTAGTAATATATCAATTTTTTTAATTTTATTATGTTTCATTTTACATAACTCATCAATTAGTCTTTTTTTTTTTTTTTTTTTTTAAAGACTAATTGATGAGTCATGTAAAATGAAACATAATAAAATTAAAAAAATTGATATATTACTAATGTTTATAATGTTTTAACCTTAGTTATATGATTGCTTAATGGAATTTTGACATTTTCTGCGTTCCTACTGCCAATTGTTTTCCCCTGTATTACGATGATCTGACACCGGTTTGTTTCCCGTTTTTCGACCCTCTCGGTCTTCTATTGTTGTCTTCTGATAATGAAAGTTTTTCCTTCGAAAATTTAAGATTACCCCTTGCCGATCTGTTACTTACCGAAAAAAAAATACTATTTGGTATTTAATCAGTTTTCGTGAAATTATTAATAAATCGTTTTGAGTTTCACTTTCTCCCTGCGTTTATTTCTTTTCACTTTTCCATCTCACGGCAACCACATCGCATTGCTATAGCCTTGGACGACTAATTTACACTTATATATATATATATATATATATATATATATATATATATATATATATATATATATATATATATAGCCCTGGTGCAAATGTCCGAGGAGAAAATAATCAACAAGGGAGACTTGTCAACATACGGGCGAGTATCTTGAGCGAGATTAAGCAAGTCAAACGTTCATTTGGGCGGGAGGGGGGTCGGTGTTCTTGGCAATTCACAGTAGGCACGCGTCTCTGCTTTATGTTGTTTTCATCTTGTGAATAGGTATTTTGGGGATTTCTGAGGCAGGGGGTTTTGTCTCTAACTGAGATTCGTAGACATTTTTCCCGGGAAAACAATTCCAGGTCGTTCATTCTGCATTCATATTTCCATTTCGTTCGTGTGGATATTTGAGAGTATCTCGGAGAAGCGTATCTCCCGGCCTTCGGGTGCCTCGTGCGAGGTTATAGTATCATTTCAAAAGTCACTGTCTTTCGCGCGGCTGTTGTTGGGCGTATTACTCCCTTGACCGTTCTGTCATGACTCATCTCTCTCTCGCGGCTGTTCTCAACGCCCGTTATTCTTCCCTTTTTTCGCGGGCGGCTAACTTCCTTTTCTTCCCCTTCTTCTTCTTCTTGGTCGTGTCGGCTGAAAATAGATATGATCACACTGGGCCCTGTTGCTATTCCCAGAATGGATATGATCACATCTCCCCTAGAACAATGGAAATGTATACAAAAGTGATGAAAAACGAACCCTGCTTGAACATATATATATATATATATATCCTATCGATGCATTCCGTGGTTTCTTACTTTTAATTTGGATCAATCTCTCTTCGTTTGTAACACCTCCTTCCCTAAAAGACGAAAAAGACTCGCGTCGCGAGACTTTTTCGTAACCCTAGTTTGGGGTTTACCTAACCTAATAGGATTCTACTCTATTCTTTCGGAATACGATCTTTGCCAACTAACGTGGGGGGGGGGCAGGGTCGTTTTCTGCTAAGACTGTTTGCAGTACTTTTTTCGGATTACAGGAAAATACTTTACTGCCGGGTCTTATCTAGGTTCTTATTACAAACGGGATCTTATTTGGGATATCAGACGCGAGATAGGGCGTCGGCACACACGTTGTCAGTGCCTCGGATATGTTGGATGTCGAGGTTATATTTCTGAAAGAACAGACTACAACTTAATAATCGCCTATTCTTAGTCTGTATATATAATGGTAGGGTGGCTCGACGATGAAACATATACGTCGAAGTGTTGTAGACTGATGACTAGGGCTAAGGTTTCCTTCTCTACAGTGGAGTAGTTCTCCTGGCCGGCGTTGAATTTACGAGAGAAGTAACTGACAGGGTGCTCAAGATTAGTCGGATCGGCTTGGAGTAGGACCGAACCGACGCCAATGTCACTGGCACTGACAGCTAAGCGAGAAGGATGTTGAAAGTCAGGAGCTCTCAGCACAGGATCAGAGCATAACAGCGATCTGATCTGTTTAAAGGATTTTTGGCAGAAATCGGTTCAAATGAATTTGGACTTTTTAGACAAAAGCGTGATGAGGGGTGACGCAACGTCAGAGAAGTTCCGGCAAAACTTTCGATAATAGCCCGTCATGCCAAAGAATCGTCTTAACTTCTAACATTGGTCGGGGCGGGAACGTCGAACATGCTTTGGATCTTGGCATTGATGGGGGATATCTTTCCATACACAATAGTATGCCCCAGATAAGTAATTTCGGCTTTCTTTTCGATAGGTGGACAGTGCGATTGGCCCGTAAGAGCCGGTCAAACACCTTCCTCAGGGACGCGATATGGTCGGACCAATTGTCGTTGTATATGACAATGTCATCGATGTAAATTTCAACGTTCTGTAAATCCCTCAAGCAATGGTTCATCATCCTTTGAAACGTTGCCTGGGAATTTCTCATACCGAACAGCATGACCCGGTATTGATATAACACTTGCGGGGTGACAAACGCTGAAATCTCTCTGGCACGCTCGGTGAGGGGGGCACACCAGTTACCCATTAGTAGGTCCAGCTTGGTGATGTGAGTCGCCCTACCCATTGTGTCGATGCAATCATCTATTCTGGGAATCGGATGGGAGACCGTCCGGGTGACGGTATTCACCTTGCGGTAATCCGTACAAAACCGGATTGAGCCATCGGGCTTCTTGACCAAGACACATGGCGACGACCAGCTGCTCTGACTAGGTTCAATATTACCATTTTCGAGCATGTGTTCTACCTCTTGGCGTATTATATTCGCTTTCTGCGGGTTGACGCGATAGGGGTGTTGTTTGACGGGGGTGGCATTCCCAACGTCCACTTCATATCGGGTGATGGCTGTCTGCTTGGGCGTATCCGGGAACAACTCGCGGAAGTCCCGAATGAGGCTTGTCATCTCTTCTTTCTCATTGCTGGTCAAGTGAATGACCACGGACGTGAGATCGGCGAGGATTTCTGAGTTCTGCAATCTCATGAGGTGGTCAGTTTTTCCTATAGATTCCTTAGGGATATCTGCCTGGCGATGCCCACGGTAAGATCTAGTGGCAGCTAAGACAGGATTCGCCTTGTCCCTCTCGTGATTAAGCTTGATCATATATATGTGGCACATCTGCGTGGCCTTGCGACGGTCGGGTGTATTCACGAAGTAATTGAGGTCGCTGGCCCTCCGTGCGATTTTGTATGGGCCGTGGAATCTGGCTTTTAGGGGTTGACCGGACATGGGCAATAAAATCAGGACTTCGTCCCCGACGCCAAAAGTTCGAGGGACGGGGTTACGATCATACTGTCTTTTCATCTTGCCTTATATAATAATATATTATAATATATATGTATATATATATATATATATATATATATATATATATATATATATATAAACGTGTAAATGTGTACACATATATGCACATGCATCCAATATATCACTACAAACATACTCATATGCACAATTACAAAAAACACCCGTTAGTTCAACTCATATAACATAACAAATGAAAGTAGATCCTATCACATCAAAGCATAAATATACCCATTGGTAGATATATTATAAAATACACAGCTATATGTGGACAAGCTCTCACATAGACATAGACATAAAAAATACGTACATGTACTCATTCATACAAAAATATTCATCTTCATATAAATACCAACACACAAACACAAAGAAACTCATACTAACACTCAAACAGACGTACGCATAAACCAATGGTGTATACCTGTACTTCAAACACACATCGACTACTCTGTGCATATATACGTTTCTAAGACATAGTAATATTATAGAAAAGTTATTTTTGTCTTACCTATCTATAAAATGTACGATTCTAGAATTTAAATATATTCTAGATATTTACTAGTGTATATACTTTGTTATGTTTGGAATTATTAGTTTTCTAATTTTATACTACTTACTTCTGAGTAAAAAATAGAAATTATTATATTTTGTGATATTAAAAAAATGTTTTATAAAGGATCAGACATTTCTATTAATTGCACCTTGTATTGTCTTTTGTTACATCATCATATGATGATGTCATAAAGAATTTCTTCCACTTAATCTCTGTTTTACTGCATGACGTCACAAAACGGTGACAACATCCATGTATATAACGTTATATACGATCTTCACGGTGTCTTACTTGCACTCTTAAATGGGTTAAATCTTAAAACGAATACGGCATCCACTTTGTGACGTCCCCTAGTGTGCGAGTAGACAAACAAGAACATAAGATAACATACATTTATTTTAAAATATCGATAGAAACATGGTAGTGAAATGGTAGGTCATCACTTACTTTTGCTGACTACTCTCTTTTCAAGAATCCAGCGTTTCTCTCGCTTAGTGTACACATTCGATCCAGATAGTAAAGCCGAAGTGTATGTCGACGAATAAATGCTTGGCATAATATTTAGACCGCCCTCGAAAAAATATAGACAACAGATTTCGGACGAACGATAGGGGTCTTATCAATCCACAAAAACTTGGAAATCAAGCTGCGTATCCGACGCGAGTGGAAAATCTGATAGATTATATAGTATGATTATATAAATGTACGAAACACATATTTTCGTTCCCTCTTTTAATGATAGATTTCTAAGGGTCTAGAGTCGAGCTACATCCCTATTCGCTTTTAATACTTCCGACTAATTTTTTAGCTGAAGATCAGGACCAAACAAGACGTCAAGTAGCTTGCAATGTTCGGTGGTTCAGCTAAAGGCTCCCTGTAAGGAAACACCCTTACAGTCACAAATACAAAAGCCCACGGACATGTTGCAGTTAGCATCTTAACCCCTGTTACCGTTTAATACGTTCTGATTTCTCTGTAGACGATTTTAATATCAGCACTGCTCGTTGCAAACACTGTAAGGTCATCGGCATAGGATGAGTATTTCAACGAGTTGCAAGCACCTGTCAAAGTGATCAGTCGTAGGGCAGGATTCACACATAAGCCTGTGAAGGAAGGGTTTCAACACAAGCACATAAAGCAACAGTGAAAGCGGAAACTTTTGACAAATAGATAAGGACAGATTGAAGGGCTTCACTCCCTTTGCTGTGCTTGTAGATAGACATGTTCTTGCTGTGAATGTTTTACATGGGGCAGGGATTGTGACACAGTCGATAATCTATCATAAAAATAAATATACAATAGAGAGAGGCTAACAATATCTCTTCTGTGTCAACGAGATAGTAGGGACGAGAAGAGATCATTCTCCACTAGATTTCAAAGTCGTTTTTTTTACTCCGTTAAAACCAGAAAGGGTGTTCCGTGCAGCACATCACCAGATATGACAGAAGTACTCCATCTTAGGAAAGAACCATTTATTTCGACTGGAGTGAATTGAAGATTCAAGCGTTTGTTGTGAAAAGAGAGATTAGTTTTAGGGGCGCTAACAGTAACAACCCACTTTTTTACCATGTGCTTTAAGTTGGAAGAGTAAGAGAGAGAGAGAGAGAGAGAGAGAGGGAGGGAGAGAGAGAGAGAGAGGGGTTAAGAAAGAGCTTGATAATCAATGCTTTTCAGAGTGCTGTCATAAATAGTCGTGTTGTCTCCATGGATGTCAACGAATGATCCTAGAAATAATTTGGAAGATCCTTTATGAAGATCAAGAAGAGATTTTCGCCCATAATTGATCCTTGAGACACGCCGGTATTGATGCTATGTGCTTCGGACTTTTGCCTCTCAATAACTATTTTTATAGACCTATTGCAGAGAAAGGATTTGATAGTTGAGAAAAAATTTGCAGATATTCCATAGCTAAGCAGCTTGTGGAGAAAACCTATGTGTCAAACCCTATCGAAGGCCTTTGATATATCAAGAGCCCTTAAAACGAAGCCCCATAGATTTACTGATCTTAATTTATTACAGATTGAAGCATCTTACTCATGACATCAAGCAGACTAATCGGTTCGTATTGGGATATAGAAGACTGAACTTTAGAATTTTTGAAATACCGTTCAGACCGACGAAGTTTCCCAACGTGATAGAAAGTATTTCTGGTTTAAACACCGGTTGGACAGCTTTGAGATATTTCAGGTGGCAGTTTCTTCAATAGTATGAGCGGCATGTCGTCGGGACAAGTTGCCTTGATAGCATCGAGGTTCTTGGTAAGTTTGACGACATCCTGGATTGTAATTCGGATAGCGCTTTAAGGTTGATTGTGCATGGGGATAAGTTTAGGAGTAGGTGGCCCTTATAGCAAAGGATGTAATTTGCTGCGAAAGTTTTGCTTTATTAGACGCTGAGGAGATCATCTCTGGTTTATCAATGATGGTTGCGATAAAGGGCTTACATATCTTCAGCGTTTTCTATAACCCTTTTGCAGTGGTTTCGAGTAGTTTTAAGGAGGTTTGGGTTTCGGATAATCTATTTCGTTGAAAGCAATTGAACCCGTAGTTTCTGTACGCAATAGTGGCGGAACATATGGGGCATACACAGAAACTCTCAATACAAACGGTTAACAACTCATATATATATATATATATATATATATATATATATATATATATATATATATATATCAGATGCTATGCAGGACACATTCGTTTTTAAAATGGATTTAAGAGGGATTTCAGATATGAAGGTTCAAAAGTTGTTACAATCGGCTTTTGCTGAAAGCGGTGCTGTGGGTAAGTACCACACCGAATCACATATAGGGAAAATCGGGGTCTTCATAGAAAGTGTCCCTACCATATAGAAAACCGTCCCTGGTGTGGGCACATATTCCAAGACCATGGCGATCCACTGTAAAGCGCTGAAGGTCCTGCCAACGCCGAAGTCTACGGAAACCGGCCCTCATACAACGGTAATTCAAATATGCTAGAGTGATTGCCATTGTAGTGATTTAAGGTTGGTATTTCGAGACGAACAGCAATGGGGTCGGGATGCCGATAACTAGCCTAAAAGAATGTTGGCACATCTGAATGTTTAAAAGTTTATCTGCGAAATTTCACCGACTTTCAACCGGAAAGTTTAGCTTTGCTAATCTATACAGAGAGGGGTGTAATTTGACTGGGACCAAAACAAGATTAAAAAGATCTTCAGCTCGTTGTGCTTAAATATGGCTGTAAAAGGAGATAAGTCTAAGTCGAATGTAGAATTTGCATCCAGCATCCGCCATACCCTTTTAGATTATTTTGTTTTTTTCTTATTACTGTTAATACTTGTGTGGCTATAAAAAAGTTGTGGAATTCCTCCATCGACATTGCTTCCACCTCCATAAAGGGTAAAGGGTTTTTTTCAGTGGTATACTAGACCATCTAGTCTTGTATATATAGTCATTATCCACAAAGACGATCTGTGACCTTGATTTAGTGAATGACGTCATTCATTTGTGACATCATTTATTTGTACCGCCATAAAGTATATTTTCGGTGTCTTCCACCTGTTTTAGTGCATCACATTATCTTTTTTAAATGATCCCTTTGTGACGTCTTCGAGAACAAACAACATCATAAACAAATAATATCTACAAAGTTTGTGTAGTATCATATATATATATATAGAGAGAAAAGAATAGATAGATAGATAGACATACAGACAGACAGACAGATAGATAGATAGATAGATGGATAGATAGATAGATATATAGATAGATAGATAGATAAATAGATAGATAGACACACAGATAGATAGATAGATAGATAGATAGATAGATAGATAGATAGATGCATGCATTTAAGTCATAGGTTAAATTAAATATCTCAAGAGGTAATTTTATATAACCAGATGACAAGAAAGCACAATGTCTGCCTCAATAATTGTAAACAGTGTCTTTTTTTTTCATATACAAATAATACTTTTTCATTTATTTAATAATTCATATACGAATCTTCATAGTTGGCAATGTCGACTCTTTGTACTCTCAAAGTTATATAAAAAGAAAGAAGCCTAAAACAATAAAAGAAGGCACGGTTTCTGTTGTGAAGATGAGATTCAGATTACAATTACCAACTGAACTTTTTTAGGTCTGAAAAGGACTGGCACCGTCGCGTTGTCTTCTATTGTTGTTTAGAAAGAGGGGCGGGACGAGTGAGTGGGGGGCAGAGGTTATTCAATCAAAGGAATTATTCTGCCCTCTATCAAGTCGCCCGTGCCTAAAGGGGGCGACTGCGAAGAAAGATTCAGCGGCAGTAATGAGGTGTCTGTTACCAAGCCAACAGTACCAACATTGTTGCCACGATTAAAAACGAAAAATACATCTACATAATATAGATAAACACACATACATCTCTTTAACACACACACACGCACACATATATATATATTTATATATATATATATATATATATATATATATTATTTTTAAATAAATATCAAATTATTTATACTGACAGACGCTAGCGTTTCAATCTCATCAGTGCATGGAAAGTAACAATTTCAGATGGTCGGGAGGCTCGAACCCGGTTCAAATAGTCAGCGTAAAAGCAGTCGCAATATCCACTCGGCCACCGGAAACTGTCACGTGATTAAGGAACATTAATATCTATATATACCTAGAAGCGGGCACAGACAGAAGACTTGTCGAGAGTGTTCGATGAACTAATTCGGAGCTTTAAAGCTGATCAAAGTATATTTTTAACATCCCCGATGTTAATATATATATATATATATATATACATATATATATATATACATATGTATATACATATATGTATACATATATATATGTATATATGAACATATATATACATATATATACATATATATACATATATGTATACATATATATATGTATATATGAACATATATATACATATATATACATATATATATACATATATATATATATATAAAGATATATATATATATATATATATATATATATAGAGAGAGAGAGAGAGAGAGAGAGAGAGAGAGAGAGAGAGAATGGTAGTTTGCTTGAAGCATTGCTGGGAATAGTAATAGTATGTTTTTAAAAGGTTGTGGGCAATGCAAATTCCGGGTAGGATGTAAGCTGGAAAGAACAAGAATAATAAATCGAATACGAAATGGGACTTACTATTTATTTTTTCTTACAATCTTACATAACAGCAAGTATGGTGTTAGCTGTTTGTGTGTTGTTCGGATGTAACAAAATGGATGCCAGAAGACAGTAGACAGCGTAGGAGCAAACCGGTCCCGCAGAGAATAAAAATTAATATGTTTTTAAAAAAATGTATGTATATAAATGCGGTGTTCAAAAATATGTGTGTAATATTGGATAAATGATAGGTATTGTATGGTGATCGATCAACTGTTAATTTTGATAATATATATATTTTTTAATTTTTAATTTGTTTCTGTGTGTTGTTATATTTTCGTTTTTTTTTCGTATTTTATTTTTTTTTAATATAAAGTAAATTAATTAATCTCTCATATAAAATATTCTAGATTTTATTGACTTGATTAATTATCATATATTCAAAAAGTATTATTAATTGTGAGTTCATCAAATTATCGAATTAATGTAATATGTTATTTATCATAGGATTATATCATTATAATGTTTTCGGGTGTGAAGACAATGTTAAGGGGAATAACTCTGCCTATTGTTAGGATCTTTAATGCAAATTAATTTATAGATTCAGTCGGTGGAAGACTGTGTATTAAGTTATTATATATATATATATATATATATTTATGTATGTATTATTGTTTATTTATTTATTTATTCTTTATTTTTCATCTTGCTTTTATTTCCTTATTTAGTGTGTTATACATTTTTTATTTATCTATTAAATTTATATATGTATTTATTTATTTATTCTTTATTTTTCATTTTATTTTATTTTATTTATTCTTATATTTATTTTATTTTTTTTTACCTTTTTTATATTTATATTTGTATGCGATGTGTATACATTTTATATGTATTTAGATTAGTTAATTAATAATGCCAGGTCATGAGGTGAATTATTTTGGTGGGGTAGCGGAGTAGGTTGATTATGGTTTTTGGTTGTTAGGGGTTGTTATTCTTATGTGGCTGAATGTGTGTTGAGATGGATGTTCATATGGGGAGGGGTCTATTTGATTGTTTGGGTGTGTGATTACTTTATATAGGAGGTAAGTAATAGGTGAAATGGTGGAAATGGAATATAAGGGTTGGTCAGTAGCTGAGATGATGGAGCTCGTGACGCTGATTGAGTGAGGGGTTTAGTCTGGAGATGAGGATTGATTCTGTGAGTCTTAAAAAATAAAAAATAAATAAACAAACCTCTGCGAACCTGCTACTAAAAACAAACCAGCATTTCCGGCCCCGGCTTTTGGCAAAAAACACACTCCAACGAGTGGCTGTATTTTTTTTTCTGAAAATGAGGGATACCCTCGAAAATTAAAAAATAATAATGAAAAGGACACACTCCAACCTAACACCACGGTCAACGATACACTGGTAAATAAAAAATGTCAAATTATTGACTTTTCAATATTGTCATATTGTTTTTACGATTCCACGTGTCGTATATGTGTCACTTTAACAACGCATTGTTATCGCCTCCAAAATATTATTCTTACACTATACACAATGCTCCAAGCGAACTACAACATTCTTCTCATATATATATATATATATATATATATATATATATATATATATATATATATATAAATTCAGCTCTACTTAACACAATACTGAGTATTGAGCTACCAGTGGTTGCTAGTTGGTGATTGATCTTTGTAATTAACTAATAAACGAGTTTTCTAATTGATCTAAATTAGAATATATATATATATATATACATACTCCCTACACACACACACACACACACATATATATATATATATATATATATATATATATATATATATATATATATAAGAAAATTGTAGTTTGCTTGAAACATTGCTGGTAAACAAGTAAGTATGTAAATGAAAATTCTGAAGCTGGAGCAATGCAATGTTGAGAACCGTACAGTAAATTTTAAAATAGTGGGCTTAGTGCTAAATATTTAAATGTCCGGAATGGTAGAAACTCAAATCATTTCGAGAGTAAAAACCTCTATTTAAAAGAAAACATTCCGGATCTTTTAATATTTAGCAGTACGCCCACTATTTTAAAATTTACTGTCTTTATATTTAAAATATTTGAAATATAAATGTATTCATCTGCGATTTACCGTCTTTTGTCATTTATTTTTGTACATCCCATATTCCACCTTCCGATTCTCAACATTTCATTGCTCCTGCCTCGGAATTCTGACTTTCCTACTTACTATAGATATATATATATATATATATATATATATATATATATATATATATATATATATATATATATATATATATATACAAAAGACAACGTCAGTGTGTATCTGCATGTCTGTCTGTCTTCAGTTTATTGAAAGACAGATTAGAGAAGTATAAAATATAAACATATAAAAGTTTATTACATGTAGAATTTTTCTAGGAACATGATGGAAGAAATTCGAACTCCTTGTAAGAAGCTACACGCGCTTTTCCAACATTTTGTACATTAAATAGATATTTGTTTATTTGGGTTATTTTAAGAGATGACGTTACAAATTTGTGAATGGTCTCAGTTAAAAAAGAATTAGATTGATAACACTGAGTCTGCGGTTTTAATTCTTATTTTCAATACCAGTATTGAATATAAAATAAAAGAATATATTCTCCATTCGTTTAATATAATAAAATCTAAGTAAAATGTTTTGCTATATTTAGTACGTAATACTAATCTCTCTCACAAACACACACACACACTCTTACTCTATCTATCTATTTATTTATCTATCTGTCTCTCAGGCTTTCTTTATCCTTTTCTATACTTATCTCTTTATATATATATATATATATATATATATATATATATATATATATATATATATATATATATATATATATATATATGAAACAATCCAACAAAAGATATAAGCGTCAACTAATATCTTATAATTAGTGAAACATCCGGATAAAAAACTGAAGCTCAATATACTGGATAGAGCATTAATATTATAATATTAATATATATATATATATACGAAAGACAGAATGGAAAAACAATTGAATACAAGAAAAAAAGAAAACGAGAAATTGACTGGTGTCATTCAGATCAACAAATATCTTCAGAAAAAGTAAAATGAAGATTTGAAATGATGATGATCCCCGTGTTAATATTAGATGCTTACGTTAAGGTCTCCTGTTTTTGTTTCACTGTTAGATACTTAATCCCCCTTTTTATTTTATTTCTTTATTATTATATATTTTATTTATTTATGAATTTTCCAACGAATGTTAAGTCTGCACTATTTTGGATTTAGTTAGTTTCTGTGGGAATTTAAACTGTGGGAATATATATATATATATATATATATATATATATATATATATATATATATATATATATATATATATATATATATATATATATTAGACGGAGCAATATACTGATTAACCCCCAAAAATCACAACATTTAGTTTTGTGATAGGTTGGGTCTAGTCTACAACATACTAAGTGTTAAACAAGATCTGGGTATGGTAGAGTGTCAAATTCCGAATATGACTTTTCTTGTTTTACAAGTGATTTTCCATTTACATGTTTTCATGATAAATCAATACATCTCGGAGTTTTACCTACATTTTCAGGGTAAATCTTTCACATGAAAGGGTTACCAGTGATGATAAAATGAACCCTTATACAATATCAACGTGTACCCCTACACCTATTACCCTTGTTGTATCCACCCTGATTCACTTACGTCACAGTTCTTTTTGAAAACTATTACCTCTTCATCATCATCTTCCACCAGTCATTTTTAATATTGTCACAATTTCCGTCTTGGCAAAGTCTACATGCACTTGTACATTCTGGTCAACACCTCCTGCGGGTACACCTTAGGTTATTGCATCCTTCTGAACAGTTGCAATTAATTATCTGAATCAGGGCATATGGAGCAGGGCTTTTGTCTGTCATCACTGGAACAAGTTAGCTTCCTTCAACCTTCAACCCCACACAGATAGCACCATTTAATCACTATATCCCATACACTCCATAATCTGGTAGTAAGTCCGCAAAGAATGAAATTTACAGGCAGAGGGCGTTGGTGGGAGTCGTTCTGACGTGATGGACGTTTTAACTCTCGCAACTTTCTTGCAGAGCATATTGTATCTAATAGATGCCAGGGAGTGGTGTCTATCCGCATTGAACAAAGCTACCATTGCCTTACAACCATTTGTTTCCACAACATCCTGGCTTTGCTTTGGTAGAGAAAATGCTTTTTAACAGTATGTAATTGTATTTTCTTTTTTGACGATTCGTTGGTACCCCAACGTCTTTTCTTATTCCGAATACCCTGGACACCGAATGCATGCAGGAACAACAGATCATTACAAACTGCTTCCCCAAGCACCTGCTTGAGAACCTTGATTTGTAGATGTAGGATTTCGCCTTGTCAAAGCAAAAATAAAATTCAGTACATTTAAAAACATATGCACGGAATAGCAAGAGAAGGTTCGTGTCTTTACCAATGAGGGTGGATGATGGTAAAGTAGACATATTGATGGCTGCCTTTGCAATCTCAATATCGGCATCTAGTTTCGCTTGAATAACGTCACAGCCTTTCTGCTGCATTCGTTTCATGATCGTCTGGATCAGCGCCTGCTTGTTTGTCACATTTGACAAGAAGTCCTCCTTTTTCCCAAGCAAATTGTGTTACCTCGGTAACTTTCGATGTACGGCATGGTTGTCATCTTTCAAGGCATACATCTTCTCAAAATTTAGACGAGCCGACTTAAAATAATTTGGATGACCAGTGGCTACGAAAATTGGCAGGCGAGCATAGACGACACTGAGACGCAGTTTCCAAGACTCAATTCGATTTAGAATGCTTCGCATTGTATGAAAGTTGACCTTACATGACTGGTAGTACACACAGTCTGCAGCATGAAGATTACCACCAAAATATTCGATCGGACCTTGAACAGTAGTGGCCCACTCAGCCCCTCTTAATTTGTAATTAACCAAGAGAGTTTGCGCAAATGCATAAGTCTTACCATAGCAAATCATTTCTCACTTTTTCGTGTATAGCCTTTTTTCGTAGTATCAGATCCACAGAAAAACAATGCGTTTTACTATCATATCGTCCCAGCGAAACATGAGAACCCCTTTCCACTGGCCGAACAGAATCATCCTTTTTTAGGCTAAAGCAATGTCCTTTTTGTTTGTGTGAACACTAGTTCCGTCTTCAACAATGACTTTAACATCTCTTTCGATACTTGCATGATTGACATCTGCAGCACCTTTTCTTGAAGTACCACGGTCTCAGCACAGTCCAAATCCCGCTCGCATAAAGGACAAGTTTCTCTACTGGCAACTGGACTCATATTTGACTCTGAAATATACGAAAATATATGTGTATTAGTATATGGTGATTAGCTAGTGAATTGTTTGTAAGGACAGTTTTTGATGGGATAAAACGTAGTCTCTTTGAGCTTTTCAGTTGTTTTCTGAAGAATCCTATACCCTATAAAAAATAATTTATATACGGCTGTAAGGGGCCTGATTAATTGAAGAAAGTAATAATTGACTACTGGTACCCATATAAAAATAATCACTCATATTCCTGTCTGCGAACTTGGGTTAGTGCAATAAAAGGTTTAGGCGTACGGGTACCAATGTGGATGTAATGAAAGGTTTAGAGGTCAGGTACCCCTAGATATGATATAAGGGTTTATTTGGCATAACTAGTAACTCTTTTCGTGTGAAAGATTGACCCTGAAAACAAGTAAAAATCTAATATTTATTGATTTATCATGAAAACTGACCGAGTTAGTGCTTCACATGTAAATAGAAAATTACTTGTAAACCAGAAGAATTTATATTAGAAATTTGACACTCTGGAATATTTGGATCTTGCCTAAGTGTTAGTATGTTGTTAACTAGACCCACCCTAACATAAAACCATCAAAAAACAAAATGTTGCAGTTTTGTAGGTAGGGGTACACTGGCAGTATATAATAAACGATAACGTAGTGTTTGTGTGTCTGTCTGTCCTTTAATACGAAGACTAGCGAAAATAGACTCCCTAACGGTCGTCTATTTTTGCTAGGCTGCGGCGTCCTTGGGTGGTGAAACATTCGGACCAAAAAAAAAAAAAAATTGTCCCACAATATTTTTTGTTTAAAAAGGAAAAAAGGGGGGGAGATTCCCCCCCCCCCCGCCAAAAAAATAATTAGGGGGGTAGTAGTTAAATTAAAATCTTTTTTTAACTTGTTCCATTGGCGCAGTCGGTAGCGTATCGGACAAATTTGTCCTAATTACCATATGACGTTAATGTTACGAGTTCAAATCTCGGCGTCAAAGTTATTTATTGTTTATTTAGTTGTTAAGATGTGCCCTAATGTATTTCTTATGGTTCTGACTTGGAAATCAATTAAATAGTAATTACTCGATCCCCTGCCCCTTACGTTTACAAAAATCTTCGCGGACAGAAAGACAGACAGAGAACCTCTTCGTTATATTATAAGTGGACTAGCGAAAATAGACTTCCTAACGGTCGTCTATTTTTGCTAGGCTGCCGCGTTCTTGGGTAGTGAGACATTTTTAGTTAAAAAGAAAAAAAAATTGTCTCCGAATACTTTTTGTTTAAAAAATTTTTCCCCGCAAACTATAAAGAAGAACGAGTTATATATACATTTCTTTAAGTACTAAAATCAAATCGTATTTTATTACTTCCCACTTATCTCATACGGTAGAGTGTTGGACAGTTAATGTTGAGAGTTCGAATCGTGGCCTCGGCGCCGAAATTATTAATTGTTTATTTAGTCGTTAATATCTATTTGTTATGTTTCTGACTTTGAAATTAATTAAATAGTGATTATCCCTCCTCTCTCTTACGTTTACAAAAAACTTTCAAAACGGACAGGCAGACAGAGAAGGTGCTCGTTATATCATAAGTGGCTGCCGCGTTCTTGGGTGATGAGATATTTTTAGTTAAAAAAAATGTGTCTCCCAATACTTTCTGTTTAAAAAGTAAAAAGATTTTGGGGGGAGGGGAGTATTTTCCCGCCCCCCCCCCAAAAAAAAATAAAAATTGGGGGTGGTAGTGAAATATCTGCCCTAATGTGTTTCTTATGTTTCTGACTTGGAAATTAATTAAATAGTAATTCCCCTCTCCCGTTTATAAAAATTCTCCAGGAAGGACAGAGAGAGAGACAGACAGACAGAGAAAGTGCTCGTTATATTATAAGTGGACTAGCGAAAATAGACTCCCTAACGGTCGTCTATTTTTGCTAGGCTGCCGCGTTCTTGGTGTGTGAGACAAAGAAAAAAAAATGTCTCAGAATACTTTTTTTTGGAAGAAAAAAAAAAAAAAATTTTTTTCTTTTTGTTAGGCGGAAAAAATGTTTTTGTTTTTTTTGGCGGGAAAATTTTTTTTTTTCGCGCCAAAATTTTTTTTTTGGCGCCAAAAAAAAAATGAAAAAAAAAATTGGGGGGGGGGGGATTTCTCCCCCCCCCCCTCGCGACCCCTCCTTCCCCCTAAAACAATCGAGAGCGAACGCAGACCCCAATGTATTTCCAATGAACAGTTATACGATCATCCATTTGTAACTGGAATAAGTTGAAAAAAAAACGGATTCTTTATCATTTAAAAGTCGTAGTCTCGGCGCTTAAATTATTTATTGTTTATTTGTGAAATTACGTTTACAAAAATTCTCGACGACAGACAGACAGACAGACAGCCAGACATCCTGACAGAGAAGGTGCTCGTTATTATTATAAGTGGACTAGCGAAAATAGACTCTCTAACGGTTAAATGACCTCAAGACTATTTTCCAACATGTTGAAATTCATATATTTACAAGCGTTACTTTAAGAATATTAACATATATCTGAATAGCTTGCAGCATCATAGTTGCTGTTAAAATAAACACTCATTACTATACTGTTGCTATCCCACACTCGAACCCGGGCAATGATGGGTAATTCTGCTAATATATATTTATCGGTGATGTTAATTGTGTGATAATAAGTATACCTGTTTTGAAGACTAATAACTACGATATGGAAAGTCCTTCATGAATAGGTAAAGTTCCGAGAACCGCAAGTTTGTTTAATATGTAAACTATTTTAGTGGTTGTGATTGAAATTGCCTTATGAAACCAAAGTAAAGAATGTATCAATACGTTCTATGCTAGATAATACATCGATTCTCTTGAAACACGGTGAATATTGGATTCTTCGAGACAATGGTATAAGCTTCAGATTTATCTCTTGTATGAATAATAGCGGTATGCTAAGCAGAAATATACGGATGGCATGAAGAACACGATGTGTGAATATTGCGGGTTATTGAGGTGGATACGATAAGCCCAAGGCTGGAAATGGTTCTGTTTCTTATTTTTAGAAGACAAAACGCAAAACTTGGAAACTATAGAATTTCTATGGAGACAAAACGACGGAAATAAAATGGTAACAGCATTCATTCAAAATAAAAAAAGACAATGTAGTAGTTCACATGTTTTTCACAATGTGAAAGTAACAATTGGTTCTTAGAGATTTGGTATCTGTCTTCTGAAGCCGAACCTATACCATTACTTCTATTGCACGATATTTTAATGCTCAATCCAGTTTACTATACTATTTCAAACTAATGTACCATATTTCAATGCTCATTTCAGGAGGTAGTATAGTATATATCCCGTTGTCATGATATTATCCTCCCAGACATTACCTCACCGTTTTCATGGGGGAGGGGTAGTGTAGTATCTGTTCTGTGGTTATGATACTTACCTGTGAGTACCTTCTTTATTGGCTATGTGGTCATACCATCCTCCAAGGCATTACCTCCTCATTTGAGGGCAGTATAGTATCTGTTGTCATGAGACTATCATCCCAGGTTTTACCTTCTCCTTTTGAGTATGCCATCCAAGCAACAAATCTTTATCTACAAAAAAGATATAGTACACCTGGAGCGTGTTACACGGTTGGCAACCAGGATAATGGCAGGGAACTCCACGCTTTTCTACAAAAACCGACTCCAAAGACTAAATCTATTCTCACTTGAGCAGCAGAGGATTCGAGGAGACTTTATTATTGTGTATGTCATTAACTTGACTTTTTTTCGATGAGTTTTCACCGCAGCGCTAAGTCGTGGTCTCCGCGGACGTACGCAAACGATGTACGACCGTCGTGTTCGGCTCAATAGAAGAAAGGAATCGTTCTCCTGTTTGTGTTTCTGATCCGTGGAACAACCTATCAGAAGAGATTGTGACGATGACTACCATATCGAGGTTTAAAGCAGCCTTGGAGAAACATTTAGAATGTATGTGGATGTAAATAACTTATACCTATATCTTTACATGGCTTGTTGCACTTTGCTATTTTCTTTTTCAAATAAATTTAATTTGATCTTAGGGCGCGCAGGTGAAGATGGCAGTGTTGTTAGTTCGTCATGATACCATCCCCCCCCAGACTAGCAAAATATATGCGACCGGGTAAGCATATTTTTTGCTGGTCTATTCAATAGACGACGAAAGTAGATGTTATGATCATTGCGGTCTCTTCGCAAAAAGATTCATAATTTATTATTTCTATTAAGAAGAATAGAACATTGTGTAGTTTATTATGTATGCGTTTTACGACAAGTCTACCCTTTGGCGCCAAGGTTTCTTTAATGTGTATTGTAAATGCTGTGAAGTTGTCCAACACTGAATAATAAATAAAGGAAGTCAAGTCGAGGGTTGGTTTAACAAGTGTATTAACAAAGTAAGAAAGTGACTAGCACTTGGCTAGACAGTTACAAGACTGTGCTTTGTCTTCTCTGTGTCTCTGGTGACTCGCACTATTTATAGTGACAACCGGTGTAGTTTCTCCTGTATAAGAACGGCCGGTGTAACAGTAAATAATACATTTTATAGTATTTCTTGAACATAGTAGTTATTTTACTCATTAAGATGATGTTCTTATATAATCAGAGAGAAAAGGGAGGAGACGAGATCTCGTGAGAACGGCAAGAATTGAGTGGCAACGTTCATCTTCTATTTGAGATAGAAGACAGACGGGCATAAAGAGCGCTCCTAAAAACATCCCCCGCGGTAGGGGGGGGGGGTTAAGACGGCATTTTTTTAATGTTTCCTCATATTAATTAACTATTAATTAACGATTAATTAACGAAAGTAAACCATCATTTTGTTGCTGATGTTGTTAAGATTACGTTCGCACTGTCACCAAATATGGCGCTCTAGAAAACAAGTGATCTCAGTTAAAGATGGCAACGTCAGTGAGCGAGACAGTATATGAAACAATTTTAACTCGATTTATGTAACTAATTCCATAGTCTGCGATTGCATCCATTGGAACAATTACGCATACACAACTATAACATCGTCTGAAATATAAAATCAATTTAGACATTCAGACAATAAATAGCATGTAGTTAACAGTAACAATCTTGGCGCATTGTAAAATAGCGACACTTATAATTTTATGTCAGAAATTAATGTGAAAACTTTTAAATATTTTACAATCAGTCTAACAGCAGTTTAAAATATAGAACTTTCGATCGAATATTGTTTAGTGTGTCTGCTTTGCAGCATGTCACACTCTTGGGTGTTATTTAATGCCTAAACACACCACCTATTGTAACCGATTAATTGAACACGAGTTTTACTATCAACCCATAGCTGTGAAGGATTGGGTATGTCTTTTCCAACGATATTACAGTGTAAGTAAATGAAATGAATCCTACAACTAGACTTTTCCAGTTCCATAGTCTATGTCGGTATTCATTACACCATGTGTGTACCTTACTGTTAGAAGATGCAACCCTTTTAGAACCAAAAATACCTGTTCCCTTTCATTCTGTTGCCTTTCTGTGATCGATTGATAACATAGTAAGCAAACGAATTATTACCTTCAGGCAAATTACGACGCGACTTTCTTTAATATTTTTTTCTGCTAGTTAGGCCTTATGTCCAATATATTCTAGTTAAGTAGTATGTCCAACATTCACTAGTTAGGCATTTCATTTAACATTTTCTTTGTGTGCATTTTGTCCAACATTCTAGAGTAAAGCATTGTATCAAGCATTTACTAATTAGGCATTTTGCGAAACATTCCTGCGTGAGGCATTATATCCGACATTCTCAAGTTAGGCATTTTCTCCAAAATTCCCAAATCATTAGGCAGTACCTCCAACATTCCCTAATTAAGCATTGTATCTGATATCCCATAGTTAGCTATTTTGTCAAACATTCTCCAGTTAGGCATTTTGTACAACATTTCATAATTAGGCATTTTGTACAACATTCCATAATTAGGCATTTTGTACAACATTCCATAATTAGGCATTTTGTACAACATTCCATAATTAGGCATTTTGTACAACATTCCATAATTAGGCATTTTGTACAACGTACATTATTCTTCAATTCTTTGTGTATACCTTTAACATATCTATTTACGTTCACAATAAATTACGGGCACTAAATTCACTGACTAATGTACAATTTATAAACCTTGATTTAACAGGTGTCGGATGTTCGAATAAAATATAGATGTAATTGCGTTACGATACGACAGGCGTCTTTAGATGGCTAGGGTA
>OY744520.1:13035458-13085458 GCA_963556195.1 Sepiola atlantica
CGGTCTTCTGAGTTGGGCTAATTACTTTTTAAAAATAAATTATAGATAAATGCGTTATGATATTGTCAACAACACAGTACAAAAAAAACAGTAAATTGGCTAGTCAAAAGTAAAGTTGGATTTCTCAGCTTAAATGCTACTTGGGTCTGAAATTGAAAATCCGACAAGATAATTTTATGTTAGATGATCATCACCAAACGCGCAGTTTAAATCGACTCATCTTATTTTAGATGTGTCGAAGCTTTTCTCTAAGATACTCCGTCTGTCGAGCGAGTGGTCTGTTTCGTCTAGATTTGAAATGAATGTTCGTCGATTGAATGGACGTATCTTAAGAATATTCGTTCTAGTTGTGAGAGACGAGAAGAATCGTAATATAACCAGGAAATGACAATCAACGTTTCAAATTACTTAAAATCTGTTTCCGTTTCCGTGTCCGTGAATGAAATGAATAAGTTTATCTTTCAATTTGATTGTATTAGACGATAAACGTGGGCGAGATGCTGGCTAACAACTTTCATATTTATCGGACATGCGTAAGCAATTCTTTTAAGATTTCCCACTTTTCAATTGTTAGACTACTACAAGAAAGAGGTGATGAAGATAACACTCTCAGACGGAGCAGATTCTCTTTCGGAATGTTTTAGATGAAGATTGACAAATTTATATGATTTGTAAGAATAACAATAAGTCTATAGTAATAGTTGAAATACTATGCATCTAGACAAGATGAGGTTTAAAGCCCCAAAACATTCATACAAGAATTGTCCCCATGGACATATGAGCCAATGATTAAAAGCGTTGCTTAGTTAAAGTCTTCAGAAGGTTGAAGGTTCAATCCGTACTACAGGCGATAAGAACTAAGAATAACACACATTAACGCTTCTTTCTGACGGAATGAGAAATAAAAGGCACAGTCTGTTATTCCGTATACATTTCCGAGTTCAACATAAAGGATTACAAGTTAAACTAAAAAATACCTAATTCGACAAGATGCACCGGAAGTAAGTCGGATATTACATCGACCGAAACGTTGTGAAAATAAACAACTAAGATGAGAATAAGAGTCCAAATAAACAAAATAACAGAAAACCATCTATCGCTCCAAACACTTTCTAACACCTGAAGTTATTCTCTATCTCTACAAATCTACAATCAAACCTTGTATGGAGTACTGTTGTCATATTTGGGCTGTTGAATCTCTGTCCTATTTGACGGTTCTTGATAAGGTTTAGAAGCGTATATGTAATTAGGTTGCCCCCCACCCTTTCTTCTTCTCTGCACATTCTCTCTCCCACACATACATGATGTTTCTAGTATACGTCCCTTCTATAAGTACTATTATTACATGGGTTCTTCAGAAATGTCTTATTTGTTCCCTGCTTCACTCGTTGGTCTAGTAGTCCTCATCAATTTGTTGTTCAGATACCTCGTTATAATACAGCTTCTTATTCCAATAGCTTCTTTCCAAGAACTGCAGGCTTCTGGAACTCTCTTCCTGCTGACTGTTTTCTTATATCTATGACATTGGTCTTTTCAAAGCTGATGTCAATAGGCATCTCCTAACACTGCGTTTATCATCGTTCATTTATATATATATATATATATATATATATATATATATATATATATATATATATATATATATATAAAGAAGCTTTGAGTCATTAAAAAAAATAAAATTAAAAAAAATAAAAATAAAAATAAAAATAAAAAACAAATGTAAAATGCAGTTTAAATCCCCAGACAAACTAACTAAATCCAAGATATTGCAGATTTAACATTCGTTGGAAAATTAATAAATGAACAAATATAAGTAAAAAAAAAAGAAAAAAAAAAAAAAGGGGGGGGTTAATTATCTAGGAGTGAAACAAAAACAGGAAACCTTAAGCGTCTAATATTAATACGGGGATCATCAGCTGTTTACCATGTAATTGTTTCGGAGATTTAAAAACAGGACAGTTATAATATTCATGGCTGTCCAATGGTACTGATTATACGACCATTTCCCCAATAATCAAGTGTCGAAATAATATATATATATATATATGTGCGTGTATATACTGACAAGTCACCGCTTATCAAGGCCCAAAGACCACTCTAGAATAAGGGTTAAGAGTTTGTCAAATGGATGGTGAAACGGAAAATCCGATCGACGAACAGACCGACACAGACGTAACCTCTTATAGAGTTAAAAATATGTGGATGCATCTAAACTGCTGTTTCAAACTTAAGCATAGAGTGACCGACGTGTGCAACTTACTATGAGGATGTTTTAATATCTAAAAATGATATTTTTTCATGATGGCTCCTTACATCATATGACTTTCAACCAGGGTTTTTTACCCCGCCATATAAACCGGTATTGTCCGGGCCTTTGAGTCTGGATTTACGCCGGTCTATTGGGGGGTTGCCGGTCCTGTGCAGTTCTAGGAGGTGCACCCTCTCAGGCTTTGCCTCCCCTCTTTGGGGAGGAGTAAGTTTATTGCTTACTGTCTGAGGCGCCTCTACCGGGGAATGCCGACGGGGCTGCCCAGGCAATTTTTAAATGGCCAGACTGCTCACCTCTTGAGCGCTGGCTTATCTAATCCCACTTTCCCGACCTTGTGTCACATCTTACCCTGTGGGAGGTAGATAAATAAAATGTGGCTTCATACCTTGTCTGAAACGACTTCCATATGAAAACAAAACAAAAAAAAACTGTTTTCCAACAACACATTTACAATAATCTAACTCTCTGGAACTAAATTTCTTCTTTTTAAAATCAATTTTAAAACAAAATGAATCACAGATCATCAATTGAATATGGATATGGATTGACTTATTCGTGCGTTTCTAGATACCTTGGTCAGTCTTTTTGTCGGTCGGTTTGTCATGCTGCAGTAGTAAATAGCATTTTTAGATGCGTCTACGTATTTTTACCTCTTTAAGGGGCACTGTCCGGCAGTCGGTCAGTCTGTCACGTTTGAAATAGAATCTTTAGTAAGTTCCGCACATCCGTCCATGCTTAAGTTTCAAACAGCATTTTAGATACGTTCGCATATTCTTACCTCTATAAGAGGTTCCGTCCGTATAGGTTTGTCTGTTGGTCTGTCCGTTGGTGGGTTTGTGACGTTTAAGTTTGAGATGGCATCGTGAAACGCGTTGTTCGAACGGACGCATCTTAATAATGGCCGTTTTTGTTTATAGAATCGATCAGTGAATGTGATGGATGATGCAGTTTCCGTGTGGCGGTTGGCCAAAGATGGCATCGGAAGAAAAGATATTCGGAAAGTTAAAGACACCCGCAGAACCCCAGGGTTGGAGAACGGAATAAGAAAATAGCGAAATGTCCGCACAACAGTACCTGGGGATCGTTTTCCTTGTTTGTTCGTTGGAAGGTTCATGCAGGGCAATCAAATAAAAGTGGTTGGAACCATTTCCTCGTCTAAAACCATGATGACGGCTTTCAGGTTTCTCCTCCCCCCCTAACCAGAGTGACCAAAAAAGATGGCCAATATCGGAAACTTGTCTCCTTCCAGCTATCACTACTTAAACAATAACAGCAACAAGAATAAATAAAGATTTATGGTAAGCGATATTTTGGGAAGAGTGACCCTGGCAAAATAAGGGCATTTAAATTTTATCTTTATCTGACTTTCAAACGCTATTCGTAGTAACAGGACACCATTATACAGATTGGTGGGGGTGGTGAAGTGCATACCGACGTGGATTGACGACCTGGGTGTACCAAGTTCGAATTCGATCGATTCAATAGCATCACTTTCACTATGAATGTTAGCAACCCTTACCTTGTCTCTCCTGTAAGTAACTGATACTAGAGCTTAGAAAACAGACCAGAATCAAACTTGTCAAAGATCTCGTACTATGCTGCTTCATACGGATTTACGTTTTTTACCTGTACGCACATCAAGAGTTTTGACCCACAAATATTGCCACGTGGTAGAATTATTTCACGAGAGAAAACTGTGTGAAAATAGACCTTAACCGATTAAAATTATAAGCTTTGAAAAAGTGTAACTTTTGTAATGAAGACTCCATTATAGACTTGCATCTCACCTCTTTTTGAGGAGACGTGCGACGGACGGAGGAACGTCCACCTCGCCTCGGTTCGAATGTTTCAAACGGATACATATTTCCTCCCATTTTTAAAATGTGTATGTTTTTTCACTAATTTTATTCTTGGTCACAGGCTGCTTCCCAACCGACTACAATATGGTCGGCTTCAAGTCTAATGTAAACAAATTCTTTCTGAGACGTCTTCTTGGATAATTAATTCATCTGAAGTAATATTTTGCCTATTTCCCCCCATTGATTTCAATCCTCTCGTGGTGGCGAGCATTGTCAATTGTCCAATTGACTTTGATAAGCGGTAACACAATAAAAAAGGTAAACACAATACTTCGATCAGTGGTTGGGAGGTATCCGTGGTGAAGTGGATACAGACGTTGACTGACGACATGGACGTGTCGGTTCCATAGCACCACTTTTCGTATAAATCAGATGATTCTATTGTTAGCATTGGTTTCCCCGATATCTTTCTCGTTAGAATCCTTTCTAGAATCACATCGGGGATTTACGGAAGAGACCACGTGAAGGTTGCCAACATCCGAAGTAAAAGTGGAACGAACTGGATTCGAACTTGATACAATAGGTTGTCAGTCCTTGTCGTTAATCACTTAGACCCCGTCATCTCGCATTACACGTACTGTCTGATGTTTATTGGCAGCGATAATGTCTCAGTTCTCACTATAGTGTGAAAATCTAAAGTGATACAATCAATTTCATCTGTTATTTAATAAAAAGTGTGTTGGTAGGTAGTCCTAATAACCAATCCAAATTTTTTCATACATAGTATAAATGAATGCTGTGACTTCTCTATAAAGTCAAGTAAATCTTCGAAAGTAATTTTAGTATCAAATAATATTGTATTTACAAAAGTATTTTGGTAATAAATTAACGAAAATAACTATTAATAGGTTAACTAGATAACTAGTAAAAATCACACATCAAATATACGCTACATATAATCGTTTACAATTTTATATAATTAATAGGAAAGTCAATATAACGCCAAAATACCCCAATTACAAAAAAATGCAACATTTTGTTATGGTTTTATATCAGGTTATACATCATACAAAAAGTTGGACAAGATAGGAAATCTACGGTGTACAAAATACAGGTTTTATCTCCTGGGTTCATGTCTATCATTTTCTCGAACCACCACGATTTCTTCACCATCAAATGCTCGTTCACATAAAAGACAGGTTTCTGCGTTGGCTGAATTCATGTTTTACTCTGAAAATATATGTACACAGTGAATTAGTATACGCCTGTATGTGAATCGGGTTGAGTGCAACACAACAAGGTGGGCCATAAAAGCAGAAAATCCTCTTCTTATCTCCAAGGGAGACACATTTTAATAGCTAATGAACATCATATAACCTGTGATCCATACCGAAATTGCTGTACTTTTTTGCTCAGTCTGAAGGAGTAGGAGCAAACTTAGATATGGTATAAGGGGTGATTAAACATCACTGGCAATCATTTCATGTATAAAGATTGAAAAAAGTTTGTGTAAAAAAGATATGGGGAAAGTCTAGTTGGTAATGGTCCGTTGATGAGGTGTCCAATGAAAGGAGATTTACAGATGGAAAAGGAGGGTTTTCGTGAAGGCAGCATGGAAAAGAGTTCGAAAGTGAAGTAAATCTAATAGTGAGATGTTGAGTTCAACGGACAATTACCAACTGGACTTTCCCCATATCTTTTTGACACAAACATTTTTCACTCTCCATTACTTAAACATGGGTAAAAATGCAAGATTTATTGGTTTATCATGAAAACTGACCGAGTTAGTGTTTTACAACGTAATGGAAAATGACATGTAAGTCTAAAATGTTCAACTTCGAAATTTGAAACTTTCCCATACTCAAATGTTGTCCAACTTTTAGTATGATGTAAAGTAGACCCAATCTGACATAAAACCATAAAAACTCAAAATGTTGCAAATGTTTGTGTCAGTTGGTACATTAACCTTTCTATAAACAAAAACGTAACAATTCGATGATTTTTCAGGATGAGTTCATTCGTTTACGTTATTTTTTCTTTCAGCTTCTTTTTCGAAATACTATTCTAGACAGGATATTATTTAAGAAAATTATTTTCTTTTCTATTATTCGTATTTAAAAGGTAAGGCTAGTATTACGTTAATAATCACTGTTTATCCAGTAGAAACGTAACATTAACACTGAGGTTTATATGACCATTAGCGAAAATTTAGCGTAATATGAGGTTCAGAAATGAGAGCAGGAGTTTATTGGTTTTCCGAATTTTTTTCAAGAAATAACAAGACACAGGCCCTTCTTATTTTAAATGAAGTTATTTGTAAAGATATTTTTCAATAATGAATATTCTATTTAATAAAACACAATCTTTTGAATTTGTGCTACTTTTCTCTTGTTGTTTTTAAACATGTTACTTCTAAAATCTTGGTCAATAAACTTTTAGTTTGAGTTTTGTACTTAAATTAACATATAAAATCAGCTGTCGTCGGATTCTTGTTTACGTATATAGAGGAAACTGTAATAATAATAATAATAATAATAATAATAATAATAATAATAATAATAATAATAATAATAATAATAATACTGCGAGTTTGATGAATTACGTCCCTTTGGTTTAGAGCATGCGCATATGATGAGTTGCGAGTGTTTTAATGCAGTAATACGCAGAATTATTAAATAAAATAGATGCTATCTCAGAGTAGTTCTTAGTTTATTTTAGATGGATTTTATATGGATTAAAATTAATTAAACGTTTTTTTTTCTAAAAATAATGAGTTCATATTTCTCGCGAATGGTATTAGTATAGTTATGCTTCTAGTTTTGTCTTTTGTTGACAAGTGTAGGAGTTGCCTTCTTTTTCTCGTCTGCTCTTTTCACTTTCGCCATTTGAAAAGTGTACTGTGACTTTATTCATTGTAGACTCAACGTTCGGTAGGATAAGCAAGATCGATAAAATCAGTTTCTTTAGTTAAGAAAATAACTTTTTAAAAGCCAAAGTAACTAAAGAAATAAAAATACCAGTGAGTATCCAGCCATTTTGTCATGACGACGGAACGTGACGAGGTCATTATATATGGAGCGACCAACGCTTTGCGAAGCTTAGGGACATTTACAATAATTGCTCCTGTTCGTGCGACACTCCCCGGTGACTGTGGACGCCACAAACGAGGCCGATAGCACTCTTCACGTATATTTCTCTTGAGAAACACAGGACGAGTGTTTTATTTCAGTAACAACAACAAGTAGGTTTAATAGACAATTTGGAATGATTTCTCCAAGGCAGAATACAGTTTATTTGATAATTGGTAAAATCCTCTGAACATACTTTGTTTGATTCGATATAAAACAAATCCGTAAAATCCACTTTCCCGTGTCGATCTTTTTCATTTTGAGGTGAAAAAACTGAAGACATAACCTGTTAAAAAGCTCTTCATAAAACCCTCAGCTATAAATTATTGACAACACTCTTAGAAAATGTTGTTCATTCTTTGTAATCCATGCAAATAAACTAAACAGAAATCAATGGGAAAGCCTATTTTATTCTATAGTCAAACCTGGCTTTATTGATGCTATATCCTACCTTAATTAGGAGAAATAAATCGTTTATTTTTTCCATAAAAAGAACGATATTTCACGTGCCTTCTTGTCGTATGATCTTTTTTCATAGATATTTTATCAAATTTAATCCATACTGTTGTGAAGTTGTCCCACAGTAAATAATAAATAAAGGAAGTCAAGTCGAGGGTTAGTTTAACAAGTGTATTAACAAAGTAAGAAACTGACTAGCTCTTGGCTAGACAGTTACAAGACTGTGCTTTGTCTTCAGTGTCTCTGGTGACTCGCACTATTGATAGTGACAACCGGTGTAGTTTCTCCTGTGTAAGAACGGCCGGTGTAACACATACCTTCGTCGAAGCATCCGGCGCTGTAATCCTGCTCGACTGAGAACAGCTGTCACTGCGTGTGTGTGTGTTGTTTTCATTTATCCTTGATGATTTCTGAATATAATGATTTAATTTATTTCAAATACCACTTCATAGAAAACGAAGAATTTATTAAATCAAATGATCATCCTGTGACTGAAATGTCAAAGGGGGAGAGAAAGATAGGGAGCTAAGTATGTGCTAGCTCACTGCGTAATCATATGATCGTTTTGTAATTCGTGTAGTTTCATGGACGCTTCCACGAAGATTCCGTGAGAAAGAGGCTTCGCCAACTACTCTCTCTCTCTCTCTGTCGTTTATGTGACGTCGTTTCCGTCAACATATTATCGTATTTCTTTTCCAATGAGTTTTAGTGTATCATAATTCTAATTATCCCTCTGTGACCTGTGTCTGAAAGGTTTCCTGTTTTCTAACATAAACGCCAATATATATCCCAACAATGTATCAGATAATATCTACTATCAAACACACTTATCAATATTTATCCTTTCTAGCTAAACCCAGCAATTGCTAAATTCGTCCGTTCATCTTGTATCTTGTTAGCAAACCTTATTTTGTGTTATTAATACTTGTTGGTATTTTCTATCTTATATTTTATAGTTTAACCCTGATACTCGGCGTACAACAATGGAACCTATCTGAAATTAATGAAAAATCATTTATAACAATAATAAATCAAGAATGTTTCAATATAAAGTAGAGAACCGAATTATGTAATCACGAAATTCTTAAACATTTTTGCACCTTATTTTTCTTCTCTATTTAACACTTCAAAGTTTTAATCTACGTACATACATTTTCAATCGTAACTATCTGATCTTCAAATAAATTACACACGTGCGCTCCAATAAATAGATACACAAGTACACACATTAACACACATACACACACACACACACACACACACACACTATATATATATATATATATATATATATATACATATATATATATATATATATATATATATATATATATATATAATAACAAAAACAAATAGCCAAAGAGAGAAAGTTACTTCTGCCGTAAGAAAAAAAAATGAAACCGTGTTATATTTTTCTCTGACCAGAGTGCCGACCGTAAAAGCGTACTAAAAAAAACTATTTTTTCATCGAGTAAAATAAAAGTTTCACACTCTTTTACCAGTAATATTACGTCTAGCAAACATAAGCTTAAGAAAACAATTTTTTTAACAACCCGTACCCGAAAGAAAACATTTACTTTTTAAAAAGAACAAACTTATTTAAAGCGACGATTGCAGAATTAGTAAAATTTCAAATCTAACAGCAACTCGAACATAAAAAGGAGAGAGACGAAAGATTACAAAAGGCATCAACTACGGCAAGGTGAAACTGAAGAAAGATTTCAAATGCAAAAAAAGAAGCTGATGACAGACCTATAAAGCAAAATAGAGTAACTGACAAAATTCTTTTCGAACCCAGGAAAAAAGTTGACGAAAAGATTGAGATATTAATGCAAACAATATCGCTTAGAGGCCCAAAAAACGAAAAACAACATCTACACAACCTCTTTAAAAACTTCAGATTAACCTTTCTGAATTATATATAAGCTTGTATAAAAAATCCGTTTTAATTACGGAACCCCCTTCCAGAACTACCTACTCATTGAGCTAAATAAATTCTGATTTTAGCTTATGATAACCCAACTTCAACTCGCACCGGCCAATCGCTTACTAGCAATGAGCAGTAACCAAACAAACCCCTTACCTTTCTATTCGCCAAACATCAACCTTAGTTCATTTACCTAACCCTGTCACACCTTCTTTATTTTTTTTATCTTTACCCCTTCTCCTACTTCTTTACTTGGCCTTGCTCCAACCAGAGCTGTCGCTTTTCTTAGACTCGATCGAAGTCACTACTTTAATTCCCAACTGCCTGCGTTTAATATACACATTTCTAACTCAACTTCTGAAAAACTACTTTCATTCTCGGTCCACGGAAGTATTTTAAAATAGCCCTAATTCTCAAAATTACATCCGAATAAGTGCGCTCCATCTACGATTCAGCTAAACATATTTTTATTGGTTTTACTTCATTTTAAACTTTGTCAATGCTACTTTCACGAAACCTTTTTTTTCCATCTTTAAATCTCCTTTCACCGGACACCTTATCAACGGACATTCACCAACTGGACAGACTCCATATTTTTACACGCTTACTCTTACTCTCCATTACTTTATATATTTTTTAAATTTAGAATTTTGGCTTTTCCACTGCCAACTTATCTATCTATGTAATTCCTTTGATGATATGATTTTAATCTTTGAAAAGCCTTAGCTTAAGGAAAGAAAAATAAACATGTTTTCTCCGAGTACCCTTTGCATTGAACAATCGAAGTTGTAATAGATTTGTAATTCGTACGTCTTTATCTCTCTTATTTCATTTATCTTTCATATATTAATATATATATATATATGTGTGTGTGTGTGTGTGTGTGTGTGTGCGTGTGTATGTTGTGTGTAATTCTGTCATTCAGAAATTGAGCTATGTCTTAATGAATAGAGATTATTTAAAATTAAGAATAATGTCGTCTGAATTACTAAGTGAACACAATAATGTTCACTGTAATATGTGTTTTGATATTTCTCGTAAATTGTAAGGAATTTGAACGTCGGTTATTGTATTTGAGCGGATATTATTAAAACGTCGAAATTGAACGAAATCAGAAATTAGTCTCCGGAGAAAAGACGAAAAAAAAACGATTAATGAGGTTTTATAGTTTGATAGAAAATCAAAACAAAGCTCGGTCGTTGAGGGTCAAAATGTTAACAGCAAAAACGAATCTAAAACTAACAAAACATCGACATTTGATGAAGTTGTGTCAAAAGAAAAACTTGAACGTGTGAGAGATCAATCATCGATCAGGTCATGAGATGAATATCGAAAAACAAAACGAGGTCACGACCAATGAGATTAGTGTTTGACTTTGATGCGGTGACTTTCGACAAACTCATCAAAAGAAAACTCTTATAATAAACTCAATTTTTGACGGTAGGAAGTTCTAAGAAAGAAAAGCCAAACAATATATGATGATGCGATGGTGTGTGGGCGGTGAACTCTTGAACAAGTTATACAGGGTTTTCGAGACAAATTTCATCATGTTTTATAATATTTCATTTCAGTAGCATTTGAAGTATTTAATAGCGGTGATGTGCAACGTATAATTGTTTCTATGTAGTAGTGGTGTGTTTAGGAGCTGGAGACTATGAAAAATGAAACACTAGAAAGCACCCGAATATTAACAAAATTATCAAATAAAATACACATTTATAGAGTAATTGGAAAGTAACTAACTCTGTTAAATACTCGGCTGGGTGTATCGAAAATGTTACTTGGCAGGAATAAAGCGTACTTGACACAGACACGAACTTGGCCGGAAGAAACCAAACACGATTGATGGTATAACATTACATGATGTTTGATTGCTTCGCAGCCACCTAGACGAAAGATACAAAACACGATGGATTGTCGAAAATAACATATTATTTGCTTGATTCAAAATCACCTGCACATATTACTCTTATCAATTGGTTAGCTGCTGACGGGAATACCTCCTCGCTAAATAAACGACCTTAGGGTTTATCTACTGCACGGCAAAGGCGAAATCCCAGAATAAGCGTTTGCAGGTAGATGCGTTGATGTCACAAATTATTATATAACCTAAACCCGAAATTGAGATCGACAGTTGAATGGCACACGCGTTCAAGTAAATCACTCCGACAATCCGTGTGTATTTCCCTTCTTCACTAACCCGACTCATTCACCGCAACTGACAATGAAGTTACATCATATTTTTATACACTAGTGTTTGTCATCATTATTTTTAGCACAGCAGAAATCCACGTGCATCACTTCGCGATTGTATATATATATATATATATATATATATATATATATATTTATTTATATATATGTATATATATATATATTTATATATAACAAATATTTGTTTTGTTCATTATCTGTGTACGTGCACGTTTCGTCCTTTATAATTGGGACTCATCAGCATAGAGATATGACTATTCACTACTGGTTAGGCGATTCGAAATCCCGGATTCCAAGTATTTTACAACTCAAATCTCGACACCTAGAACCACTGGGCCACCGCTGAATAGCGAATAAACCGTGATAATTTTAACACTTTATTCGACGGCTTGACATCATAAGAGCGTTCAACTTAATGAAAAGAAAGATGCATTTATAGCTAGCGACTTCAAGCTGTGTTGATACTACACTTACAGTGCTCCTCTAGACGGGTTTTCTCGGAGCTAAAAATAATAAATATTTGTTTAGTTTATTATCTATGTATGTGTATATATATAGTCTAAAGAAGCTTTGAGTTATTAAAAAAAAATAATAATAAATAAATTTAAAAAATTAAAAAAATACATAAAAATAAAAAATGTAAAATGCAGTTTAAATTCCCAGACAAACTTACTAAATCCAAGATATTGCAGACTTAACATTCGTTGGAAAATTAATAAATGAAAAAATATAAGTAAAATAAAAAAAAATAAAAATAAAAATAAAAAAGGGGGGGTAATTATCTAAGAGTGAAACAAAAAAAGGAGACCTTAAGCGTCTAATATTAACACGGGGATCATCAGCTGTTTACCATATATATATATATACGTATACATAAATATATATATATATATATATATATATATATATATATATATATATATATATATATATATATATATATAAACAATCACTAAGTGATTAACGATGCATCTACTTCTTGTTTGAGATATCACCAAGCCTCTAATAAGCAGACATTAAGAGATGTTCATTTGTAACGTTGTGGCCCATTTGCTCTTCGCTAATTGCCGTAGTTATTCAATGATAGAGAGAGAGAGAGAGAGAGAGAGGGGGGGGGAGAGTATCACGCTTTATGAAGCATATAACTCCCAGAAAAACTGACACACAACTCAAATTTTACTAATGATTTGTTTATTTACACAGGCTTGTGTGTCGATTAAAGCAAGAAAATTCAGCCGATCAGAAGAAACCTTCGTTAATCGTTTTACACGCTTCGTCTGGAGCTACTAACTAAACCAAAGTAGATATGTTAGAGTCATTTCCAATTTTTTGGTCTGGAACTAGCTATACATTACAATTTATTTTGCCAATGGGATACCAAGTCTATCAAACATAGGAGTTTGCATCTTTTTCTTAAGAAAGTACTTGTTGCGCTGTTTCAAGTGACTCAATGTATAAATACGTCAATGTACATTTTATATTAATACAATTATTTATTGCCGCTAACAAAACTATGATATTGAATATAATCAGAAAAGTAGAATTATGCATATTAAGGAATCTGTACACGTGAAAAGTGCGTAATATCTTGCTTGTAAAATATCAAACAAGTTTTCTCATGCAGGAAAGTAACTTTCTCGCATAATATGTAATTTTGTCAGTAAAGAATCAAATAAAAATATTGGAAACAAAATTCAGAAATCTCTAATAAGAATAGCGACGTCAGATCTTAATTACTTCAAGAATACGTATAGACGAGTAGAGATACAACATAGAAGACCTGATCAGCCATATATAGAAACAGAATTAATCACACAATCACAGCATAATTCGATTGATGCCAATAACGATGAAGATACTCGTCAAAATGGCGTAGAGTTTAGCACAGATAATCCAAATTTCTATTGAGCAGATTACAGTAACTATAACGAGGCTTGATTTATTAAGCAACTGGAACCACAAGTCTTAAGGGGGTAAATAAGAAACAGAACAGACATTTAGAAGATTTAGTTTGGGAATAAATAAAATTTGAAGCTTCAGATCCTTCTCCACATAAAGATTAATGATTTGTTAACTCTTGACATCCTGTATCACGATACCGCACTGACCGGAAGTGATGCTCATATTCCAATACTCCGACGAAATGTTAATTATTGGTTTATATCTGTTTTTATTAAATACCTTTAAAACCTGCAAGGTTTAAAGGACATAACTTGTACCAGTCCTCTTAACATTAACATCCGGGTCATAATCATTATTTCAGTATCTGTTACTAAGTGTATCAATTGTATAACTAACGAATTCGCCATCCCTGTTTGTTCATAATTTTTAATGAGCATACATGTTTATTATTATCATTATTATTATTATTATTATTATTATTATTATTATTAGTAGTAGTAGTAGTAGTAGTATTAGTAGTAGTAGTAACTTACTAAGAGTTTTCTGACAATTTATTCTTATTGATTTCCTACTGACAGTAACAAGTTGTGTTTCCTGCAGTATGAGTTACAACAAGTCTTTACAGATTTCCAGTACTCTTCGCCTCCTTCAATAACTGTTGCAAATTATTTTGCATTATCGCAACAGCCGTTTACAATTGATTTCTCACTGAGAACGACTGTTGGCCTACTCTGGAATATGAGTAAACAATAATCTTTCCAAACTTCCAGTACTCTGCATATCTACTTAGTGAGAGTCTGGTTAGTTCCCTTCCTCCTCAGTCTTTTCATCCTTCTTGACCCTTCACAACGTTGTTAGATAATAGAGTTTCTGGCAAGTTTCAGTTCCCTTGGACTTATGTAATGTCCTTTCTATATTTGTGTTACATTTCTACCAACATGTGGTTGGTCGGTCTTTGCTGGTCATACGGATTAGTTCATGGACTCAATGAATCTTATAATTATAATTACTATTAGTAATATTATTAGTATTATTATTATTATTATTATTAGTAGTAGTAGTAGTAGTAGTAGTAGTAGTAGTAGTAGTAGTAGTAGTAGTAGTAGTATTTACAACAAAAAACATGCACCCTAACATTATTTTATATAAAATGCCATCATTAAAAAGAGTTCCTTTCCCGTTGTGTAATATTATTAAGCGGGGCGCATTTTAAACTAGAAAAAAAAAAACAGTACTAAGAATATTTATTTCTTCGGGTAAAAGATTACAAAAATAAAAGTTTAGTTGCCGTAAAAAAAGAACAAAGACAATTGGTGCGTTTCTCAGCTGTTGTTTTTTTTTTAGTTATTTTTTTTAGATCTTTGAATGAATAAGTGTGAAAGACATTTTAATGAAAGAAATCTATTTTTATGTTGACGACTGAAACATGTATATATGGGCTTAAATAATAATATTACTATGATTCTTATTATGTTATGTTTATTTTTAATGTTATAAAATTACGAAATGTACTTACTAAGCGTGGAAGTGTAGTTTGTTATTATGTAATGCAGTACGTGATGTGTTTATTTTTACGTAATCCATTATTCCATAACGTATAGATGTTATGTTGTCGGAATAGCGGAATGATATTCCCGTAGTCTCTAATTGGCATTGTTTCTGTTTAATAGTTCCAAATAGAATTTTTTAAATTGGCGGGGTTTGAGTGGTGGGTAGAGTAGATAATTTGCAGTGAGTAAGTATAGTGACCAACGTCTATGTGGATGTAGTATTTGAGAGTGTTATGGATCTACGAATAAATATGATAATTTTTATATGTAGTAGAATTAATGCGAAAGTTTCTGCAAATACGCTTGAGTAAATAAGAGTATTTCGATGTGAATTTAATAGTGTATGATGCATATGGTTATTTTCTTAATATATACAAAATTACAGGGGGAAAACGTCGTTAATTTATATATATATATATATATATATATATATATATATATAGTATTTGTATTGTTGTTGTTTCCTAGATGTTAATCCAATGAAACTCCAGGGTTAATTAGATAGTGCGCAATAACAAGTATGGCACAATGCGTGAGATTTTGAGGAACTCTGGGCTCCTCACTGCATTCGTGGGCCTTGTGCCAAACTTGTGCTGAAATTTCGGGAAAGCTTGAAAGTTCAACAAAAGAAATTCTATACTCAGTGTGATCGTGACACTATTCTGATAGGTGAAATATAAATGTCAAATCAATTCAGTGACAGGTTTTAAGTGTGATGAGATCAGGGGTCAGGCAGTCGCCATTCGACAACATCAGTTATGAACTCAAAGCATAACATTTGACAAGGCGTACACTGATTGTGTCTGTATTCTCTCTGTATTTCCCTCTCTCTATTTCTCTCTCTCTTTCTCTCCTTCACTCTTCCACTTTTCTTTATCTCTCTCTCTCTCGTTAATAGATTTGCAAAGGAGAGACTGTTTTTGAATTCGGACCGAGAAGACGCATTTTTTTGTGCGTGTCTAAAATATTATAAAAATGTCTTCAAGAAAATAAATATATTTTTATATTAAAAGTAAATGGTTTCTTTCCTTATTTCAAATAAGGTTCTTTTGTAGCGCACAATAGTCCCAGGTGTAAACGACAGCGATTATCGTCTGAACGATGATTGCTCACTGGTAAGAACGGCGAGTAATTACGTGCACATGCAGTCAGACTCCTCCCGTTCGACATTTCGCCACGATTCGTCCCTAGGATAAAAGATCCTGCCACACGGATGCCGCGACAAGGATAAACGTTCCAAAAAGGTCTCTCCTCCCGTCAAACATGCCACATTAGTTCCAACGGCAAAGATGTACCTCAACGGTCCTAAGATATACAACGCCCCAAGGCAAGCAATAAGTTCACATTGGTGCCGTGACCAGGATGTACACCACTAACAAAGCAGCTTTGCCACATTGATGCAAAGTGACTTTGTTACATTGGTTCCCTGACCAGGATAAACGTTCCAAAAAGGTCTCCCCCCGTCAAACATGCCACATTGATGTCACGACCAAGATGTACCCTCTCAGACAATATTAACCCCACTGGCCAAACGACCTTGTTACATTGTTGCAGAGTGACCAGGACACTCCCCAGCGTTACCACGGACACAACTAAAAAAAATAAATACCACGGACACTACTGAAACCAAACACAAGACGATCACAATCACATTTCCAAAAAAAGCCACGGACACAACAAACAAACGATCGCAACCACAGTTAAAAAAAAACTATCCAAAGAAAAACGCACGGACACAATCCCCCCCCCCCAAAAAAAAACAGCCACTTCTGACCGGAACGATCATCCCAGCATCAGCAGAAAAAAAGGACAACACACCGTAATAACCACAAAAGGCAAAGTTAGGTGACCATTTTCTTCTGCTCTCATTTACTCTTATAAAAAATTATTTGTGTATAGAGCTTTTTTTGTTTAACGTCTGCTACAAAAAATAGACAAAATGGCTAGCACTAATCTAACCCCCTTAAATAGAGTGCTCACAGGTGGATCGAAGATCCCAATATTTACTGGAATATCGTCTGACTTAAGGCCATGGCTAGCTGCTCTGAAAAAGAAAGAGCGGGTCTATAATCTAACGTACCAAGAGCTAGTAAACCTGGCATATATACTTTTCAGACGGTCTACCTTCGGAATGGATCGAAGAATATCTCGACGACCATCCGAATACAACCAGTAAAGACCTGCTCGATGATGTAGCGGCACAGTATGGCGATGTTATCCATACGCCGATGCCGCCAGGGCCCTAATAAGAATAAGGCAAAATCGAGATGAAGCACTCGCTAACTTAGCTGATAGGATGAACCGACTTGCTAAGTTAGCATACAGGGATGCAGATATGAGGGAAAGTTTAGCTGTGCACGTGCACCTAGCTGAATTTTTCATAGATGCATTAATTAACCCTTTCATTAAGGAGGATGTAACCAGATCCAATCCGACAACACTATCAGAAGCTTTATCTGCTGCGAGACAAAGTGAAAAGCTCTACGAGCGAATCCGAAGTGGCTACGGAAAGGAACAAGCTTATCTAAATGATAGCTTATTCAAAGACGTTCACTGGCAGCAGGGACCTAGGGGGTCTCTAATAAATTTAGGACACCCAAGACCGAATTCTACAGCGAGAAAGAGTCAGAGAAAACCCATGGTTGCTACAGTTGTAGCAAAACCACAAACGCTGTAAGGAGTAGGTTTTGCGGGTACGCTTCGGCGAAATCTACGAGACCGCGGCGAGGGAATTTTACTCATAACATGCTAGAACAGGACTGCCCATGGTCATCTGAGAGAGAAGTAAATAACTTCAACCCAAGAAAAAGACAGACCAGGGTACCCTCGCAAACCACACATCACCACCGGCATGAACCGACGCCGGTTACCAGAACATGTAACCATGTTAAGTCCTTGAAAAAAGAAGGACCCCGGCGAAATATGAACCCCAAAGGGCATGCATGTCAGGGAGGGGATAAAAGCGGTTCAAAACAGGCCCACCGAAGACATAAATTAAGAAAAGAAACTAGAAGACATAAAGGAACCCAGGGAAACAAACTCCCCCAACAAGGCTCCGGAATGGGGTTTATGGTGAAAATAAGGGGTCGACCAATAAAGGCACTGATCGACACTGGATCAGAGGTCTCGCTCCTCAAAACATCAGTTTTCGAGGAATTACAATCGGAAAAACGAGAACTGAAGAATTCGAATGTAACCGTTACACTCGCAAACGGAGAAAAGATGGTTCTCAAAAATATGGCTCACTTACCAGTTAAAGTGAGGAAACTAAAGGCTTCGTCAAGGTTATATATCACCCCGAACTTGGATCGAGAGTTGATATTGGGCGCAGATTGGTTGAAAAGAAACCGAGCCCAAATAACCTTTCACCCTAACCGATTGAACGTTAAAGGAGTAAATATACCACTTGGTATTAATACCAGTTGTAAAATCGACGAATCCTCACTGGAAAATGTGGAGTTGCTTTCATGCATCGCCACTGTTAGATCTGTTGAGAAAAAAACAAACAAAAAAGAATTCACCTCGTCGTAAGACACTAGTCCAAAAATGAAAACTCATGGTAGAGACAATTAACGTGTCTCCACACCTACCCACAGCACATTTGCATGTGGCTCGTAGGGACCTCAGAAACCTTTAACACTTCTCAAACACGGATCTGAGCAAACCTCAATTGAAAAAGTTTTCCCAAATTACTACACTAAAAATAGCAGACGGCACAACTAAAAGGCTTCTTGAAACGACCGAAAAATTCGTTTTAGAGTTGTCTGGGGGCAGAGGGGAAAGGGTCATCAACCATAACAAAAATAAAAATGTAACTGAAATTTATAATACAGATGTTTTTATCAAATAAAAAAATGTTGAAAAATCAACAACGTTTAATGAAAGTAGTCAAGTAAAATGACTATATATAAAAATGTATAAAAATATATAAAAAGATATTGCCCCTTAATATTTTTTTAATAAAAAAAATAATATTAAGGGGCGATATGTTTTTATATATTTTCATTATAGTATAATTCTTATTTAAACAAACATTATCGGCTACATATGTGCATATATGTTTCAGCTGCGATTTTATTCAAAATACAGCCTTTTCGGTGCATTTTATAAAATGCGTTTTGAATGAAATGACGCTGTAACACGTATGCACGTATGTAGCATAATGTTTGTATAAATAATATATATATATATATATATATATATATATATATAGTAAGTTATGAAAATATAAAATATAAAATTCATTGTTATACCCTCCCACGGGTTAATGTTTTCATTAGCCAATAACAGTTCTTCTCACGAACAATTGTTCGGTGAACTTTTATTTAACATATTTTTATTTGGCATATATTTGTATAATGGTAACACATCCCTTTTGTGAATATCTTGAATAAATGGGTTCTGTATTTTAACATGCGCGTGCTTGGAAAGTTTTTATTTCTATTTTTTGTTATCTTATATGTTGGTTTGGTTTAGTTTTTTTATTTATTTAATTATTTTATTTGTATCATGTATTGTTATCCTAAAATAATGTTTACTCTGTGTATACAGTTGTTTGCTATTTCACCCTTACAGTTTAGTAGTTTTGAGGGTCTTTAAAGTTCAGAATTTCAAATTTCTTATTAAGACATAATCTGCACGGGATGTCTAAATTTCTACATGTACTGTCCTGTTGTACTATATTCCACTCGATTATTGGCAAGCGTCCGCTTTCTTTTAATTCCCACTAATGGGTCGCTAGTGATGTTTTTATTCAGCGTTTCTGTTGTTATTGAATGTGATTTTATGGTCGTAATATCTGGTTTTAAAATTTAAAGAGGTCATAGCCGCGCAGTAATAGTTGTTATTCAGGTTTTCCTTGGCAAATATGTTGGCTTGGTAAACAATGCTTTTGGTTAGGCATTTATTTTGTAGTGGACTATATGCACGGGTCTTACAGATACATTTTTCATTCATTATTAACTTTCTTATTTCTTTTTAGGTCATTGCTATTATGGTTTGAGTTATTACTATTTCTAGTTGTGTTCCATTTTTATTGTTGATGTATTGATAACTTTGTTCGTATTTTGTCATTATCTTTTCTTTACTGCTCTCATTTAGTATATTGTTATTGTGTTCATTAATTATCATTTCTAAGATTTCGCAGCAACTGTGGGGCATTTTAAAGTTATTCTTATTGAATATTTTGTGCAAGGGATTAGTAACGAGAAAGTTCTTTTCAATGAGATATAACAATTGTTTGCTAAGTTTAGTTTTTAGCATTTGATTATAGAGCGGTGTATAATGGATTATATTTCTTTTTTTCTATTTTTAATTTTGTCCTGTTGCTTATATTTAATTTCGATGTTTGATACCCACTACTTTTAGAGCTGTGATGTGAATGTGTCTTGACTTCTTAAATGTATTTTCGTTGCTAGAGCTATTGCATAGCCTATGTTCGATAGAATTAGGGACCTGTTTTATGGTAGATGGGGGTGATTAGACTCTGGGTTAATGTATATGAGATTGGTGTTATCTTTTAAATATGCATCGTAAGTATTTTAGTTTAAGTTTAACGCCAATTCATCATCTCTATCTGTGTTATCAAATGTATTTGTAATAACTCCACTAAATCCGATGCCAAATCAAATGAGTTTGTAATTTTACTTTTCATCCATTGATCAATATTATAGATTAAAACTGATCTTCTACATGTTTGAATTATTTGGATTTCATCTTTCGATATATCGGTATATATCTCGGCGGACTCTAGGGCGATGTTGAGGAGTTATTCAGACGTGGAAAGATAGAAGTCAACAGTGTCAAATTGTAGGAAGGTAAATTTATTTTTATTTTCGATATTATCAAAGCAATTGATTGTTTCGACAGTATTAACCCACTGGTTTCATTCTAGATATTTTTATTTGCTTGTTAATTCTAGAAATTTATTGTTTTATTTATTCATCCCGTTTCGGGTTTGTTCGGATTAATTAAACGAGTTCTAGGGTTAGGGTTAGTTCTAGGGTTATTGTAAAAATGATATATTCAAATAAGCTTTTAGTCATTTATACATATATCAATGCAATGAACAAAGGAAACCGCCATTTCAATTTCAGGATATATATAAGTTTTTCTTTTAAATAATAACCACTGAGGTCGATTAAACGTAAACTTGTTTTATTTAACGCATGAACAAAAAAAAGTGATTTTATACAAACGAAACTGCTGTCTAAAACGTACAATAAAATGTTTTAAACGAAAATCTCACATTTTATTTTCGTATATAAAGCAAACATATATGTGTGTCTGACCATGCATCACTTATCAATTGTTGATCTCCCAGCAAAACTAAACGCATATTCGGAATCATAAGCTTCTTGCGGACGTTTTGCCTGGTTTTACATGATTAAAAGTATTTTTTATTATAATTTAAATGGAAAAACCTTTTTTAGTTACAGTCAATACGAAACCAAGACTATAAACCGAAAATTAACTCTGACATGAACGTAGTCACTACAACAAATTCCTGATTTTATACCACGTATTAGCTTTTTTTAATTCTCGTCCTAATCGAATTTATATTTTTATATCTCGTTTAATTCTTATAAAAACTATTTTTTAAACGTCTTCTAAATTCCAAGAACACTCCATTACAACATAAAAAACACTTCACTCGCAGGTAAAAGTATTGCATAATTCGATCATCCATAGTTTCGTATTTCTCGTGATCTGCAACCAATGTTTGTGCTATTTTTATGACCTACGCACCTACTAAGTGGATGCCAGTAATGGGTTTCATTTATTCCGACACGAAATTATTAAAATTCCAGAAATTCCAATAATCTATATTCACCCTTTGACCTTTGTCGTTTCCTATTCACGTTTCGCTACGTGAAACTTACCCGGATAAATTTCTCTGGTACAGACAGGTAAATTCTCTTTTAATAACCGCATGTGAATAAATGCACCCACTGTTCGATTCTATTTTTATTAACTATTTTTAGATATTAAATAAATAATGTGAATTGTCAATGGTCTACCAATACCTTCAGCATATGGTATTTTAGAATGATATTTTATCCATACGCATATGATGCTTCAAAAGCACTTTTAAACATTTTTCTACTCCTACATTATTTGACGGGGCGATAAAAGTCAAGGCGGGGGCGGATCAGGACCATGACAACTGTTTCCAATTTAACTGACTAATTGTTTAGACTGTTCTTGCCCCACAATGGGGACTTGCGTTTCCCTAGTAAAAGATTACATTCATCTTCGTCTGTCATTAGGTCTTCTTTTTTTCTATCTTTTAGACGTATCAGCACTCCATGTATGAGAAACACCACTCGGTACGAGCTCGAATAAATATAATTTTCAAACTGAGGCATCAATAAAAGGAAAGATCAGGTTGTAAAAAACATCACAGCCTCAAAATTCCCCTCAAAATTATCGAACGCCGTTTGAATATTTTTATCATTCTTTATATTACTGAAACTGTGAGGAGGTTCTTGATAAGGTGCAGAAACGTATCTGCAATTTCATTGACCCAACCCTTTCTTATGCTCTGCACCCTCTCTCACACAGACGTGATGTTGGTAGTCTGTCTTTTCTATACATACTATTATGGCATGTGCTCTTCAGAATTGTCCGATTTTTATCTGCTTCCTTTGTTTCAGCTCGTTTGACTCGTTGGTCTAGTGGTCTCCATCAATTAGCTGGTTTGATACGTCATTGTAATACAGCTTCCTATTCCAGTAGCTTCTTTCCAAGAACTGCAGGTTTGTGGGACCCTCTTCCTGCTGACTGTTTTCCTCCTACCTATAGCCTTGGTCTTTTCAAGACTAAGGTCAATAGGCACTTCCTGTCTTTGCGATAACCACCTTCCAATATTGTTACCTCCTTGCATTAAGTGGCTTCATGCATTGTCTGGAGCAATTTCCATGAAAAAAAAATTATTTTTTAGTTTTATTCAGCCAAACCAAGGTATATTGTCACTGAGACGTACGGGGCTACTGAAATTAGGGGCCATCCTAAACAAACTGCTTGTTCATATTACATTTAAATTACTGCATGTTGGTACATTTGAGAAACAGGGAGCAGTGGGCAGGGAGGGAATTAACAATGCAATCTGTCCGAGGGATTATTATATCTATATCTATTTCTGCTTCTAGTCGGGTAGGTCGGAGGCATTTACGTTGAGGGGTTACAAGTGCAGTAAGTTCGTCGGATCACATTTCGTGGAAGTACTTGTAAAATAAACACAGGGATGCAACACTGCAGTGATGTGACAGGAGCTGGGGCCTGGCAGATAGTGCGCGACCTATTAGGTTAGAGACTCTGTTTTGCACCCTGTCCATGAAGAGAGACTATTGTCTAACACGGATTATTAATATGGCGTGCTACCTGTTCAGGACAATTCATTTTTTCTAGTTACCCTGCGCAGAACGCGTATTAACAGACAAGTAAACAATATGTTTTTTAGTTGACTTTTACTTTCTATTGTATAATATTCGACAGTTTAAATGCTACCAAATCACTTTCAAATTTTTAAAGGCCACAAAGTAATGCATTTTTTTCAACTATTAATAAAAGGTTAAAATAACTTACTTGCTTACGAAGTAAGCGAAATGCATTGTGGTCGATATAATTTCGTAATTTGAAATACTTTTAAATATTATTTCTTTAATATATGTTACTAACCTACGCTATTGCCTTTTGGTTTAAATAAATATTTGACTAATAGTAAATAAATATTATTGATATTAAATAGTATTAATATTAAATAAATATTATTGATATTAAATAGTATTAATATTAAATAAATATTCAACTGATAGTAAATAAAAAAAATATTCAATGTGTAATTATAAAAGCAATGTTGATGCAAGAAACACACACACGGACACGCAAACAGTAGTTACACAATTGTATAGATATAGAGTTAATCAGGTTACCATTATTTATAATTAGTCTGAGTTTTGGTCTGTTTTGAATCTACAGACACATTAAGTTTTTTTTACGGCATATTAAGCCGTTTGGGTTATTTAATGCCGAAACTAAATTTTCGAACTATTAATTAAAGACAATTGTATAGTTCTTCCATACGTTAAAACGAATGCTCATATAGGTCTATACTTTCCTGACACAGCTTGAGAAGGTGTTGTTTATAACAGTCGAGGTTACGTCCTCGACAGTCATTCCAACAGTGGTCGTGCTTCTGTCGGGCTGCAGTACGGTTCTGTTCAGTCCTAAGAGGTCCACCCTCCCAGGCTTTACCTTCTTCTCTTTGAGAAGAGGTTAGTTTATTTTTTGTTGGGCAGGGTACACTTGTTCTGGTGCGTTGGCTTTTCAAACCTCTACCTAACCTTGTGTCTAACCTCCACGCCAGGAGGTAAATAAAAGGTCCGGTTAAATTTTATCTCGACTTCACCGATTTCATAGTCTTCCTCGGTAACCATTAAACCACACGTGTCCCACAGACAGACATACGCTTTTCTGTCTGTTATGTGTTTAGAAGATGGCAAAGATGATTTATATGTGTTTTATATATTTGATTGTTAATGATGGGTAACATGAAAATGTGATTCGAATGTAAGATAACCTCACCCAGTGTCGCCTAAATATCAACAGATCCACCCACATCCATCGTCATGTTGTATTGCCGCGTGAAACGCATTGTCTATGACATGGGAAAACGTGTTCTTGGATGCTGACAGTTACCTAAGATTCTGACCGTAATTATCGTCATTAAATTCGTAGAATGACAAAAATTACAAAAAATAAAAAACAACGAAACAAAAATAAATACAACATGTCAGCCAGAAAGAAAGAAACGGATGGAACGACAGACGACAATTTGCTAATTTTCCAACAAGGCGCCAACAATGGTGCGTGTCGCAAATCCAGTTTAGAGGCAAAATCGGAGCGCGGACGGGGAAGGGTAAAAGAGAAAGGTTGGCAAATGTTGGGGACAGCGTTAGAGGGACGACATTATTTCCCTGTTTGTGTAATTACGAGAAAATAGTGAGATTTTAATTGCTTTCTTATTTTTTTATTGTTTTCATTCAGTTTAAAGCAAATAACTTGTCACAGACAACTGTCTCAATCGACACCATTAAACGATATATTTTATTCTCTTTCTACCTCTCTGTATATTTATTTCTCTATATTTTGATTTATCTCAGTGTATTCCTATCGATATATTCATATATCAGCCTATTCGTTATATAATTGATATAATTCTTGCGAGGCTCGTGTCCTGGCATTACCCGGGAAAATTAAGGAAACCAAGAATCGCAACTCTCGGAAGTAAACAACCCGGAAAGGACCGGAATGGTTCTTGTCATCCAAACTTCTTATTCTTTACAAACGATATAAAAAAAAACTATTTATAAAAGGTTATTGGTGGGATACACATTGACTTGTTCGCTTACACGCGAGTTAGTACGTGTGTTGGGGGATGAGCGGCTTTAAATTTAATTTTAAATTTAACAAATAAATAAAATGGCTGACTTGTGTATGAATTAATTGACATGCATTATGACGGAATTTAATTTCTTATAAAATTAATACAGCGGGAGATGACAACTGACTTGTTTGCTTGGTTGTAGTGCATGTGTGTTTTGTGATGATGGTGGTGATGGGGGGCTGTGTTTTTAATTTACAATAGAAAACTGGATTCCCAGAATACATTAACATCAAAATACTTGAAAAACTCTTTTCATTACAAAATGCTATTTTTCCCCACGATATAAAACATGCGTATATCATTCATTTCGTATGAATCACATGATTCTGTTGTTGGCATTGGTTTCCCCGATATCTTTCGCGAATTCTTTCTAGAAATATATTGGGTACTTACAGGAGAAACCACAGAAAGGTTGCCAATATCCTAAGTGAAAGTGTTTCTGTGAAACGAACTGGATTCGAACTTGGCACACCCAGGTTGTAAATTCGTGTCGATAGCCACTTAGCCACCGTCACCTCCCTATGCGTAAATGGATCTATGAGTAATAATGAAAGTGAAAATAATCATTCAATTAGGAGACAATGAGATCGATTCGTGAATTAATGAGATGTCCTTTTGCAAAGCAATATGCAAATTAGTTAACCTTAGTTCGTCGCTCGCATTGGCCATCTGGGGTCTATTAGAAAGCTAAAGTTCTATTTTGAGTATGACTTTCGCGTTTTAATCTCACTGTCAGTGTCGTAAACTTTATGAAAAGACATTAGATGTGTCTACTTTTTTGCTATAACTCACCACGCCTAGCCACACTGAAGATTCGTAATGCAGCGAAACATTTTCTTCAAACTCATGGGTAAGGGAAACCTTACTCCTTAGTAAAGGAATTAAGAAATCCCACTTAGTGTAATACATTGCTCTTCACAAACGAACTGAGCTCTCTTGGCAGTTAATTATGTGAATGTAAACAAATAGTAGTATCATCATTTCCTTTGCTTTGTTACAAGAGTAAGAGCCTAAGTTTAACAGTTCACGGTTGTTGACCAGACGATAAGGTTTCAAATCTCAGCTTAGTAAAGTGTGATGACCTTGTACCGTAGTGACAGTGACAAAAATGTAACTAGCTATTAGCATATTTTCATACAAATACTAAGCTACATCCACGAGCACTGCTAAAGATATATACAAAATAGCTTATACAATAATATAAGTGTATGGTGAAATATATATATATATATATATATATATATATATATATATATATATATATATATATATATAATTGAAAAAGGAAAACCAAAAACTGTTATATATATATATATATATATATATAGAGAGAGAGAGAGAGAGAGAGAGAGAGAGGGGGGGGGAGAAAGAAGCGTAAAGAGAGATGCCATTTATTTGCTTATTTTGCCTGCGATACTTTTTAAACGGTAAACACTCTACCTAAATGCTAATTGGAAAAATACTTTTCCTTATCAATCAGATGCCTCAGGTGGAGTGCGATATATATATATATATATATATATATATATATATATATATATATATATATATATATATATATATATAAGAAAGGGTATTTAGACATATTTTTAAACCATTGTTTCGTAATAGTATCATTTTTTTTTTTAAACATAACACGTTATGTCTGTAGGCGAGGTGACGCCAGTTTGAATAAGAAAGGGTATTTAGACAACCTACAGACATAACGTGATTTTCTGACCAAAAAGTCCATTTCCATCGGACGATGAAGAAAAAAAAGAAGAAAAGAAAAACACTCTTTGAAAATGAGAAGTATATTCTCGAAAACTAAGATTAAAATAAATTTTATTTATTTTACACCACCATTGTTATGTTTTTTTTTCAAAAAAAATATAATATATATATATATATATATATTTAAATATATAATTATCCACTGATACGTGTTCATCGTTATGTGACTCGTCAACGTGGCTGAACCTAGTGAGATTCGAAATATTCCGAATCACTCTATGTTCAGCCACACTGATGATTCGTATAACGACGAAACACGTGTTTGTGGACAATTACATTTAATATAATGTATATATATATATATATATATATATATATATATATATATAGAGAGAGAGAGAGAGAGAGAGAGAGAGAGAGAGAGGGGGGGAATAGGTAGAAAAGAAAGACGTTTTTCTTTGGGTAATTTTATCAAACTTTCAGTAATTCTGAAATAGAAAGAAATAGTAGAAACCAATTTCTTCGATGGAAGTGACTTTTCGAGTAATGGAATTCTTGGACTGCCAAATTGGAACTGCTGTAATTTTGGCTTACTTTCTTTCATCGCCAGAATGATGAAATATACGAAAGGAATTGGCACCCGTTTTGGATTTCTCGTTGGATTAGATTGGTTAAGAGACAATTCCAATATTTTTATCAGAATATGATAGCAACACAAGAAGTTGAATTACTCACACGCACACATACATCTACACACACACACACATATAGAGAGAGAGATATAGAGATAGATTGATAGATATTAAACTGATAAGTATATATGCATGTAGTCATCCACAAACTGACTGTGTCGCTGTATCACAACTTTTCAGCATAAATAAACAGGCAAGTTCTTCAAGCCAAGATGGAAACTCGACCATTGTTCATATATTAATGGGAACAAACTAACATCTATTTTTATACTAAAGTAAAATTAACAACGTTTTTATACTAAAGTTAAATTAACAACGTTTTTATACTAAAGTTAAATTAATAACGTTTTTATACTAAAGTAAAATTAACAACGTTTTTATACTAAAGTTAAATTAATAACGTTTTTATACTAAAGTTAAATTAATAACGTTTTTATACTAAAGTTAAAGTAACAACGTTTATATACTAAAGTTCAATTAACAACGTTTTTATACTAAAGTTAAATTAATAACGTTTTTATACTAAAGTTAAATTAATAACGTTTTTATACTAAAGTAAAATTAACAACGTTTTTATACTAAAGTTAAATTAACAACGTTTTTATACTAAAGTTAAATTAATAACGTTTTTATACTAAAGTTAAATTAATAACGTTTTTATACTAAAGTAAAATTAACAACGTTTTTATACTAAAGTAAAATTAACAACGTTTTTATACTAAAGTTAAATTAACAACGTTTTTATACTAAAGTTAAATTAATAACGTTTTTATACTAAAGTTAAATTAATAACGTTTTTATACTAAAGTTAAATTAACAACGTTTTTATACTAAAGTAAAACTAACAACGTTTTTATACTAAAGTAAAACTAACAACGTTTTTATACTAAAGTTAAATTAATAACGTTTTTATACTAAAGTTAAATTAACAACGTTTTTATACTAAAGTTAAATTAACAACGTTTTTATACTAAAGTTAAATTAATAACGTTTTTATACTAAAGTTAAATTAATAACGTTTTTATACTAAAGTAAAATTAACAACGTTTTTATACTAAAGTTAAATTAACAACGTTTTTATACTAAAGTTAAATTAATAACGTTTCTATACTAAAGTTAAATTAATAACGTTTTTATACTAAAGTAAAATTAACAACGTTTTTATACTAAAGTAAAATTAACAACGTTTTTATACTAAAGTTAAATTAATAACGTTTTTATACTAAAGTTAAATTAATAACGTTTTTATACTAAAGTAAAATTAACAACGTTTTTATACTAAAGTTAAATTAACAACGTTTTTATACTAAAGTTAAATTAATAACGTTTTTATACTAAAGTTAAATTAACAACGTTTTTATACTAAAGTTAAATTAACAACGTTTTTATACTAAAGTTAAATTAACAACGTTTTTATACTAAAGTTAAATTAACAACGTTTTTATACTAAAGTTAAATTAACAACGTTTTTATACTAAAGTTAAATTAACGTTTGTTTTCCTACGATTGTTACCTAGAAATTTTAATCACAGAAAATGCATGCTGAAAGATTCCTAAATTTTGGGATTGAGTTATGTTTTTGAAAAAAAGAATCTATTTTAATTGCGATTTTAGCCGTAATTTTCAATTAACTCATCAAGTGGTGCGTGTCTTACTATTTTTCTATCTACCATTCTCACCTTGTATCAGTGTATGTTGTTTGACCTTCTTCGGCCGCTCTTATGTTTTTGTATGTTGTTTGACCTTCTTCGGCCGCTCTTATGTTTTACGGTAGTTTTTTTTTTTTTATTCAGTATATACTTCTCTTGTTTATGTCATTGTTTGTCTATGTCTTTCTGTCTGTCTCTCTCTCTGCCTCTTTCTATCTCTCACTCTTTCTCTCTCTATATCTCTCTCTCTCTCTCTATATATATATATATATACTGGTAAGAACTAGCGAATTAATAATAATAATAATAATAATAATAATAATAATAATAATAATAATAATAATAATAATAATAATAATAATAATAATAATAATAATAATAATAATAATAATAATAATAATAATAATAATAATAATAATAATAATAATAATAATAATAATAATAATAATAATAATAATAATAATAATAATAATAATAATAATAATAATAATAATAATAATAATAATAATAATAATAATAATAATAATAATAATAATAATAATAATAATAATAATAATAATAATAATAATAATAATAATAATAATAATAATAATAATAATAATAATAATAATAATAATAATAATAATAATAATAATAATAATAATAATAATAATAATAATAATAATAATAATAATAATAATAATAATAATAATAATAATAATAATAATAATAATAATAATAATAATAATAATAATAATAATAATAATAATAATAATAATAATAATAATAATAATAATAATAATAATAATAATAATAATAATAATAATAATAATAATAATAATAATAATAATAATAATAATAATAATAATAATAATAATAATAATAATAATAATAATAATAATAATAATAATAATAATAATAATAATAATAATAATAATAATAATAATAATAATAATAATAATAATAATAATAATAATAATAATAATAATAATAATAATAATAATAATAATAATAATAATAATAATAATAATAATAATAATAATAATAATAATAATAATAATAATAATAATAATAATAATAATAATAATAATAATAATAATAATAATAATAATAATAATAATAATAATAATAATAATAATAATAATAATAATAATAATAATAATAATAATAATAATAATAATAATAATAATAATAATAATAATAATAATAATAATAATAATAATAATAATAATAATAATAATAATAATAATAATAATAATAATAATAATAATAATAATAATAATAATAATAATAATAATAATAATAATAATAATAATAATAATAATAATAATAATAATAATAATAATAATAATAATAATAATAATAATAATAATAATAATAATAATAATAATAATAATAATAATAATAATAATAATAATAATAATAATAATAATAATAATAATAATAATAATAATAATAATAATAATAATAATAATAATAATAATAATAATAATAATAATAATAATAATAATAATAATAATAATAATAATAATAATAATAATAATAATAATAATAATAATAATAATAATAATAATAATAATAATAATAATAATAATAATAATAATAATAATAATAATAATAATAATAATAATAATAATAATAATAATAATAATAATAATAATAATAATAATAATAATAATAATAATAATAATAATAATAATAATAATAATAATAATAATAATAATAATAATAATAATAATAATAATAATAATAATAATAATAATAATAATAATAATAATAATAATAATAATAATAATAATAATAATAATAATAATAATAATAATAATAATAATAATAATAATAATAATAATAATAATAATAATAATAATAATAATAATAATAATAATAATAATAATAATAATAATAATAATAATAATAATAATAATAATAATAATAATAATAATAATAATAATAATAATAATAATAATAATAATAATAATAATAATAATAATAATAATAATAATAATAATAATAATAATAATAATAATAATAATAATAATAATAATAATAATAATAATAATAATAATAATAATAATAATAATAATAATAATAATAATAATAATAATAATAATAATAATAATAATAATAATAATAATAATAATAATAATAATAATAATAATAATAATAATAATAATAATAATAATAATAATAATAATAATAATAATAATAATAATAATAATAATAATAATAATAATAATAATAATAATAATAATAATAATAATAATAATAATAATAATAATAATAATAATAATAATAATAATAATAATAATAATAATAATAATAATAATAATAATAATAATAATAATAATAATAATAATAATAATAATAATAATAATAATAATAATAATAATAATAATAATAATAATAATAATAATAATAATAATAATAATAATAATAATAATAATAATAATAATAATAATAATAATAATAATAATAATAATAATAATAATAATAATAATAATAATAATAATAATAATAATAATAATAATAATAATAATAATAATAATAATAATAATAATAATAATAATAATAATAATAATAATAATAATAATAATAATAATAATAATAATAATAATAATAATAATAATAATAATAATAATAATAATAATAATAATAATAATAATAATAATAATAATAATAATAATAATAATAATAATAATAATAATAATAATAATAATAATAATAATAATAATAATAATAATAATAATAATAATAATAATAATAATAATAATAATAATAATAATAATAATAATAATAATAATAATAATAATAATAATAATAATAATAATAATAATAATAATAATAATAATAATAATAATAATAATAATAATAATAATAATAATAATAATAATAATAATAATAATAATAATAATAATAATAATAATAATAATAATAATAATAATAATAATAATAATAATAATAATAATAATAATAATAATAATAATAATAATAATAATAATAATAATAATAATAATAATAATAATAATAATAATAATAATAATAATAATAATAATAATAATAATAATAATAATAATAATAATAATAATAATAATAATAATAATAATAATAATAATAATAATAATAATAATAATAATAATAATAATAATAATAATAATAATAATAATAATAATAATAATAATAATAATAATAATAATAATAATAATAATAATAATAATAATAATAATAATAATAATAATAATAATAATAATAATAATAATAATAATAATAATAATAATAATAATAATAATAATAATAATAATAATAATAATAATAATAATAATAATAATAATAATAATAATAATAATAATAATAATAATAATAATAATAATAATAATAATAATAATAATAATAATAATAATAATAATAATAATAATAATAATAATAATAATAATAATAATAATAATAATAATAATAATAATAATAATAATAATAATAATAATAATAATAATAATAATAATAATAATAATAATAATAATAATAATAATAATAATAATAATAATAATAATAATAATAATAATAATAATAATAATAATAATAATAATAATAATAATAATAATAATAATAATAATAATAATAATAATAATAATAATAATAATAATAATAATAATAATAATAATAATAATAATAATAATAATAATAATAATAATAATAATAATAATAATAATAATAATAATAATAATAATAATAATAATAATAATAATAATAATAATAATAATAATAATAATAATAATAATAATAATAATAATAATAATAATAATAATAATAATAATAATAATAGGTTGACACCACACAAAATATTTGCATAGATGAGAAGACCAAGGAGGGACAGCACAAATCAGACCTCCACTGGAAATGCAGAGAGTGCTGCAACCTTGGGGAGGCTTATTGCCACTCAAATCCCAGAGAAGATCAATGGTTCTTACCAGAAAGAAATCAATGGTAAACGGATGTTGCGATACTGCGAGGGCATTTGCGGTGGCTATTGAAAAGAGGTGGATAACACTGGAAATCTAGGGAGACTTGTTGTCATTCAAACTCCAGGGAATACCACCGGTTGTCGGTGGGCAATCACTGATGACCTCTTTGAGAACTCCTAGTGAGTACAAATAATAATAATTTTCTAATGGAAACAATAAGTCTGGCAAAAGACTTAAAATCATGGGCACCGCCCGAACCAACTAGGCAGTACAAAAAGTCTGTAACACGTGATTCTTAAAATAAGTAATAAACAATAGCTGCCACCAAAGATTGAAGTAGTTTTTAAGATAAACAAATACACGAAAGATATCTACTTTGATAAGCGTCATAGTCGACGGGGGATGATGACCAACATGACAGACGTTGTCCGTCTCCTGTGAATGTTGTCCCTACCTGGATATAATAAAACAACCACATGTTTACCATTGCTATAAGCCATATACAATCCAAAATAGATGGTGTGCAGATAATCGGTCTGTACTGGCTTGGGGTTATTCAGTCCCCTTTGTATTCTTTATAGCATTCTTTCTTGCTTTAACAGAGTATACAATCGACTTCATAATCTAGTGGGAGATGATCTCTTCTCTCCTGTGCAGCCCCTTTCTCACAGAATGGGCGTTGCTTGTCTTTCCCTACTCTACTCTATCGGTAGTGCTATGTTAGATGCTCTGTGACAATGATAGTGACCCTTTTGTGGGAGCAAGAAATCACCACATTTGAAAACTTTGCGCCATATATTCTTTGTACTCGGTCGAAGAGACGTAGAATCGAAAATGTGTTATTGTTGTATTAAACATGGCGAATGCAATTCAAGATTCTTTTAACTCCGTGAGTCCCCGGGTGCGATCGACATGACAACTGAAATATCTACATTTTAAAGCAGCCTGTTGCCAGATTAAAGGTTAAATTGGCAGTCGCATTAGACTGAAAACAACAATGACTCTATTATCTCTCGGTCTCTTTTTTGTGATGTATATTGTTCTCTCTCTTTCTCTCGTTTTCTCTCTTCCTTTCTCTCTCTCTCTACAGCCCTCTCAATGGTGCCATGACCAGGATAAGACCCAGGGTCTCTATGGACACAAGCTGTAAAAATCAACGGACACAACAACTAGACGATCATAGCAACATTTGGTACCAGGAATTCATCCACGTGAGAATCCACAATCATCCAAAGAACAGCCACTTTGACTAGGAGCGCTCAGCAAAATTATTAACAGAAGTAAAAAAAAAAAACAGAACACACCATAAAACCCCACAAGCTAAGGTAGGTGACTATTTTCTTCTGTTCTCTTTACTCTTCAAAATTTATTGCTTTAAATAATCTATAAAAAATGTTAGTGGATAGAAACTTTTGTTTAACGTCTGCTACTAAAAAAGAAATAAACAAAATGACATACACAAACTTTACCCCCTTAAATAGAGTAGTCTCTGGCGGATAAAAGATCACAATCTTTACTGAAAAATCATTCGATCTAAAACCCTAACAGCTTTTTTAAAGAAAGAACGAATTTATAAACTGACAGATCCAGAGCTGATCAAACCTAGATTATGGTTCGTCGGATGGTATGCCATTGGAGTGGATCGGAGAATATTTCGACGACCATCCGAATATCACCAGTGAAGTCATGCTCGATTAATTAGCGACACAGTACGACCTCTAGAGTTTTAATTAAAATAAAACATAATCAAGGTGCGGTACTTGCTAAGTTAGCATACAGGGACGCCGAGTTGAGAGAAGGTTCAGCTGTGCAAGTGCAGTTAGCTGAATTCTTTATAGATGCTATAATTAACCTCTTCATTAAGGAGCTTTGGCTACATCCAATCCGGCAACGTTATCGGAGGCCTTGTCTGCAACGAGAAAAAATTAAAGGCTTCATGTGTGACTCCAACCCGGCAGCGTTATCGGAGGCCTTGTCTGCAACGAGAAAAAGTTAAAGGCTTCATGTGTGACTCCAACCCGGCGACCTTATCGGAGGCCTTGTCTGCAACGAGAACAGTTAAAGGCTTCATGTGTGACTTCAACCCAGCAGCGTTATCGGAGGCCTTGTCTGCAACGAGAAAAAGTTAAAGGCTTCATGTGTGACTCCAACCCGGCGACCTTATCGGAGGCCTTGTCTGCAACGAGAACAGTTAAAGGCTTCATGTGTGACTTCAACCCAGCAGCGTTATCGGAGGCCTTGTCTGCAACGAGAAAAAGTTAAAGGCTTCATGTGTGACTCCAACCCGGCGACCTTATCGGAGGCCTTGTCTGCAACGAGAACAGTTAAAGGCTTCATGTGTGACTTCAACCCAGCAGCGTTATCGGAGGCCTTGTCTGCAACGAGAAAAAGTTAAAGGCTTCATGTGTGACTCCAACCCGGCGACCTTATCGGAGGCCTTGTCTGCAACGAGAACAGTTAAAGGCTTCATGTGTAACTTCAACCCAGCAGCGTTATCGGAGGCCTTGTCTGCAACGAGAAAAAGTTAAAGGCTTCATGTGTGACTCCAACCCGACGACGTTATCGGAGGCCTTGTCTGCAACGAGAAAAAGTTAAAGGCTTCATGTGTGACTCCAACCCGACGACGTTATCGGAGGCCTTGTCTGCAACGAGAAAAAGTTAAAGGCTTCATGTGTGACTCCAACCCGACGACGTTATCGGAGGCCTTGTCTGCAACGAGAAAAAGTTAAAGGCTTCATGTGTTACTCCGAGATGGCTACAAAAAGGGGACAAGCTATCCGAAATGATAGCTTATTAAACGACGTCCACTGGTTGCAGGGGCCAAGAGAGACCCATAATAAATTTACGGTACCCAAACCGAATCCTACAGTGGGAAAGCACACGGTTGCTACAGCTGTAGCAAAGCGACCAGAGCTGTAAAGATTAACTTGTGTGTGTTAATCTAAGACACAACAGCAAGAGTATTTTAGCCATAAGAGGCTCGAATGGGACTACCCATGGTCACCGGAGGAAGAAGTAAATGACTTTACCCCCAGGAAATAGAAAGACCAAGGTACTGTAGAAATCCATTCGTTACCACCGGCGTCATCAGACATCGGGTACCTGGGCATGTAACCATGTCAAGTCCTCAAAGAAAGAAGGACCCCGGGAAATATAAACCCCAGAGGACTTGGATGTCAGCGAGGTGGTAAAAGCGGTCTGAAACAGGCCCACCGAAGAAAAAATGAACAAAACTTGAAAAAGTAGAAAAGCCGAGGGACATAAAATTCCCGACCAAGGCTCCGGAATGGGGTTTATTGTGAAAATAGCTCGATCGATAGAAGCACTGATTGACACTGGATCATCAGCTTTGCAGGAGTATAAACACGAAAAAAGAAAAACTGAGGGAGTCAAATCTAACAGTTACCCTGTAAAACGGGCAAAAGATGGTATTAGATAGTATGGTGAATCTATATGTTAAAGTGAGGAAATTAAAAGCTTCGTTAAAGCTGTATATCACTCCAGATTTGGATAGGGAGTGAGTATTTGGCGCAGACTAGTTAAAAAAATCGAGCTCAAATAAGTTTCCATTCTAACCAATTAAGGGTAAAAGGGGTGAATATACAACTTGGTATAAAATCAAGTGGTAAAATCGACAATTCCACACAGAAAAAATGGAGTTGCTGCCATGCATCGCAACTGTTAGATATGGTTGTAATAAACCGCCGCGAAAGAACCCCCGTCAGAACAAGCCCCTAGTCCCCCCAAAAAGAAACCGGTGATATAGGCTGTTAAGCTGTCCCTTCTACTGATTTCCCCCACAGATGCCCGTGGGCCGTAATAGCCTCAGACGCATTGACACATTTCCACGGGACTTACAGGCCATAAAGGAACTTATAATGAAGAAAACCCCATCAACAAAACCAATCACACCAAGACCCGGATTAAATATGTGGAGAAAAAAAAAAGGTTTAAAATATTCCCGAAATTATCCCCCACAATATTAAATTAGCAGGCGGAGAAAACATGAGAGACAGCTGAAAAGTTTGTGCAGGACTTTACTCGAAGCCGAGAGAAAGGATTACTGACTAACCACTGGTCAAGACCAAAATAATTAAAAAAAAAACAAAAACAAAACAAATGGAATAATAAAGTCAAAGTAGATTGACTGTTACAGTAAAAAGGAAACATTAATGTTTGTTTTTTTGCAAAAAAGAAAAAGTAATATGAAATTAGCTTATGTTTCAGGGAGAAAGTAAAATATGATAAGTAAATAAAAAATAAAATCGAAACTTAAAACGGTCGCTATACTTGTATAAAGTTGAACAAGATTTTGACGTTTGCCAATTAGGGCAAAAGTCACACAAAAAAGGAAGGGAAATAGGAAAAGAATAGTGACACTTTTGTGGGAGCTAGAGATTCCCACATTTAAAAACCGGAGGGAGATATGTAGATTTGAAAATGTGTTATTGTTGTATAAAACGTGGCGAATGCAATTCCAGATTGTTTTAACTTCGTGGTTCGACATGAAAACTTAAATATCAATATTTTAAAACAGCCGGCTGTCGGGTTAAAGGTCAATCGGCTGTCGCATGAGACATGTTGAAACTGAGAACAACAATGACTGTATTATGTCTCTGTCTCTTTCTTTTTGTCATGTATACTTGTTCTCTCTCTCTCTTCCCCCTCTCTCTCTCCCTCTTTCTTGTTTATCATAGTGAGGGAGATAATAACAGTTTCGTGGACGATGTTGTACGCGACGGGCCGTACACGCAACCAGCTCAGCGGCTTTCGAGTTTGTATTATGTTTCTTTGAAAGTTGAACAGTAATAAAATATATTTTATATATAAAGTATGCTTGACTGTTCCCTTATTACAATGTTTCATTTCCAGCGATGGTTTCAACCAGATAACTAATCCTCAGGAGAAAATTAATGATACTTAATGACGCCACAGAAGACTCGTCAAGCCAGACGGCGGATTAACCCCCTGCGTTTAAGGAGAATGTAAACGGGTATAAGCCGCTTTCTTATTAAAGGAATGTAACCAACGGTTCTCGTGGAGCTGGTGTGCTAGTGCCGTGCCAGGGCGAAAGAGCCCTTCCAAAAAAAGTTATAAAAACGCAAGAACACCAAGCCACACTCCCCTGGCAGCGACCTTGCCACAGTTCGACTGAGTGTCAATATCTGTAGAACCTTCTCAGCAAGTACATGTCTTCTACCCACGCTGTAGCGAACTCTTCTTTCTCTCTCCTTGTGTTCCATTTGCTCTAATTGGCAAACTTTGTAGCCAAAATTAAACGAAATATCAATGAACCAAGTATCGTTCTAAGAAATTCCCACTTGTGGAACACGTTTCCGCGAGAGTGTTTCCCTACAGGGTACAACATGGTCGTTTTCAATCCAATGCCAAAGAAATATCTGCTGAATCTCTTTGTGAATTTATAATTTTTTTCAATATTTTCATAGTTGTTCCATCATCCAACTGAAAAACGCACTAATCCGTAAGCGCGAATGGATGTTGTCCCTGGTGACTAGTGATCAATTAGTATAAAAAAAAACATTCATTTTGTTGCACCGTTTTATTGCATACATTGTTTTCAGTTTTACTGCGCATCTTTCATGTTGAGTCGAGCATTTCTCGAACCCAAATACATGTAACCCATTGTGGCCTATGTGTTTCAATATAAATGTACCTTTCTATTTTTTCTTAAATTTCCTGAAGGTATTTTAATGTTTTACAGCTATACAACGTCTATGTTGTGTTCTTTTTTTTCTCCCATATATTGCTCCGGACGAGTCAAGATTCTACTACGTCTGGTTGCTCTGTCTTCGCCCTTCCTCCGTTTACATTTTGGTAAACTTTGATTCCATTAGTATTATTTGGATTATTCGGACTCTATTCGCATCTTCATTGTTATATTCACCACGTTTCCGTCGATGTCACCTCATAACTTCTGCAGATGCATATTTTCAAATTTGGGAAACTTTTAGTCGAACTTTAGAATCTTTATATCGAACTCGGGCATCTGGGCGAAATTTCAAAATATATTCCGAAAACTTATTTAATATTTTGTTTAAACAGATTCATATCTGTGTTTTTTATATATAGTTTTGCCGATTGCTTTTGTTAAGTTAGATTTGACACTTGTCTTTGTAAATAACTTATGATCTTTGTATTAAAAATTGACCCTTGATACTCCATTGATTTGCACTTTCGCGCCTTATACATCTTTGTGTGCCGCAGGCAGAGGCAGAAACGATCGGAGAATGTCGAATCTTGATAATAACACCTTCTAGATTTTCACCAGAGCTTTGTTAGGCGAAATGCGGCCCTAATACCGCTGGGTGCCAGACCTGTCCGCCGTAGGTAGCCTTGTCGAGAGCAGGAGTTCCAGAAGGCTTATGCCTGACACTCCATGGTTGCTGTCTCCCTTACCACGGTGGAGAAGCGTTGGACATTAAGTGAGTTCTCTTGCTGCTATGTAAGTCACTATTGAAAATGTTCTGTAAAAAATGTTCCTAGGCAGATGAAATATTTTAAAGAAATTAAATCGAAATATATATCAGACGAATGATCAATGAAACAACTTGACGAACCAGTATCAAACAATTGTTTTATAGTAAGAAATATATTAATAAGAAAGATCCGAGAAATAGACTAGCTTTACTGTATTAGATAGATCATGTAAAAAGTCGAACTCAAGAGAAAGTATGTTAAAGACTGTTCCACGGTGTAATTATATTTTAAATGTGTTGCAAATACCAGAGAAAATGATCAACTTCACAGAGAAAGCAACGGGAAATGGGGACTGGAGCCGTTTTATAAATAATTGCGTTAGAATCTCAAAAGAGATTTAATTAGTTATTCAAATTATTAATGAAATGACTCGCACGATAACATAATATACTACACTTCGTTTATAAGATAAAAAGAAAGTAATTAATGAGTTTGATCTTAAAATTACAAAAATATAAAATATTTTTAGGTTTTTATAGTTTTATGAATAATTTAAAACCACAAGAAAATCATTTTCTTGCTTTGTTTTTCAAATGGCCGTTCGTTACATTGTAACCAAATTTTGATCTTTTTTATATTTTAAGTAGAGTAAATTAAAGCAGTAATTGAACTTCTTTTATATTTAATTAAATAAAGTTTTATTTTGCATATCATAAATGTAAAATCTATTTTATTATTTGTATTCTTATCCCTGTGTATCGATGTCTTTTTAAATTAAAAGTATTGACGTATATTTGCACATCCGAAAACAATAAAAACGGCTTCTTCTTACAAAATTGACCGAAATTAAACGAAAATGTGAAATGCTTTCAAGATAACCGCGTTGCAAACTTCAGCAGAGATTTTTAATTAGTTATAAAAATTATATATTTCAGTTCATTTAAAAATAAATTTCTTGCACGCTCGATAAGAAAACCACGTCGTTAGTTAATCAAGTAATAACGACATCAGAATTCCGAATTTAAAATCACGGGAAAAACTTTAAAATAATATATAGTTTTCATGTGTCGTAATTTGATTTAGAATAAAAATTGATAATTTGTATTATTTGAATTATTTGGAACTACTATTTTCATATTGGTTGTAATATTCATAACGTTTCAACCGATGTAACTGGCGACCTTTTCATCTGCATCTTTCGGACATTGCAAATATCTATGTCAAACTCGAGAACCTGGCCGGAATTTTTAACTGAACTCCTTCGTTAATCCATTGTCTGATTTCGTCAGGTAGAAGTCTTAATGTTATTCATAGCAAATATCGCCTGTAGTAAGGATTGAACCTTCAACCCCTAGAAGACCCTCACTTAATACTGTTTGTTAACCAACGTCTTTCGCCATTAGACCATGGGTCGATGTGAACAACTCTATTATACATTTTGTAAGCCTTATCTTATACAGATGTGAAGGATTATTACTTATTAGTATAGGGTTACGTATTTTTCAAGTTCTACACAGATTCACCAGTTCGACTAGTGTTGTGGGGTACAAATCACCCCTATTGAAGAACTAATGGAAGCAACCATCTATAATAAATACCATGGTTGCAAAGACTCAAATAGGGGACATTCCTATTCATGTTTTACCGCATGGTAGGAATCCGGTCATCTCCTACCACATTTAGTGGCGTTACTGTATTGCTATGAATAAATACATTGTATATTTTAACCTGTCACAATTTGTGGTTGTTATCTTTGTGACCCCTAGCACGGGTCTACAACAACTAGAAGGTTGCAAAGTTAGGAAAGGTGCAACTGAAGAAAGTCAGAGGTTACATCGACTGAAACACGGTGAATATAACAAGTAATATGAGAGAAGAAATCCGAATAATTCAAAATAATACAAAATATATAGTTTCTGCTTTTATTTTTTTTTTTTTAATAATTTATAACCACAAAGAAGAGTAAAAATGTGCATTAAAAATGATTTGATTCAATTATTCTTTTTCTGAAGGTAAACTGATTTCAGATATGTTATCGTAATAACATGTTGGAGAAAAGGCAGTTACAGTTGCATGCAGACTTCGAGATTTAAGATGTACAGATTATCTCTTCAATATTAAAAAAAAGTGATTGAAAGCAATGAGATGTAACATTGCGACCTGCTCGAAGTTGTTTAACGCTGGAGCCTGTCTCGGATGTTTCAGCTCGACTCCGGGTCTTGGAAATTGATACCCCGTCACTGTAAACTCCGTAAATACATTTGAATACTTTCTTTTACGTTCGCATCGCCCGTTTAATTGCGGCATCTCTCTTTCCAGTCACGTGATTAAAAACTGTCGATCTCGAAGAATTATCTCCCTTAGTTATAACTTTGTTTAATCAAAGACAGTTAATAACATTTAGGAATGGTAATATTTATTCCTGTTTTATCAACGACCAAAAATCATGTCTTTGATATAACAGGTAGAATACAGTCGTACCTCACATTTTCCTAGTGAAAGAAAAGATTGGATTGGCTTAAAAATACAAATTTGCCACTGACAGAAACAACACCGTTTTATTCTTCTATTTTTACCAGTGAATTTCTACGAAAGGATGGTACTTTATAGACAAAATCATAATAATATTCATCTGCTATAAATTTACCAGTGAATTTCTACGAAAGGCTGGTACTTTATAGACAAAATCATAATAATATTGTCTGTTATAAATTTACCAGTGAATTTCTACGAAAGGATGGTACTTTATAGACAAAATCATAATAATATTATCTGCTATAAATTTACCAGTGAATTTCTACGAAAGGATGGTACTTGATAGACAAAATCATAATAATATTCATCTGCTATAAATTTACCAGTGAATTTCTACGAAAGGCTGGTACTTTATAGACAAAATCATAATAATATTATCTGCTATAAATTTACCAGTGAATTTCTACGAAAGGATGGTACTTGATAGACAAAATCATAATAATATTATCTGCTATAAATTTACCAGTGAATTTCTACGAAAGGATGGTACTTTATAGACAAAATCATAATAATATTATCTGCTATAAATTTACCAGTGAATTTCTACGAAAGGATCGTACTTGATAGACAAAATCATAATAATATTATCTGCTATAAATTTACCAGTGAATTTCTACGAAAGGATGGTACTTTATAGACAAAATCATAATATTATTCATCTGCTATAAATTTACCAGTGAATTTCTACGAAAGGCTGGTACTTTATAGACAAAATCATAATAATATTATCTGCTATAAATTTACCAGTGAATTTCTACGAAAGGATGGTACTTTATAGACAAAATCATAATAATATTCATCTGCTATAAATTTACCAGTGAATTTCTACGAAAGGATGGTACTTTATAGACAAAATCATAATAATATTCATCTGCTATAAATTTCCTGGCAGTATATACATACGAAGTAAAATTTAAAGATAGTCTAGTAGTTCCAGTTGTTAATTCTGGTCACAAAACAAAATATCAGCTGATGTAACCTCCGACTTTCTTCAGTAGAACTCGGGAATTTTTATGTCGATCTTGGGAATCTGTACGGAATTTCAAATGAAGGGTTCCATTCGAAATTCTGTACAGATTCCAGTATTTGATAAGACAAAGATGAAGAAGGTCAGATACGATGCGTGTAGGATTAAAACATCACTCGAACTTAGTATTATGAAAGTAATTTCATATCTGTATTATTTCGATTATTCAGACTATTGTTCTCATCTTAGATGTTTTTCTCACAACGTTTCGGCCGATGTAACCTTCGACTTTCTTCAGTAGAACTCAGGAATTTTTATGTCGAACTCGGAAATTTGTACGAAAATTTGAATAAAGGGTTACGTTTTAAATTCTGAACAGAGTCCAGAATTAGGCAAGACGAATGTGAAGAAGGTCAAATGTTACGTCGGTCGAAACGTTGTGAGAATAAAATCTAAGATAAGAACAAACGTTCGAATTATCCGAATGATACAAATTATCAATCCTTATTTAAAAAATTCCAAAACATTATTTGATATTACTTTTCTCCCTGTTTTACTATTGTGAGCAGATGCGTCTGTTTCGCATTCTGCCCGTTTGGTTTAGCCCGAATAATACTAACTAATACAGACTTTACTGGCACAAGAAGAATTCATGTTTATTTTTATAGTAATAATTTCGAGTTATTATTTGAGCCCATAAAAAGGGCGATTATTCAATACCTTATCATATTGCGCGATCACAACTTTAGGGTTTGAGTAAAGGGAAAAGATAAAAGTAGCTGTTTTTTAAACTTTTCTTTAAATATATGTTTTTGTGTGCATTATCTTCGTTAAAGAACTAATGGCGGACCTTATAGAAATAAAATATGATCATTTTTAGAGTGTATTTTAATACTAGCTTTTATCTTTACCGACGAGAGGCTGGTACTAAAACGAGTTCTCTATTAAGAACAGTTTTGAATATAAACAGTTCCTTTTTCGGGCTTCATTTGATTGAGAAAATTCACTGAATATTCACTGAAAAAAACAGCTTTGAATGTTAACAGTTCTATTTTTTTGGACTCAATTTGATTGAGAAAATTCACTGAAAAAAACAGCTTTGAATGTTAACAGTTCTAATTTTTTTGACTCAATTTGATTGGGAAAATTCACTGAAAAAAACACTTTTGAATGTTTACAGTTTTAATTTTTTGGCTTAATTTGATTGAGAAAATTCACTGAAAAAACACTTTTGAATGTTAACAGTTCTAATTTTGTTGGCTTAATTTGATTGAGAAAATTCACTGAAAAAACACTTTTGAATGTTAACAGTTCTAATTTTGTTGGCTTAATTTGGTTGAGAAAATTCACTGAAAAAACACTTTTGAATGTTAACAGTTCTAATTTTGTTGGCTTAATTTGGTTGAGAAAATTCACTGAAAAAACACTTTTGAATGTTAACAGTTCTAATTTTGTTGGCTTAATTTGGTTGAGAAAATTCACTGAAAAAACACTTTTGAATGTTAACAGTTCTAATTTTGTTAGCTTAATTTGATTGAGAAAATTCACTGAAAAAACACTTTTGAATGTTAACAGTTCTAATTTTGTTGGCTTAATTTGGTTGAGAAAATTCACTGAAAAAACACTTTTGAATGTTAACAGTTCTAATTTTGTTGGCTTAATTTGATTGAGAAAATTCACTGAAAAAAACACTTTTGAATGTTAACAGTTCTAATTTTGTTGGCTTAATTTGGTTGAGAAAATTCACTGAAAAAACACTTTTGAATGTTAACAGTTCTAATTTTGTTGGCTTAATTTGGTTGAGAAAATTCACTGAAAAAACACTTTTGAATGTTAACAGTTCTAATTTTGTTGGCTTAATTTGGTTGAGAAAATTCACTGAAAAAACACTTTTGAATGTTAACAGTTCTAATTTTGTTAGCTTAATTTGGTTGAGAAAATTCACTGAAAAAACACTTTTGAATGTTAACAGTTCTAATTTTGTTGGCTTAATTTGATTGAGAAAATTCACTGAAAAAACACTTTTGAATGTTAACAGTTCTAATTTTGTTGGCTTAATTTGATTGAGAAAATTCACTGAAAAAACACTTTTGAATGTTAACAGTTCTAATTTTGTTGGCTTAATTTGGTTGAGAAAATTCACTGAAAAAACACTTTTGAATGTTAACAGTTCTAATTTTGTTGGCTTAATTTGGTTGAGAAAATTCACTGAAAAAACACTTTTGAATGTTAACAGTTCTAATTTTGTTGGCTTAATTTGGTTGAGAAAATTCACTGAAAAAAACACTTTTGAATGTTAACAGTTCTAATTGTGTTAGCTTAATTTGATTGAGAAAATTCACTGAAAAAAACACTTTTGAATGTTTACAGTTCTAATTTTGTTGGCTTAATTTGATTGAGAAAATTCACTGAAAAAAACACTTTTGAATGTTTACAGTTCTAATTTTGTTGGCTTAATTTGATTGAGAAAATTCACTGAAAAAAACACTTTTGAATGTTTACAGTTCTAATTTTGTTGGCTTAATTTGATTGAGAAAATTCACTGAAAAAACACTTTTGAATGTTAACAGTTCTAATTTTGTTGGCTTAATTTGGTTGAGAAAATTCACTGAAAAAACACTTTTGAATGTTAACAGTTCTAATTTTGTTGGCTTAATTTGATTGAGAAAATTCACTGAAAAAAACACTTTTGAATGTTAACAGTTCTAATTTTGTTGGCTTAATTTGGTTGAGAAAATTCACTGAAAAAACACTTTTGAATGTTAACAGTTCTAATTTTGTTGGCTTAATTTGGTTGAGAAAATTCACTGAAAAAACACTTTTGAATGTTAACAGTTCTAATTTTGTTGGCTTAATTTGGTTGAGAAAATTCACTGAAAAAACACTTTTGAATGTTAACAGTTCTAATTTTGTTAGCTTAATTTGGTTGAGAAAATTCACTGAAAAAACACTTTTGAATGTTAACAGTTCTAATTTTGTTGGCTTAATTTGATTGAGAAAATTCACTGAAAAAACACTTTTGAATGTTAACAGTTCTAATTTTGTTGGCTTAATTTGATTGAGAAAATTCACTGAAAAAACACTTTTGAATGTTAACAGTTCTAATTTTGTTGGCTTAATTTGGTTGAGAAAATTCACTGAAAAAACACTTTTGAATGTTAACAGTTCTAATTTTGTTGGCTTAATTTGGTTGAGAAAATTCACTGAAAAAACACTTTTGAATGTTAACAGTTCTAATTTTGTTGGCTTAATTTGGTTGAGAAAATTCACTGAAAAAAACACTTTTGAATGTTAACAGTTCTAATTGTGTTAGCTTAATTTGATTGAGAAAATTCACTGAAAAAAACACTTTTGAATGTTTACAGTTCTAATTTTGTTGGCTTAATTTGATTGAGAAAATTCACTGAAAAAAACACTTTTGAATGTTTACAGTTCTAATTTTGTTGGCTTAATTTGATTGAGAAAATTCACTGAAAAAAACACTTTTGAATGTTTACAGTTCTAATTTTGTTGGCTTAATTTGATTGAGAAAATTCACTGAAAAAACACTTTTGAATGTTAACAGTTCTAATTTTGTTGGCTTAATTTGGTTGAGAAAATTCACTGAAAAAACACTTTTGAATGTTAACAGTTCTAATTTTGTTGGCTTAATTTGGTTGAGAAAATTCACTGAAAAAACACTTTTGAATGTTAACAGTTCTAATTTTGTTAGCTTAATTTGATTGAGAAAATTCACTGAAAAAAACACTTTTGAATGTTAACAGTTCTAATTTTGTTGGCTTAATTTGATTGAGAAAATTCACTGAAAAAAACACTTTTGAATGTTAACAGTTCTAATTTTGTTGGCTTAATTTGGTTGAGAAAATTCACTGAAATACAACTTTTGAATGTTAAGAGTTCTAATTTTGTTGGCTTAATTTGGTTGAGAAAATTCACTGAAAAAACACTTTTGAATGTTTACAGTTCTAATTTTGTTAGCTTTATTTGATTGAGAAAATTCACTGAAAAAAACACTTTTGAATGTTTACAGTTCTAATTTTGTTAGCTTAATTTGATTGAGAAAATTCACTGAAAAAAACACTTTTGAATGTTTACAGTTCTAATTTTGTTGGCTTAATTTGATTGAGAAAATTCACTGAAAAAAACACTTTTGAATGTTAACAGTTCTAATTTTGTTGGCTTAATTTGATTGAGAAAATTCACTGAAAAAAACACTTTTGAATGTTAACAGTTCTAATTTTGTTGGCTTAATTTGGTTGAGAAAATTCACTGAAAAAACACTTTTGAATGTTAACAGTTCTAATTTTGTTGGCTTAATTTGGTTGAGAAAATTCACTGAAAAAACACTTTTGAATGTTAACAGTTCTAATTTTGTTGGCTTAATTTGGTTGAGAAAATTCACTGAAAAAACACTTTTGAATGTTAACAGTTCTAATCTTGTTAGCTTAATTTGATTGAGAAAATTCACTGAAAAAAACACTTTTGAATGTTAACAGTTCTAATTTTGTTGGCTTAATTTGGTTGAGAAAATTCACTGAAAAAACACTTTTGAATGTTAACAGTTCTAATTTTGTTGGCTTAATTTGGTTGAGAAAATTCACTGAAAAAACACTTTTGAATGTTAACAGTTCTAATTTTGTTGGCTTAATTTGGTTGAGAAAATTCACTGAAAAAACACTTTTGAATGTTAACAGTTCTAATTTTGTTAGCTTAATTTGATTGAGAAAATTCACTGAAAAAAACACTTTTGAATGTTTACAGTTCTAATTTTGTTGGCTTTATTTGATTGAGAAAATTCACTGAAAAAACACTTTTGAATGTTAACAGTTCTAATTTTGTTAGGTGAATTTGATTGAGAAAATTCACTGAAAAAAACACTTTTGAATGTTTACAGTTCTAATTTTGTTGGCTTAATTTGATTGAGAAAATTCACTGAAAAAAACACTTTTGAATGTTTACAGTTCTAATTTTGTTGGCTTAATTTGATTGAGAAAATTCACTGAAAAAACACTTTTGAATGTTAACAGTTCTAATTTTGTTGGCTTAATTTGGTGTAGAAAATTCACTGAAAAAAACACTTTTGAATGTTTACAGTTCTCATTTTGTTGGCTTAATTTGATTCAGAAAATTCACTGAAAAAAACACTTTTGAATGTTAACAGTTCTAATTTTGTTGGCTTAATTTGATTGAGAAAATTCACTGAAAAAAACACTTTTGAATGTTAACAGTTCTAATTTTGTTGGCTTAATTTGGTTGAGAAAATTCACTGAAAAAACACTTTTAAATGTTAACAGTTCTAATTTTGTTGGCTTAATTTGATTGAGAAAATTCACTGAAAAAAACACTTTTGAATGTTAACAGTTCTAATTTTGTTGGCTTAATTTGATTGAGAAAATTCACTGAAAAAAACACTTTTGAATGTTTACAGTTCTAATTTTGTTGGCTTAATTTGATTGAGAAAATTCACTGAAAAAAACACTTTTGAATGTGTACAGTTCTAATTTTGTTGGCTTTATTTGATTGAGAAAATTCACTGAAAAAAACACTTTTGAATGTTAACAGTTCTAATTTTGTTGGCTTAATTTGGTTGAGAAAATTCACTGAAAAAAACACTTTTGAATGTTAACAGTTCTAATTTTGTTGGCTTAATTTGGTTGAGAAAATTCACTGAAAAAACACTTTTGAATGTTAACAGTTCTAATTTTGTTAGCTTAATTTGATTGAGAAAATTCACTGAAAAAAATACTTTTGAATGTTTACAGTTCTAATTTTGTTGGCTTAATTTGATTGAGAAAATTCACTGAAAAAAACACTTTTGAATGTTTACAGTTCTAATTTTGTTGGCTTAATTTGATTGAGAAAATTCACTGAAAAAAACACTTTTGAATGTTAACAGTTCTAATTTTGTTTGCTTAATTTGATTGAGAAAATTCACTGAAAAAAACACTTTTGAATGTTAACAGTTCTAATTTTGTTGGCTTAATTTGGTTGAGAAAATTCACTGAAAAAACACTTTTGAATGTTAACAGTTCTAATTTTGTTGGCTTTATTTGATTGAGAAAATTCACTGAAAAAACACTTTTGAATGTTAACAGTTCTAATTTTGTTAGGTGAATTTGATTGAGAAAATTCACTGAAAAAAACACTTTTGAATGTTTACAGTTCTAATTTTGTTGGCTTAATTTGATTGAGAAAATTCACTGAAAAAAACACTTTTGAATGTTTACAGTTCTAATTTTGTTGGCTTAATTTGATTGAGAAAATTCACTGAAAAAACACTTTTGAATGTTAACAGTTCTAATTTTGTTGGCTTAATTTGGTGTAGAAAATTCACTGAAAAAAACACTTTTGAATGTTTACAGTTCTCATTTTGTTG
>OY744520.1:13090458-13117958 GCA_963556195.1 Sepiola atlantica
ATATGGATATACAAATAGATAAACTCCTACAAGCAAGGAGACCTGATGTTATTATAATAGACAAAAAGGAAAAATCTTGTAAAATCGTAGACTTCGCTGTTCCAGCAGACCACAGAGTGAAGATCAAAGACACGGAAAAAAAAGTAAATACACAGAACTAGCGAGAGAACTGAAAGGAATATGGAGCATGAAGAAAGTTAGTATAGTACCAATAATCGTAGGAGCACTAGGAACAATTAAAAAAAAACTGGAAAAAAGAGTGGGAGAAATTGGAATCAAAGGGACAATTGAAACCATACAAAGGACGGCAATGATCAAAACAGCTGCAAACTTAAGGAAAATCCTTTAATGCGGAAATTAACACACATATGCTACAAAGGCTAACCAGTCACAAGGAATTTACAATGGAGAAAACAAAACCACACGAAGAACACCACAACAAGAGCCAAGGAACAGAAACTGTGAGAAACAGCACTTCATAATCTCCCTCCCCCCAATAAATTTCACCGGCCTCAGCTATCACAACACAAAAATGAACCAAAGAAACAGAAATTGCAAAAAACACTATAAGCTCCTTCCTCTCCCTCCAAAAAAAAAAAAATTAAAAAGAATTAAAAATTATTTGTTTTTTTTTTAAATAAGGAAAGAGAAAAGGAGAAAAAAAATAAGGAATTGAAAGAAAAAAATTAAAAAAGAAAAAAAAAATTAAATTAAAAAAAAATTAATTTAAAGAAATATTATTTCATTTATTTATTCATTTTCTTAACTGGTGCCGGCCTAGGCTGACACCAGACAACATATTTGTAGAGGGTCGAGGAGGATGAGAAGACCGAGGAGGGACAGCACAAACCAGACCTCCACTGGAAAAGTGCAGAGAATTCTGAGACCTTGGGGAGGCTTATTGCCACACAAATCCCAGAGAAGACCAATTGTCCTTACCAGCAAGAAATCAATGGTAAGAGGTTGTTGCGATATCGAAAAGAGGTGAAGAATACTGGGAGTCTGGGAAAGCTTGTTGTCACTCAGAATCCAGGAAATACCACGGGTTATTGTCGGTGAGTAATCACTGACGATGATCTGTGTGCTAACTCTTAGTGAGTACAAATAATAATAGTAATAATAATAATAGTAATAATAATAATAGCAATAATAATAATAATACTAATAATAATAATAATAATAATAATAATAATAATTAATAAACAACAATAGGAATAAGAATGACAAGAGAAAGAACCCATAAAAACTTGGGCATAGCAAAGGAAAGGACACTTGAACAAATAAACAAAATCGCTGCTAACAGCTCCACTAAAAAATTCGATTAGAACAAACTACATTAAAGTTAAAATAGATAAAACATAGGAGAACAGTAAATGTAGACTTTGTGGACAAAGAGACGAAACGGTAAATCACATAATTAGTGAATGCAGCAAGCTAGCTCCAAAATAATACAAGAACAGACATGAGTGCGTGGTGAAAGCAGTACACTGGGAACTATGCAAACAAATGCATTTTTAACACGCAGGCGAATGATACAGACACAAACCGGAGACAGTACTGGAAAACGAAAATCACAAAATATTCTAGGAGATAGAGATACACACAGATAAACTAATCCAAACAAGGAGACCGGGCGTAATAATAGTTTACAAGAAGTAAAGAAACTGCCAAATTGTTGATTTTGTTGTCCCAGCACACCATAGGATAAAGATCAAGGGGATTTAAAACGCAGAATTACACGGTATTTGAGAGGGAAGTGAAATAAATATGGAACACCAGAAAATCAATATAATACAAAAAACCGTAAGTGCATGATAAACAGTCTCTGAAAACGACCCAGTTACATAGAACTCGCAGCAGAAACATTGAAACATTGAAGGAACACCACAGGAACTTAAACTACAACAAAGCTTATAAAATACCCTCCTCTCCGCAAAAAAGGTATTAGCTCCTGCTGAGACCACACAAATTAGTTGTGAAGGGTCAAGGAAGATGGAAAGAACGTGGAGGGAGAACACTAACCAGACCTCCACTGGAAGAGTGTAGAGAATACTAGGACGTAAGGGAGGCTAGTTGCCATCCAAGTCCCAGAGAAAACCAATGTTTGTTGCCAGCGATAAATCAATGGTAAGCGACTTTTGCGATAGCGCAAGTACATTTGCAATGGTTATCGACAGAGATGGAGAATACTGGAGATCTGGGGAGACTTGTTGTCACTCAGACTCACGGGAACACCACCGGTTACTATCAGTGAGCAATAACTGATGATGACCAGTGTGGTAATTCCTTGTGAGTAAATAATAATAATAATAATAATAATAATAATAATAATAATAATAATAATAATAATAATAATAATAATAATAGTTGCGATACTGCAAAGTTATTTTCGGTGGCTATCGAAAAGAGATGGAAAATACTGGAAATCTGGAGAGACTTGTTGTCACTCAGACTCCAGAGAATACCACCGGTTGTCGGTGAGCAATCACTGATGACCTGTGTGATAACTCTTATTGAGTACAAATCACAACTTATATATAAAAAATTACATTGCTGACGTAATTCTATGATTTTGTATGCATATGTTTATAATATATCTAGATAAATAGCGAGAACTAACAATAATTATTTTCTGTAATTTATATATATAAATACATATATATATTACAGAAAATAATTATTCTTCGCCAACACCTAACAAACACCTGCTTCCTCAAACTCACTTTCTTTAGCGATAGCATTACATCCGCGATCCGCAAAGCAATACGTAGCAAGAACCTTGACATTCAATTCACCCACACAGGAACTACGCTCGGACAACACCTAGCTAAAAACACAGTAACCACACCTCTGAACCCTGCTTCCTAGCCAATTGCTTCTTTACCCACTCTGGACTCTGCCTTCGCACTCATACAGTTTACAGGCAACAATGTGCAAAGTGCGAGAATTTCTACATCGGTAGCACTGTTAGGCCTCTGCACTAACTCATCTAGGAACACTTAAACACCCGCATTTCTTGTTTCTGTAAGCACACCTTATCATGTGGCAACACACAACGCATTATCTATGTGCGTATCCTTGATTCAGTTAGAAATATCGGTAACCTAATGGCATCGGAGGCCATGCTGATCTTTAAACACAGACCCTCTTTTAATAACAGAGCCGAGATTTGTTCTCCATCCATGCTTTAACTCCACTCTTCCTCCTAAATCATTCCACCTCCACTTACCTTGGGCCAAGCGGTATACTCTTTGCTCCTTTTTCTCTGCCCGATCCCATTGATCTCAACCATCTATCCACCTGCCCACTTTAGATCTCGCCTATTCACGCTCTCACTTTCCTTGTTCTCCTTATACCGTTTTCATTCAGAAATGTCCCTCTATCCCTTCCTCTTAACCCACACCCATCTTCCCCTAAATATATTTCCTTATGCACCTTTCTTGTCGATACTTTTTCCCACAACTTCTACAACCTCCTATTCACAGACTAAGCCACCCACATTCAGAGAATTTAGACTTAGTTCCCATATATTATACTTACACTTAATTAGTTTCGTTCACTATGCAATAATATATTGATTAACCTTGTAACTAAATGTTGTTTTTAAATATATATACACCCTTTCTCCATCCTATCTGTTTTAACAACCTCCTGTTTCCACACTCTATGTCCTTGGGTATAATCGAATATATGACGGTTTTTGATAGAATAATTCTATCTGACCATGCATGAATTAACTTTACTTAATTATCCCCCTTTGACCATCACTAACTCCGGCCATCTTAGAGCTGATCTCTTTACTACCCTAATAATCCCCCTTAATGATTACCTGAGTGGGCTTCCCGTTCCCACCATCTGTTGATCCGAACCTATATTTACAATGGCAACACTTAACATAAATATTAAATATAAAATACAAAAAATGAAAAAAGTAAATAGTAAATAAATAAAAATAAAAAACAAAATAAATCTAAATATTAATATTCAAGATTAACAAAATTAATTAATCTTGATAATTTATAACATATCTTAACGACTGTATTTTATCGTCATTCATCTCTTCCTTGTCACAATTTTCTGCGAACCTTGTTAACCTTTCTGCGAATCTCATGTTTTGAATAGCAGCGTCCATCTTGGTTTTCTTCAACTCGTACAGCAGGTCCAATTTTTTTAAGAGAGGGTGTTACTCTTGAAATTATTAAAATTTAAATATTTAGCATTTTACAAGTTACTGTCTTTATATTAAAAATGTTTTAAATATAAATGAAATGATTTGAGATTTACCTCTCTTGTCATTTATTTTTGTTCATCCCATATTCCACCTTCTGATTCGCAACATTGCATTCCTCATGCCTCGGAATTCTCACCTTCATATTCACTTGTTTATCAGCAATGCTACAAGCACACTACCATTTCCTTTTATATATATATATATATATATATATATATATATATATATATTATTTGTCGCTCCTCGAAAAAGTAGAGCACTGTAATGGTAGTATTAACACAGCATGACGTCACTTGCTTTATAATGCATCGTTCCTTCCCTTAAAAAAGAAGAAGAATGCTTAGACGTTAAACCGCCGATAAAGTGTTAAAATTATCATCGTTTATACGCTGTTTAAAATTGGCCGAGCGGTTAAAGATGTCGGATTTGAGTTGAAAAATACTTGTAGTCCGGGGTTTCGAATCGCATGACCGGTAGTGAGTAGTCATTTCTCTATGCTGATGAGTCCCGATTTAAAAAGGACGAAACGTATGCGTACACAGATAATAAACAATAACAAATATTATATATATATATATATATATATATATATATATATATACAGGGAGAGAACTCCGAACGAGGTTGTATGCGATAACCAGAACATGTTCTTTTATTTTATTGCACCTATACACAAAGAGGTGACAGCAGTGCAGAAGTCGATAACGACGTGGATTGACGTTGAAATCTAGTTGATTCCATAGTATCTTTTTCATTTTAGATGTCTGGAATCTTCACGTGGTCCCTCCGTTAAATATATGAATCTGAAAAGATTCGAATAAACCAATGCTAACCACAGAATGAAGCAGTATCATGCTGATCTATCCGAATTTTCTTTACTTAAACCCCAACCCCACCCATACACACCACAAAATCGTTTCCCTTTATCCAGCACTCGACATCAATTATTCACGTAACGTTTTATCATGCTAATAACAACCCGTTGTCTTATCGAATATTGACGGCCCGCCAGAAATGCGATACAATTCCATAATTCGCAAGTTTTTTCCTCTTCAAATAAACCGTGTAATTGTTTGTTTGTCTTTCCTGAGATTTTAACCTGGAAATAAGTTTTTCTTCCGCGAAAATGGATGGAATTTGGCAATTCGTTTCTTCTTGGTTTCAAATGAGTTTATCAATACGACGGCCAACTGTAAGAGAGAATAAACATGAACATTGTCCAGCAAATATACTGGAAGATTTATCTTGACAGGAAACTGTATATTAACCGAAATAGACGATGTTGTCCAAATAACAAATTCATAGAATGTAATATCGGTGAAATTAAAGAAGGCCACGAAAGTATCGGACCCGTTCTTTGAAGAAGAAGAAGAAGAAGAAGAAGAAGAAGAAGAAGAAGCAGAAGAAGAAGAAGAAGAAGCAGAAGAAGAAGCAGAAGAAGAAAGTAAAAGAAAGAATGAAGAAGTAGGAGAAAAAGGAACAGATTTGACTGTGGTGTACTCTCGCAAGAAGCCGCTACACGGTCGTACCTACATACAATTTCTAAATAGACTCTCCTCTTTCCTCGTTTCAAAGTTAGCATACATTTAAAGCAGAAAAATATTCCGTGGAATTTTGAATGTCTCATATTCTTCACACAGTTGACCTATCCGTTTCACTTTATTCACAATTCAATTTATATAGACAAAAAACTCAGCAGATCGCCAGAGTCTTCGCTATTGCTGAGCTGGCTTGTTCTTTGTCAGTCTGAGGTATGGTCCTGCGCTGTTATAGGAGGTCCACGCTCTCAGACTTTATCTTCTTACTCTTTGAGAAAGGGTTAGTTTATTGCTAATCGCCTGAGGCGCCTATGTCGGAGAATACCGATGGGGCTGCCCATGCATTTTTTGTTCGGTCAGAGTTCTCTTCCTCTAGAGCGCTGGCATTTCAAATCTCACTTTTCCTGACCTTGTGTCTAATTCAACGTGAAATTACGAGTTGATATTCTTTGATGATTCCTTTGCTACATTGAAATAGTTTGGTTATTATTTGTTTTGACAGAATTCGTCCAATCGTTTTATTGGTGAAACTTCGGAAAAGCCTCAATACGGAAAACCGATAATAAATACATACCGGGACAGAACAAAGCTATCGTACACAAAAATTACGTAAATTGATCAAGTTTTTTCATCACAGAAAATCAAATTTTGTTATTTTTTTCCACGCTCGCTTGTCAAAACGCCATCTTTGAAAACGGTAGCTAAATAAATGCCAAATTTTGTGGATTTGGCCTTTTTTAAGTAGTTTAGTTTAAGCTTACCAGTTAATACTTAAATTACTTAAATCACAATATTCAAGGCATGACTTTTTATTTTTCACCTTTTCCGGTTAATTATTATTTTGACAAAATAAATTACAATCTTGACTTTTAAGTTCTCAACTTTTTCAACTTTTTCCTTTGAAAGTGAATTACAATCTTCAAGGCATAAATTACATTATTTTATTACAATGTTCCTTTTGAAGTTTTTACGTTATTTTAATAAAAAAAATTTTTTTGTTTATATCGTTGCCATTAAGGCCAAACTGATTTTTAAAAGGCCAAACCACAAAATTGGGCCCTTTTCTGCTAGAAATTTTGCCTTTTTTATAACGCCGGGCTGAATAACGTCCCTTGTTTTTCAAGATGGCTAGCTAACAAGCGAGCATTGAAAAATTGCTAAAGTTGATTATCTGTGATAAAAAAAACTACTTGATCAATTTACGTAATTTTTGGTGTACGATATCTTTGTTCCGTCACGGTCACATGCATGATACCAGTATGTCTTCATTTTTCATATGTTATCGGTTTTCCGTATTGAGGCTTTTCCGAAGTTGCACCGTTATATTTGTTCAGAATCAAATCCTAACATTATTAAAGAAAAAATATCCTGCTCGATACCCGAAAAGGTATTCGTCAAAGAAAGTCTAAAACCTAATTTTCTTTGTGGTAGTCGTAATTTTAAAAGAAATCTTGACTTTATTATTTTCCTTTTAACCTTTTCTTTATTTTTATAATTTAATGTACGCGAAGAATTAAGTTTGTCTGAAACCAATATTTGACGGACGTTTACGACGCATACCCCTTCTAAACATGTTAAGAATGTAGAGTGCGATGGGAGAAAAACTCGAGAAATATGAAAACTACAGGCATCAGTTTATATTAAACTTATAGGGAAAACTACCACCTGTAGAGTATGGAAGATGTCCCTTCCAACGTCCGTCACTGTTTACTACTAAAAAAGCAAGATGGCGCTTCCACATATTGCTATATATAATAATAAGGGGGAAGTAACTCCGGTTTACTCTTTCAACACAGGAGTAGATAATTCCTTTACCTATACACCACCTACCGCTAAAAATAGATAAGTAATTAATGTGTGTGTTATAATTTGAAAATGTAGCTTTTAATCAACAGTATTCGAAAGAATCACAAAAATATTAACGGACATCTGCAGAATATTAAACCCGTGACAATATTTTGTTTGTTGTTGGATTTTCTTTTATGAATGTAAACCTATTTTTATACAGTCTATTCATTCATAAAATAAGTATCACATTTAAAGGGTGTGCAATGATGGAAAACTTTAATAACCTAATGAAATAGTATTTATTAGAACTTTATTTTATTAAGTTTTCAATTTTAAAAGAAATCTTGACTTCATTATTTTAAATACACATATGACAGGGCTTATAGATTTTTAAAAAGTTACAATTCATTCCTCACATACAAGTTTATTTTATCTTTAAAATTAATATATATGTTAGTTGTGGTATTTGTTTTGTGTAATATGTTAATGTTTCATGTATACAGTTTTTTAGCAGTATTATTGGGGCGATAGTAACTTATTTTAACATTGTTTGGATCAAAGATTTTATGTAGCAGGGTGGAGTAAGCGAAATATTTATTTATAAGATTTGAGAAGTTATGGTTTCGGTTAAATATGGTTAGGGTTAAGGTTAGGGTTACGGTTAGGGCTGGTACGTCGATACATATTTCAGATCCTTCTATCTCACAAGATGAAATAAACCAATCTATTATCTACCGAAAGGTAAATCTGAGGTGAAAACATTACAATCATAGCTAAGTAACCTTAGGTATTCGGCAAATCTTATCTACACCAAACTTCAAAGAGCACGAAATGAATGATGCACCTCAAGAAAGTACGTAAATCAATCGGTTTTTCCATAAATGTAAAACATGGCGAAAGAAATATTCATTTCGAAAAATGACAAAAGTAAAAGAAATAAGAACAGATAGTTGTAAGATGTAACCACTCAGTCCGTGCTTTACCGACAAAAATGTTATTTCAAATTTGAGCCTGACAGATCAACGAAAAATGCTATTTGAAACTTAAGCGTGACAGATCAACGAAAATGCTATTTGAAACTTAAGCGTGACAGATCAACGAAAAATGCTATTTGAAACTTAAGCGTGACAGATCAACGAACATGCTATTTGAAACTTAAGCGTGACAGATCAACGAAAAATGCTATTTGAAACTTATACGTGACAGATCAACGAAAAATGCTATTTGAAACTTAAGCGTGACAGATCAACGAAAATGCTATTTGAAACTTAAGCGTGACAGATCAACGAAAAATGCTATTTGAAACTTAAGCGTGACAGATCAACGAAAAATGCTATTTGAAACTTAAGCGTGACAGATCAACGAACATGCTATTTGAAACTTAAGCGTGACAGATCAACGAAAAATGCTATTTGAAACTTAAGCGTGACAGATCAACGAAAAATGCTATTTGAAACTTAAGCGTGACTGATCAACGAAAAATGCTATTTGAAACTTAAGCGTGACAGATCAACGAAAAATGCTATTTGAAACTTAAGCGTGACAGATCAACGAAAAATGCTATTTGAAACTTAAGCGTGACAGATCAACGAAAAATGCTATTTGAAACTTAAGCGTGACAGATCAACGAAAAATACTATTTGAAACTTAAGCGTGACAGATCAACGAAAAATGCTATTTGAAACTTAAGCGTGACAGATAAAGGAAAAATGCTATTTGAAACTTAAGCCTGACAGATAAAGGAAAAATGCTATTTTAAAATTAAGCGTGACAGACCAACGAAAAATGCTATTTGAAACTTAAGCGTGACAGACCAACAAAAAATGCTATTTGAAACTTAAGCGTGACAGATCAACGAAAAATGCTATTTGAAACTTAAGCGTGACAGACCAACGAAAAATGCTATTTGAAACTTAAGCGTGACAGACCAACGAAAAATGCTATTTGAAACTTAAGCCTGACGGATCAACGAAAAATGCTATTTGAAACTTAAGCCTGACAGATCAACGAAAAATGCTATTTGAAACTAAAGTGTGACAGACCAACGAAAAATGCTATTTGAAACTTAAGCGTGACAGACCAACGAAAAATGCTATTTGAAACTTAAGCGTGACAGATCAACGAAAATGCTATTTGAAACTTAAGCCTGACAGATCAACGAAAAATGCTATTTGAAACTTAAGCGTGACAGACCAACGAAAAATGCTATTTGAAACTTAAGCGTGACAGATCAACGAAAAATGCTATTTGAAACTTAAGCCTGACAGATCACCGAAAAATGCTATTAGAAACTTAAGCGTGACAGACCAACGAAAAATGCTATTTGAAACTTAAGCGTGACAGATCAACGAAAAATGCTATTTGAAACTTAAGCGTGATAGACCAACGAAAAATGCTATTTCAAACTTAAGCGTGACAGACCAACGAAAAATGCTATTTGAAACTTAAGCCTGACAGACCAACGAAAAAAGGATATTTTAAACTTAAGCGTGACAGATCAACGAAAAAAGGATATTTGAAACCTAAGCGTGACAGATCAACGAAAAATGCTATTTGAAATTTAAGCGTGACAGATCAACGAAAAATGCTATTTGAAACTTAAGCGTGACAGATCAACGAAAAAAGGATATTTGAAACTTAAGTGTGACAGACCAACGAAAAATGCTATTTGAAACTTAAGTCTGACAGATCAACGAAAAATGCTATTTGAAACTTAAGCGTGACAGACCAACGAAAAATTTATTTTAAATTTAAGCAACATAGCTTGATGAAAATAGTATTCCAATCGTAAGTGTAATAAACTAACAAAAGTGCTATTTCAAACTGAAACATTTCCGACCAAGCAATCGATCGACTAAGCAATCGACCGACCAAGCAATCGACCGACTAAGCAATCGACCGACCAAGCAATCGACCTACTAAGCAATCGACCGACTAAGCAATCGACCAACCAAGCAATCGACCGACTAAGCAATCGACCGACTAAGCAATCGACCGACCAAGCAATCGACCTACTAAGCAATCGACCGACTAAGCAATCACCCTACAAAGCAATCGACCGACCAAGCAATCGCCCTACTAAGCAATCGACCGACCAAGCAATCGCCCTACTAAGCAATCGACCGACTAAGCAATCGACCGACTAAGCAATCGACCGACTAAGAGCGTCGGTTGTCGAGATGCGTGTATGCATATAAAAAGAAAAGTGGACCATTTGTGTTAAAATCGGACATGGATTGTTAGGAGTGCATTTTGACGTTGTCCATTCTTCGTATCTTGGAGAGACGCATGAAGCGAAGCACTTTCATCTTGTTCTATTAACCTTCGGTGGTAGGAAGTAAATTACAAGAGAAAGGAACGAGGACGCATCACGCGCGATGAAGTCACACAAAATGGTGGCTTAAGTACCAACTGCCTTCTTGGGAAGTGAATCAAAATTGATCACGGTAAAAACTATGACAACCCACATAACTACGTAGTAAAAGATAAAACTTTTGGGGTGATAGGAAAGGCGTAATGGTTACAGACTACGGGATCGGCAATTCGTGTTCAAATCCTAATATATTACGTTCACCTTTTTATAAATACAGCTGTGAAAGATACGAACGCACTATCTCCGCACCCTCGACCACAATTTATGGCAAAATAGCTGATAATGGTGTTATATTCCACCGTGAATATATAACGGTTACATTTCTTGTGCGACCACAGAGCCATATTAGAATTCTGAAATATGATTTACTGAATATTCACCGATTGTTTATTCATCGCAGAATAGCCCCCGGGAAACATCAGTGCTCAACATCAACATGTATATATCCCTATGTACTTGCTTTCCCACAAAGACAGAGTTAAGAACAACCTCGGTGTTTAATGTTGGAAAATTCAGCTCCCCAAAACGTGTGACTCTGGATGTGGGCAAAAATAAAAATGTCGTATCGGAATAGAGACTACCCTTTGCTCAATGCCAAAAGTCCAAGAAACATGTCAACTATTTAAAAAATGCTCTCTCCTAACGAAGCGTCTCGTATATTTCGCTCATTTTTTATGTAACAAAGTATGTATGAGTCATTTAATTCTACAATAAATAACGCAAAAAGTGCAATGCGTCATAAACCAAGAAATCTAGTTTAAAAGAGCAGCGGTTAATCAAAATTATAAAATATCTGTCACTTCAGCAGACTTTGCACACACAAACACTCGTTTCAGATTGACCTTTATAACAATAATAAATGCGTCTTATATTTACACTTTACTTACATTTCAGAAAACATCCAATTTGCAGAAATGTATTAATGAAATCCGTAACGTCTGTATACATTTGAATGTAAATTAATCGGATCGGGTGTGTATGCAAAACTCTACGCAGCTTGTCGTAAGCATATTTTCATGCAACTATATATATATATATATATATATATATATATATATATATATATATATATATAGTATGGATATATATATATATATATATATATATATATATATATATATATATATATATATATATATAGTATGGAAATATATTCATGGCAACTAAGCTACACTGGTGCGTCCGTGTTTCGTCAGGCACAGTGTTTTTTGTTACTGTTTGTTGTTATATATTACCGTGATGCTAACTAACCAATCAGATTAGTTGTTATCTCTCTCCTATGGGTTAATGTTTTCATTAGCCAATGGCCGTGCTTCACTCAAACAAAGGCCCGACTTACCTTTACTTGACACCTTGTTCTTTTGTTTTGTTTGGGTGCGGCGAATTTGTCAAGTTAACAGTTGACCTGATTTAGAGCACGTGCGTGATTCGGATAATTCATTTTCTGCTTATTTTGTTAAGATGTCGATTTAGTTTAGTTTCTTTTAATTCATTCTATTTTAATAATTTATTTGTAATCTATTTGGTTATCTAAAAGTAGTTTATTCTATGCCTACAGTTGATTGCTATTTCGCTTCTATAGTTTAGTAAGTTTTCGGGGTCTTTAAAAAATGTTAATTTCAAGCTTCTTGTTCCAATATAATTTAGTAAATATCGACATGTGCTGGCTTATCGTTTTATTTTTGACTCAATAATTGGCAGGCTTTCTTTGAGTTACCAGTAATATTTCGCTAGTGATGTTTTTAATCGGCGTTTGTTATAGTTGTTATACTTTTTTTTAAATCTAGGACGGTTATACTTATGTAGTATTTTGTGTTATTCAGATTTTCTCTGGAAAATATTCTTTCTTTGGTTAAGCAGTTACTTTGTAGTGGACAAAGTGCACGAGTTTTATAGTTTCTACAGTTTCTACAGTTTTTTCTTTTCATTATTAACTTTTTTTATTTAAATGTGGGTAATTGCAATTAGAGTTTTACATATTACTATTTTTAATGGTAACATTATTGTTTTTCTAAGTGTTTTTTTTTATTGTTGCTATACTGATCACCTTTTGAAATAATTTCGTGTTATCATCTTTTTCTTAATCTTGTTTGATATGTTGTTATTGTTTACTCATAATTTCTAAGTTTTCGCAGCAACTGTATTACAGATTTAAGTTATTTTGAATATTTTGTGCAAGGGATTAGTAACGTGAAAGTGTTTTTCGATGTAGTTTAAGAATTTCTCCCAAGTTTATTAAAATAAATTATATATATATATATATATATATATATATATATATATAAAGGCTACCAACATTTGTAAAAAGTTTTTTTTTTAACATTTATTTATTATTTTGTTATTTTATAATTTTATAATTTTATTTGACACGTTTCAAGCGGTGGTCCGCTATCATCAGATATGTAAATCTCTTTGATGAAATGTCTTTCGATTTAAAAGAGTGCTGTTCATTTGAGGAAATGTGATATTGTTTGGCGTTTTGCGCATGTGTAGGTTTGCAGGAGGGTGTACGTGTTTTCATATTTTTATATATTTCTCTGAGGATAGCGGACCACCGCTTGGAACGCGTTATATAAAATTATAAAATGACAAAATAACAAAATAATAAATAAATGTTGAAAGAAAACTTTTTACAAATGTTGGTAGCCTTACTTCTTTACATATATACTTTTCTGAAACTGCACTAATACTGCACTACCCTCTTCTCTCTCTCTCTCTCTCTATATATATATATATATATATATATATATATATATATATATATATGTATGTATATATATATATATATAGAGAGAGAGAGAGAGAGATATCTATATATATATATAATGTTAAAAACATAGAACGAACCAAAATATTATTCAAGTGTGAACATGGATTTGTTTAATTTAGAAGGCCAATAGACTATTTTTGTCTTGCTTCCTCATTTCCGTAAATCTCAGAATAATAATTATTCTTCATCAGAAAATAAATTATTGTAAATTACTAAAAGAGTCTGTCAAATATTCAGTCAAAGAATTTAAAATTATTATTCGAAAGTTATGTATATATATATATATATATATATATATATATATATATATATATATATATATATATATATATGCAGAAAGTAGGAAAAAAGTATAACATAAAATAATCTTAGAGTTGGTATTCTTTATCCTTCAAAGAAATATCAAGGATTCCTTACTTTTTAGACAGTTGTGGATTGCAGCAAATCCTTCCACCTGTGCAGTGCAAGTTTGTTTTTTTTACTCAAGAAAACATGTTCTGACAATTTTCCCATGTCTGGTACATAAATCAATATAACCTTCTGTTACGTTTTGATGTTTATACGTTTCGGTTCAATTACAACTCAGAAAAATGAAGGAAGTTTGAAGTAGAACCGTTAACAGATTTATTTAACAAACACACTGATTAATTTACAATGTAGAAAAACCGCTGAACGCGAGATGCTTGTTTGGTTGTGAGACCGTTCTGTTTACTTTTCACTGTTCGGCAGACGACTTCTTGATCCAAGGGTGATAACTTTTTGTTTGCTTCAAGGGAAAGAACTCGATTAGGTTGATATGACACCTTCCGAATGGAGAGAAACTAATAATGGATGCTATTTACTCATTGTAGTTATAAACTGGAATAAGCACAAAGAAACACAACAGAAATAACCAAACGAAAATTAAGATCGAATAAGCAGATCAAGTGGGTAATCTCAAATTATTCTTAAAAAGTGTAGAATGTGATCTCGACGATGACATTTGTCAGTAGTGAAGGGTTTAAAATGAAGTGACTTTCACACATGAAATACACATGTCCTACTTAAGGTCAATCAAAATAAATATTAATTTAAGTTCGGATCTCTAATTTTAAATTTCACATTCTTCCTTGGAAAGGATATATTCAATAATGTAATGAATAAATGTAATCTTTAATTTTTCAGAGTAGGCAGTCGATTTCAATTTATGGGGAACACTTGTAAGAGTATATTATTATCTAAATAAAAATTATAGTTAAAAATTAAATGTAGTAATTAAAATCATGATATAAAAATTCAGAAATAAGAAAATAATGGATAATAGTATAAAATATAAAATTACATATAAACATTAAAATATAAAATTGAATATAAACATTAAAATTTTAAATTGAATATATACATTAAAATATAGAATTAAATAAAAACATTAAAATATAAAAGTGAATATAAACATTAAAATATAAAATTGAATATGAACATTAAAATATAAAATTGAATATAAACATTAAAATATGAGATTTAATATAAATATTAAAATATAAAATTTACTATAAACATTAAAATATAAACACATTAAAATATGAAATTAAATATAAACATTAAAATATAAAATTAAATAAAAACATTAAAATATAAAATTGAATATAAACATTAAAATATGAAATTGAATATTAACAGTAAAATATAAAATTGAGTATAAACATTAAAATATGAAATTAAATATAAACATTAAAATATTAAATTAAATATAAACATTAAAATATAAAATTGAATACAAATATTAAAATATAAAATTGAATATAAACATTAAAATATAAAATTAAATAAAAACATTAAAATATAAAATTAAATATGCTTCCGAGGTTCAAGCAGATTTTTTATCCTAAAATTCCACCTGTGAATTTTGCTTAAAAACGCTCTAAGATCAATATTTTATCAACTATTAAAATTGGGAGACATCTAGCGTCTTATTGAATTATATCTAATGAATTAGAGATTTTGGTGGTAATTGCAACGATGATTCTGTGTTGCTAAAATTCATTATTGAGCATCCCAAAGCATATATTTTCTGATGGTTCAGATTTTAATACATACATTAATTCAAACATACAACATTTAAAGTTCAATAATTACGTTACTACCGTAAAGAGTTCCATTTATTTTTATTTAAATTACTTACGATATAACCCTAATTCTAACCCTAACCCTAACACTTACCCTAACCCTAATCGTTACCCTAACCCTAAATTAGGTTATGAATTCTAAAGCATCATTAAAATAAATCAATACTCATTTTTAATTAAAACCTGACGCTTTTTAGTAACTATTTATACAGATATTTTGTAATTCAAATTTGTCAACCAAAGTTTCAATTATCGTGAATAAAATCGAACGATATTTTCATGCGTTTGTGAATTGATTTAAGATTCATTCATTCAAGTGTAGACAGATTACAGATAAAAAAACAATATTTTATTAAAATTCTCAATTAGAATATTTTTTTAAGTAAACAAAATAACTTTTAAAACTGAATAACATTTTACTTTCCTGATTACATTTGCATACTAAGTAGTAGAGTATCAGTGTGATACACACTAGGTATGGCCAAAAGTTTTGAGGAAAAAATATACAAACTGACGTTGAACGTTTCATGAGAGATTCTAAAACAAATATTTACACTCATGTTGTGGTTGCAAGGTTGAACAATAATTAGTGAGGAATACAATGAAGACTCAAACAACAAGGAGAATGCAATAATAAGTGTATTAAAGAAAAAGTATAGTTACAGTATGTACAAATGAAGGTGTCGAGTCAGAGAGTCTTGGTGGGAGGACATGTACGCTCTTCGGCGTCACTTCCGGTGGCATTTAGGTAACACACACTAAGGCAAACCTAGGCTTGCCATTTATAGTGTAACGTTATTCGTATATGCAAATGAGTGGTTGCCACCACAACACCCCCCTCCCAAGATTTGAAGTCACACAGATTTCAATATCTTTTTCTTTTTGGGTTTACCATCAATGGTTCATTAAATTTTCTTTTCCTACCTGATCTTCGGGGTTCAGGTGTATATTGAGGCGGTTCCAAATTAAAGGATTCGTATATGACATCTATGGTTTCCTCCTCTTCGACTGTTGTCGTATAATCATCATCTTGGATATGTCGTTTTTTTATCTGATTTAGGTGCCTTTTATGTATACTCTGTGGACCTTTAATCATATATGTACAATCACCAATGCGTTTATCCACTACTCCACATTCCCAGTAAGATGTGTTATTCTTGTAGCACTTAAAATATACTCGATCTCCCGAGTTATATTTCTTTCTTCTCGTGCGTGTAGTGTTTCGGATAATTGCCTGTCTTGGCAACAGTTTATCAAACGCTGATTTTACCTTTCTGGCAAACATTAGATCAGCTGGTGATATGTTTGATGGTGTACTAGGATGTGGTGTGATCCTATAAACTTGCAAGAATTGTTGCAAAGCTTTTTCTGTTGGTGTTCCAATGGATTTCTTTAACGCTCGTTTTAGCGTGTCCACGAACCTTTCCGCAAGGCCGTTCGACCTTGGATGATACGGCGGAGTCGTGATGTGCTTCACTCGGAACGTGTCGCAAAATTCCTTAAACTCTGCGGATGTGAACTGCGTTCCGTTGTCAGTGACCAGTGTGTCTGGTACACCGAATCTTGCAAACAACTCGTGTAGGAACCCTATTGAGTTGTTCGTTGTTGGATTCCTGCAACGCATTACCTCCGGCCATTTTGTGTAACTATCCACTACAATTAAATAATAGTTTTCTCCTACTGGACCAGCGAAGTCCATGTGGATTCTCGACCATGGTTGGTCGGTTTTCGGCCAAGGTTTGTGTACTATAGGTGGGGATTTTGCTGCTAACTGGCATCCTTTACATTTATTTATTGTTGCTGCTATGTCAGTGTCCATGTTACGCCAGTACACGTAGCTTCTCATTAACGACTTCATTCGATTTATCCCCGGATGTCCCGTATGGAAATTTCTTAACATCCTATTCTGCAATGTATTGGGTATTACCACTCTCTCACTGTACAGTAACACATCGTTACATATGGAGAAAACTTCCTGCACCTTTGTGTCCGTTATAATTTTCTCTTTTATGTCCTTTATGTATTCGTCTTTCTCGGCTTCCCTTTTAATGTCCGACAAAGTTACGGGTAGTTCCTTAATGATGTTTGCTACCATATTTTTTACTTCAACATTTTTCCGAATTGCTGCAATGACTGATTCTTCCAGATTGTGTTTCTGTGGTATCAGTCTTGACAGTCCATCCGCATGGCAAATCTTTTTTGATGCTAGATGTTGTAGCTGGAAATCGTAATTAAGTAAGATTGTACCCCAGCGCAGCAATCTATTTGCGGTGTATACCGGCAATCCTTTTTTTGATCCATAGATCGTGACTAACGGTTTATGGTCGGTTTCAAGTAAGAATTTTCTACCATATAAATATCGGTGAAATTTAGTCACGGAAAAGATTATGCTCAATGCTTCTTTTTCGATTTGTGAATATGCCCTCTCGGCTGGTATCAGCGTTCTCGAAGCGTGCGCTATTGGTTTTCTAGACCCATCCGGCATAATATGTTGAATGCATGCTCCTAAGCCGTAGGAACTAGCGTCACTAGCGACGACTATTTTAAATTTTGTGTCAAAGTGCGTTAAGCATAATTCGGATGTTAGTGCGCTCTTTATTTTGTCAAAAGCGGTTTGACATTCTTGCGTCCAGTTCCAAGGTGTATCCTTTTTAAGCAGATTATTTAAGGGGGCTCGCAAGTTATGCATTCCTTCAATAAAAGATTGATAATAATTTGCGAGTCCTAAGAAACTCTGCAAGGTTGTTACGTTATCAGGTGCTGGCATATTTTTTATTGCCGCAGATCAGTATGGGTCTGGACGTCGTCCATGTTTGTTTATTATGTGTCCAAGATACTTAATCTCGCTCATACAAAAGTCACATTTACACTCTTTTACTTTAAAACCGAATTCTTGTATTCGAGTAAATACTTGTTTCAAATGTTCCTTATGTTCTTGTAGGGATTTGCTCCTGACAACAATGTCGTCCAGGTATGCACATGCGCACTCAATACCACTTAGCATGGTGTCCATCGCTTGCTGAAAAATAGCAGGCGCTACTTTGATGCCAAAGGGCAATCGGTTGTATTTGTATAATCCCTTATGCGTATTGATGCATAGTATTTTTGAGCAATTTTCCTCGACCGGTATTTGCAAATATGCGTCGCTCAAGTCTATCTTAGAGAAGATATTACCACCATTTAACTTCGTGAATATTTACTCTGGGCTTGGTAGAGGGTAATGGTGATCTTTTAATAGGGAGTTGACCCCGGTCGAAAAATCTGCGCACACTCTAACTTCGTCATTCTTTTTCTTTACGTATACGGTGGGGGCTGCCCACTCGCTGTGTTCTATTTTTGATAGAATTCCTGTCTGTTCCAATCTATCTAATTCTTTATTAATCTTTTCCAACCCAGCGAACGGAACGTTTCGCTTTTTTCTAAAAATTGGGCTGACGTTTTCTTTAAGTTCAAACGAGGCCTTGAATTTATTACAGCGACCTAAGTTAGTCGTGAATGCTTCAGGAAATAATTCTTTTAAATCGTCTTTTATATTTACTGTTGTTGGAGAAGAACATTCTATTTTTTTACAGAATGTATTAATTGGTTTATCCCATAGTCCAAATTTCTCAATTAAATCTATTCCAAACAGATTTTCACTATTTTTCAGTACGAATATTTTTAATTTCTTCGTAATCCCTTTTAATTTTATCGGAAGGACAACTTCTCCTTCAAATTTTATACCACCACCAGTTACCGTCCGGGCTGGTTTACTCGTTTTCATCATGGTTGGTTTTTTACCCAACTTTTTCCATGTATTCAGGTTTATAATAGAAATATCGGAGCCGGAGTCGAGTTGTAACTTTATTGGTGTTTTAAATATTTCCACTTTTACGTATTTTCGCCGATCTTTGTCTAATTTTGATATTTGATTTTGTTTGCAGTACTCTCTTTCTGGTGTAATCTTTATATCTGCAGCAATCGCTTTTGTGTCCCACCTTCTTACAAATGTAGCATTTTTTCTTTTTATGAGGACAATCTGATTCCCAATGCTTTTCTGCATATCTCTTACAGTTATATCTAGGAAGAGGCTTGTTATATTCTGTCCTATATTTATGGTTATTAGGATTGTAATATCCCGTTCCATTTCGAGTGCTTTTCTTTGTAAAGTTCTTGGTTGGTGTGTATGGTTTTCTAACTTTTCTTACGTATGCCACTCCTGATTCTTCTATATTTTTTTAATCCTTTTTTAGTGTAATGGCCCTTTCACAGTCTCTGCTAGTTTCTGGAGGGTTAAATCTTGCTCAGATTCCAGCTTAGACAACACTCGTCTGCGTATTTCTGCATTTTTCGTGGAAACTAACCCTTGTGCGAAGATTAGACATTTAAAATCTTCTACCGTTAGTTCCGCAAGCTTAAAATTATCGCAGTTTTTATTGACAACTGATGCGTATGTCAAATAATCTTGGTTGTCCATCTTTTTTAGATTCATGCACAGCCATCTTTTATGAAAAAGAGATATATTTGGATTAAATAATTCTTTTAGTAATTTCACAGCTTCCATGAACTCTAATTCCGCAGTTTTTTTATGTAATATGTAATCTATGAATTTGCTGTGTTCTGATGTACCCAATTTCCTGAGTAAGAGGCTCACTTTCTGGCTATTTGGCCAATTTTTGCAGTCCAGTTGAAAGACATCCTCGTATCTTGTATAGTATGCTTCAAAAGTCTTTCCTTCCTCCGGCACATAATTAAATGTGTCCATACTATTAAAGATAGTTGTATGGGAGAAATTAACACTGTCGACATTTTCTCGATTACTCATTAGTAGTTCCAGTGTTTTAGCAAAACGTTCATTTTGTCTTTCCTCGCGGTCAGCTTGTGCCTGATTTTGTCTTTCCTCGCGGTCAGCTTGTGCCTGTAAAAATTGCATGAAAATTTTTGATAAGTCTTCCATTTTTTTTTTTTTTTTTCGAGTCACAATTGAAAAAAATGTATGCAGTACATTTAGTTCTTTGGAGGTTTTTTTTTCTAGTATTTTAGTAATTAAAATACTCTTAAATTGAGATTACCCTTTTTTTTTCTTTTTTTTTTTTCGTGAGGTTTTACTGTATTATCCGTTATCCAGTGACAACTTTAAAAAAAAAAAATCCTTTCCTTGAGCTTTAATTTCTAGCTATGGTATTTCCTTTTAGTACCGCCGCCAAACAAATTATTAATTAAAATATTCCTTTAGTTGTTGTTTTGCTAACGGAGAGCAGTAATTAGAATCCACTGGTGAACTTTTTTTTTTCCGTAGATTACTTCCTTGCTTTTCGTAATACGAGTCTGACCTGTCGTTTTGCGACAGAACAAAATCCGCTTTTCGTTTGCAAGTTGGTCCTTTAGTAATACAAAACAGATTTGTCGTTTAGCGACAAAACAAAAATTCACTTTTACATTCGTTTGCAAGTCGGATTCCCAGAAAACGGCGTAAATTGTCGCTTTTGCCACGTTCGAGTTTTTTTTTTTTTCACTTAAGTTGAAAGTTTTCTTTAGCGTAAAATCCGTTTGCTCGTCAACACTTTGCATTGTACTTTTTTTTTCTTTTCTTTTTTAATAGTTCTTCGTCAAACTGTTATATTTGACGCTTCATATCTCGTCGCCAACTGTTGTGGTTGCAAGGTTGAACAATAATTAGTGAGGAATACAATGAAGACTCAAACAACAAGGAGAATGCAATAAGTGTATTAAAGAAAAGGTATAGTTACAGTATGTACAAATGAAGGTGTCGAGTCAGAGAGTCTTGGTGGGAGGACATGTACGCTCTTCGGCGTCACTTCCGGTGGCATTTAGGTAACACACACTAAGGCAAACCTAGGCTTGCCATTTATAGTGTAACGTTATTCGTATATGCAAATGAGTGGTTGCCACCACAACAACTTATTTCAACATCTTCTTTAAAGAAGAAAGATTTACATTCTTCAAAAAACATGGTACATTTATATTAATTATAACACAGAAAAGATTCACCTGGACACACGCCTCTTTTTATGAATGTTGTGAAGTTTTCCAACAGTCAATAATAAATAAAGGAAGTCAAGTCGAGGGTTGGTTTAACAAGTGTATTAACAAAGTAAGAAAGTGACTAGCACTTGGCTAGACAGTTACAAGACTGTGCTTTGTCTTCTCTGTGTCTCTGGTGACTCGCACTATTTATAGTGACAACCGGTGTAGTTTCTCCTGTGTAAGAACGGCCGGTGTAACAATGAAGAATGATAAAATCTGTTTCTATTATTATAAATAGATAAATTGCATTGATGGCAGACAGATATAAATACCTTTTTTGCAAAATTATTTTCCAGAAATTTCGGCTCATTAAATAATGAAAACTTAAATTAAAATTAAATGTACGATAATAGAACGGAACTCTTTACAGAGTGCGAGAAATGCACTGTTTTCATCTTAAATGTTATTCTCACAACGTTTCGGCCAATGTAACTTCCGAACTTTCCCAGCTGTGTCTTGTCGAACTCGGGAATCTTTATAGCAGAACCAGGAAATCTATACGGAATTTCGAACATAATTCTTTATTTAATCCACGGGGGTAGCTTGCTCTCTTTCCGTTCGCCATAAGTGAGTCCTGTGCACAGCGGACGATACTAAGAATACAATTACGAATTACTGAAGTCTTCTATCCGTTCATGGCTAACGAAACGAAAGCTAGATACCCTCGTGGGTTAAATAAACGGTTCCTTCGAAATACCGTACAGATTCCAAAGTTTGACATTAATATCCCCGAGTTCTACAATACGCACATGAAGAAGGGCTTGAGTTGCATCGGCCGAAACGTTGTCAGAATAACATCTGAGATGAGAACAGTTATCCGAAGAATACAAATAACACAATTACTAATCCTCATTTCAAAAATTCTGAAATAATATTATGTTAAAAGCAGGTTTTTCGCTAGTTTTCTTTTGTTATGCAATTTTTTGACAAAGGAAATTGTTTTTTATGTTGATTAAATTTTGTATTGATAAATAGTTCAATTATTACCCACCTGGAATTATTTTTTTTTTAAATTGTACGTTTTATCTTGAGATATAATAAATAATAATATTTCCCAAATGTTTACATGTTTACTCGGTAAATGTGTCGACAGAGAAGCTTATGGTCATCCATAGCAGATACGGTTTTCGTATCACATAGATATGCTGATAAATACAGGTTAATAGATAAATTGCGTTGATTGCAAACAGATATAAATACCTTTTTTGCAAAATGATTTTACTGAAATTTCGGCTCATGAAATAATGAAAAATTAAATCAAAATTAAAGGGACGATAATAGAACGGAACTCTTTACAAAGTACGAGAAATGTACAAAAATTTGACGAATATAAGCAGAGGTACTGTCTAGCTGCACTGAAAGGCTTTGATATAGCGAAACAGTATGTCTGTGGATGACTATATAATCCCCCTTTCTTGTGTCGAGCACTGTCGGTAGGTGATGTTTTCATGCTGCTTCTTAGCGTAATGCAAAGCTCTTTGTAAATAAACAAATATATATATGATTTTTATGAAGTTAGGTATGTTTATATATTTGTATGTACAGGATTCACACCGTAACTAATTAACTGATCATTATGAATTTTGGAACACAACTGCTAGACGTAATAGGTCCAAATGTGAGCTACATTTATTTTCATTTAGTTTCATGCCAAGAGGATGAAAAGGGGTAGAAGTCCCTCATAAAAATTCAGATACCGCCGATTTTTGTAAAATTGTAACAATACTCTTTAACTTCTATTTTTATCATTGAATTTAATTCAATTTATTCATTAATTTTAGTTCTTTTTGTTTATATATTCATCAAATGAGCACTTACATATGTATATATCTTATAAGATAAAACAAAATCAATTTCCACAATCCTTACATTTTGGATTGTAATGAATGAATTAGCAGAAGAAAGTAAAAACTTCAAAGCTTTTCATTCAAGTGATTGATCTGCCAATTAATCAATGTTAACTCAGTTTAAACTAATCAATCATTTTGCCTTGTGGAAGTTTCTCAAATTATTGATCTCCCTGGATTTACCTTAAATTGCATGAGAATAGAACAAACTGAAAGCGTCGATCAAACTAAAATAAAAATTTGTCTAAGCGGCGGTCAGTGTTTATATACATAGACATTGTAGATATCATTAACGAGCGCTTCTCCCGTTGGCCTAATGGATAGAGCTAGATTGTTGAAGGTTCGATCCCTGGTTAGAGAGAGGTGCTAGTCTATCGACACTGAAGAGTTGTGATACAGCGAAACAGTCTGTGTCTGTTTGACTATTTATTAACACTTTGATTTACTAATTATCTTTGATATATTTCCAGAAAACTAATGTGTATATGTCAAGAGAATTAAAAAAATCGGTTTAAAAAATTGTAAATTTTTGTTCTTTTTTAGCAGTCGTGTATATAAAGAAATAAAAAAGATGGTTCATAAATAAATAAAAAGATGGTTCATAAATAAAGAAAAAAGATGGTTTATAAATAGAGAAAAAAGGTGGTTTATAAAGAAATCAAAAAGATGGTTTATAAAGAAATAAAAAAGATGGTTTATAAAGAAATAAAAAAGATAGTTTATAAATAAAGAAAAAAAGGTGGTTTATAACGAAATAAAAAAGGTGGTTTATAAAGAAATAAAAAAGATGGTTTATAAAGAAATAAAAAAGATAGTTTATAAATAAAGAAAAAAAGGTGGTTTATAACGAAATAAAAAAGGTGGTTTATAAAGAAATAAAAAAGATAGTTCATAAATAGAGAAAAAAAGGTGGTTTATAACGAAATAAAAAAGGTGGTTTATAAAGAAATAAAAAAGATAGTTTATAAAGAAATAAAAAGATGGTTTATCTTGTAAATGTTTGCATAAGTAATAATAATATTTTTATTTTGTTCCATTATGTTACAAATGCAATGTAATTTTAACTGATAAAAACAAACCGAAATAAATTATAGTGCGGTCAATAATGGGAAATCAACAATTCCCCCACTATCCAACCACAATGATGTTCTTTGCACGGCAACTGATACCCAGCGTTTCGCCTTAAATCCACTTTAGACTTCGCAAACCACTCCCTCCCAAATTTCTCATTGCGGACTGAAGCCATAGTTGATAACCTGACCATAACCCTATCTCGTGCCTGGTACATCATAAACACTCTTGACACCTTCAATGCATGTAGCCCTTATCATTATACCAGTAATAGAAATAAAGAAATGCTCCGCTGAACTGGCCCCTGTCCTCCCCAAACTCTAAAACAAATGCCTTACCGAATCTTGCTTCCCTGATAACTGGAAAATTGCATCTGTGGTACAAAACTTCAAGAATTCTGGAGATAAAACTAACCCTCAGAATTACCACCCAATCAGTCTACTCCCGCTCTTCATTAAAATATTTGTCTTTAATCAATCTAGCGATAGTCTATTACCTCGTTAATGCTAAACTTCTTTCTGACCATCAGTAAAAATTTAGGTAAGCACAATATCCTAACGGTTATCTCTAAACGTATATACCATACACTGGACAAGGCAGGTTAAACTAGAGCAGTGGCGCTTGATATATCTAAAGCCTTTGACAAGGTACGGTATACAGGTCTTCTGATAAAACATAATTTAGATAGTATTACTGGACGAATATTTAATATAATTAGCTCCTTCGTATCCAAAAGAAAGATCCAGGGTTTCCTCGGTGACCGTTCATCCAAGCAACATGACATAAATGCAGGTGTACCTCAGGGATCGCTTAATTGTTCTTGATTTTCATAAATGACCTCCCTTATCACATTGTGTCTGAGATGGGTATATTTGCTGACGACACTACTCTCGTCGTCTAGGTAAAACGGACGGACCCATATCCCAGGTAATGACTGAGTCCTTAGAAAGTGACCTCCAGTCTGTAGAAAAATTGGCTCATAAATGGATGGTAACATTTAATGCTGCTAAGCCAAAGCTCGTTTTCTTTCAACAACTACAAGAAACCTCTTCAACCACCGATTGCCATGGCAAATAACACCCTACTTGAGAGTCCAACATTCAAACTTCTCGACCTAACATTCACAGGTAACAGGAATTGAAACAAATACATAGAAGACATTGCCAAGGCTGCTGCAAATAACGAGGGTTTCCTCTACCGTGCTAGAAAACTTCTCACACTTGACAGTATCCTATATCTCTACAAGGCTAGCATCCGCCTATGCATAGATTATTGTTGTCACATCTTGGATGGTGCACCATCCACTATTCTCTTCCACTTAGACAAAGTCCAAAAAAAGTCTATAATCTAATAAGTCCCTCACTATCCATCAAGCCCCATCCCCTGTCCCATCGCCGCAATGTTGTATCCTTGTGCTTGTTTTACAAGTACTTCAATGGAATGTGATCTGATAGACTTGCTGCTCTGGTGACCCCTCGACGTAAATACACTCGGCCAACACGAAAATTAGCTAAATCCCATCTATTCACTGTGGAGGTCTCAAGATACCAGAGAGACTTCTACTAAAATAGCTTCTTTCCTTGAGCTGCAGGCATTTAAACGAGATCGTTTCGAGCTTATGCTCTCATCAGTGTAGGGAGGTGAAATAATTTCAGACGGTCACAAGGCGCGAACACGTTTCACAGAGTCACCTTTGTCTCTGCACGCTTCCGCTCTATCCTCTAGATCAGAGGAAATTATCACGTAATACGACGTCGTTTCGAGCTTATGCTTTCATCAGTGTAGGGAGGTGATAATTTCAGACGGTCACAAGGCACGTACCTATATATATATATATATATATATATATATATATATATATATATATATATATAATAACAAATATTTAAAATCTAATGAGATATATATTTTCTTTATCGCAGCCAATGCCCATGTTTACAGCCATATCTAAGTACATATGATTGTCTCTGAAGTAATGCAATGACAAATTGAGTATTAAGTGAATTGTATTTGAACCGCTACCAAAATAGATAAACATTTGGTAAAATCTTCTTTTCGCGAATGACCTCCCCTCTCTCATTCGTCTTCTGTCACATCGCTTTTAAAACAGATATCTAAACATTGTCGTGTTTCAAACACCATCAGATGGCAGGCATGTGTTTTCCACTGTTGATTAGGAAAGATTATTTGTCTGGCCTCCATTCCAATTGTCTATCCTGACCTTTGGAACATCTCGGCTCCATTGTCAGGAAAAAGTAAAACATTGTCATGGCTTTCATACAATGGCACTTCAAGAAAATAATGGTATCTACTTACATTTTTTTTACTCTAGAGTTAAAACCATTTCCATGTAACAAGTGAACCTATTATTTTATTCCTAAAAGCATTGCATTGAAAAGCTTCAGAGTACCTGTTTCGAAAGTCTCCGTCATCATCATCGCCATATATTACTATAATTTACTCACTAGGAGTTTTAACACAAGTTATCATCAGTGATTTACCAATGACAATAACTGTAGTCTGAGTAACAACAAGCCTCAAATTCCCAGTACTCTCCACTTCTTTCGGTAACCATTAAAAATGGTTTTGCGTTATCACAACAACCGCTTACCATTGATCTTTCGCCGGTAAGTATCATTGGTCTTCTCTGGAATTAGGGTGGCAATAAGCCGCCCCAATGTCCTAGTACTCTTCTCACCCTTCCAGTTGAGGTCTGATTAGTGCTTTCCAATTTCTCCGAGTTTTTTACC
>OY744520.1:13122958-13165458 GCA_963556195.1 Sepiola atlantica
TATATTTAGATTTTTTTAATTATTTAACATTCAGGTTTAAGTGTTGCTATTTTAAATATAGGTTCGAATCAACAGATGACGAGAAGGTAAAAGCGAAGTCAAAATAATGATTAAAGGGAGATAATTAGGAATGTTCAGAGATCACCTCGAATATGACTGGAGTTAGTGGCGGTGAAAGGGAGATAATTATGTAAAAGTTAATAAATGCATGGTCAGATCGAATTAGTCTGTTCATTTCCTATTTCTAATTCCGTTTCACTTACAGACCTACAATGTGGAAAAAGAAACGTGTTAAAAAGAGAAAGGAGGGAAACATTTATATAAAGAATTAAAAACAACATTTAATTTCAAGGTGGTTTAATATATTATTGTATAGTGAAAGAAACTAATTAAGTGTAGGTATAATATATGGAAACTATGTCATAATGCTTTTAGTGTGGTTGGCTTAGTCTGTGTCTAGGAAGTTGTAGAAGTTACGGGGAAGTGTATCAACAGAAAAGTGCATAAGGGAAGATGGGTGTGGGTTAAGGGGAGACAGAGTGAAAAGGTTGCTTGGATGACAGGACATAAGGAAATATGGAAAATAAGAGCGTGGAGAGGCGATAACGAGTGGGATTAGGAAGATAAATGGTTGGGATTGTGCAGAAACAAAGGAGCAAGGAGTATAAGCTTGGTCCAATGTGGGTTGAGGTGAGATAAGGTAGGGGGAGGAGTTAGTTTTGGGGATTAAAGAATAAAGACATAAAACTCCTCCACACACAGGTACAACGATTAGCTAAAAAACGTAGTAACCACACCCCTGAACTCTGCTACATAGTCAATTGCCCCATTCCCAACTCTGGAATGATCTAGGTGCCAGAATTTCTATATCGGTAGCACTGCCTGGCTTCTGCACCAGCGCATCAAGGAACACTAGAACATCCGCATTTCGTGTTTTCACTAACACTTTATATTATGTGACAACACACAACGCATTATCCATGTCCGTATCCTTGCCTCAGTTATAAATATCGGTAACCTAAGAATATCTTAAGCCACTCTGATTTCTAAACACAAACCCTCTAATAATAACATAGCCGAACTTTGTTCCTTCTTTTCATTCCTTAAGCTCCCAAAAACCCACTCCTCCTCCTACCTTATCTCACATCCACTCACATATATATATATATATATATATATATATATATATATATATATATATATATATATATATATATATATATATATATGAATCAATGTATGTGTATATGTGTGTATGTGTGTTTCCTATAGGGGAAAGGTTAGAGAATCTACATAATAATACACTTTTAGAACATTACAGCCCAATTTTGGCACGGATCTTATCGTCGGTTTTCGTTGGCGAATTGATCAAACCTGGGTCAAACTATGCTGTGGAGGGAAGATAGATTCAGCGCATTTTTCATCTTATTAGTACGACAATGGTGTGGATAGAAGACAGAACAGAGTTCGCGCTCATCAATTTGAAGCAGTCGAAAGGGTCGACCATGGCTTCTTGTCATCCTTTTTTATTTAGTTATCTGGTTTTGATCCGATTTCTCGCAAATTGATCTCCATTCTGCATCGCTCGCCGACGACAGTGCTGCAGGTAAATTAAAAGCGTTAGAGCTTGTCCGCTGTCATGGCTACTTTCTGTTTTTGCATTGGACCTGCTACTTTGCAACATGAGCGACAAGGCAGAAGGTTCGGTCCTACGCGGTGTGTGTTACTTGGAAGGCCACTATCCAGACTTTCCGCTTAAGCCGATGATATCACTACTAGTCCTGAGGGTCATTGTTTTAGTTCAAGCAGAACCGACATGCCTCTGTGTCTGTGCTGCGACGGAACTGCAGATGAAACAGCTGAGTACGACTTCTTCAACTGTAGCGAACTGGCTGTTCTTGAAGTATGTAAACGGGGTGACGACTCGCATCGATCCCGAACAGTTGGTAAATGCTGGAAGTAACGTACATGATCGACAATATCGCGATCTTTTCCGTAGCTAAAATCGTAGTGTGGGGTTGTATGGCAATTTCACATTTCTTCTACATTTTTTTTCAATCATAAGAATTAGATGTGATAGGAAAAGATTACATATTTTATGGAAATCGCTCCAGACAAGGCATGAAGCCACTTGGTGTAAGGAGCTAACAAGAACGAATTATGATTATCGCAAAGACATGAAATGCCTATTGACCTTAGTCGAAAAAAACAAAGCTATAGGTAAATGGAAAACAGTCAGCAGGAAAAGAGTTCCACAGACGTGCAGTTATTGGAAAGAAGCTACTGGAATAGGAAGCTGTATTACAATGACAGCGAATTTATTGAGAGCGTTAGACGAACGAGTCAAACGAGCTGGAACAAATGAAGCAGGGAATAGATCAGACAATTCTGTAGAACACATGCCATAATAGTATTTATAGAAAAGACTGAGACTAGCAACATCATCCTCCGGAATTCCACAAAATCTGGGTACAAGTATGAAGGGAGTTAAGTACAAATACGTGTTCCCTGCCTAAGCATGTCGCGCACGGTTCTACGCTCTTCTGGAAACCCACCACCGTTAAGGAAACCTCTTAGCTTGTTGTCTCCTTTTTATTTTTCGATAATAGAGATATTCCAAGATGCTCCTTTCTCACTTTTATTTTCCCTTTGTCTACCAAAATCGTGTTTATTTTGGAAGGAGGACACCATCCACTCCCAAACTTCATACCATTTTCTTTTGTTGCCATTTAATTCCCACTACCACTTAGAGATTGACCGACTTTTTATTCTCTTAACAAACCGGAAAATAGTCGATAAACTACTCTTAATAATCTATCCCTGGTTTTACTTTTTTTCTTAGTTTGTTCTTGCGTTTTAGGTGTTTTTGGTCTAATTCATGAAGGAATGAAAGGAGCTTGGGCGAAATTTGTAGAATAGACAAACGATGACTGACAACCTCCCTCAGACTTACCACCCTTTTGACGCCATTGTGCCTAATTTATAAGTGGAATTGATTTTTAATTTACATATATATAATTCAAAGTGTAGTATCTGTTCTGTTGCAGGAGGGCATCCTCCCAGGAATTACTCCCTCATTTCGGAGTTTATTGGCTGTCGCTTAAGGCATCCTTATTCGCGAGAGAGTACCGACAGGACTATACAGATTTTTTCGTCCAAATTCAGGAGCTGCCTTCTTTCCCACGTTAAAAACAGACCTTGCGCCAGACTTTTCTATAGGGGGAGGTAAGTAAATAGGGGCAATTATTTAATGGGGTATGCTTGGATATACATATATCCCCTACACAGAGATAACTGAAATGTCAATACATTTGATAAAACTTACGTTCTTAGTATATTTAGAATAAATTTTAGAAATGTTTATTTTCACTGATTTGTAATTCATAAATCTTCAAGAAGCGGACAGACGTGAAAGTGCCTTTCCTTTTCTCTCTCTCTCTCTCTCTCTCTCTCTCTCTCTCTCACTCACTCACTCACTCACACACACACACACACACACACATACGTGACTTCATCAATTCCCAGTCATCTACCCCTTCTCTTTCCCTCTCTCATTCACACACAAACAATTACACGCATAAACTTATAAACACGCGGTTACTCTCATCCTTAACACAGACGCACACACACACATATATGTACATTTAGGCCCAAGTTGTTATTGATACAAGGCTGATTGAAGACTACGAAATTTTCTCGTTTTCGTGGCTTTCGTGAAGATGATCGTCGCGACTTTTACCCATATAAATATATATATATATATATATATATATATATGCATTAGTGGGACTCGTTGGATACCCGACAGTGCTCGGGAAAAGTAAGTTACCCAAGAAACTCCTGCTCCCTCCTTTGAACCTATTATTACACTTTTTATACCCTTATTTTAATTTCTGTAATGATCAATTTTTAAGTTATGAATAAAATAAAGTAAAACGTTGTCTTTGCTGTTTATGAATGTCCGGCGCGAACGCAGACCCCACGATATTATAATAATGTGTCAACCTTTACCAACACACTTTTGTTTATACAATATATTGTTATGTGGAGAGTGTACAGAAAAAATGCCAAATATCCTAATATTTATAAATGTATTTTAATTATGATTTTTTTTTTAGTATAACCTGTATCGGCCGATGCAAGAATGCTGTAGGTTACATATTAATGAATATATATTAAATAACAGAAGATAAAGTGGGACGCTACCGTTTGATTTTTTGGTTCAATATGGTAACACTTGAGGATCTATGTATTTCAATGATTAAAGAAAGCCAATGAAGAAAAAGTCTCGGATAATCTTCTTATTGGATTGAGCTAGAAGAGGTCTACCACAAAATGAGACGAAGTTCAAATTATATATTGTTGCTTTTGTTTCAGCAAACGAGAAAGAAAATTCAGACGAAAACAACGAAGAAACCGTTCAACTTACATATTTTATCTTTTGTTTCAGCAAACGAGAAAGAAAATTCAGACGAAAACAACGAAGAACCCGTTCAACTTATATATTGTTGCTTTTGTTTCAGCAAACGAGAAAGAAAATTCAGACGAAAACAACGAAGAAACCGTTCAACTTACATATTGTATCTTTTGTTTCAGCAAACGAGAAAGAAAATTCAGACGAAAACAACGAAGAAACCGTTCAACTTATATATTGTTGCTTTTGTTTCAGCAAACGAGAAAGAAAATTCAGACGAAAACAACAGAGAAACCGTTCAACTTATATATTGTTGCTTTTGTTTCAGCAAACGAGAAAGAAAATTCAGACGAAAACAACGAAGAAACCGTTCAACTTACATATTGTATCTTTTGTTTCAGCAAACGAGAAAGAAAATTCAGACGAAAACAACGAAGAAACCGTTCAACTTATATATTGTTGCTTTTGTTTCAGCAAACGAGAAAGAAAATTCAGACGAAAACAACGAAGAAACGCGCATTTGTCCGTGACAATAATGGTAGAACAGAGTAGGTGAAATAATGCGCAGTTGAATAAAAGTTAAAAAGTAATTAATTAATAATTATAATATATAATTACATTATTTTTAAAAAATAATTAAAATAATATATTATTATTGTTTACCGTTGTAAAAAAAATATTTTGATAGTACTGCGGAGTATACAGTAAATAGAAAGAAAATGTCTGTTTTTTTTACTTCTACTTTATTTCACTCCAAACAAGGGGTCATATTGCCACCGAGACGTAAGGGGCTACTGTGAATAAAGAGCCAGATTTATAAGGGACATCCCCCGTGAGGAGTTGCGCAGCGCGATGTTTGTTCACATTACATTAAATTTTATCCTTGCACTATGGATGGCAGATGATAGTTAAAATCTCAACTACTTTTTGGTAAAAACTCAACTACCTTTCTTTGTTTATGACTAAAACAATTTATTAAAAGAAAAATTGTTTCTGAAAACATAGATCAATAATTAGCCTAGATAACTGACGAAACAGATTTTTTATTTGCCTTTTTGTTATTAAAACTATTAGCGTCAGAGAAATCTGGAAAATTATGATTTTACTTTATGTAATGCACATGCGAACACATAGAGTTTGAATTACCTACTGGAGAGTTTGAATTACCTACCGCAGAGTTTAGAAGTACATACGAGACACCATCGGTGAGTGTGTTGGGTCTCTCTGTACAAGGGTTTGTCAGGACAACCTGGCATAAGGATACTTCCTCCTACAAGTAAACCCTGACCAAATGTTCAAAATAACATAGTATTCGAAGCAAGAATAAGATCACATCGACACGGCTATACACTGGCTTATACAAGGCGTAGTACACTTTCTCCAAGTAATGTTACCTCAAGTAGCAACACTTAGCTGGATACTCCACTAGACTAGATGAATTATTGTCCTAAGAATCCGGTAAGACTAAGAGACCACAAAAAATATATACTATAACATAGTTAGCGGGTCAATTGGGGAGAGGAAAATGAATGTTCTTCACTTCTTTACTAACTCAACGTTTGACAGGTAAAGGAGAACTTTAATAGAATATTCCAATATATATTTAGCGATCAAATGTTAGCCCCAAGAAAGAGTCTCTTGATTTATGAGAAGTTCGACTGAAGTAAAATGAAACAACGATAAAAACCGTGATAATACAGGTGTGTTTTCAGCAACTTTTTACCAACAAATTTATCTCTCTCCTTTCTCTCTCTCCTTCTCTCTCCTCTCCCCTCTCTCTCTCTCTCTGTCTCTCTCTCTCTCCCTCTGTCTCTCTCTCTCTCTTTCTCTGAATGCACAGCTAATCAGGCACAGAGAGAACGAGAGACGGACAGACAAGGAAAGGGAGAGAGAGATCTATACGCAGCGTGTATTCTTATAGAAAACATGTACACACGCTCAAAACACACAAACCTATGAACACTGTCTGTCTGTCTGTCTGTCTGTCTGTCTGTCTGTCTCTCTCTCTCTCTCTCTCTCTCTCTCTCTCTCTCGATATGTGTGTGGATTCGAAAAGACACACAAGCACTCACACCTACATACGGATATACAGTCTGTCTTTTTACAGAAAACCGACGCGCGCGTGCACTCACCCTGAGGTGGAAGGCAATCCAATGTTCGTGCGTATTATCCTCGGCTTTTACCCATTCGACCGTTTCTCGTGTTTAAGGATCGGTGTTAACGCTTAACTACATCAAAGACTCGATTCGCTAGATCCAGTAAATCCGACGAAAAATCCGCCCCCCCCTTAGACTCCTCACTCACAGCGCGTTACCCCATCACCATATCACCCCCAACCGCCCAACGGAATTCGGCTTGATGAAGTTGGAATTCTATATTTTCTCATCGTCCACTGCGCTTTAACTCGAGATTGGGACACTCGAGACGCGAAATTGATCTTCCGCTATTTCCGCTTACAAGTTCTGTTTGATGTAAGCACTTCCGGCTGTTGGTGGCGGGAAAAACACACACGCACCAATCGACACATCCATCCAACCGGCGTCCATTAGTCGATTTTCAACAGAAATAGCGCTCGTTGAAGCATCCGGTCAAAGTGGACAGATGGAGTTGACGAACAATAAGTAAGCAACGTTGATTTGCACAACGACCAACAGAGAAACTAAAAAGAAAAAAAGAAAGACCAACATAATTACTATCAATTCTAAATCAAATCTAACAAATAAAAATTCATATATTTTAAACCCATATGGGTCTTGCTTAATATCTTCCTTGCTGGGTTGTCTCTGTGCACAGTGGATGACGTCAGAGAATTGTTTTTTTGTGTACTAGTCAGTCACTGCTAATCAAGGTCCAAGGGCCAGTGGCGAATAAAAGTTAATGAGTACGTCATGTGGACGGTGACACAAAAACCTTGAGGATTCGAAACGATGGTTGAAAGTGGACAACATTTGAATGCAGAAGTAATCCATTAAAACCAAGAGAGGGGGGCAGAGAGCATTGATGACGTCATAAATGATGATGGGTCAACTTGCTTTCAGGCTTTGTTGTTTTTATTCGTACACAACGGATGACGTCACAACGATTAATCCATTCATAGAAGGATAAGTAAAGAGATGGGTAATAGAAAAATAGAGGGGGAAGAGAGAGGACAAAAGAAAGAGAAAGGTGGGAAGAGGGCATAAAAAGAATGATTATTATTAAGAAATGTATAGAGTCATTTTTAAATGGATGACGTCATAAAAGATGAATGTTAGCTTGTGGCAAATTTATAGAAAGACAATGCGATCCATGATCTATTGAGTCTAGTCGACTCGCGGGTAGTCTAGTCCCAATAGGAGAGAGGGGAAGAGAGATAGAGGTAGAAGAAAGACCGATGAAATCTATAAAATAGATAAACGTGTCGGCAAGAACATCTTAGCATTATTTTAGTAAAAGATCATCAGATAATTTGGTATTGCTCGATTACTGAAAAGCATGATGCATGTTTTTAGCGTTGTTTTTGTTGGATAAATATGTAATTTCGAACATAAAGTAAGTAACTTTTTCATAAATCCTTTTTATTAACACTTTTATTTATTAACTAGCAAAAATATCCGGTATTGCCGGGATTGATTACGCTCATTATTCTCTTTTACATTGTATACTATTCGATTTGGGGTGGAAGAGAGCGAATAGTCAGAATTGATGTTGTGGTAGGGATTGTAATTAAAGCGACTTTAATTGAAATATATTTCGGTAATTCATAGTGGGTAACCTCCCCTTAACGTACATCGGAAATTTCACGGGAATCATCGAGAACTCCTACGCACTAGACACTCCTGCTTATATCCCCGAACTCCTTATTAACATTTCTATTTTTTTATATTTTCGATTTCTATCATTTTTAAGTTAGAAATGAAATAAAATTAATTAAAAGGTAGTATTTCCTTTTAGTGAATTCCAGTTTAATGCTGTAACTTCTTATTCACCTCGAAAGAAACTGATCTAAGTATCCTCGGTATTGTAGTTTCATAATATACATCGTTATGGTGGTCTATCTCCAAAGCCCTAGCGAGAATTTTTTAACAAACAAACAGGAACTGCTAATTTGTGTTTGATTCGGACAAGCCAGTCATGTTTAAAGCTATCACTCTGTTATTTACAAGAAAAAAAATGAAATTTCAATCGCTTTCATCGTTTACATATTCTACCCGCCCATATAATTATTTCGGTAGCACACATTGCACAAGATTTGCCGTTTCCTGCAAATAGGATTTTTTAAATTGCGTCTATACTCGTTGCGTACGTAAATATTCACATTATTTACTTCATTAACGTTTTGAGACATTTATCCAAACGATGATTATATATAAGATTACTTATTTTCAATTTTGTCACTGTTCTATGCTTAAAATACTAAAAGACCCACACATAAACAATGCCTGTAAATTGCTATCAGTCAATATAATTACATTTTACTAATTTGCGAGAGATAGAGAGAGGATAAGAGGGGAAATTCAATATGTCCGACACACTATACAACGTAGAAAGAGAAAGAGAGTGCGGGACTAAGCGATATGAAGATAGAAAGAGAGAGAGAGAGAGAGAAAAGACCGATAGCAGGCCATATTATTGTTCATCTTTAAGCTATTCGGAACGAACTAGCACATATTGATAGAGACAGATATTGAGAACAAAGAATGATTGATTAAACTATACGAAAATAGAAATAGAAAGAGCGAAAAGAAAGAAAGAAGGGGCATAGAGAGAAAGAGAAGGGAACGCGAAACAAAAAAAAACAAGACTAAATAGACTCAGCGGCCATTTTTTTAAAAATCGAATAAAGGTTTTTATTTTATTTTGCTTTACTAAATTTATTCTACAGAAAAAAGATGTCTTCATTAGTTGCACCTTTTAATAAAAAGTACAAACTTACAAAAACGCGTTATTTGCTTAGTCTTTTATGCTCTGCTTCTTCATTTTATTAAACTTACACTCGTAGTGATTCGTTATATAACAGTTTGTATTCGTTCTTAAATTATTGTTATATATATATATATATATATATATATATATATATACTAATGATAATAGAATTAACGATGAGCAAAATATCGTAGAGTGATCTATCGCGATAAAATAAAGCTCAATACGTTGAGTAGAGCAATCAATTTTAAAGAAAGAAAGATGAAGATAAAAAATTGTACAAAAGTACATAAAGTTACATAAATTAATACAAATTTTATTACATCGAAAGTTTAGATGCAAGGAGTTTCCCGGCCTTTTATTTCTTTATCCCCAACCTTTTTTGTTTTTTTTATTCTTCAATTTTCAAAGTGAAATGGAACTAGGAAATATTTAATTGTTATAAATACTATATTACCAGATTTTATTCTCTGACGAGAAGAGTTTTATCTTTGAAAAACCATGGTTTAAGGATTAATGTAACTCCTTGCATCTAAACTTTGGATGTAATAAAATTTGTATTAATTTATGTAACTTTATGTAATTTTGTACAATTTTTTATCTTCATCTTTCTTTCTTTAATATATATATATATATATACATATATAAATTAGTTTATGGAATATGCTAATATAATTAAATAAGCAAATATATCATTAAAGCGAAGATATTTCAGTCGATTCGTTCGATCATATTCATTTGGTAAAATGAGATTTATTAAATAGAATTCGACATTTTATACAGTGGAGTTTGGAAGAAAAACAAAAAGGGGAAGCGGTAGCAAGAGAAGAGAGAAGATAGATGCTGCATTTGTTGGGTACGTGAGGAAAGGATATTTTTTAATTATCCACAGGCATATATGTTTCATGTTCAATAACAAGAATCAGTGTGGCTTTTATAACTCTACCGCCGGCCGAGCGATTTGATACCGAGACCAGAATAAAACCAATCACAATATACTTAGCCACACAACCACCATGACAGTAATATCTAAATGTGAGAGAAATAAAACCTATATATTATTTAAAAACATAATAAGTCTCAGACATGAAAGAAAGAAATATGGTCGGACGAATCGACGGAAATATTTTGCTCCAGCTTTACTGATTTATTTGTGTCCGTATTTCTACTAGCATGTTGACTAGCTTATCCACTATTCCATAAACTAATTTTTCATTTTGTTTGAAATTTTATTTCATATTTACTCTCGCACACACACACACACACATACACAGGTAAAATCTTTACTGTATTTATATAATTGTGCTCATTTTTTGATTATACAAACTTACGGCTACATATGGAGATATTTTCGACCGCAGCTTTGATAAGCACGATATCCTCTCGAACAAACATAAGTGTCTGCTATTTACGGTTTAATTTTTAAAAACCTGATCTACCAAATGAAAACGTAAAGAGAAGACACTTATTTTCAGCGTAAAGATAACGAAATTATTAAAGCTGCGGTTGAAACATATCTCGATATGTAGCTGTATGTTTGTATAAATAAAACTTATATATATATATATATATATATATATATATTTCTAAGACTTACTATGTTCGTAAATAAAATATATGTTTTATTTTGTCTAACATTTTCAGATGACTGTAACGTTTGTGGAGTCGTTAAGAATGTAAGATATTCGGGTCTAAGGTTTAAATCGGTTCAGTTATATAAGCCACACTGATAATTATTAATGGACATGAAACCTCTATGTCTGTGGGTAATAAATATTTATTTATAAAATTCGATGTAATTTAGTGTAATAAGAGATTAGTTGAGTTAGAGCATATTTTAGTGGAATGACATGTTGGACTAAACTATCAATGTATTTTGGGGGTAGAGAGGCTCTCTGGGGCTTCTGTCTCCATGATCAAACTAAAAACATAAATGGTAATAGAACGTTCTGTGATATATATATATATCTATATATTGTGAACCGGCCGGGATGCACAGAAAAATAAAAGTACATTGTGAATATTAAACGTGTTCATGTTTCTCTATCTCAATAGATCTAGATAAAAGACGCGCCGTCGATGAAGGTATATCAGACAAGATAACTAGCAAGGAAGTGTAAAGATTGTAACTTCAATTCCCTGGAATGTTTAATTTACATTAATCGCTAGTAAATCTCATTCATCCAATCTTAAATCCAGGTAGAATAAACACATTTAGTTTGTTTTTCCAAATATTTTCCTTCTCAGTCGTTTATTAATTTCTAAATGTGCAATAGTCGAACAAAATCGCATAAAAATGTCATTACTAAAAGAAAATAAGAGAAGGAAATATTTGAAATATTATCAATTTTGTTTTGTATGCGATTAGAATTGTAATTTAATCGGCGTTTAGTTCCAATATTTTCTAATTATCCACGCTAAACTTCACTCGTAGCGTTAATTCTTTTTATTTCGTGTTTTTTTTTTTGTGTGCGAACTGTGTTTTCTCCAGGGTAAATGGATGATTTTATTTGACTAAGCAGAATCACCAGCAGATGTAGAATCATCAAAATAAGTTTAACAACATTTTTCAATAATCACCAAGAGATGCAAAATCACCAGCAGATGCAGAATCATCAAAGGAAGTTTAACAACATTTTTTCAATAAAAATTCTCATTTTTAATACGTTTTCGTATTTGTACAACGTTTGAATCAAACAAAACGACGCAGAATTAGGTAACCTACCGGAATAAAGACGAATAAAAACGAACCGGCGTCAAAATCAAAACCAGGCGGCGTTCCACAAATCAAAATAGTGAAATAACATGTAAAGCAAGAACAAAACCTACGGTATGTTTATTTTTATGAAAATTTATTTATTTATTTATGAAAAAATTATTGAAAAAACTTTTATAACAAATTTTTTCTTGAGGACAGTTTTATTTTTTGTTTCAGTACTGTTTTTGAACCAGACAAAATCCGTTTTTCCCCTTAATCTACTTTTATTTCGGTTGGTAAAAGTCATTTTTTAACTATTTATATTTGTATCACGTTTTTATCTTTGAAAATCTTGACAATCACTAATTTACGATCTGATCATTTCACAAGGTAACTTGTTGTCTACTTTTCTCGCCTTCTAATTAGATACGCGCTTCGGAATATTTCAGCTGTTCATAAAAACAGTCGGTAAAATCCGAGCGAAAAGTCGGTTTTGTCTGGTTAAACATATGTAATTGCAGAATCAAAAAAGATTGTGATTTTGAAATTAAATAATTCGATTTGGGATTGAATAAAACACCAGAATTGCGAAAGCGCTAAAATACATTTTTATTACGTAAATTTTGATCATTCTGAATACGTACGCGTATATATATATATATATATATATATATATATATATATATATATATATATATATATATATATTTCAGATGGATGTTGTAGTTTGCTTGAAGCATTGTGCATGGTGTGTAAGAAGGTAGAAAAACACCGTTGAAGAAGGTAAACAGAATAAATAAAAATATTCAAAGATTTCATTAATTTTGTAATAACTTTTTATTTGCAAACGTAATGTGTAGAACCAGTGTTCATTGAATTTTCGATGAAAATATTATTTTCAGAAAGAAAGAAATATGTAGAACACTGGTTAGAAGTGTGTTTTTACCTGGAATCCGGAATTTATGGAATGTCAGTTGCTATAGACTTACAGAAAATAATTAAGTTATTGTTTAAGTGTTAGCTGGTATTTTGTGTTTGATATTACTAAATTATTGATATAATATTTTACCAGTAATAGTTATATTATTATGGCGTGTATCTACTTGAATGTAATTCTAATTTATTGATTTAATTGTTATCATACTTATATGCTTCTTATATAATTTGTGTACACCAGATGTAAGAGAAGAACCTCGTTGTAACAATATCGAACAAAACAACAAGATGGCAACATGTATAAACGATATATCTCCTCTGACACTAGCAAGTTCGTGTGTTCTAGTAGTTAGGCCGCCGGACTTCAGTAACTGAGGTCCCGGTTTAGAATCCTTCTCAATTTACTGCCGTGTCTGTGGATAATTATATTAAGGATTCTCTATATGTTTACAATGTAGGTGTAAACATTACGTGGATTACTATATATATATATATATATATATATATATATATATATATATATATATATATATATATATATATATATATATGTATATATATGTCTCATCCTTTTTCTTTTGAATTATCAGTTTGGAGAATGGTTATTCAGACCAAAGTCAACATTTTTATTTTCGTCTGAAAGCCTAGGACCGTGCGGCAAAACAATGAAGAGAATTAAGGTCCATTAATGTCTATGAAATATATATTTACACGGCTGTTATAAACGATGTTCAACGATCCGTTAATACAAAACTTATATATATATATATGATAATTTTATTTACACAGACATGTACAAAATCTGCGACACTGGCATGTCGATGTTATCGATCAACAGTTAATATGAACTGAGATCTCATCAGGCAGAGTTAGAATCCGATCTTAACCTCAGATCATATTTGTAGAGAATGAAATGGAGGGATAGAGAAAGAGAAGATAAAGAAAAGAAATTTAACATTTCAAAAATTAAGGCCGTTAAAAAATTAAAATTAAAAATCTAAAAAATCTAAAAAATCTAAAAACAAAAAACAAAAAATATAAAATATAAAATCTGAAACAAACAGGGCAAATAAATAAATAAATAAATAAATAAGGTGGAAAGAGGAACAAATAATGAGGGGATAGGTGGTGGGAAGGTAGACACATAAAGGAAAGGAAGGAGAAAAAGAGAACGTCTGTTGATTCAGATCGAGAGAGAAGGAGAGGGGGAGACATGCACGAATCACGTGTCAAAAAAACAGACGAGTTTATAAATGTATTTTTTCAAGTGAACTGTAATATTGTGTATATGTATGTATGTGTGCGTGCGGGCAAACCGATCAGACGCGTGTGATTGTTGTTGTGGTGGTGGGGCGGTGATCAAATGTGTCGCCGATTCTGGATTTATATTGCCTTTATAATTTGTCTAGAGTTTATTTGCTTACTATGAATAACTTAATAAATTGAATAAATATGTTCGTTAAATATAACAGGATTAGTAGTAATAATAATAATAATAATAATAATAATAATAGATACCCTTAATAATTGAGGTGAAATAATGAAAATAATAAATGAATAATAAAAATAATAATAATAGTTTAATTTAATTTAAAAGTACTAAAAAATATAACTAAGGAATAACTAGAAAGTGCCGGTGTTATTAATTATTAATAATAATAATAATAATAATGATAATAATAATAATAATAATAATAATAATAATAATAATAATAATAATAATAATAATAATAATAATAATAATAATAATAATAATAATAATAATAATAATAATAATAATAATAATAATAATAATAATAATAATAATAATAATAATAATAATAATAATAATAATAATAATAATAATAATGGTAATAGTAATAAAAATAGTAATAATAATAACAGCGACAACGACAACGATAATGGTGGTCAATAATATTTAAGAATTTATAAAAATAATAGTTTAGGAAAGAAATAGAATAATTCGGAATCCTAGGAGGTAGTGATTATCATAATGATATTAAATAATAAGATAATATTTGCCGATATTATGATATGGGTTAATGGTTGCAATAATGCAAAAGGTAATAATAGTGGTTAAACCTACAGCAGTAATCAGAGTGGTAATCCCAGTAATCTTAACAATAGTAATAATGATAGTGAAAAAATGAGAGTGAAAAATTAAAATAGAACAGTACAAATAGTAGCAGTAGTCATGATGGTGGCAATAATAGTTTATAAGATGAAAACAGTAATAATAATAATAATAATAATAATAATAATAATAATAATAATAATAATAATAATAATAATAATAATAATAATAATAATAATAATAATAACTGAAATAAAATAATAAAGTTATAGATAAGGACATTATCGTTATTATCATCAATGGCAGTGGAAGCAAAAGTTCGGTAACGGTAAAACATGGCAATATCAATATTATTAATAATAGTGATACTGTTAATTTCACTGCCGAAAATAACAATAACTATGATAGTAACATCAGACATGATGCCACCACTAACAACAATAATTATCTTGATAAAAGTACAGAAATGAAAAATAATTCAATGTCAAATAATAATTAAGTTTAAAATATTAATAATAGTAGCTTTACAGACTCACTCCAGGCCAGAAAGCAGAGAGCAATAAAATGAGGACAGGAAAAGGCGATGGAGACGCCATAAAGACTAATAAAAAAAAGGGACAACCACTAGCAGAAAAGGTCAACTAGTGAAATAGGTAATCCGATACTAATTCATAAGAAATAGAAAATACTAAATCCCAAAAAGAGTTATTTAGGATAGAAAATTCTTCAAATCCATCCATTTCTCGAAAATTCTTGGTCTGATGAGGTTGACTTTCTGGGTAAAGTGCAACCGAAACATGTATGCACATATGTAACCAATAATGTTTGTATAAATAAAAATGTATACTTATAAACAGCTCTACTTGTTATTGAGAACTTTTTATAAACACTTGAGTTTCTACGGATTTACATTTACAGAAACTAATACAATACATGTACGACATATATATATATATATATATATATATATATATATATATATATGTGTGTGTGTGTGTGTGTGTGTGTGTGTGTGTTCAAATCCTAACAAAGGCGACATATAATAGCCTCTTTACAGCGATTGAAGAGTCAAGAAAAAATGCCTATTCAGTGGTGGGGCGGAGGAAGGGGGTGGGGGGCAGGCGCCAATGGTAGGGGTGGCAAATTTTCCTCTGGTCGCAACTAAGCCCCCAAAGCGCACGCATTTGAAATATTCAAAATCTTTTCGCACCTATTTTCTAAACGTTATATGGCGCGATCTTAGAGCGTTCTCGGTTAAATATTTAACAGCTAAGTGACTTTTAAAAAAAATTTCTGACTTTAGGGGTTGAGTTATGTTTGAAAAAGAAATCCATTTTAATCATTTTATTTATCAGTAATTTCAAATTAACTCATTACGTGTTCGATCTCCTATTAAGTTTTTTTTTTCTATCACCCTTTATTTATGTGTGTTGTTTGACCCCAGCGCTTATTTTATACAGTGTCTATCATTCTCGGTCCTGTCCTTTATGCAAACTGACTTTTCCTGATTCGAACACTCTTACCTGAGCTGAAAGGACGAGTCGCCGTCATATTTTCCTAGTATATATATATATATATATATATATATATATATATATATATATATATATATATATATATATATATATATGATTGTGTGTGTGTATAAGTTTGTATTTATATTCTGTTGAGACTTTACTGAGTCATTACAACCCAACAAAGTCTGGTGTATTGTGAGATACTGCTTTAACGCTCTAGACTAGTGGTAATCATGATTCAGCCCCGAAAACTATCATCTGATGAAGACATTGATAGAAAGCAATGTTACTATACAAACAACAGTTATTTTATCACACACACATATATATATATATATATATATATATATATATATATATATATATATATATATATATATATATATATAATTGAAATATAAGCCAAATTAGCAATACAAGATTAATTTATTATTATTTTTTTTCTTACATTAATCCTATCGATTACGGAATAAAATTCCTTCTTCAGGGGTGACCAGTAATACTTTGAAACTTGAACGATAAACACACACATTACTTGACAACGTGCCAACGCATTTCTCGTTCGACACCGGTTTTTGAATCCTACCCGCCATTTCATAACAGCACGGCGATGACGTCGTACCATCAAAGACGTTTATCAAATTAACAAATAAATAAGTTTCTTTATTCTTGTTTTTTGATGAAAAAAAAAAATGAAAAAAAAAATGACTCAATACTGGTCACCCCTGAAGAAGGAATTTTATTCCGTAATCGATAGGATTAATCTAAGAAAAAAAAATTTAGAAATTAATCTTGTATTGCTAATTTGGCTTATATTTCAATTTTATTAACTTTCCATGCAATACTTTGAAACTTGAACGATAAACACACACACACACACACACACACACATATATATATATATATATATATATATATATATATATATATATATATGTAATTTTGGCGATTCAAATCATATTGAAAATATACAAAAGTATTATATTTATTTGCAGCTGCTGTATGACAATGTTTATTGTAAGTCATACAATGATTTATTTAAACTCTGGATTATCTTCAAAACAAAATTAACGGACGAAAATATTTTTTTATAAAGATGCGTGTATGTATCTAAATATGCTATTTCATTTAAAGCTTGAAAGACTGACGAAAATATTATTTTAAACTTCAGTGTGATCCACCGACAGACATGGCTTCTGATAGGGATGAGTGGACACAGATAAAACCTTGGGTAGAAAATCATCCAGCGACAATAATAGAAGTTTTAAATCACACAAATCTTTGAGAAAAAAATGCAAAAATAGAACAAATATAATTTTTTACCAATTTAGGCACAAGGCTCCCAGGCGTAAATCTTTGTGTTATGATGATCTACCATATTCTGTCACTGCATAAACTCTTCTTGACTCTATTCATAGCGTCGGCTTGCACAACTAGAAGTACAAAGTGAGGAAGCCAACTCAGTCAACCCATTACTTCAGTACTTTCTGTTAATACAATTTCTTGTTAATTATCTTCTGTTCGTGTTATTTTTTTCGGCCTTTTTAAACCACAACAATTGCTAGTACATTTCACGTCAATGTACGTAATATGTAAACCAAAGCCGAAAGCGACTTCAAAACAATAATTCATGACAAAGTTGACAAAATAGTTTTCAATGCAAAATGTCTGACTTAAATAACATTAAGAAAGAGTAAGCTTTTAAAGTAGTTTCTATCTTATCGACGTTGAATTAAGAAAAAAAACAGAACTATTAGCAGTGAAAATCGATCTCTTTCAGACAATTTTGTGACGCGTCCAAGAATCTCAATATGAAGTTCTAGCCGTCGGTTGTTCGGTCAATCTGTCAGGCTTAAGTTTGTACTAGAATTGTCATTAGTCTGTGAGTGTGGTCTGTCAGATTTAAGTTTGAAAATTGACATGGCTAATCTCATTAATTCAATATAACAATCGCATTTTCGTTGTCCGTTGATCGACCGTTACAATAAATGTTGAAATAGCATTTTCGTCGATAAACACCACTTTTATTTTGCTGATAGGTCACCGTTTATCAAGGCCCGGAGGCCACTCAAGGACAAGGGTTACACAGATCGTCAGTTGAACGATGATCGCCACCACAAGAGGATTAGAAACAATGGGAGGAATGGGCAGGAGATTACTTAAGAGGAATTGATTATCTAAGAGGACGGCTCAACAAGTATTTGTTTACATTAGACTTGAAGACGCCCATGTTGCAGTCGGTCGGGAAGCAGCTTCGACTTATTTTGTTCATGGAAGTTCCTTTTGGTTTTTGGTACAGAAAGAGCGAGAAAGAGAGGGGGAGGGAAGTTATTTATTATTGTTATAGCTAGGTGAGTTCTTGCTGTGAATATTTTACAGGAGGGGGCAGGGATTGGAGATTTACAACTTGTGATGCGCAGACCAATGGGCGCATCAGTTTAGATGTACCCAAGCAGTTTGTCTGCGTCGGGTTAGGGTTACGGTTACGGTTACGGTTAGGGTTAGGGTTACGGTTACGGTTAGGGTTAGGGTTAGGGTTACGGTTACGGTTACGGTTAGGGTTACGGTTACGTTTAGGGTTAGGGTTACGGTTACGGTTACGGTTAGGGTTAGGGTTACGGTTACGGTTACGGTTAGGGTTACGGTTACGGTTACGGTTAGGGTTACGGTTACGGTTAGGGTTAGGGTTACGGTTACGGTTAGGGTTAGGGTTAGGGTTACGGTTACGGTTACGGTTACGGTTACGGTTAGGGTTACGGTTACGGTTACGGTTACGGTTACGGTTAGGGTTACGGTTAGAGTTACGGTTAGGGTTAGGGTTACGGTTACGGTTAGGGTTAGGGTTACGGTTAGGGTTACGGTTACGGTTACGGTTAGGGTTAGGGTTAGGGTTACGGTTACGGTTAGGGTTAGGGTTACGGTTACGGTTACGGTTACGGTTACGGTTACGGTTATGGCTAGGGTTAGGGTTACGGTTACGGTTACGGTTACGGTTAGGGTTACGGTTACGGTTACGGTTAGGGTTACGGTTACGGTTACGGTTAGGGTTACGGTTATGGTTACGGTTACGGTTAGGGTTACGGTTACGGTTACGGTTAGGGTTACGGTTACGGTTACGGTTACGGTTACGGTTAGGGTTAGGGTTACGGTTACGGTTACGGTTACGGTTACGGTTAGGGTTAGGGTTAGGGTTACGGTTACGGTTACGGTTACGGTTACGGTTAGGGTTACGGTTACGGTTACGGTTACGGTTAGGGTTACGGTTACGGTTACGGTTACGGTTAGGGTTACGGTTACGGTTACGGTTAGGGTTACGGTTATGGTTACGGTTAGGGTTACGGTTACGGTTACGGTTAGGGTTACGGTTACGGTTACGGTTACGGTTATGGTTAGGGTTAGGGTTACGGTTACGGTTAGGGTTACGGTTACGGTTACAGTTACGGGTAGGGTTACGGTTACGGTTAGGGTTACGGTTACGGTTACGGTTACGGTTACGGTTACGGTTAGGGTTACGGTTACGGTTACGGTTAGGGTTACGGTTATGGTTACGGTTAGGGTTACGGTTACGGTTACGGTTAGGGTTACGGTTACGGTTACGGTTACGGTTAGGGTTAGGGTTACGGTTACGGTTAGGGTTACGGTTACGGTTACAGTTACGGGTAGGGTTACGGTTACGGTTACGGTTACGGTTACGGTTAGTCAAAATTAAGTTTTGTTTTTAAATATCGTTTTCTTTTCGGTCCATCACGCTTAACGATCCACCACGTTTAATGAAGATTCATCAATGTCGCTTGTTTGCAACGCTCATATTTGAAATAGCATTCTCATCATTGAACGCGCAGATTAAATGGACAAATCCCAGCAATACATGGTGTTGTATTCCATTTAATTGCAAGTTACTTTTATTATTTAAGACGACCGAATTTTATTTGGATTTCACTAATTGACTTCCATATATTTTTTTCGTTGTTGTTTTTTTCTTTTATGCAACCAGAATTATGGGTCCTACGGGCCCAAATTCTAGTATATATCAAATATTAAATAGTTTTTTAACACCAATACGCAGTTAAAGCAAAATAAATTGTTTTGGATTATTAAAAAAATTTCCAACGCTATTGATGGTGTTTACATATTCATTTATTTATTTTTTATTATCGCTTATGTTTTAATTCATGTCTTGAAACATGATGTAAATCATAAATTCATGACGTCACGCCAAAGTTATAATTATTTTGTTATAGAAATGTTTTAAGCTTTATTTATAAGAAAGTCCAAATAGCTCAGTTGGTAGAACCCCAGACAAAAGATCTCAATGTTTCGATTTCGATTTCCAGTCATAACATCCGCTTTATTTCTTAGGAATTTCGCAGTGTATTTTTTTACTTTTTAAAAAAATTGACCGACCGAAAAATTGTGACGGACGGACAGACAGAGGGACAAAATCTTTATTTATATAAGATTTAGCCATAAAGATCGAATTAAGTAATTCATATGAAAAATAAATAAAAATGTATCTTTTTTAAATTTGTTGTTGTTGTTACTAATGAGTCACCGTTTCTCAAAAGTCAAAAGCCAACCAACGATGAAAGTTACTGAAATGGATGGATGTGTTGCCAGTGAAATGATGCAGATTATTATGAAGAGATCAAAACGATGAATCGAATGATCAAAGTTTGATTACTTATGGAAAATCTTTACGACAAGTGTTTGTTGACATTGGATTTGTTAATGCCTATGTTGTAGTCTGCAGGGATGCAATCCCATGATAATGGGGTTCACAGAGTGAAAGTTCTTGGAAAGAAACTCTGTTGATGTAAGTGTCACCTAACTCTAGGCTCACAGAGGAAGAAAGGGAATTTCTTTCAGTTATGGTACGATGAGTGCTTGCTGTGAATGTCTTACAATGAGTAACCAATGGTGGTGCTCAGTCTGGCATCCTCTATGGAAATAAAAACAACTTCAAACGTTGTAAATTTATTTGCTATTATTATTCAAAACGTTATTTTAAACTATTGAAATTTATTTTGATGACGGAAAATTTCCTTTTCGCCATAGATGAGTCTATCCAAAAGGAAATGCGATTCCATCTGTGGGAACTGAAGCTGAAATTTAGTCAATGATAGTTACTAATCTTCTGGAATTTCTTTCGCTGAATATTTTTTCTCCTCGTGATGAAAAATCGAAACATATGAAGAATTTTTTCACCGAAGTTTTACTTCCGCCGATAAATGTTGGTTCGTCTGTTAGAGACTTTTCCGGAAATTCCTTCATAAAATTATATCCGAAATCCGGCTGAAACAAAATGGGTTTCGTTTAAGTTTAGTTCAAAGGAAACGAAACAAGTCATTAATCATGAATACAGACGACACAACTGATGGCTACTCTTTAAGTTTATCCTACATTGTTGCAAGTCATCATTTCTGAAACAGAGAAAAGAAAAAAAATCGATTGTTTTCGAGGCCATGATTAATCGATGTTGAATAGCACGAGTTATTGGCCGAGTCTTTCTCTTAGTTACGCCTGGCTGGCCTCAGACGCCAATAAGTTAACCCTTTTAGCCTGAGCAGTCGTTTGAAAGATTCTCTTTATCACGATGAGGTCATTTGAGAAATAAATCAACATTACATTATGTGCCAAAAAGTTCGATACATACGTAAACAAAGATTAATAGAATGGTCGTCTTTCTATTAATTCATGATGTGTAAAAACACTTTGAATTTAGTAGTCAGAAATGATATTTTATTGTGAACAGTGGTTTATATATGAAGTGCGATCAATTTAAATACCACTTCATATATCACTCTTCGTAGATTACTTATTTAAAACTAAATTTTAATCTATTAGTTCCCACACTGTCAACTAAGCACCAATCCTTGTAGCATCTCCACAGTGTTGCCTCCTTGTTCTTGTTTTACAACTACGTCCACAGAATGTGCTCCGATGAACTTTCTGCACTTGTATCCTCCAACGTAAATACACCGGACCTACCTACTCCTTCACAGTAAAGGTCCCTAGATGTTGGAAGATGTTGTACTCTCATAGCTTCTCTCCTTAGACAGCTTGTCTTTTGAATTTTCTCTCTGGTTCTTGTTTCCCCGACCGTACCAACATGCAGAAATTGAAATTGTACAAACATCTTGCTGCCCAGCTCCCCACGCACGTTGCCCCTATCACAGTAGGCCCATGCATTCAATGGCAAATGTTTGGGGTGAACAAACGTAAAAGAAAAATCGTCGTCAGAGAATCAGATTTAAGTGCGTAAGAAACATCAACGTTTCTCGCGAACTGGCACATTGGGACGTGGGTTCTTAAAATCAAACGCACAAAAACGATATCCGCACATCACGACTATAAAATTAATAGCATACGCAACAAATAAAAATAGACAATTATTCAAGATAAAAAAGAAATGGACGATTTAAAAGAAAACAAGATAATTAATGTATGCATTTTTAGTTTTCGTAGGGTCTGTTGTGAAATGTCACTGAGTTAAATAGATAGAGAAAAAAGAGTTCAATGTTTGTCTCAATTAGTTTGTGTAATACAATAAACAAGACACGTAATTTAGCCATAAAGTTTATTGAGAAAGAAGAGAATACTTGAAAAAAAAAATAAAACCCCGTTATCTTCCACCTTATTAATAAGACCAATCGCACTGGGTTGATTGTGATCTTAATATTCTAGGTAGTGTAAAACTGGCCGTTGCTTATACGGACTATGGCTACTAAAAGAGGCATATCATCCATATTTTATTAGTTTTTGTTTAATGTGTGATTGTGTTTGAAATATAAAGGCCTAAAGTTCATCTCTAAAAGAATAAAAAATGTATTTTTACACGTGAAAAAAATGTTAGCGCGACGTCTAACAAAAAGAAAAATTCAACTAAATTCGAAATTTTAATAAATTATAAAGTTTTCTGAAAATATGTAAAAGATAATTAGTAAATTTAAGTCTTAAGATACTGTAATGTACCTGCGTTTTACTAATTTTGTTTTATCATCCAAAAACTCAAAGTTTAGTGAAAAAAAACAAAAAAAGGTCTTCGATCAAGAAGTAAACAATCTGGCTACCGATAAGTCGAAGAGTATGGAAGGCAATAAATGCAAAATATTTCGTTTTATTATTTGTAACTTCATATAAAAATTATTATACCTTAATTTCTTTATTTTTGAAGGTTATAAAAAGTGCATTAATTTAAGTACCACTATTTTATTGTAATAAAAATGCTTATTTAATTAGAATATTTGTGAATGTACATAATTAAGATTTTATCAAAAAAAGATTCACTTTTAAATTAGTATTAGTTTTACAACAGCTGGTCAAAAAGATGATTGATACGAACAAATGAGTGGAGAAGCCGACTTAAAGAATTATCGGTGCTTGTATAATAAAAAGCCGAACAAAAGATTTGTTTGTCTTTTAGTGTTGGAGAGGTAAATAAGGGGCAGGTAACTCTTCACAACAGCTCTAGCTTTCGAACAATATTTTTCTAACCCTAACCCTAACCCCTAACCCTAAACCCTAACCCTTACCCTAACCCTAACTCTAACCCTAACCCTAACCCTAAACCCTAACCCTAAACCCTAACCTTAACCCTAACCCTAACCCTAAACATAACCCTAACCCTAAACCCTAACCCTAAACCCTAACCTTAACCCTAACCCTAAACCTAACCCTAACCCTAACCCTAAACCCTAACCCTAACCATTTTATGTCTAATCGACGTTCTCCTTGCACAGTAGTCACATGTGTAACGCCAATTAAAGCCATCAGTATTGATTACTGTAAAATCTTGCTTAAAATTCGCGGTAAGAGTTAACTGCCCCTTATTTACCTCTTCAACACTAAAAGACAAAAAAAAACTTTTTTTTCGGCTTTTTATTATACAAGCACCGAATTATCTTATTATTTTTAATTAGAATTAGAAGAAGTCGAATTTTATCAAAATCTCTGTCGTCTAAAAACAAATTATATCTGAGGCAAAAAAAAGGTCTTTCTTTCTTTTTTTTTTTTTGATTAGCGAAGCGTAAATTATTTAATTAATTCGTTTCGCGACGGCGAACTTTTCTTTTAGTTTTGTATTATGTTCTTTTTTGTTTCATTATTTGTTTTCTATTTTTAGATTTGTTCATGTCTGTCTCTCCGTCGGTCTGTCACGCTTCAGTTTGAAATTTAATTCCCATAGTTAAACGCGCAGATTGAATGGACGCATCTTAAAAATATTTGGGTTTATTCATCATTATTTTGAAATACAGAATTTTATTTTGATTTCGCTAATTCACTCTAGATATATTTTCCGCTTTTTGACGTTATTCAATTTAGCCGAATTAATTAATGAATTAAAAAGATGATAAATAAATAAAAATGAATTAATTACTAAAAGAGATGATAAATAAATAAAAATTAATTCCTTTCATAAAACTTGTTCAAAATTTTGTAGAATTATTTTAATTTAAAATCTCAAGTAAACAGATTTTATTGTTGTTGTTATTCATTTTTATTATTTGTTCGCAAATAAAATAGATTTGCTTAAAAAAGACGAATTTTAAATAATTTCTAAATTAAAAACATTCATTAAAAAATATTAATTAAGAAACTAATAATGACCTCTTCAAAGAAATGAAAGACTAAGTCTGTTTGGTCTACAGGTTTGGATTATAGTGTAGTATCTCTTCTGACTGTTGTCAGAGCAGGAGAAATCATTCTAGGCTTGTAATATATTAAATGTCAGGTATGTCAATAAGTGTTAGTTTCACTTTTGTAATATAATGGATGTCTTTAGGGCGGTGTAGAGGACTGTCTGGCTAGGTTAGATGGTTAGATAAGTCAAAACTGTGAAAAAGGGAACATAGTAGTGTGAATCGCATGACATCTTCAGGGAAGGTAGAAAAGATGTTAAAAAGGGGGAATTCGACTAGGAAGCTAGTCGTGAAAATGTATGAACAATGAACACGACGTCTTAAAAAAGAAATAACTAAAAGCCTATTTTACTTTGGCCCCTCCCCTCGCTGTGTCGACCATATATTTGAGTCGAAACAAGAAACAAACGCTACAGTTAACAGTCATTTCGGAGGTGCGTTTATTAATTTCGAATTCACGCTTGAGTCGCGTTCAAAAAGGGGAAGTGTTCATGTATCTATATACTTTAGTCAAAAACAATACAAGAGGGAGAAAGCCGAACTTCGAAAGTTTATCCACAGAACCACTAGATGATTGATCAAGCTGCCAACAATCATTACGATCAACACGAAGATATGAATGTATACATATTTGGCATGTTTTTTTTTTTTGTTGTTTTTTAACATAGTTCACCCCAAACAAGGCAGACCGCCACTGTAGAGGGGCTACTGAGAAAAAGAGTGAGAGGTTATTTTTAGGAGGGGTCAACCTAAATTGGGAGCTGTGTAGCGAGATGTCTGTTTACATTAGTTTTAAATGTCTGCATGTCAGTACCGTCAGGAAAACAGAGCAGAGAGGGAGTGCCCGAGTCCAGCAGCACAAAGAAAGAAGCGTTTGGAGTAAAAAGCTCTTCGGCATCTGGGGACCTCCACAGTGAATAAATGGGATTTGGCAGATTGTCGCGTAAGTCTAATGAATTTGCGTCGTGGGGGCACCAGAGCAGACAGTTAATAAGAGCACAATCCATTGAAGTACTTGTCAAAACAGGCCCAGGTAAGCAACACTGCGGCGGTGGGGCAGGGGCTGAAGCCCGGCGGACAGTGAGGGACCTATTAAGTTGGCGACTCTTTTTTGGACCTTGCCTAAGAGGGAGAGACTAGTGGATGATGCACCAGCCCATATGTGGCAACAATACTCCATGCATGTGCGGATGTTGGCTTTGAAAAGATATAGGATAATGTCAGGTGTGCAAAGTTTACTGGCACGGTAGAGGGAGCCCACCTTCTTTGCAGCAGTCCTGGCAATGTATTTGTTCTAATTCATGTTATCTGCGAAAGTTAAGCCGAGGAGTTTGAATGATGAACTCTCAGGTAGGGTGTTATTTGCCATGACAATCGGTGGTTGAAGAGGTTTCTTGTAGTTATTGAAGGAAAGTAGCTTTGTTTTTGCGGCATTAAAAGTTACCATCCATTTTTTACCCCGATCCACTACAGACTGGAGGACATTTTCTAAGGATACGGCCATTGCCTCAGATATGTGCGCGTCGGTTTTGCCCAAATTACGAGAGTAGAGCGTAGTGTTGTCAGCAAATATTCCTATCTCAGTCTCAATTACATCAGGGAGGTCATTTATGAAAATCAGGAACAGTAGAGGTCCTAGGATGGATCCTTGGGGTACACCAGCATTTATGTCATGTTATTTAGATGAACGGCCATCGACGACAACCTGGATCTTTCTTTTTGTTAGGAAGGATTTAATTACATTAAATATTTGTCCAGTAATACCATATGAGTGCAGTTTTAGGAGAAGCCCTTTATGCCAGACCTTGTCAAAGGCCTTGGATATATCAAGCGCTACCGCCCTAGCTTCACCTGCCTTGTCCAGTGTATGATATATGCGTTCAGCGATGACCGTAAGGATATCTGCAGTAGATCATGCTTGTCTAAAACCGTATTGATGATCAGAAAGGAGTTTAGCATAAGCTAGGTGCCGGACTATAGCAAGATTGATTAATGAATCAAAGATGTTAGCAAAGATTAGGAGTAAACTGATTGGACGGTAGTTTAGAGAATCAGTTCTATCTCCAGAATTCTGGAAGACTGGTACCACAGAGGAAATTTTCCAACTATCAGGGAAACAAGATTCAGCAAGGCATTTGTTTATTGTTTGGAGAGGACAGGGCCAGCTCAGCAGAGCATTTCTTTATTACTATTACTGGTATAAGATCAGGACCACAGGCTTTGGAGGTGTCAAGGTTTTTTATGATGACTTTTTACCTAAGATAAGGTGATGACCAGGTTCTCAAGTGTGGCTTTAGTCCGCAATGGGAATTTGGGGAGCGGGTGGTTTGCCGAGTCCAAAGTGGAGTTTAAGGCAAAACGCTTGGCCAGTAGTTCAGCCTTATCAGTTGCCGTGCAAACAACATCATTGTGATTTGATAGCGGGGGAATTGTAGATTGCCCATTGTTCATCACATTATTGTAGATTTCCCAGAAATCACGAGTACCTAGTTTCTGTGACTGAATGCGTTTTTTGGTTATCTCTGTATACCTTCTCTTTGCTTTATCTATCACTACTTTGCAATCATTTATTGTCTCTACAAATTTGTGTCTATTCGCAGTTGACTTATGGCGGCCGAATTTTCGGAATGCCTTCTGCATCTCGGCAATAGCAGCTGCACATTCTGAGGTGAACCATTGAGGAGAGTGGCGTTTGCTGAAGAATTTTCGCGTGGGGATATAAGCATCAATGCCTACTTTGACCCATTCGGTTACTTCATTTGCACACTGATCAGCAGGGAGTGAGAAGGTTTCACCCCATGGTGCGTCGTTGATGAGGGATTCAAAATTAGCCTGCTAATAGTTTCCCGTCGTTTTGAGCAACGGCTCTTCAGCTTTTGGACGAGTTTTTAAAGTGATAAGTATCATTACCACAACGTGATTAGAGTTTCCGAGCTGGCTATGGGCATTCGCCACACAAACATCGGGTAGTGAGGTCAAGAACAGGTCAAAAATGAGGCTTGCGGGTCCACATGATCAGGAAGGCGGGTTGGAAAAGTGACAGTCTGTGAGAGGTCGTGAGCTAAGAAGAAAATAAACAGCTGCATCAGTAACGCTGGAAAATCCTAACCAGTTACGGTGATGTGTATTAAAATCCCCACATACATGTATTTGGGCATTCGAGTCGAGTAAGAGGGCTCTATCTAACACAGATTCAAGCAGGGTACAGTCCTGGATCGAAGGAGAACGGTATAAAAATATAAGTAACTAACGCTGTGATGTAGGGTCAATCTAAAGCACATGTAGGCTTGGTCATCTGATTCTAACCTATGTTCTCTAGTCAAGGGGAGGGTGTTCCGAACATAAACTCTTAGCCAATGCATATGTTAGTTTTACTCACACCCAGAATATCAGAGACTAAGGCAATTTTAATTTTGTTATGAAACCAAAGTTTTCATCTTTGAGGAGATGGATGTTCCTTAAAAGTTAAGTCTATGAATGTAGTGGTATGCCATTTGTTCTTGACAGGTTGGGCCGACTTCCTCCAAAGAAAGAAGTTTCTAGGAAATGTTAAATCACAAACGGTTCCAAGTCGCATCTAGGGAGATGATAACGTTATTATTTTTGTTCCAGAGAGGTGTCACTCTCCTCTCGTGTACAGCACCTGGTATTCCGCAATGGTCATCGATCTGGTACTGACCAGGCTCAACATCGCTTAAGTTCGATGATTTCACGAGAAAAGGTGATTATATCGACGTGATTATGTCGTATAGAATTGTAATCCATGCAACAATAAGAAGGAAAGAAACAGTTGAGATTATTTTTAAACAAATACAAGTAAATTCTGGCAAATGTTTCTAAATAACGGTCACGTATTAACTGTACTTTCGTATTTGGTTAGCATGGGTATCAGCCGTCATCAGCATGACAAACCTAGACAATGATCGAATACTCGATTATATTGCCACTTTGGAAAGGGTAAAATACAAGACCCACGTCGTTACTATCTCCAGTAAGAACAATAACAAACTACGTAACTTAATATATTTAGGCGAGAAACAATCGTACATATTCCGGTCAAGGTGGTAAGACGCCATACAAAATAAATGAGGGTTCGATCCTTGTCCAGCTTTGCCATGCTAATGACGACTGATAAGCACGTGTCCATGGATTACTTTTATATACGTAAACATGAATTACTAAATATATATGTAAATATATATGTAAACATGAATTACTAAATATATATATGTAAATATATACGTAAACATGAATTACTAAATATATATATGTAAATATATATGTAAACATGAATTACTAAATATATATGTAAATATATATGCTAATATGTGTAAGTCTATGTATGTATAACTAAAGTTCCAAATGCGTTCGTCGAACACTCTTGACTAGTCTTCTGTCTGTGCCCGGTTGATATAGATCTTAATTTCCCTTAATCACGTGGCTGTGTCTGGTGGTCGAGTTGATATGGTGACTGCTTGCATATTCTAATCTGACTCAGTGAACAAGGTTCGCGCCTCCCAACCGTCTGAAATTGTTACTTTCCTGCACTGATGAAAGCAAAAAGCTTGAAACGCTAGTGTCTGTAGGTATAAATAATTTAATATTTATACATAAATATTATAATAAGCCCCTTTAAAGAAATTATAGTCTCGATGATGTTTAAGAAATAGACCGTCATAAGCTCTAAAGCAAAGTTCCGAATACGTTTGTCAAACACTCTCGACTAGTCCTCTGTCGGTGCCAGCTTCTAGATACAGATAGCTATTAATTTCCCTTAATCACGTGACATGTTAATAAGGATCGCGCCTCTCGACCGTCTGAAATTTATACTCTCCTTCACTGATGAGAGCAAAAAGCTTGATTCATGAATATTATATATATATATATATATATATATATATATATATATATATATATATATATATAATTTACATAAACAATATTACAGTCATTGTATTGAGCTCTTTTGAAAACCTTGGTTTTATGTTCATTTTATTAACATATTTTAACTTGATAGATTAATATATATATATATATATATATATATATATATATATATATATATATATATATATATATATATATATATATATATATCCCGAAACCGTTTTTCATGATTACTAACTAGTGATCCTTACAAGAATATTAATGTTATAGTTCTGTGTGAAGACCGCCATAATTTTGGGGAGAGCAAACTACTTTGGCAATTGCAAGGAATTACTGACTTACAAAACACGAACATTTTCCAATGAAGGGCTTGAGATTAAAGATATTTTCGAATAATTTCTTGAACAATTTTTAAGTTGAGAAACTTTCAAGACTATAAATATATATATATATATATATATATATATATATATATATATATATATATATATATATATATATATATATATATAAATGAAGGAGAATGGAAAGGAATTAGAGAAAGCAAAAGCCAAATCAAAATTCAATTCAAAAGTTCAAAGCAAGGTATATTCCGCAAAAAGGCAATTTATTCAAGTTAAATTTTCCTTAAGCCAGGCTTTTCAAAAATCAAAATCTTATCATCAGAGGAAGTCGCTGGGATAGATAAGTTGGCAATGGCCAAGATTTAAAATTTGAAAAAATGAAATAAAAGTTGTAGGGAAAGAAACGCAGGGCAAAACTGTGCCAGGGTGCAAGCAAATGTCCGATTGCAAAAAAGTCCGGTGTCGAAGAGTCCAGCGGAGAGAATAAGATGTAGATAGGTAGGTCGTTAGAGGCACGAGAAGTAATGAGAGAGGTTTCAAAGTTAAATTCCAAGAAGCCACAACTTCAGGTACAGCGAAAATAGAAAATCCAAAAAGGGTAAAAAGTCCAATAAGAGGTACATTCGATGATGCAGGCAGGCGTCAGAGGAGATTAAGGTGGAAAATATTCGCCATTAAAGATACTTCCCGGGCAGAGATGACAAAGGAAAGTGTTTTAAAGTGGGAAAAAGGGGCAGCGAAAATATTTAAAGCCTGCCCAGTTGAGAAAGCCGGCTATAAATGAAGAAAAGCAAAGACAGTGAAAACAAGAATATAATATGCGACCAGTAGGCAAGGGAGGAAACGGGTAAGGGGTGTGTGGGAGGAGAAAGGGACGGGTACGAGGAAAGAGAGGGGGAGGAGAAAGGGAGCGATGCGGTGAAGGAATGCGGATAAAACTAAGAGTGTGAAAGTGGGGGGGGGGGGTGAAACATAAAGTTGAAATTGGAAGTTAGCCGAATTAGGATTCAACTAGAGAAGGGGAAGAAAGGAGTGGGGGTAAGTTAACGAATGTTAGGATAAGGGGTTAAAATATCAGAATATGTATAAGAACAGAGTTCGGGGTTTAGATGTTTAATCAAATGACCTTAGATATAAACAATGAGGCAAAATATATATGAAGGGTAGGACTAGAAAAATGAGTTAAAAATTAAAAGAGTAAAGATAAAAAATAAAGATAAAAATAGTATAAAGTAGAAATAAGAAAATAAAAAAATAAAGAATGAAAAATAGATAATAAGATTAGTCTTAAGCTCGCAGGGAAAATTAAGGATTGACCGAAAAAAAAAAAATAAAAAAAAATAATAAAAATAAGATACTAATAATAGAATGAGGGAAAAGTCGATAAGATTGGAGCTCAAGAATGAAAATTAGAATAAGGAAAAAGAAAAAGGAAAACAAGACCTCTTGAATAAATTGCCTTTTTGCGGAATATACATTGCTTTGAACTTTTGAATTGAATTTTGATTTGGCTTTTGCTTTCTCTAATTCCTTTCCATTCTCCTTCATTTCTACCTGCTCTATCCTGGATATTGAGCTGTATACTCTTCACAATAGGGTTTTACCTTTCCTAAAAGTTCGCTTTTAGTACACCTCTTTATATATATATATATATATATATATATATATATATATATATATATATATATATATATATATATAATTCTTACCTCATGTCTGTCGTTGTGTGTAACTCTATAGATATATGTGTATATATATAAATATATATATATGTGTATATATGTGTGTATCTATATGAGTGGTGTATTTATTTTTACTGGTATGTCTATATTTTTGTTATTTGATGTGTATTCATGTGCTTAAATGTATAGTTTTTGTGTAAGCTGCTTTAACTTTTATTTAAACAAATTTTTTTTTATTTTTTAAGTGAAAAATGGCTTTTAAATTTATTAAGTTGGGTTATAATTTTTTTTTAACATGGTTCACCCCAAACAAGGCAGGCCGCCACTGTAGACGCAAGGGGCTACTGAGAAAAAAGAAAAGGGGCGAAGGTTGGAGGGGAGTCAGCCTAAATTGGGATCTGCGCAGCGAGATGTCTGTTTACATCAGTTTTACATTTCTGATTGTCAGTTATTTGTGAATAAGTCATTTTTTGCGTCCTCGAATCTTTTGAATACTATTTTTATGATGCCTGTTTGAAATTGTTAAGCCTTCAACAATCTAATCTAGACTAATATTTCGATATTAAACGCGAAATAGTAGACGGTAATTATTTCTGAGCAGGGAGGTAACCAATTTAGGATACTATTGATTATCATGAATGAATAATTATTGCTTAGTAAGGACATTATCTATGATTACAGATAACTTTATTTTTATCATCAACAAGATGTCTACTACTTCCCTTATCATTTTAGTACTATTACAGCTTATATTATCATTATTATTGTTAAATGTTGTCATTGAATATATCAGGTCATTTCATGAGTTCTGTCCAGATATGAATTCTCTGAAATGCAATAGAAAGTAAGTGCATAAAACAATATTTATATCTGCCTTTATACTAAGACTGAGTTAATCAACATGTGTTTTCTGAATTGTTTCTTCTTATATATTGTAGTCATACAAAATACATGCTACAATATTTCTTTATTTTAGAATTGAATTGTTTGAAAAAAAAATAACATCTACTTTGATTGGCCTAATTAGCCACAGTTTGCATTTAACTCACCAAGTGACTCATCTATTATTCATTTTCTGTCACTATTACAGCCACTCACTCTATCCTGTTTGAAACCCTGCATTCTATTTTATATATATATATATATATATTTATATATATATTTATATATATATATATATATATATATATATATATATATATATATATATATATATATATATATATATAGCCAAAAATTGTGTGTGTGTGATGTTAAGAATAGGTATATGTGTGCGTGTGTATGGAGGCGTATGAACGTTAAATGTCACCAAGTCGGAAATGTAGAAAGAATATGTGCGCTTAACTCAGACGTTATTATTTTAATAAAAACAAACAAAAAAAACCATAAGATCCCTTTCGATTGCTTTAGTTAAATATAAGATGTTAATTCCTACTCGCTTTGTAATAGGTGTTCAGATTGGCTGCGACTACCACTCTCTCTGGTTGTGTTTGAAGTGTCGAGGGTGAATTCAGTTTTCTGTCAGTCTCAAAAATGTAATTGTCAAATTGGATGCTTGAATAAAACCGCAAGGTTGAAATAAATTATTGCATCGACAATCATGTAATTTTGTGTTATTATATTTTACGTTATATATATATATATATATATATATATATATATATATATATATAATAAGATTTCAATTTTACTCCAGCTTATAAGCGTCGTTGAAACGATAACTTTGAAATTTTAGAATCAGTTAACATGACGCGAGATTTTGTTAAACAAATGAAATATTTATTAAATCATTATTTTTTCATTCAAATTTTCGCTTTAAAAACCTTATTCATGTTACAGACAATATTTTCTTTTTTTTTCTTTTCTTCTTTTTTTCATAGTCGAAGTCTTACGGCTTGGCCGAAGATCGATCTTCTGGTGTTATGAAGATACTGTTTTTTATGTATCCATCTGTACCATGAATAAGGTTTTTAAAACCGAAAATTTTGATTTAAAAAGATAAAAAATGATTTAATAAATATTTAATTTGTTTAACAAAATCTCGCATCATGTTAACTGATTCTAAAATTTCAAAGTTATCGTTTCATCGGCGTTTCTAAGCTGCAGTAAAATTTAAATCTCATCATCGTACACACGCGTTCCAGTGCGCTCCACTACAGATCGGACATAAAAAACAGTATCTTTATAACACCAGAAGATCGATCTTCGGCCAAGACTTCGACTATGAAAATAAAAACTTCGGGATCATGTTCTATATGGGTAAATGAGCCACTTTGTGCAGGGATTGCTTTTCTAATAATATTCCATTATTATTCTAATTTCCTCTGTGGTCCATTTTATCTTTGGTTTGTGTTGATCATATTTATCGGATCCCCCCCCCATGTTGATATCAAAGGAGACCTTGCTGATCATCACGTTCAGATCTTTCTTCTGAACCCCACGGTGTTATATTTGTTTGGTGTCACCTTTTCATGTGTTGTTGGTTATGTAGCAACACTATGCCATAACTTCACAGGAATACTGTTTATCTATGCCATATATAGAAATAGCAATGCACTATCACACACATTGTACGTGTTTACAATAAAGAATGTTGATCAGTATTTGTTTCAATGGCATATAACTTGGAAATTAAGCACTTCTGGACCTAGATACACATATAGACCATAACCCCGAATTCATGCCATCCATTTTCCAAACACCTTGTATAATTGAATTGAAAAAAGAAAACACGAATGCCCACAGGAAAAATAATTTAGAAACTCGTTTTCAGTGTTCATTGTTTAAAAAAAATTAAATTAAAGAAGTTATCTAATAGTATGAATATATGAAGAGTTCGAATGCAAAACGCGATAAACGCCATTATAAAAATTAAGAAGCTATCACTACAAAAAGTATTGCATTCCAACACATGACCACACCCCAAAATAATGTTTTACATAATATGATACCGGGTTTATTTCTTTTTTGTTTTCAATTAAAATAAGCTTTTAGACGAAGTTTACACTTAATATGCTGGATCTTTTATTGTTTAATGTCACAAAATAATCAAATTGGATTTATTGCGTTTTGCGCTCGAACTCTTCATATCTTCATTTGTCAGTACGTTATCACTTTTCAAATCCAAAATGTTAACAATTTAGATCTTACCCATTTGAAAGAAATTGTTTCAAAATTGAATAAAACTTCGTAAATAAAATGCTGTCTTCGTTGTCAACTTAAACAACGTTTTGATTATTTTAATTTTAATTTTAATTTTGTTTTATACATTTAATTGTTTTAATTTCAAATAAATAAATTTAAAAAATGGTGTTCGTTTCATTTATTTCAAGAATAGTGAACTGACAATTATGTTTACGCTAAGAAAAAAGAAACTTTTATTAAAATTGTTACAATAAAAAAATATATTAAAAAGTTAAAAAGCTCGTTTTATTTATTCAAAACATATGAAGGTGGCAATTATTTTCACAGTAAGATAAAAGAGAATATTTATTTATTAAAAAAGATTTAAAATGTTAAGACGTTCAATAAATAGACGAACAAGAGAAATATTTGTTTAATTTATTTAAAGAATATTTCCTTACAATGGAAATTATTTTTACGGAAAAAACGGATATTTCATTACCTCTTTACTCCCGAGTAGTTATCACACAGGTCATTATCACACAGGTAATTATCACAAAGGTCATTATCACACAGGTAATTATTACACAGGTCATTATCACACAGGTAATTATTACACAGGTCATTATCACACAGGTAATTATTACACAGGTAATTATCACAAATGTCATTATCACACAGGTCATTATCACACAGGTAATTATCACACAGGTAATTATCACACAGGTCATTATCACACAGGTAATTATCAAACAGGTAATTATCACACAGGTAATTATCACACAGGTCATTATCACACAGGTCATTACCACACAGATAATTATCACACAGGTAATTATCACACAGATAATTATCACACAGGTAATTATCACACAGGTCATTATCACACAGGTCATTATCACACAGGTCATTATCACACAGGTAATTATCAAACAGGTAATTATCACACAGGTAATTATCACACAGGTCATTATCACACAGGTCATTACCACACAGGTAATTATCACACAGGTAATTATCACACAGATAATTATCACACAGGTCATTATCACACAGGTCATTATCAGGTCATTATCAGTGATAACTTTGTAGAAAAAAATTGGTGGTTTTCTTTAGTGTCTAAATCGAAACAAGTCTCGCCAGATCTCAAGTGCTCTCCGTCTTCTCCAATCAGAGTTGCAACTCATTTTATTCTCGCAACAGCTGTTTGTCATGCAGTTCCCACTGATGCGGGCGTTTAGGTGTCTCTGGAATTTCAGTGAAAATAAATCTTCTCATTATACCGGTAGTCTCCGTGTCTTTCCATTAGAAGTCTGGATTGTACTCCCCCTCGTCTCTCCTTCCATCCTACTTGACTCCTCACGTGAGATGAAGAAAGGGGAGGGCAAGAACTTTTCACATATATTTAACCTGGCAGTTTTAGTTTCTTTGGATTCGTGTAATGTTATTTCTATATTTGTGTTGCGTTTACACGACATTATTCTATCTCTACTCACATGGGGTTGGTCTCTGTGGCCTGGTTATGTCAGTTGTTTTCCGCACTCAAAGGTTTTTCTTAATATTTCAGCTGTTTACATCAGTGCCGTGTTTTGTATGGTGTCAATCCTCCCTTTTATTCAAATTTATTGTATACATTTTTAAAAATATTTTTTCGGAACTGTCTATAGGGGTCCTATACTTATTGATATTACTGTAGCTTTTTTTATATTAAATAGTCCCTTTAGCTCTCTGACAACCTAAATCATCATCATCATCATCATCATCATCATCATCATCATCATCATCATCATCATCATTATTATCATTATTTTATTTTAGTAGTAGTAGTAGTAGTAGTAGTAGTAGTAGTAGTAGTAGTAAATATTACGGATAGGTGAGAAAAGTAACCGTACAATTTCTACGGGTTCAACTAAGTATAAAGTGGTCATAAAGGAGAAGAAGACAATGGAGAGTGTTATCATTCAAGGGAGATAATTACTCTGTTTATTTTTTACCAACATTACTCGTCCGTCGATTAACAAATCCATTGTTTATCAAATATCTCGGGACTCTATGATTACAGTTATTTTTAGACAAATGCAAGACCTGAAAATGGTTTAAATCTCACTGCACATTTATAAATACATGTATTTAGCCAATAAATATTCAAGTTATTCAAGTTTAAATAGCATTTTTGTCGGCCTGTCACACTTAACATTGAAATTACATTTTCATTGTTAAACGCGCAGATTGAATGAGCGTATCTTAAACGATTCGTGTTGTTCTTTTTCTTGATTCCATAGCGAAATCACTAAACGCTTAAATAGCATTACCAAAAGTGTAAAGTTGGACAAATCTTATCTATGTTTTGATATTAAGCAAACCGTTTCATTTAAAGATACCTGTCGTTTCCTGCTTCAATCATCGCCGACATAAACAGACAGGAGTCGTGATAAGCGGTTACCAGGGTCGCAAAACCGGGATCTTCTTTTCTTATTTATTGATTGTCTGGTCCGACAGTGATTATCAACCCGAATCTTCTTTCGTTATAAATGACTGATGGTCTGATAGTTATCACAACAACTGTACCCGACTTCATCAGAAGGAGGTTCTTGGCCGACTCTTGCTAAATCGACCGTATCCTAATTTGCGATAAGCAAATGGCGGCACAGCTCGACTATATTAGTAGAAAAGGTGCCCTATATTGTTATAAGACGTAGTCTGTTCTAACGATTTGATAAAACATTATTCTTTTTCATCTGATTTTACATTATCATATCTTACGTTATCCTATATCTCTACAAAGCCACCATCCGCCCATACATGGAGTATTGTTGCCACATCTGAGCTGGAGCATCATCCACTAGTCTCTCCCTCTTAGACAAGGTCCAAAAAAGAGTCACCAACTTGATAAGTTCTTCACTATCCACCAAGCTCCAGCCCCTGCCCCATCGCCGCAGTGTTGCTTCCTTGTGCCTGTTTTACAAGTACTTCAATGGAATGTGCTCTGATGAGCTTGCTGCTCTGGTACCCCCACGGCGTAAATTCACTAGACCAACCCGACAATCTGCCAAATCCCATCCATACACTGTGGAGGTCCCCAGATGCCGAAGAGTTTTCTACTCCAAAAGCTTCTTTCCTCGTGCTGCTGGACTCTGGAACTCCTTCCCTGCTCCCTGCTTTCCTGCCGTTACTGACATGCAGAAATTTAAAACTAATGTAAACAGACATCTCGCTGCGCAGCTCCTAAATTAGGTTGAGCCCCCCCCCCAAAAAAACCTTCACCCTTTTTTTCTCAGTAGCTCCTTACGTCTACAGTGGCGGCCTGCCTTGTTTGGAGTGAATTCTGTTTAAAAAAATCTCTTTTACAATGCGATTTTATTAATGTTACTTTTAAATATTGGCTCATGTCCGGCACTCGATTCGTCTCACTTTACATCCGCTATAAGGGTCTCGACTCGGCTCCAATTTCTGTTTCTTTTTTATTGTAAGACTTACACAGTAAGGACTCGTCTTATTAACACCACGAAAAGAAACTTTCCTTTCACTCTCTGTGTGTCGAGCATAATTCCCATATGCAGACCTTCTTCACAATGGGGTTCCCGTCTGTGGAACACATTACCACGCGACTTCCTCCCTGTAGATTACTGCATAGTTGTCTTCAAATGTAAATAGATTCCTGTAATGAACTCCATCAACCATTCTCAACCCCCTCAAACAGTTATCCATCTCTAAACTGATAGATATTCCATCTCATTAACCCTTATTCTCGACTGACTTTTGGCCTTGGTAAGTAGTTATCATTAGTAAAAGAACGTCAATTCACAAGTCGAGGAGATCGATTAAGCTTTTGCTTAGATTCAGCAAAGACGTCCACAAACTCCCTGTTTCGTCGTTTTAATAAATAAAATTAATTATATCCTGATGTCATCGGATTTGTATTTTTTTAAAAATACAAATCCGATGACATCAGGATATATTACACACTGATGATGCCAAGTTTTTGGCGAAATATCTGTATCACTTTAAACTAACAAAAAAAATGCTAGTTTATAATAAAAAAAATTTAAAAAATCGGTTTCGATTTATTATTTTTCTTTTTAAAAAAAAATTGATACCGCATCTTTAATGCTTCAAAAGGTATTTATTTTACCTATTCCTTATTAAATTTAACAATAGATGCTTCTTTAAAAAAAATATGAACCTTAAAACACTTTATACAAATCACGTGCGCATTCACGTTCTCATATTTGAAAGTGGGAAACAACAGCTAACCTCTTTGGCCCGGCTGGAACAACAAAAGCCGGTAGAAAAAAAAACCAAATCCGATGACATCAGGATATATTACACACCGATGATGCCAAGTTTTTGGCGAAATATTTGTATCACTTTAAACTAACAAAAAAAAATGCTAGTTTATAATAAAAAAATCAAAAAAAATCGGTTTCGATTTATTATTTTTCTTTTAAAAAAAAATTGATATCGCATCTTTAATGCTTCAAAAGGTATTTATTTTACCTATTCCTTATTTTATATATATATATATATATATATATATATATATATATATATATATATATAATATGATGGACTCTCCCGTCGATTTCGACGTATGAGTGCCCCGCCTGGGGCTGCCCGCGCGTGAATTTGTAATTGCAAGGGTTGCGCAATCTCTAACAACCGCTCTCCTGAGTCGGCATTGCTTGATTCCAATGGCAAGTAGTAGTACAAGACGACTGGAAACAATATATATATATATATATATATATATATATATATATATATATATATATATATATATATATATATATACTCAAGATAGGAGAGATGCCCTCTTTAGCTTTCGATAAGGTAGGCATCCAGGAGAAGGAAAACTCTAATCTAACGTTTGGTGTATACGTTCTCCCCAAGAGAGGCACCCTGAATTGATACAAGATTAAAATTGCTTCAGTCTGGAAGGATTTCTCCACTGATAGAGGACGGAAAAGGTGAAGCGTAGTATCAAAACAGATACTACACTTTGCTCCTAGAAAGTTTTTCATTCCGTAATTTTTCTGAATAATTGAATTACGAAATAACTGGGCGAGTTTGGCCCAGCATTTACAAAGTTTGCATTCTATTCAGTCGGTCACGGGTTCTATCTCGTCTCACAGCACCTTTGCCAAGTGCCTGAAACCGTAAATCACGAGTAAAACTTGGTATGACAGAATAGTTCAAAGGCCGTCAGGCTGCGTGGCCGTGTAAGGCATGAAACCCGCATGATTGATATTCACAAGTCGATACCTTCTCGACCCCCGGGGTATCATTTACTGAAGTCAACAGAACAACAAAAGGGTTTTAAAAAACAAATATGCAACAAATAAATGTTACCAAAGGCAAAATAACTTGCGCTTCTACCTACCTGGATAAGTATTTTTTTATGTTTAAACTTATTTAAAACCGTTTTTTTTACATCACGTTAGAATGAGAAAAATAAAAATAGTGGAGGTGATCACGTGGTGCCTCGAGAATCGCCCCCAAATCGGAAACTAAACAAAAATACAGCTAATAACTGTCAACAATCGAACCGTATTTTTTATTAGCTGTATTTTTGTTTAATTTCTGATATCATTGAACAGCGATAAAATAACTATTCTTGGACATTCATGACTGAAACGTAATGGACAAGTTGGACACAAAACTTCCATTTATTTGTATCAAATATCGTTGAACTTCAGAAAGCATTGTGTATTTTATTAACGATTTTATATGTGCCATTTTGGTGGGAGGGGAAGGAGTTAATTCTATATGAAGTTGTTAAGAAACATAAACGATTCTTAGCGGATATTAAATGCAGAATAATGAACGTATTCGTTCTCATTTCGCCATTGCATCTGCTTTCAAATAACGTGTCAATGCTCGACATGAATTCCGGTCAGATAAAAAAAACGCGGACATTTTTAACTTTTCAGACGAGACGACAGAGCCATTCACGAAGGAAACGAAGCGTGTGTCATATACTTATGGATTGAAAAGCGACTCAAGTGGTTTTAATTGCTTCGGGGAATCCAGTGAGTTTCTTGTTTATTCAGGCTTTGCATAAAGTAGTAGTAAAGAGAAAGCTTAATCTCCTCTTAAAGCGTCCGAACAAATTGTAAGCTTTGAGGGCAGGTGCAAAGTACTTCTTCAACTTCCCTCCATGTTTTTCTTTTCTTTATTTCTTCTTGTTTTTGAGATGTTACATGAACTGATATCAGACTTTGAACTCTTCACAGGAAAAACCAATGGACATTTAGAAAAGAATGCGCTGTCAACCTATGGAAGGTTACTCTATTTTCGGTTGTTGCTTATACGTGGAATTGTTAATAATCGCTTAGGCGTCACAGTATCAAATTATGTGTTGTGCTGTACTCTGAAAATCATTTATTCTAGCAAAATTGTTATGTTATAGAACGCCAATACCAAAAATGGCCAGCAGAATAATGAAGATTCGTTCTATTTTAGTCCTTTTAGTAGTGGCATCTAAAAATGAATGATACAACGTGCAGGCATCTTGGACAACAATGTGAAAAGAGAGAAACGTAATATGTATAATTGTTGTGAAGTAGTCCAACAGTAAAAAGAAATCAAATCGAGGTTAGGTTAAGATGGCAAGTGTATCAAAATAAAAGGTACAATGTAAGGAAACTGACTGACACTTGGCTAGACAGTTACAAGACTGTCCTTTTTCTCTCTTCCGTGACTCTGGTGACTCGCACTATTGATAGTGAGAACCGGTGTAGTTTCTCTTCCGTTAGAACGGCTGGTGTAACAATAATAATACGTGTGTACATTCGTTCGTACGTGCATTATAACCTTCCATGCCAATTTTTACAAAAATGAGATCGTCCGGTTGTCGGAAGTAATTTTTAAATCTTTGATATTGATAAATGTCAAAAATGTAATTAATTGTTCTTATATCGAATAAAACGCCATAAATATAATTTTCTCGTCCCTGTTGACATAAAAGTGATGCTCATTTTATGCATTTAAAGAATACTTATCTGATAATTGCTTTTTTGGTAAAAAACAGATTATTAAAGAGATTATTAAAGATACTATTAAAGAGATTATTAAAGAGATTATTAAAGAGATTATTAAAGAGATTATAAAAGAGATTATTAAAGAGATTATTAAAGAGATTATTAAAGAGATTATTACAGAGATTATTAAAGATATTATTAAAGATACTATTAAATAGATTATTAAAGAGATTATAAAAGAGATTATTAAAGAGATTATAAAAGAGATTATTAAAGAGATTATTAAAGAGATTATTAAAGA
>OY744520.1:13167958-13170458 GCA_963556195.1 Sepiola atlantica
TAGTAGTAGTAGTAATAGTAGTAGTAGTAGTAGTAGTAGTAGTAATTTCTAAAACAATTTTATCTCCTCGAACTTTTCAGAGTGATCACACGTGACCAACTGAAAAATAAATACTATCTGATTCACGAGGAGAGAAGGGAGTTATTTACCTGAGGGTTTTCATAAACAATAATGCTTGAGAAAGGGAGTTTTAAGAAGCATCTAACACATGCTTCTTAAAACTCCCTTTCTTCAGCGATAAGATCACCACCTCCATCCGCAAGGCAATACATAAAGAAAACTTTGACATACAACTAACACATACTGGTACCTCCTTACGCCAACATCTCTCTAATAAACGTACTAACCACACACCCGAACCCTGCTCCCTGGCCTATTGCCCTATCCCTAACACAGGTCTGTGCCATCGCACTAACTGTGTTTACAAACTACAGTGCAATAAATGCAACAAATTTTACATCGGTAACACTACAAGACCGCTACACTTGCGCATAAAGGAGCACTTGAATACCCGTATATCCTCTTTCCACAAACACACAGAGAGTTGCTCAAACACTAAGCGTGATATTCATGTCTCCATCTTAGCGTCTGTCATAACATTGGTGACCTTAGAATCACAGAATCAATCCTCATCTCCAGATTAAACCCCTCATTCAATCAGCGTCACAAGCTCCACTCACCGTTTATTCTGTAATATCTACCCCTCATCCACCGACCAGCTCTCATATCTAACACTCATCATACTCCGTTTCCACCACTTCACTCATTACTTACCTCTTATATTAAATCATCACACACCCAAACAATCAAATAGGCCCCTCCCCATATGAACTTCCATCCTAACACACATTCAGCCACAAACCAAAAACCATATTCAACATACTCTTCTAACCGACCAAAATAAGTCACCCCATAACCTAGCATTGTTAATTAATTAATCCAAACACATATAAAATGTATACAAATAACATGCAAATATTAAATAAAGAAATATATAAATAATAAAAAAAAAAAAATAATAATAAAGAAAATAATAATAATGAATGAATAAATAGATAAATAAATTATATATTAATATGAAAAATATTTTTAAAAAATAATAATAATGAAAATATGTAAACAAGATGAAAATGAAGAATATATAAATAAACAATTAAACAAACAATAACACATACATATGTATATATATATATATATATATATATATATATATATATATATATATATATATGAATGTATGTGTATATATGTTTTTATATATATACTAATATTGTTATACAGATTTCCACCTAAAGAATCCATAAAATAAATTAATTCGCATAACAGAGTTATTCCCCTTTATCTTATAGTAAATATATCAAGTTAATTCGATAAACTAACTTGAGGAAACTCACAATTAGTAACACTTTATAAATAGATGTTAATCAATAAATTTAATAAATCTAGAATATTTAAAATGAGAGATTAATTACTTTACTTTATATTAAAATTCTTAAAATACGAAAGAAAGATAAAAATAAAAAAATATGAAGATAAAACACACTGAAATAAAAGTAAATAATCAAATATAAACTTAATAAAAAAAAGATTTTAAATTAAAAATTATACAATATATATATATATATATATATATATATATATATATATATATATATATATATATATATTATTAAAACTAACAGTTTATCGAGCACCATACACTTAACCAACATTACACAAATATTTTTGGACACCAAATCATATATGTAACATAACCTTAAAATAAAATTTAATTTACATTCCCTGCGAGACTGTTTTCGCTGCGGTTCTACATCTGGCAGCCATTTTGTTTTGTAGGATTCTCTGCACAGTCGGAGACATTTTTCTTCTGGTTTAATTAGTTTTGACAAAGGGAAGTCTCTTTTCCCGTAATATTAAATAGTGAATTTAATCACCCGGACATCACACAAACAGCTAAAAACACTCTTGCTGTTATGTAAGATTTTAGGAAAAATAAATAGTAAGTCATATTTCGTATTCGATTTATTGTTTTTGTTCCTTACAACTTGCATCTTACCCGGAATTTGCATTGCCCACAGCCTTTCAAAAACTTACTACGAATATATATATATATATATATATATATATATATATATATATATATATATATATATATATTGATGTAAATAAGAGTATGGTAAAAAGCACCTAACAAATTAAATAGAGTAAGAGCAATTAACATAAATCATGATTTTGTCGATTTTATTTTCTTTTCAAATTAATTTACAACAAAGTTTCGTAATTGAAACGAAATAGTGAGTCAACAGAACCATAAATTTATGTTAATTTTCCATGTCCTATTTAGACTATTCTTTGCTTAATATCTTATTCTTATTAATATCTTATTCTTATTAATATCTTGTTCTTATTAATATCTTATTCTTATTAATATCTTATTCTTGTAAATATCTTATTCTTATTAATATCTTGATCGTATTAATATCTTATTCTTATTAATATC
>OY744520.1:13172958-13210458 GCA_963556195.1 Sepiola atlantica
ATGGCGAACATCGCATGAAAAGCAGGGTGGCGCTTCAGCTTCGGTAATATTTTTCACAGTTGGGTTTGATTGAAAGCTGATAAATTGATAGCAAACGGGCAGATAATAAAAAAAAACGAAGTAACACCAATTATAACCTCGATAGCTTCACACTCTGTCATCTTCACACTTTTTCCGATCTCGTGATAACGACTTTTGGATCCTTACTTCTACTACCTTACAACTGTATATGTAAATATTGCAGTTTGTTAGCTTTCGTGTATTCTTGATGAAGCTTGTTCTAGACGAAATACCCATTCAAATAATGACTCTAGTGTATTCTTTTACAATTTACCTACCTTTTTGTTTCATTCTTCATTTTCATTTTTATGACAAGAAATAAAATATATTCCCGTGTGTGTCGGAGATGTATGTTCCTTTTTTTGTGTGTTTTTTAATATGTTTTACCAAACGAATATGGTCGAACCCATCGACCAATGTCTATCGAGGCAGCATTTTTTCTCTAAGGCACGTATTATCATTTTAACACTAGTACTAATATACTTAAATGTTTATAATACTAAATAAATATAGTTTCATATTTAAATTTTCCCGCCAAAATTAACTATAAACTCACTCCAGGTCTTTACCTGATTGACATTATTCCCACTAAAGATGGACCCAGATGGGTCAAAAAGTACTTTGGACTTAAAAGAAAATTACGGCAGATTCATCAGCCAATTCTTATCCGAGATTAGGACTTTAATCCGGAAAAGGGAAGGGATTCATACAAAAATATCCAGACACGAGTTGTCGGTTATTTTTAATAATATATATATATATATATATATATATATATATATATATATATATTGTTTGTTTTAGTGTTATAGATATATAATTAATAATTGTGTTGTGTCATTTTTCTGTAAATATGTTAAGAATAAAATATAAGTTTCTGCACTTTTCCTTGGCTCAAAAAATAATGAAATTACTTTTTTCATATCGAGATCGACAATTGTAATATCGCCCTTGAGAATTGCCGTTAGAAAATTACGTCAGCCTAACGAAAGAATATCAGACAAAAATGAGGCAACAAAATTCCCTCGTGCTCAGATTTGCTTTCAAGCAATTTAGTTGCAAGTTGTAAAAAGATGTGGGTTATAATTTTGCTGTACTTTTAACGGAAAGTGTTAGTGACGCGTATAATCACCGCTGTAAGTGATATATGAAGAGTTTGAATGCAAAACGCGATAAACGCCATTTTCGAATCTCAAAACTTTCACTACAAAAAGCGTTGCATTTCAACACTCGGCCACACCCTAAAATCATGTTTTACATAATATGATTCAGACATTATTTCGTTTTGTTGCCAGTTAAAATAAGCTTTCAGTCAAATGCTAGATTTAATATATTCGTCCTTTTATTGTTTCATGTCTCAATTGAAACGAATTGGATTTATCGCATTGTGTATTCGAACTCTTCATATCGAAAAATTACATGTTTTTATTTTTTTTTATTTTTTTTACATTGGTTTACCCCAAACAAGGTATATACCACTCGGACGTAAATGGGCTACTGTGAATTAGGGACCAAATGTATAAGGAGTCCTAAGGAAGGAGTTTTGCAAAAAGATATTTGTTCACATTACATTAAAATTTCTACATGCTGATACAGTTGGGAAAACAGGAAGCAGGAAGGGAATTCCAAAGGCAAACAGTTCGTGGGAAGAAGCTATTAGGGTTGATAGTTTTCTGACATCTCGGGACCTATACAGTTAAAGGGTAGGACTGCTGCAACTTAGTGGCAAAAAAGCTAATGAATTTTCTGGAAAACGCAGATTTCAGTAATAAAATTGTAAGGAAATTATTTGATAAAATGATAACCCAGGAATAAAGCATTCCGGTCATTTGCGGTATAGGAAGACCTGCCAGATCAAAATGTACTTTTTGTTTTTTAGGTGATCCTTAGCTCAGGTGTTAATATTCTGAGCCAGCCACATTCAAAATAAGTTAGTGAATCCCTAAATGTCTACGTTGAAGACTTAGGAAAATATATATTTTTTAATACTAATGCATTTGTTTATTTCATCCAATTCATAGTAAATTGGTTATCATTTCCATTGTTGTATACATCTTAAGCATTTTAGTCCGTGTAGGTCTGTGACGGCTGCGAATCGCTCGTGTTGGTGAGTGTGTAGCAATATTTGATAGTAAGTTTGTCAAACACGGAATCTTCTATACATATACATATATATATATATATATATACTTTTATATTAACATACCCCATCAAGGTACGGGCTGATTTGAAGTTAAATCTTTGCAATGTATCCAGGTCAAAAAGTTTTTAAAGAATTTTTTTATATAAAACAGTTTCTAAAGCAACTGTCCAGGCAGTTAACATTAATTCAAAATAAAAAAAAAAATTAATTTAAAAACTTTAAAAATTTGTGTGCTATGCATTCAATGGATGACAGTTAAGAAAAGTCCAGCGTGAAATCACTGTGTAAATGAAATTAAAATGATCAAACAGTCAAATAATAGAAAAGGCAGAATAAAAATCACTGAATGACAAAGCACATATCTTTTTCACGCGAACTCTTTTCACTCCATTTTTAATAATATCTTTTCAAATGTTTGAACTTTGGCTTTTCCACAACCAACTTATCTATCTGTATATCTCCTCTGATGATAAGATTTCGATATTTGAAAAGCCTTGGCTTAAGGAAAGAATAATAAACATTAGTTTATTACAGAATATAACTTGCATTGAACAATCGAAGTTTGAAATAAATCTGGACATTCCTACATGTTTATCACTCTTATTTCTTCTATCTTTATATATATATATATACTAGCTGACCCGTGTCCAGGCGTTGCTCGTGAAAATCGATTAACTCAAGAAATTCCTTTCCCAATCTTTAACTATTAAATTAGTAGATGCTTATGATTGGCCAGTGCGAACACAGACTCTACAGCCGATGAAACAATTAATGCAATACATGGAGTAATAAAACTATTGCCATGGTTAATTGTTGCAATTTTGTGATCCGCTTTTTTTACAAGTAGGGAGGCAAAACTAAGGTCACTATTGAGATGCACACGCATGTTTGTAGATAATGTTACAATCTTGATGTACTTTCACAAATATGACAATTCAATGCAAGCATTGAGCTCATCAGTGGAACTTTCACATGGAACAAAAAGAAAGGTTTGACAATTAATGCGTGCTCATCAGGTTGGTAACAAAATTCACGCGTCTATGCAATACTTTCCTAAGAAGGAACTGTCCAGTAAATGTTTTTTGTGTGCCTTGACGTTATTGAATATGGATGGATAGACCCAGTTGACCCTTCTCCCAAAGAAAAGTAAATAATTATTAGTTTTTTCACGGTTTAAGAAAAAGAAAAAGTCCATCATTGATGTGTAGTAAAAGAAGAAAGAAAATTTATGAAATAAATTATATTAAGAAGTAAGTAAAAGACTCCAAATGTATTTATCTTTGTTTGCTATCATTGATCTGTACTTATATATACGCCGACAGTGTTATGTTCTAGATTAGTTGCGTAGACTTTTTTTGATTTTGTATATGTATGTATTTTTATATGTATGTATTTTTTATATGTATGTATCCTTACGTTTCGCTGTTAGCGTCGCCGATTAATTAACTTGGTTAAATACAAGATTGTTCCTGGGGCGTGGCTTCCGGTTATGAATTTATAAAGAAGCAAACGGTGTTCATCAATAAACTGTCACGTATTCTATAATATGTCTGATATTATTTGTTTTGAATTTGTAAAAAAGAAAAGCAAAGAGCTTTTTTGTAATTGCAAAATGAAAAATACAAATAACAAATAATCAAAACAAACATTTCTTTGTAATTGTTCATATTTTTGATTTTTACAAATAATATTTAAAGAATTTTTTAAATACGTTATTTTAAAAATATTCAAATAAGTGGTTCATGAATAAAAACGAAATTAAAAAAATATTAATAGTTTTAATAACGTATCCCAAAAAGTATAATCCCGAGATATTGTGTTATTTTCGGGTAAGAAAAAAATCTTCTTAAACAAGGCAATATTTAATTTGTTTGGATAGTGGGAGTTTCCACAACTGATTTGGTAAATAAAGCAAGGAAAATCACTTATAGATTAGACATTCCTAAACACTTCTATCAAAGTAAAATAGGTCGGATAATTGTATGAAGTAATGAAAATGGTATCTAAAAGGTGTATTTTCAAATCTGTTTTTTTCTTTATAATCAATGTTATCGTTTTCGTTCGAAAATACAATGTAAGAAGTATGCAATGTAAATACTGTATACGTTACGTAATTATGAAGTTTAACGACTACTCTAGTGAAAACGTTTTAAAAACTAAACTTTTAGAAAGTGCAAGAATAAACTTACGATGAATCAATAATGGACGCCATTTTTACTAGGTGTACCTTCTGAGAGATAGGTGTTAGAGAATTTAATCCTTAATTCCGAAATAGGGTTGTTACGTGTAATACGCATACCGGTAATTATATTTGATATTCATTCCAAACATCCAGTATCCCTACGGTGCAAAGATGGGGGTTATCCTGTTTGAAAAGTTCCCGTTGATTTTGAGTTTCGTGGGAAGAGATAAATATGAGCGAGTGAAATGGTTTTCTACCTTCTCTGTGGAAGATGTTTTTGTGAGAGAATTTGGATCGGACTAAATGTAAATATTTTTGCAAAAAAGAAGAAATGTAATTATGTTTTCGTGAAACAGGCATTAGGAAGTGATGTTGGTGGTTATCGGAAATGTGTACCCTGTCAAGTTTTAATCGTCAAAGATAAAGGGGAAAACGACACCTCAAGTATAAGATGAGACAGTAAAGATTTAATAAATATTTCAGAAAAATGTTTCCATAGACTAATTTTAGACATATATATATATATATATATATATATATATACATATTTTATACCCTATGTATATATATATATATATATATATATATATATATATATATATATTGTATTAAATATACTTATAACAAGTAAGCTACAGGAAAATGTTTAAGATCTACTTATGTGTGATCACTGTGGACGTAAATACTGAAAATGCTATACATGCAAATACATATAATATGAAACTACTATATACAATTATATGTATGCGTGTCTGAGTGTGCGTGTCTTATTAAAGACACGCACACTCAGACACGCATACATATAATTGTTATATCTCTCAGTTTCAAATAAAAGTTAGACACATATCTAACTGGATCGCAGAAAATAAGCCCAGCACCATCACCACCACCACCACCACCACCATTTGTGTCTTTTTCCCGGATTTGAGTCGAATAACTACATCGCCATTTTCTTTTATTTTCCGCCATTGTACGGATCTCACAATAACATGGCGATGTCTATTGAACCCGGCAAAAGTTAATCCGACGCACGGAATTCGCCTGCACCAATTCTATTCAGTCAACTACCGATGGAATTACTTGCTTTTGTCCGCTGTCCACTCGATAGCCATGGACACCATGCACACGACTTTCTGACCTTCTTTTTCTCCCTTTTCACATTCCTAATTATCTTTATAACCTCCTTTCAACTTTGACCTCGGATTGCCATGAAGCACTGGAAACGTTCTACCTGCTGCTTGGCAATCGATTTATAACTGATGACGACGAAAGATTGCATTTTTAATTGAAAGCTCCTTCTATTAATTCTCATTCACGGGCGCGCATTATTTAGTGAGCCGACGAGTCTGAAGTTACAAAGGGCGCCATTATAAATAAATTATCAACACCAACAATTTACCGATCTTTTTGTTTTGACTGACGTCGAGAAGGGAAACGACAAAATGGCGCCAGAAGCTCGTAAATTATTCTCTTAAACAGCGGGAAAATGTCTTTTAAAATGTTTCGAATTTAAAACATGAATGATTTTAGATGCGCTTACGTCTCTGTAAGACTAGGCTTTGTTCATAGGTCCGTCGCGTTTCAGTTTAAAATTGCCTTTTTATTTATTATATGATTACATCAAATCTTTATAAGAGGGCGTGTCTATTTCAGTGTGAAATAACGTTTCCGTCGGTTTGTCACGTTTTATGTTGAAATAACGTTTCCGTCGGTTTGTCACGTTTTATGTTGAAATAACGTTTCCGTCGGTTTGTCACGTTTAATGTTGAAATAACGCTTCCGTCGGTTTGTCACGTTTTATGTTGAAATAACGTTTCCGTCGGTTTGTCACGTTTTATGTTGAAATAACGTTTCCGTCGGTTTGTCACGTTTTATGTTGAAATAACGTTTCCGTCGGTTTGTCACGTTTAATGTTGAAATAACGTTTCCGTCGGTTTGTCACGTTTAATGTTGAAATAACGTTTCCGTCGGTTTGTCACGTTTTATGTTGAAATAACGTTTCCGTCGGTTTGTCACGTTTTATGTTGAAATAACGTTTCCGTCGGTTTGTCACGTTTTATGTTGAAATAACGTTTCCGTCGGTTTGTCACGTTTAATGTTGAAATAACGTTTCCGTCGGTTTGTCACGTTTAATGTTGAAATAACGTTTCCGTCGGTTTGTCACGTTTTATGTTGAAATAACGTTTCCGTCGGTTTGTCACGTTTTATGTTGAAATAACGTTTCCGTCGGTTTGTCACGTTTTATGTTGAAATAACGTTTCCGTCGGTTTGTCACGTTTTATGTTGAAATAACGTTTCCGTCGGTTTGTCACGTTTTATGTTGAAATAACGTTTCCGTCGATTTGTCACGTTTTATGTTGAAATAACGTTTCCGTCGATTTGTCACGTTTAATGTTGAAATAACGTTTCCGTCGGTGTGTCACGTTTAATGTTGAAATAACGTTTCCGTCGGTTTGTCACGTTTTATGTTGAAATAACGTTTCCGTCGATTTGTCACGTTTTATGTTGAAATAACGTTTCCGTCGGTTTGTCACGTTTTATGTTGAAATAACGTTTCCGTCGGTTTGTCACGTTTTATGTTGAAATAACGTTTCCGTCGGTGTGTCACGTTTAATGTTGAAATAACGTTTCCGTCGGTTTGTCACGTTTTATGTTGAAATAACGTTTCCGTCGGTTTGTCACGTTTTATGTTGAAATAACGTTTCCGTCGGTTTGTCACGTTTTATGTTGAAATAACGTTTCCGTCGGTTTGTCACGTTTAATATTGAAATAACGTTTCCGTCGGTTTGTCACGTTTAATGTTGAAATAACGTTTCCGTCGGTTTGTCACGTTTTATGTTGAAATATTTTTCGCAATCTAGTGGGGAGCAATCTCTTTTCTCCCCTTTTCTAATAGAAAAACGGTGCTAGTTTTTGCTATACTCTACTTACGTGTGGTAGCAGCTCGACTGAGCTTCAATTTCTGATTACCTCCTGTAAAACATTCACAGCAAGACTCGTCTCTCTACAACCACTGTTAAGAACTTTCCTTTCGTTCTCGGTGTAATTCAAACCGAACGGAACTTTCATGATATATGTGGAACACAATACCACGGTATTTCTTCCCTGTTGACTACAACATGGTCCTCTTCAAGACTAATGTCTAGAAACACTTGTCGGGTGGTTCTCTTAATTAATCTAACTCTATCCACTTCACCCATCGTTTCCAATCTTCTCACATTATGGTTCATGCTCTAACTGACAATTTCACTAATCTTTATCCTCGAGTGGCTTTTGGCTTTGGTAAGTGATGAAACAGTAGCATAAAAATAAATTTGCCCTATCAAGCTTACATATAAAATACCATTTTCGTTGGTCTCACTTAACTTTAATACCATATATAGATATCTTTCCGTTCGTCGGTCTGTTACGCATAAGATGGCGATAGCATTTGCATCGCTATACGCACAAATTAGATGGACGCATCTCGAGAATATCCGCCTTTGCTTCCTTTATTTTCAATTGGATCGTCGTCGTGCGGATAAACAAATGATGTATGCTGATACAATCGTGATTAAGTGAAAGTCCGAACAAAAATCAAGCAGCAAATAAATAAAAACAAAACTACGAATTTATGAAAGAAAATACTTCCACGTCACTCTTATGATTACGATACCATTTATGGAACAGTTTTGTGACGTTTCCTGCAACGTGTTTTGTGGTATGTACTCCATTTCTTTTACCGGAACAATGTATGTCAATGCATCTTTCTTGGTCTGTAACACTGAAGTTTGATGTGTTATGCTTCAGTTTAAAACAGCATTTTTATCACTAAGCGCACAGACTGACTGCACGCAGAGCTCGAACTTAGATCTTTAGAATAAAATGGAGGACCGCCATTTAATATAGATAGAGACTGCTACTGACTGAATGTGTTCATTACCATTTTGACTATTGTGTGACCTGGATTATTAAAGTTGTGTGCCACCTGTTCCAGAACGATTCAGCATGTTCTAGTGGCGCTACGCAAGAAGTGTTTTAACGGGTACATAACCAATAATTGTTTTAGTTGACTTTTATTGTTTGTGCTATAATATATTGTAACTGCATTTTGTACTGAAATATTTATTATTTCCGACAATGGAATACTTCCGTTTAATAGCATAATTTAGTACCATGTACGTGTTTGTTTTTTAATTGCTAAGATTAAATAATGTAATCAATGAACCCTGCGCTGTCAGGTCTGGCGATCAAGAAAGGCACCGAAAGGGAAAACCATTATTAATAGGACGTCTGGTAAAGAATTAACGTCCAACAAATTGTATAATTACATTAAATTGGAAAATTGTAGCTGTTCACTGTTTTATATTTAAAATAGTACTAAAACTTCGCGTCAGTTTCTGATGATGCTTGCGTTCCATTGAATATATATATATATACATATATATATATATATAAATATATAAGTGTATGATATATATTAATATTTTATGTTTGAGGATGTGACTATGTGTAAGTAGGCGCTGCTTTTATTTCCTTTTTATCGTTGATTTTTTTACTTTAACTTTTTATTTTGTTTCTCCTTTTTCATCATTGTTCTGTATTCGTAATTAACAGATGTTTATGGCATAATTCAAAGAATATGGAACTCACTGGAAAGTTCTTGAAATCACCCTCGCTTCCCATAGTTCTTTAAGCATTATAAGTATATAAACAGATTATAATGCCAGTGTTTAATTGGTATAGAACTCTCTGGGAAATGTTTGACAATACGTCCCCTCATACTAACTGAACTAAGTATCATTAAGTGTATACTTGTGTAATTGTTAATAAAATCATTGTTAATAAACTTCTATTTAGGTATTTACATTAAAAACTTATTCTAAGTAGATACTTAATATGTGTATGTGTACGTAGATTTTTTTGTTTTTTATTACCAAGCAAGGGCGTACAACTACCTGATATAATATCCAAGTACGATTTAACCCCACAGCGAAATTAGTCCGTAGACTTGAGTAGATCATCCATTTAAGAGACGAAAACTGATGTAATACCTGCCGTCTACATCGTCTGCAGTTGTCTTGCCCCGATTGATATTTCTGAAATAATGCAAGGCCTACAACAGCGAAAGCGTCAACTCGATGTTTCTTCGCTTGAAATTGTTATGATTCCGATGAAAATGTGGTTTTTAGTTTTAAATTTCAGCAGAGTTGAAAACAAATCATTTTGTTCAACACTTGTACATGGGTTTCACCTGTTTAAAAGAGTTGAAGTTTTCTGAATGGAGAAGTTTCCACATATTTATAAATATACAATGCACACGTCAATATATATATATATATATATATATATAAAGTTAATCCAACAAAAGATATGAGGCAACTAATATCAAATGAAATAATAAAATAAGGTGCGAATCAAATTTTATTAGAATTCAATGTTCAGACAAAGTACCTTAAAGTCCTTAACTCATGAGTTTTCAAAGAAAATTCTGAACCTCAGAGGACCATTACCGCAATGACATTACTGCAGGTGATAAAATTAAACTTTGAAAATATATAAAAATATATATAAAAATACATAAAAGTATATAAAACATCAAATATATCAGCCCAAAGCATACTTTTTTGTTACAGCTAGACAATCCATCCAATTCAAAACATATTCAGGAAAGATATCCAAGATGGAAACCTGTTTGCAATCGATGTAATTGCCTGAACATTGAATTCTAATAAAATTTGATTCGCACCTTATTTTATTATTTCATTTTATATTATGCTATATATATATACGTAAACAATGGAATTTTAAATTCCAATGACCAAGTATTTATTCATACTTTTGCTTGCCGAATTTCCAAATAATTCAATGTGAGTCTTGAAAATTATTTCGCGCAGAAACGAACAACCAAGAATAAGAATATAATTACCAGAACTTTTCGTTCATGCAACTTATCAGAAAACGATCAGATCACTTCCGGTGGACAATACTAATAGAAAAATAAATCAAAAACCTTTTTTTATGCATTTCCCACATAAAACAGTTCCCTAAAGGTGTCCGAAGTGTCATTCAAAGACAAATGGCCATTTTGTATACTTCAGTTTGGGGTTCGATTCCTGCGATCAGTGTTACAGTTATATCTAGCCACACCGATGAGTCATAATTGAAGTAAAATATATGTGTCTGGATATTGTAAAAATATTTATGAACAATTCTTAAAGCTCCTTTCCTGTAAAGAAAATATGCTAAACTTATAACTGAAGTTTATGTTCTCTCCTCTTGATTAGTCGAATACTGTACGGAAGCCGACTGTTTTTTTTTTCATATATAAAAAGAATATTTCTCTTTCTTCGTCGTGTAGCTGTCTCGAGTGCCCTGGGGCAAAGGCGTCGGGTAGAAATCAAAGGTGACTTCGGTTAGAGATTCAAATGATGCGGACACTGGTACAGTTATATTTACACACACACGAATATATATATATATATATATATATATATATATATATATATATATATATATATATATATATGTGTCACTGAAGACCACGGAGTTTTCTTTCTTTGCGATCTTTATGGTTAACTTCTCGACGCGGCGAGCGATTCGTCGGGTTTCCGTTGTCAATTGGTGGATTATGGCGCCTAATGTTGTATCTTGGGCCATTTCTCTAGCGCTTTCGGTCTTAGCGACCGTCTTCAGGAGGCTATGCGTTATTGTTAGTAAAGAGCCGTATTTATGGTATTATTTTGGTTATGTCTATTAATTTATATATATATATATATATATATATATATATATATATATATGTATATATATATATTTATTCTTTTATTTACTTACTTATTTATTTATTAATTTGTTTTTATTTTATTTTTTAAATCTATTATTATTATTTTATTATTATTATTATTGTGTATTAATTGTTGAAGACTATGTATGTATGTATATATATATATATATATATATATATATATATATATATATCAGCGATTTTAATCATAGTTCAATCTATTAAAATAGAGAGAATATTATTCGACAAGGTGTGCTCATCAAAGTGCACTTTCTTTTTTGATCGAAGTTTCTTAAATGCATTTCTTCTTAGTGGTTTTTCATTCGTTCGATTGCAAAACGCAAAAGAAAAAAATTGCAAATCATTAGAATTGAACTACAAATGTTGTGACCAAAAGGAGAAAAGAAGAAGTCGCTTCGCTCTTAATGTTCGTTTTAAAAGTTCCCGCTCCTTAGGACAAAAACAGATAAAATGAAAGAAAAAATGTCCTTAAAGCTTAAAACGATGTCCCATTGTTGTATTCGTAGTCGACCTATTCGTTTCCGTACATTGCAGTGAGGCGACCTCTAGCGGTGATTGCTCTTTACTTATAACTTAATGGAGTCATCTTACATTTTGCGAAGATGTTTCAATGGAATCGAGGGGGCGTGGGCAGCAAAGGAGCTTGTTGCAGCGACGACTTTCCGTTTTTTATTCCGACATTGTCGTATCTTTGAGATATATTTGATTCTGGCCATTAACTGACAAACGATGCTTACTTAGTCACGATGTCTGGTCGATGTATGAAAGACGACAATAAATCTCGCTTTTAATCGCCGGCAAAAAGGTTTTCCCTTGGCGTTTTTTGATACGCGTCTAAACATTTCTACAAGAGATTCCGTCCGTCGGCTGATTGGTCCTCTCTGTCTGCCACGCATGTTTGAAATAGTATCTTCATCGATAAACGCGCAGATTGAGTGTGAATATTTTATTTCCTGATGCGTCTAAGGGTGACATTACCTCCCATCGTCCCATCCGATGGGAGATCTAAATGTTTCGCAATTCACAATCAATTAAAATACATGGGTTCATAAGCATAACTTGTTATTGAATTTAGACTACAATCAAAACTGCACTGTGATTCGACCACTCCTCTGTAATTGGGTCAGCTGAAATTGATGTTTAACAACCACAAAAAGAAACGAAGAAATCATTAATTCGAAGAAAGGCGCTTTTATTTTAATTTTCGCGTGGCCTTCTCCTTTGCCAGCGGCGAAGGCGTGTTGCATAGCACTACTCCTGCATGGACCGCGGCAGTACGCGTTTTGTACACTAGTCCCACTACGGGCCGTGGCGGTACTCATTTCGTATACTCGTCATTTCTAAAACATCATGAATCACATAGTTCATATATTGTTTGCATACCTTTAGTTTTCTCCCTCGCCGTGTAGAGGGTCGTGTCGTCTAGTGGATGAGTTCTTTCTTCCTTCCTTCCTGTCGTGAACCACGCCGTCCGTTGTCTGCAACAAAAGCCCCATGACGCACTCCGAAGTCAAACAATCCTCTTAACTTTCAATTATTTTTTATTACAAGCGTTGTTATTTATCGGCCTGGGCCATTCACTACGTTGAGAGAGAGAGAGAGAGAGAGAGAGAGAGAGAGAGAGCAAATCACTACTTTATCGTAGTTACTTAACAATTATTTTCTTAACCATTCATAGAGGGGGAAGGATATCTCTCGCTTGTATTTTCTTAGGGAAATATTTCCCTTATCTGTTGTAAATTACATGGTAATAATTACGTCTCATCGGTTTGCCTCCAAAACCCAGACTGACGAAACTCGTTTCTCACGAAGAACGAGTGACGTCACGGATCCCTCTGTTTCCCACGCAAGGGCCTGTTACGTCACAGAGCCTCCCACAGGTGCACACTGACCATTGATTTGGGATTTCGTCACACGGTGACCTTGTCACGTCTGTTAGCTCTGACTGTAGAACAGGCCCTATTCTGCACTCGACTGCACCCGCGCTAATTCGCGCAAGTTAAACCAACGATTCCAAAGAGATACGTCCATTTCCAACCGGCGCATTTCAGGCTTCGGATCATTTGGGACCCTTTGTCGCTGAATTTGTCGTCGATGTTCAGACATTCTCTACACTTAATGTTTGTCTCACAAGCTTCCAAGCGACTGACCCCTTATCTCTTCACTCCACTCCTCTCTTTTAGTCATGTGACCTCACGTGCGCTTCGGTACACCGAAGGTCAAACTGACATCCGAGTACAATCTAAGCTGACTCTAACTGAACCCTATTTCATATTATCCTCAACTTACAAAGACTCAAAAAATGGTACTCGATGCCTCCTTGCTAAATACTCAGAATTATAAGGTGAGGTTCAAGTGTAAGTGGAGAATCATGAGAAAGGATTGGCGCCTTCCCCCTTCTTCTAGGTGTAGTAGCTAATTAAAACGGAGAATTCAGGTCGCCCTGGACTATGGCCAAGCACTTTACTTACTTTGCATATATACACTTATATATTTACACAGATCTAGGTATATTTGTATATTTTATATATTCAAATATAGCTATCTCTATTTATATAAATGTAGGTATATATATATATATATATAAATATATATATATATATATTTGTTTGCACGCGATGAACTTTTAAACTAATTAACCGATCATTGAGTATTTTAATGGGGTTTTAGAGCATAATATGGGCACAATCTCTTATTTGAAAATTTATATATTTCAGATTTGCATTGAATTTGATCTATAGTAATTAGCCATCAATTAAGCAAGATTCCCTGAATTTCAATTTCTTCTTAAGGTCACTTGTGCTTAAGCTTTAAAATTTAGACATCTTTAAGAATAAAAATCATGTAATGAATTTCGATCAAAATTGGATAAAGATTCTAAACATAACGGTTAGTATCATTATTTCTTGAATTTAATCTTCGCAAGGATATACAGAAGTGGTGCAAAACTGTTCTGTTTGCGACGTGTATTCTTCTAACATACACACATACACACTCATGTATATATATATATATATATATATATATATATATATATATATATATATATACATGTATGTATGTGTGTGTGTCTGATAATATAAAAGAAAATTATTTTTATAGTCTAGACCGAGTTTTATGAGAATCAAATTCCACAGCAAAATGAAGCTCACTATTCAAACCTCATTGTTATTTAAAAAATGTGTAACATAGAAAGCTATAAAAAATGTGTAACAAAGAAAGCTATAAAAAATGTGTAACATAGAAAGCTATAAAAAATGTGTAACAAAGAAAGCTATAAAAAATGTGTAACATAGAAAGCTATAAAAAATGTGTAACAAAGAAAGCTATAAAAAATGTGTAACAAAGAAAGCTATGAAAAATGTGTAACATAGAAAGCTATAAAAAATGTGTAACAAAGAAAGCTATAAAAAATGTGTAACAAAGAAAGCTATAAAAAATGTGTAACAAAGAAAGCTATAAAAAATGTGTAACATAGAAAGCTATAAAAAATGTGTGACATAGAAAGCTATAAAAAATGTGTAACATAGAAAGCTATAAAAAATGTGTGACATAGAAAGCTATAAAAAATGTGTGACATAGAAAGCTATAAAAAATGTGTGACATAGAAAGCTATAAAAAATGTGTAACATAGAAAGCTATAAAAAATGTGTAACAAAGAAAGCTATAAAAAATGTGTAACAAAGAAAGCTATAAAAAATGTGTAACAAAGAAAGCTATAAAAAATGTGTAACAAAGAAAGCTATAAAAATGTGTAACAAAGAAAGCTATAAAAATGTGTAACAAAGAAAGCTATAAAAATGTGTAACATAGAAAGCTATAAAAAATGTGTAACATAGAAAGCTATAAAAAATGTGTAACACAGAAAGCTATAAAAAATGTGTAACAAAGAAAGCTATAAAAATGTGTAACAAAGAAAGCTATAAAAAATGTGTAACATAGAAAGCTATAAAAAATGTGTAACAAAGAAAGCTATAAAAAATGTGTAACATAGAAAGCTATAAAAAATGTGTAACAAAGAAAGCTATAAAAAATGTGTAACAAAGAAAGCTATAAAAAATGTGTAACAAAGAAAGCTATAAAAAATGTGTAACATAGAAAGCTATAAAAAATGTGTAACAAAGAAAGCTATAAAAAATGTGTAACATAGAAAGCTATAAAAAATTAAATAGCAGGTCAATGTTATATCATACTGTGATTTAATGTCAGGTTCGTAACAAAAAAAGCTAACACGTGTTTCTAGGAGAATTCAAGTCCGACAGTCGCTTTGTTACTGTCGGGCTGGGGTATGGTTCTGTTTATTCCTAGGAAGTCCACCCTCCCAGGCTTTACCTTCTCTATGAGAAGGAGTTAGTTTATTACTAATCACCAACAGGGCTGCTCAAGCATTTTTCGTAGGCCAGTGTGCACTTCATCTAGTGCGCTTGCTTTTCAAAATCACACTTAACGCTGTGTCTAACCTCTTGTAAGTACATAAACATGCTTGAACAAATTCAAATAATAAGACGAAAATCCCGTCATCGGTGTTTGTTGCTAAATAAAAACCATACAATATTCAAAGTAGTATATATTTATTAGAAGAGTCCATTGTGTATTTAAATGATACCGTAACAGAAATTATATATTCGTTTGTCTGTTATAATGAAGTTTGAAATAGTATTGTCGTTGGTCTGTCATGCTTAAGTTTCAATTAAAACTTTCATCGCTAAGCACACAGCTTGAACAGACACATCTGAAGAACATATGTTATAGTCTTTTTTATTTGCTGCTAATCACATTGGATTTGACTCGTTTCCCATTCGCAGCCATTGTTGTTTTGCTTTGTTTATGTTAATTGTGTCTTTTCATTCTTTCGCACGAATTTGCTGTTCTTGGGACTTCCTGATAAAACTGTCTATCCAATCTCTTAATTAGTAAAAGAATTATGAATGTGAAGGGGCGATTAATTCCCTTCTTGCCACGCCACTATCGATTCAGTGACGAGTAGGATGTTGTCATGCTCAAAACAAACAACATCTCATGTCTTCTGTGCATGTTAGTTTAGCGCTGTCAAGACACGTCCGCCATCACTTTTCGCGTTGTGTCAAGAACTCGGGTCACATCGTAATTTGTCCGATTTGTTCTCACGCAAACTAGCTTAATAGCAGTCAACAGTCGCAACATTATTGGGCGAAATAATTCAAAAAAGGAAATGGCATCCTTAATATGCGTCCATTTAAAATGCTATTTAAGACTTTTACATGACAAACCAACAAAATGTTATTTAACACTTAGGTTGGGACAAACCGATCGGCCGATACTTGGACACATGCTTCACTCAATAACAAAGAGCGATGTGTATTTATATGTAAATATATATCCGTCTCGTCACACAAGTCTGCCCGACATATAAGGAAGAGGAGAAGGTAAATTTATTTCAATAATAAGATGTTTTCTTTCTTTTTTTTTCCTTTCTGCATTAGGTGGCCCCTTTTCTGAGGCACAGGTTCGAATCTTGTACGAATCTCATTTTTTATCTTCGTAAGGGGATATAAAAATGGTGCAAAACTGTTCTATTCAGAGGTTTAATTTTCCATACCGATTTATACGTTTTTTTCCGTTATTTTTTTACGTTCCGGTGTCTTATTTCTTTTTTGAAACTTTTGCTAACGTCCTTTGTGTTATTCTGGCGTCATTTTTATATCTACCCTCCACCTCCAAAAATTAAAATAAAAAAATAAAAAGCAACATCAACGGTTGGTGTTTTCTTTTTCTTTAGATCATCAGAAATTATAACAATCATTTATATAGGAAAAATTAGATTGCTGGTGTAATTCTAATGATTTTATATGAATATTAGTGTGAACATTGGAGAAGCATAATTTTGTTCTTCATTTGTTTACGGATGGTATTTACTAGGTTACAATAATATGCATCTATTCAATCCGCGCGTTTAGCGATTAAATGCAATTTTAACCTTAAGCGTGAAATTATATTTTTAACTTAAGCAGGACAGACTGCTCAACGAACAAATCATCCCAGAAAGATTCGTCAACACAAAAATATAGGATTCCAAATTCGTCTTAAACAAACAATAAGTATTTATGAACATACATGTCGTTTGAATTATTTACCTGCGAAATTATAATCGTGTACTGTTTTTCTATTATCTATCTGCCTATCTATCTATCTATCTAAAAAAAAAATAATGCTGTTTTTTGGAGTTTGTCTGTTTCCACGCAAATAGAAACATGATTGGTCGGCAAAAAAGGAATAGGCTGAGAACAAATTACTAAGGCAGTAGTTTTTACGAATATCAAATCGTCGATTATTTTACACATGGCATTCTAGATTCCGAATCTGACGTAAGTCTAAAGAATTGTTTTAACTGTTTTATAAATTAAAAAAAACATAGCATAATACAATAAAAGATTAAATAAATATTTTTTAACTATGTGACCACTTTTTGATAATATCGGTAAACATTCAGATCAGTCCGATTTTTGTGAAATTCTAACTATTGATTAGACATCAATTAATAAATATTTCTTCAAATTTACATTTCTATGGAGCATTGAAAGTGGTTTTAGATAGCGTAATATGGACACAACTTCCCATTTGAAAATTAAAATATTTCAGATTTGCATTAAATTTAATCCATGATAATTAGACACCAATTAGGCAACATTCCCTGATTTTAATTTATTTCTAAGATTCTTAAAGCTGAACCCTTAACTTTTAGACATTTTGTAGAATCGAAATCATGTAATTGGATTTTAATAAAAATTAGAATAAGGATTCTAGGATTAAGGTTTAGTATCATTATATCTTGAGGTTGATCTTTGTAAAAGTGCATAAAAGTTATACTAAACTATTCGGGGAATGGATTCTACCCGCCTTCTTCTTCTTCTTTCGTGTGAATCAGATGATTCTGGTGTTGGCATTAGTTTTCCCAACGTTTTTCGAGTGAGAAATCGTTCTGGAAAGACATCGGGTACTTACATGAAGGACCATGAGAAGGTTGTCAACATCCCTAATTGAATGTGATACTGTGGAACCGACTGGATTCGAACTTAAAACACTCAGGTCTTCAGTCCGTGTCGTTATCCACTTAACCACCGTCACCTCCCATTCTATCCGTCCTAGGACGGGTATTTTTCTGTTTACCTTATATTTTATTTAGATGGGCAAAGTAAATCCGAAGTGATGTGCGGGAGACAGTATGTCGACATTTAAACTCGGAAATGACTCAAAATAAAATATGTGACAGATTCCTCGGCTGATTAAAAAAATATGTGTGTTCGATGTACGGAAGTGTAAATTCGTACAATTTGGCGTTGATATAATTGGTTCATATAAGGGCGAGGCCGAGATAGCAGAGGTCATTAGATGTAGAGTGGGGAAATGAATAACCGTGTAATTTTGCCAAATACGTATTACCTAGTGCGTCAATATATGGATGATGTGGCTTATGTTATCGGGAACTGATCACGTGTCTCCCCCTTCCCGCCACAGTCGTTGACTCCACTGTTTTTCCGCAGACAATTTAATTTGGGGACAATTTAATTTCCTCTGAAACATTCCTCGTCAGACCGTTCATAAATGAGTCACATTTTTACCTTTGCTAAATATAGTTGTGCTTTCTTCTATCTTCGGTGGAAAAATTCAGTCACATAAATTCGCAAACATGAAAAGATGAAAATCGATCGGTGTTTCATCGGTGCAGATCACAATGAAGGGCTCTAGACTCTTCATTATAATTGCAGATTGATAGCCGGCCCTTGGCTTTCGATCCACCAGGAACGATTTTTACATACAACACCTGGCATTGCAAAATGGTCACCCATCTAAGTACTGACCAAACTTAATGTCCCTTAATTTCGGTAATCTTACGGGAACCAGTTCAAAAGCGATCATGTTAAGTAAATCTAATAATATACAGAGAAAACTGGCAAAACCAAATAATATATTGATGTGTCTATGTGTGCGTGTGTGTTGTACGTTGCTATTCGTGTATGTCTGTAAAATTGTGAAATAAAAACCAATGTACCTTTACAAACGTGTGTTAAGTATCGAGAGTCGTGTTCCCCCGATTATAAACGTGTTCAGTTGAATCAAGCAATGTTGCATGCAAAGACGGAGTAATAATTAATAAACAAAAATGAAGTAGTTCAAATAACGTTTATTGAACGTGTGTGTACGTGGAATGGTGAAGTGTGTGATGTATGCATGTGTGTCGATGGAAAAACAGTTCTTGAAAAGGTATAAGAAATGAATCCGGCGTAGGAAAAGTCTTTGAAAGCCGAACACAAAGAAAATGAGTTGAGAACTCTTACCGTTGTTTGACCACATGTGTTGGTAGTTGTTTTGCTGAGACCAGTTCAAGGGAAAAGCGTGAGACGAAACGCTAGTGTATTAGCGTCGTTCTGTCGACCAGAGAAGAGTGAAACGGAACGCTAGTATCAGCGTCATTCTGTCGAGGCCAAAAGGCGAGTGAAACGGAGCGCTGGTGCCAGCGTTGTTCTCCGATGCTGGTCGGTGAAAAAGAGAGAGAATTTCCGTTTTGCACCGAGTTTTATAGTCCGAAGGGCAGATAACTCTGGTGTCGCTTTACAGCGCCACCTGTCGGTGAAAAAGCGCCACCTAACGGCCAACCGGTGTAGTTATGTTTTGAAAGGGGGAGGTAACTGCTACAAGGACTCCCCCCCAGATTGAAAAATATTGAAAATATTATTCAATATGTACAGTTGTAGATGAGAAGCATTCTTTGTGGGTATGTCTGTTTTGCTGTTGAAGATTAGAAAAAGTAGTGTGCACGCTACTTATTTCTGTTTCTGCATCTGTATTGAATGATTGATCGCAAGTGCGTCTGCGGAATTGAGTGTTTGTAACGCATGTGGATCTGCGTGTTGTTTGGGTCTGCATCAAGTTTGAGCGCAAGTGAGTCTGCGGTCGAAAAATGTTGAGTGCAAGTGAATTTGCACTTGTTGGTAGCGTTGTTCATGTTGATTAGTCTGCGCGATGCAGAGCTGATGAACGAACGTTGAATTGTCAGTGTTGTCCGGGAATGTTTGGTGCTTGGGTCTGCGCGGTTGTTGATGAGTGATCACAAGTGAATCTGTGCGGTATTGATGAGTGAGCACAAGTGAGTCTGTGCAATTGTTGATGAATGAGCACAAGTGAGTCTGTGCAATTGTTGATGAATGAGCACAAGTGAGTCTGTGCGATGTTGATGAATGAGCACAAGTGAGTCTGTGCAGGTGTTGATTAATAAGCACAAGTGGGTCTGTGCAATTGATTGATGAATGAGCACAAGTGAGTCTGTGCAGTTGATGAATGAGCACAAGTGAGTCTGTGCAGTTGTTGATGTTGTTCATGTTAATTAGTCCGTGTTGTGGAGCTGATGAACAAACATCTAGTTGTTGAGATTGGTGGTACACTATGGTCAAAATCAGATGCACAAATGTCTGCAAGTGAGTTAGCAGGTCCAGGTACAAGTGGGTCTGTACTGGTGTTGGTGCGTCGTTCGAGTTGATGTGTCCCCCAGTTGATCAACGAACGTCCAGTTGTTGAGTATTAAGTCGTGCTTGTGCAGTTGTACTCATTTTGAACTGGTGTGATTTCTTCCATAGTGTCGTCAGTGATGTCCGGAAATGTTTCGTGCTTGATGAATGTCCGGGAAAATGTGGTTGTTCAAGTTGTGTTGAAGATTGTTGGTAGGCCTTGAAGGGTGATGTTGGTCGTGTTTGTCATCATGTGTTGGTCGTTTTCTTTTCCTTTATATATATATTACCAACACGTGGGTAGAAAGGAAAAAGAAAAAAAAATGGAGTCGTAATTTGTTTCACACGAGGAATGACGTTTTTTGTTTTCGTTTTAGTTTTTTTGAATGTTAGTTTCCACGTAGAGAAAGAATGGCGGCTTCCCTTTTCTTTGTTGTCGAAAAGAAAGAAAAAAAAATTCGTATTTTTTTTTTTTTTTTTTTTTTGAATTTTCATTTCCGCGTGGTCCGAGAGATAAAAATGGCGTTTTTTTTAAAAAATTTTTTATCACCACGTGGTCATGGCAAAGAGTGGCGGCATTTTTTTGAATTTTTTTTTTTTTGTTTGTTTGTTTTTTTTTGTCAACACGTGGTTATGAAAAAGATGGGCAGCGTGTGAGCGTTTGTTTTCTTTTGTTTTCTTTTTATCTCCACGTGTTCAAAACAAAGGAAGTGGCGTCTTGTAAGGTCCTTTTGTTCGTCGAAAAAGAAAAAAAAAGGATTGGCAAAAGTTTGTCTTTTTCTTGGTATATATTTTTTTGGGGGTGGAGAAAGAGAAGAAGAAAAAAAATGAAATTGTAATTTGTTTTATACTCGGGGAAAGCCGAGAAATGTTTTTGTTTTGTTTTGTTTGGGTATTTCCACGTTGCCAGGAAAAAAAAATAATGGCGGCTTCTTTTCTTTTGTTTGTTTGTATATTTCTACCAAGTGGGTAGAAAAAAAAGGAAAAAGATGGGTGCGTAATTCGTTTCACCACGGAAGAAAAAACGAGAAATGTTTTTTTTTTTTTTTTTTTTTTGTTCTAGTACGAAATTAATTACTCCGTCAGATACAACAAAGCTTGCACGTCGGGTCACCAATTGTTACGGGACCGAGTGGTGTTCCGCCGATTATAAACGTGCAAAGTAAATCAAGCAATTGTTGCATGCAAAGACAGAGTAATAATTAATAAACAAAAATGAAGTAGTTCAAATAACGTTTATTGAACGTGTGTGTACGTGGAATGGTGAAGTGTGTGATGTATGCATGTGTGTCGATGGAAAAACAGTTCTTGAAAAGGTATAAGAAATGAATCCGGCGTAGGAAAAGTCTTTGAAAGCCGAACACAAAGAAAATGAGTTGAGAACTCTTACCGTTGTTTGACCACATGTGTTGGTAGTTGTTTTGCTGAGACCAGTTCAAGGGAAAAGCGTGAGACGAAACGCTAGTGTATTAGCGTCGTTCTGTCGACCAGAGAAGAGTGAAACGGAACGCTAGTATCAGCGTCATTCTGTCGAGGCCAAAAGGCGAGTGAAACGGAGCGCTGGTGCCAGCGTTGTTCTCCGATGCTGGTCGGTGAAAAAGAGAGAGAATTTCCGTTTTGCACCGAGTTTTATAGTCCGAAGGGCAGATAACTCTGGTGTCGCTTTACAGCGCCACCTGTCGGTGAAAAAGCGCCACCTAACGGCCAACCGGTATAGTTATGTTTTGAAAGGGGGAGGTAACTGCTACACGTGTCTTCGATTATCCTTCCACTCAAACGCCTACGCAACATTCCAGTCCAATATAAAACAACGATAAACGTGCCAAAGAATAACTTACAGCTTTGAATGACTCAAAGATTTTGAAGCCATAAGTATTTTACTTTGAAGGCTTGAAGTGCATGCCCATTGCGGAATTGCCTTGACAGCACCACATGATAAAGAAGTGAGCACGATAGCCCTCTCAAGAACTCTGCACTTACATGAAGCGTAGGTTGAGAATCATCTATAAAATCAAAATGTGTGTATGTTTGTCCGTTGAAGACTCATTAACTAGTGCAACCTCCAATAAAATATTAATCAAAAACCTTTTTTTTCAATTTTTCTAATGATCTTTATGTGTTAAAATCAAAACAATTAATGTATGCTCCATATGTATCACGAACGTTTTAGATTCTTCGTCGAATCATCTTTCGGTGACAAAAGCAAATAAACAAAAAAACTTGGAGAAAAGAACATTTCAAAAGATAGCGGAGAAGTACGTGAAGTAAGTTAGAAGCCAAAAGAAAACAGCCTCGAATTGTTCCAGGAAAGACGTTGATCACTTAAATCCAGCGACACCAGAATTAGCATCACAGTATAAAATTGTATTACGTTAAGTATTGTGAAATGTTGTTACTGGTTTCATGGGTAATGTTATTAATTGTAAGTTGTTGGGTTTTTATAAAAATAGCTTTGAGCATTTTTAATTTTTCTTAAATTGGTGTCATAATGTATTATTTTCATGTGATCAACTATAATGTGTCTTAAATAAGAGAGCAGCAGTTGTATGTTTGTAGATTTTGGTAAATTGAGCTAGAGTTTACAAGATTCATAGTGAGCCGGCAGAAGAAAGTAGTGGTTGTAAAACCAATGTAGATATTAGCTTTATTATTATTATGGTGGTTACCTTCTTCCAGAGGGCATTTAAACTTATAAATAACATTCGTTGTTTCTAATGTTTTATGGGTTGGGAAGTCATTTGTTCCATGATTTTTCTTTATTCTAACACAAAAAAGATCAATAGGAAAATTGAAAAAATAAACAAAGGCATAATCAAGCTGAGAAATTATGTTATTCTTAACAATGTTTATATAAATATATATATATATATATATATATATATATATATATATATATATATATATATATATATATATATATATATAAAGTAATCCAACAAAAGATATAAGCGTCAACTAATATCTTATATTTGGACTGCTGTTTGTAACTTGGAGTAATTGTCTTTCCTGATTATGCTTCTCAATATGTATGACCTGGATGGACTATATGGATTCAACAAAAAGTATGTTTTTGGATTGATATGTTTTGATGTTATGTATTGTTATGTATTTTTGTGTATTTGTGTATATAATTTTATGTATTTTCAAAGCGTAATTTTATTACCTGTAGTAGTATAACTGCGGTAATGGTCCTCCGAAGAGAAGAATTATCTTTGAAAACTCATGAGCTAAGGACTTAAGAATACTTTGCTTGAATTTTGAATTCTAATAAAATTTGATTGACACCTTATTTTATTACTTCATTTTATATTATATTATAATTTTATATTATAATATATATATATATATATATATATATATATATATATATATATATATATATATATATATATATATATATATATATATATATTACAAATAAAGTATCAAATAAAGTATCAAATAAATCTGACAGTATGAATTAAAATGGAAAAAAGAAAAGACCTGAAACTCAACGTTTCACCCAAATGTTGCGTGGGCTTTTTCAAGAGTGAAAGATAAAAACGGCATTGGACGGGAAGATCTGTAATTCGAGGGGATATATATATAGTAATCAGTGTATAATAAATGTAAATATGGGTAGGGAGAGAAGGTAAGCAAATATGTACTTATATATATATATATATATATATATATATATATATATATATATATATATATATATATATATATATATATATAAATATATAAATAAATAAAGTTAAAAAATATTTTTATTTAATTTATTTTATATATATATGTCTATAATTTTCACTTCGCCCCTAATGTAGGTGAAAAAAAAACTATTTACCCTTATGGGATGAAGTGAAAATTATAGACAGAGAAGAACGGTGGATAGTAAGACGACTAAAAGAAGCAGCGCATATGTTAGGCGACAATTACCTCTTAAGTAGACTTAGTATAAATGTTAATACAATATTGGAACCATTAATTATGAATACTAGATTAAATAACCATTAATATATATATATATATATATATATATATATATATATATATATATAGAGAGAGAGAGAGAGAGAGAGAGAGAGAGAGAGAGAGAGAAGAAAAAAGAGTGATAAATATGCGACGATTGTCCAAATTTATTTCAAATTTCAATTGTTCAATGTATATATAGAGAGAGAGACAAGAGGGTGGTGCATTATTAGTGCAGTTCCAACGAGAGAAAAGTATATATGTAAAGGAGTAAGTCTACCAATATTTGTAAAATGTTTTTTCATTTATTTATTATTTTGTTATTTTATAATTTTATAATTTTATATAATGCGTTTGAGGCGGTGGTCCGCTTTCATCAGATATGTAAATCCATTTGAAGAAATGTCTTTCGATTTGAAAGAGTGTTTCACTTGAAGAAATGTGTTATTGTTTGACGTTTTTTCGCATGCGTGGGTTTGTGGGTTTGTGAATACGTGTTTTGATAATTTTATATCTATTATTTTTTATTTTTTTATTTTTCCTGCTTCTCTTGGTCAAAGTCGTGTGTGTTTATTAAGTACGTTTTATTTGACCTTTGTTTTATCGGTCATCTTCATTCATCAGGGCCGGTAGATTCTCTTTTGGAATTTATTACTTTTTATTGGATCTCTCCAAGAAGGCTTCTGTGTCTGTGTGCGTGTGTGCGTGTACGTGTGTGGTCAGTTCTAATTTCTGTACATAGGTGAGCGGCATATACATCCACACACACGCAAACACGCACACACACTTATGTGCGCGCACACACACTTATGTGCGCGCACACACACAGGCGTATGATTAGATATTGATATAGAGGCAGAAGAGAGTGTATAAAAGTGTGTATTGTTAGACTTGTGATCTGTTCAATGCTGTATTGAATTTAAATATGAAGTTTTTTTCTTGTGTTAGTTAATAGGTGTAATCTTGGCTTTGGAAAATTGGCATTATTTTAAATTTTCCTCCGCTACATGAGTGCACATTTTAATTATCTATCTCCTTACTCGATAATATCTTCTCCTCACCATCACGCATTCCACAATCTACCTCATCCACTATAAAAGTTTTCCTTATATTTTCTCACTTACTCGCCTATACGCACCACCCTTTCTCTATATACTTTCTCGTAAAATGATGAATGTTGTCTTTTAACACGACGGAGCTCCTCCCCACCATTCGTTGTTGGCTCGAGATTTTCTGGCTTCAAAATGTCAAAAACATCGTGTGATTGGCCGAGGATACGGAACACCATGGCCACCAAGGTCTCCTGATCTTAGGCCACTGGACTTTTATTTTGGGGGCATGCTGAAGGCCCGTGTATTCTATCAATTTCGGCTTGACAATCATAATGAGATCAAAGATCGCATCATTTCAGAGGTAAATAAAGTTTCCTGTAATTTGGTGAAACGTGCAGAGCTGGTGATTGAAGAAGAAGAAGAAGAAGAAGAAGAAGACGTCGAAGAAGAAGAAAAAGATTTCTTTTAATTTTACAAACCCTCATCAACTCTGCTTTCTTTTGATTACATTTGGTTTCATTTGATATGATTTAATATACATTTTATAGAGACTTTATAATTGGCGTGCATTTTGACTCACCCTATATATATATATATATATATATATATATATATATATATATATATATATATATATATATATATATATATATATATATATATATATATATATATATATATATATATATATATGTGTGTGTGTGTATATATATATATATATATATATATATATATATATATATATATATATATATATATATATTATATACGTTGGTCTTTTCAAACGACCTGGCTTAAATGACGTTGGGATTTTACTTACAAAATGTTGTTTATCCAAAACCGTTTTTTATTGTGACGACCCAGCAGTATAATACGTTCACACGATGAAAATTCTTACGAAATGCTCTTGTCGCAAATAATAATGAAAGATGAAAATATAAAAATGTTCGAGGTCGCAGGAAAGAACGGCTTTTAACATCGGAATGTTCTTTCGAAATGTTTGCGAATGTTCATACTTTTGCAGCGGAGACTTATTAATCACAATTGTATCTATTTACTTTCCTCCCAACTAAGGCATAGTCAGACACAAGGTCGGTTTTTAATGTGGAGAAAATCTAGCTCTCTTAAAAAGGTCACTTTAGATTGGGGCAAAAATAAAAATTGCCTCAGTCTAGAATGATTTCCCTATTCACTGACAAAGGACAGAAAAGATCAAGTGTAGTATTAAAACAGATACACCACTTTGCTCCTTTCATCACAAGTTTAGTCGTGGCGGAAATTGTGTTCACAGACAAAATTATTCAATCCGTGTTATTCTTTATTTGTATCGTTGTATGCTCGTTGCTCCTGAAGAATTTTGGCAGAATCATTGCCAGAGTTCACACTACAAAGCCATATTCAACTTCCTCATTGTAAATTGGCCCGACTCTCATGCTACAAGAGTGTATCGCATTAAGGCGTTTTTATGAAAACGAGGCCATCAAAGTGCGATAATGAATCGCGTAAAAGATAATAGAGTTACAGCAATCAAAAGAGATGATGATTGAACATCACTGGTACAAAATAGACGAAAAAAGCGTTTGTTGATAAACTTTAAATGGACATCTCTTCCTACTAAGAATGGGGAAAACTTAAGTAATTCTGTGTCAGCCTGATTGATCAGAAATAAACATCATTACTTATATCTACTTTCTTTGTACGATTTTATACTAAATAGCCTAGTAATGTCCGCTGTCCGGAAAGGACATGGGTAATTAAAAGTACGTCATTACTTTTATGACGATAAAAGGCAAGTGATTATTCTAACGACACTTTACATCATACGGATGTATACACAGATATGAAAGGGGTAAACAGACACTCTTATTATCATTAATGATGAAAACTGCTGTCAGAAGGTGTTTATCGACCTCGGCGAGATATATTGATTATTTCCCCTTTCTCATGAATTGGATAATGACTCGGTTAACAGTGGAAAGTAAAATCCCAAGATTTGCGGCATTTGCGGAGAGACGTTAGAAAAATAAAATAGATAAATAAATGGGGGGGGGGGTAATATTTTTACGCCCCTCCGCACTCGCATTTTATTATTCTTTCTTTTTTCAAATAGTTAAACGCGCACCAATTACCTTTTCTTTGTGCGTTCTTCGTTTTCCTATGTTTTTACGATTATCTAATAAATTTAAAATCCTTACTTTTTCTGAAGACGTTCGTTGATCCGAACGAAACCGGTAAAATCTCTCGTCTTCTTTGATGACTTTTTCCTGTATTTAAAATTTTCTTTTTCCATCAGTCTTTTTTCACACACACACACATCAACATACACACACACACACACACACATATATATATATATATATATATATATATATATATATATATATATATATATATTATGGTAAATATTTTTTATTCTTATCCAGATATACACGCGTTTTATTCTTTTTCTGATAATCATCTGTATGAAGGATGACTGCTGTTCTGCCGGTCGCACGATTCGAACCCTCAGACACAAGTCACTTTTTTTTTCGAGTCTGACCGTTTCTATCGATGCGACCAACTTAACAGACATAAGGAAGAGGAAAAGTGTCTATCTCTATCTATCTATCTATATGTATATATATCTATATATATATATATATATATATATATATATATATATATATAGAGAGAGAGAGAGAGAGAGAGAGAGAGAGACAGACAGACAGACAGATAGATAGACAGACAGAGATATGTGGGTAAAATATATGTTTGTGTATCTACTTCTTGTTTTTCATAGACTAACTTTTTCAAGGTAACAGCTCGATGGTTGCTGATATATAGCAGCAGAACATATATCGATACACAATATTGGGCTAAATTCCAGTGACTAATATTTTATTCATAATATTGCTCGTTTTTTTTTCAATTCAAAACTTCGATACATTTTTACGAACCGTTTCGTCCATAGATGACCAAACGATGTTAGTATCTCAATTCCGAATCTTTCGGTTATGGACTCCTCATGACATCAAGGTTCGCTATCAAAAAACATTTTAAGGCAGCAAAATTGATTACATTTACTCTTGATTTAAAACATAGATATTATTAGCGGCCATCTTTCATTACAAAGTTAAGCTATGAAAGGATACACACAATGCAACCCAAAAAATTGCTAGAATAGTTAATAGTTACTTAAAATTAATAACCAATTTATTATGGATATATAAATAATAATGATATAAGATATACAATTTAGAGATAAATTTAAAAGAATTAATTTAAAGTATAGCGATACGAAAAAACATGTTTTTTATAGTGTTAAATATGAACAACTATATATTAAGGAATTTATTACAAGAACTCAATTAAATATATAAAAAATGATATTACCGTAGTTACAGGGAAAATGTATATATTACCAAATTAATAAACTGCTATTTTTAGGGTGATGTCTTAGGTCTTTTAAAGATAATTATATAATAAATTAATGGGTAAAAATGAGTAAATATATTTTTTAAACTACGAACTATAAACTAAGTAACAGAGTGGATTAATGTGTATGATGGTTTTTGTGATGATAAATTATTAAATTGAATAAATGCTTTTATAAAAAAAAATGAATCTAAGGCCACGTGATAAAATTGAAACACTATTTTAAATTTACCATAAAAAGAAGATACAGACATAAGAAAAAGAACCGGTTGAATTGTATTTTTTTGTAATATTTTATTCCATTAGTTTTTACTTCACGCTATCGCAGTTGGTTGGTTCTCATCTGTAATTTTGAAAGAGCTGACGTCACTTCCATTTAGGGGAACACTTCACTTTCCAAAAGAATAAGAATCTGTGAAAAAAAAATCGTATTATAACTAATGTATTTGCTTGAAAAGTCATAGTTCATATATAAATTTTTAAAAAGGGATCGACCGTAGTCGAGGGCGACGTGATGGTTCTCTTTTCATTTTCAATAGTTTTAATACCAAAATTTGCATGCAAACTCTGAAATAGATGAACGAATCAAGGGAGGCGCGAGAGCGCTCTATCCCTTATCCCTTAATAGACTTCACGAATGGCCTATGCTGGAAATATCATTTCTTTGACCAATCATAACTCAAATACCAAGTTTCAATCATGTTATTCTTACTCGTCTGCTTACAATACAAACATTCAATAACAAATAGAAAGTCGACAATTAACTTATTAAATCGAATTGACTTATCTTACTTATTATCCGAATATACTGTTACTTTAACATTTTAGATTAAAAAGAAACGTTTTAAAAAATGTATTTAAATGTTTAGGGGTAGATATAAATAAAAGATATATCCAATTAAACTAAATAAACTAAATTAGTATATTTTAGAGCTTATATGAGATGCATAGTGAATATGTTTAATAACAAATCCACATCTTGAACTAAGTGGTTTAAAAATGGTATAAACGTATATAACGGACAGGGCATCACTAAACAGAAATTAGTAATTTAACATTTGTGTTATTATGAAACTAAACATAACTGATATCGTTTTTAGATTTCAATACATATATATTCAATGTATTAAATGAAATTTAAATTGGAAATAATATTATATAAATAACCTATATATCACTGTAACTAAGATTGTTTATGAATTGCTTATCTTAGTTATTCAAATATTCGATCAATTATTTATTTTTTATCGATTCCATATATGTTCATCTAGTATTTTTATTCAGATTCTGCATATTATATGTTCATTGCAATTTAGCACTTCCAATCATTAGTTGAACAAATTACTTTGCACATATGAAACATTGAGGTAGTGCTCCTCATTATATTCGAGAAAGTCCAACAAAATGTGCTATTATATTTCTAATACTTACATTATATAGTTAATTACAAAGGTTGTAAAAAGGCAAACAAGCCACCGGGTTCTAGATAGTCGATCCCCTCAAAGTAAACTATGCGAAATATTTGTGTGCCAAGTATAACAAATAATCCATCTCCCTTAGCAAAATAAAACGTATATACATACATACTATTGCAAGCAATAATCGTCCTATAAACAAACTATTGCAAGCAATAATCGTCCTATAAACAAATATTTTGTCACTACTTATCTTAATCATTTCTAACTCCGATAAAAATAGTTAACTAAACCTGTTTCTTTAAATTCTAACATCACACATTACAACATATACAAATCCAATGCCTACAAACCAGTCACATAAAACATTTACTGCATGAATAAATATTTCTAAATATTAAGAATCCGAGGCATAGAATATCATTTTCAAATGGCTGGATTCAACATTAAATGATGTGAAAAGGGTTGATATGCCATAAAACAACCAACCTACAATAAAATAAAGGTTCAGTTTTGTTAAACACCACAAAAGAATGTTATTCAAATTCACCCGCTGTCTTGCAAGATTTCTGATTTGATTCTTATCTAATGAAGAACAATTAATCAAATTTTCCATATCTAATATATAAGTTAAGCCAGCCGGATTTTCCAATTTAGACCTTAAGAGAAATGCATCTAACAATTGATACTTGATTCTGACTAGCCAGTGAAATATTCTGTTTATAAATTGAAATATTATATTTTCCATATTTTTGGCATTTACATTTCGAAGATCACTTACCACTTCAAAATATAGTTTGGATACCCGAGTACTGCCCTTCAATCTCACATGAAGTAGCATTAAATATTTCTTAACGCATTGACACGCATACAAATGTGTGTAACAAGTAATACTCTCAAAGGGTTGGCTCTCTGATTTTTGAATAATCTACAATATTCTTATTAATAGTGGCAAGTCTTCTATTCCTCCACCTTATAATGGTCTTCAGGTTATTTCATCTTCTAAGGATAAGGCTGATCTCTTTGTTCGTCTTTTAGCTGGCAATTCTTCTCTTAATTATTCTGGTGTTGTTCTTCCTGATTTCCTTTGGAAACAGATCAGACTCTGGTTCTGTTATTATCACTCCAAAGATGGTTGCTAGGGTACTTTCTGATCTTGACCAGTCTAAGGTTTCCGGTCCTGATTCAATTGCTGTTGCTGTTCTCAAGCGTTGTGCTCCTGAACTTTCTTCTATCCTCTCTAAATTATTCAATCTCTGTTTGTCTAAGTCATGTTTCCCTTCTTGCTGGAAGGAATCCTCTGTTGTCCCTATCTTTAAAAATCGTGGTGATCGGTCTGACCCAACTAAGTATCGTCCTGTTAGTTTCCTATCCTGTATTAGCAAAGTTTTTGAAAGGTTTGTCAACGGGAAGCTTGTTCACTTTCTGGAAAGTCTGGGCCTCTTTAGTAATGTTCAGTACAGCTTTCGTGGTTTTCGTTCAACCTCTGATTTTTTAACTGTTGTAACTGAGTGGATCTGTCAGTTTATGGATAATTCAGGAGAGGTAGAGCCATTGTGCTTGATATTTCGAAGGCGTTTGACAGAGTGTGGCATTCTGATCTCCTACACAAACTTCAGGGTTATGGTATTAGTGGTAAGGTTCTTGGCATTATAAGGTTTTTTTCTTTCTGATCGAAGCTTGTGAGTAACTTTGGACGGTATCTCTTCCTCTTATCCTATCAATGCTAGTGGTTCTCATAGCTCTATTCTAGGCCCAACACTGTTTCTTCTCTATATAAATGATCTTTCAGAGAATATTGTTCAGAAAATTAACATCTATGCTGACGATACCACTCTCTATTCTGGTGTTGTTTCTCGCTCATCTCCCTCGGATCTGTTGAACTATGCAGCTGATCTAGTTGAACTGTGTGCAGTTGTGGATTGGGGTACGAAATGGTTTCTTTAATTGTATCCAGTTAAGACTCAGCTCGTGTCTTTCAATCTTTCAATTTTCTTCCCGAGATTCTCATGGAGGCTCTGCTCTTTAGGGGAAATCGATTCTGAAGCCTTTTAGTCTTTCTCTCATCAAATCTTTCTTGGAGTTCATACATTAGATTCATTTCTCTTTCTGCTTCTCGTAAAGTCGGTTCTCCTTATCGCTCCAAACACTTTCTCACACCTTAGGCTATTCTCTATCTACAATCAGACCATGTATGGAGTACTGTAGTCATAATTGGGCTGGTGAATCTCTGTCCCATTTGAGGGTTATTGATAAGGTGCAGAAACATATCTGCAATTTGATTGGCCCTACCCTATCTTCTTCTCTACGCCTCCTCTCCCACAGACGTTATGTTGTTAGCCTCAGTCTCTTAGCATGTGTTCTTCAGAATTATGTGATCTATTTCCCGTTTCTTTTGTTCCAGCTCGTTTGACTCGTTAGACTAGTGGTCTCCATCAATTCGCTGTTTTGATACCTTATTGTATTACAGATTCCTATTCCAGTAGCTTCTTGCCAAGAACCACTTACGGAACTCTTTTCCTGCTAACTGTTACCTTCTACCTATAATCTTAGTCGTTTCAAGACTACGGTCAATATTTCATCTCAATTATTATGGGTGTTTATTATTATTCCTATTATTATTACTACTACTAATCCTGTTATACTTAAGGAATATATTTATTCGATTTATTAATGGTAAGCTAATAAACTCTAGACAAAATATAAAGATAATATAAAATCTGAATTAGCGACACATTTGATTACCACCCCACCACCACACCAATTACACGCGTCTGATCGGTTTGTCTGCACGCACACATACACACATATACACAATAGTATAGTTCACTTGAAAAATACATTTATTCGCTCGGCTTGAGAATAACTGTCGTTTTTTTTACACTTGAATCGTGCATGTTCACCTCCCCCCTCCTATTTTCTATTTTCTATTTTCTATTTCCTATCTCTTCTCTCTCACTCTGAATCAACAGACGTTTTCTTTTCCTTTTTCTTCTCCTTCTCTTCCTTTATGTGTCTACCTTCCTATCACTTTTCTCTTCATTATATGCCTCTCTTTCCACCTTTTTTTAAATTTATTTATATATTTATTTATTTGTCATGTTTGTTTCAGATTTAAGATTTAAGATTTTTGTTTTTTGTTTTTTTGTTTTTAGATTTTTTAGATTTTTAATTTTTAACGGCCCCAATTTTTGAAATGTTAAATTTCTTTTCTTCCTCTTCTTCTCTTTCTTTATCTCCATTTCATTCTCTCCAAATATGATCTGAGGTTAAGATCGGATTCTAACTCTGCCTGATGAAATCTCAGTTTATAGTAACTGTTGATCGATAACATCGACATGCCAGTGTCGCAGATTTTGTACATGTCTGTATAAATAAAATTATCATATATATATATATATATATATATTGTACACCATTATATTGTAAAAGCTTCTAAACATTTCATCTCCAACAAAAGGAATTCTACATTGAATTAATTTGTTCATATTGTCTAAGTAATTTAAGCTCTCAAAACGTCATACAATTAATATTAATAGCTTTTTCTGAAGCAGGAATGTCGCACATATTTTCTTGCAAAAACTGGTCATGGAAATTATAGCAATTATGCTTAATGAAATTGTCACCATTACTGCTGTTTTGCTCGCGGAAATCAGTTTTTTCTTTGGCCCATTTTTTCTTTACTTTACAATGACAATATTCTGTTTGTATGATTTCAACCGAGATTCGTATTTCAGAAATTAAGTACTTTGTACGCATTTTATAAACTTACCTGCATCACATAAATTATCATATCGCTTTTTTTAAATTGACAATGGCTCATACGTCTCTCCATTGTTCTCTTTATTAATATAGATCACCGAAATTAAGCAACGGGTAGCCTGGCCATTACTTAGATTGTTGACGATTTGGAAATACTGGGTGTTGTGCGTAAGACAGGATCCTAGTGGCCTTGCAAGCCGACGACTGACTACCAATCTGTAACTGCAACTGACAGGGCTCTGGGGCGCGTCCGTTGTTATCTGCGCCGATCAGACACTGGCTGGCGATGAGAAATCGATTTCAGATTAAGAGACAGGTGTTAGTCTACTCCCACACACATATACAAACTCTCCAGTTATAAACCTGGCCTTACGTACATTAATACTGAATCCTTTATTTTATGTATATACTCATACTGATAATAATGCTTGCACATTTAATTTAATAATTTCCGTTGTGGGTCTAATAAATTTAATATTAATTGAAAGAACTTCATTATTTCTCGTTTCACTCCGCATATACAGGCTGTGTTAAAAGCAATTCCATATTATTCAATGCTAGTACTTCATTAGGGAAATATAATTGGTACAAAAAATGAATATGATAAGAGAGTGTATAGTATAGATTGTCATTTAACATTCAATATAAGCGCCAGCATTCACCATTACTTTCTCAAGCCGTCTGAGAACTGCATCCATTTTTCACGAGTTCACTAATGATAAAAAATATGAAAGGATTGAAAATCGCCGCCTACTACAGACTAAAACCAGCCGACACAGAAAACAGCAAGTCCACATTATATGGGAGATGTTTCCGACAAAGAGAGAGGGGGGGATTGCTATTTTCAACTGTAAATCTATCCATCAAACTAATGCTCACCCTGTTTTTTTTTTCATGCTAATTAAAACGAGAAATAAGTTACTTGTTAAATAAGTTGGCGCGGTTCTCAGGCGGCTTGAGAAACTGGTGGGGAATGCTGTCGTTCATCTTGAAATTAAAATGAAACCAAATGCTTTCTTATATTCACTGTTTGTAAGAATTATATTTCACTTATAATGCAGGTTTTTAAATCACGCGCGAAATTTGGGGAGTGGATATTTCTTGTGCTGTTATTGGTTAAAAGAAATTGCTGATTTGAGCGTTTGTCCAATCGAGAGTCGACACGTAAACATAACATGCGCTGCTACTGCTTCCAACAAATAAACAAAGATTATATTAAAATACGGGAAAAGCATCAATGTAAATGAAAAATAAACCTGATGAAGGCGGAGGGCATATCAATCGAAGTGTAGCGGAAATAGAAGTATCAATTTTAGTAGGATAATAGTTGGAAGAAAAACTATTAAAATAACGAATATATCAACGTTGTAGCGCAAAAGAAGGAAATTCAAACCGAACGGCCCAAATATTTATCATATTTATTAACTTTTACTTACTTCCTACATTAGTTCGCATTCTTTATTCCTCCCCATTCCTTTAAACGGTCTTTAATATCGTGTGTTTATTTATCTTAACACCCCTAGGTCAACGATATCGAAAACAGAACAGAAAACACCGAAGGAAAATAAGAATTCAAAAACTAAAACAGAAGCATTCTTAAGATGCGTCTATTCTATCTGCGCGTTTAGCGATGAAACTCGTATTTAAAAGGTAGGTGTGACAGACAAACACGAATTCCTATTTCAAACAAATGTGATTTATTAACAAAAATGCTATTTAAAACTTAAATATGAGAGACGAACGAAATTGTTATTTTAATCTTAATATGGCAGGCAAACTTGGCTAAGATAAAACTGTAGTATCTGTTCTGATACTACACCTATTTTTACTGTCCTCGATCAGTGAAGGAGGAATCCTTCTAGAGTGAGGCAACTTTTATATTTGTCTTAATCCACACTGCTCTTTTGGGGGGAGCTGGAAATCCCCACATTAAAAATGACCATGTGTCTAACTCTGCCCTTGTGGTGTCTAGATTTTCACGGAAGCCCCACCCCTTTTTTTATTTGTTTTACATAAAACAATATAAAACTAAATATAGTCCACATTTCGACCCTTTTCGCCGAGCAACTGTGTCCAAAAATTCATTATCATCGGTTAATAAGTTTAGGAGTGAATCCCGTACGTAAAATTGTACAAACATATGCTCATACCTAACTTTCTAAAGATAGAGATTAGACGCATCTAAAATAAGATACGTCCATTTAAACTACGCGTTTGGCAATGAAAATCCTATTCACAAGTTTAGCGTGATGGGCGGACAAAACGGCTATTATACACTTTCACGTGATAGGCTGGCTGGCTGGCTGGTTTGCAGAGCCACGTATAAAGATCGTTTTAAACATAAGAAAAAACGTTGCGCTCATTCAATCTGCGTGGCTAGCGTAGAAACTTCGATTTCAAACTGAGGCGCGAACAGTCGACCGCCCGACAAATAAAACATCTCATTTCGGTGTAAGGACGCATCTAAAAAAATAAAGTAAATTAGGAAACGGTGAATTCTATTAAAGTAAATTTCGTTAACAAGACAGCTGGGACGCGCGCAATATTGATTGGTGCCCGGAAGTGATAGCTGAACTCTGGGGACGGGCTGCCTAATGTGATGGGGATGGGTGAAACGCTCGGATGGGAATAGGAAATTTCATTCATTTTGTATTAGGGGTTTAACCAAAGGGAAGAAAACCAGACATACACTGTATTTTATACATGATGATTAACATAATATATATATATATATATTTAAATAAATTTTTCATGGTACAAAATTTAATAACAGCAAGGAATGCAGACGTTTGGGACATTTTTTCGGGGGTAGAATGAAATTGAACAAGTATAAAAACGAGAGAAAATTTAAAAATTAATGAATGTACTAAGCCGGCTTTCGTTCACACTCATCAGAGTATTAACGTGGAAGTAATTAAATACGACTAAAATCTTAAAAGAAATTTATAATGAAAAGTAGTGACTAGTTTGGGAGAAAAATAAATAAATAAATAAATATGGGGAGGAGGGTCACAAGTTGATCACATTAAGTCCTAAAAGCTACCCTGCTAATATATATATATATATTTATATATATATATATATATATATATATATATATATATATATATATATAGAGAGAGAGAGAGAGAGAGAGAGAGAGAGAGAGAGAGAGATGTGTGTGTGTGTGTGTGTATTAGCAGGGTAAACCGGCGTTGTTTGAGTTAGAGTGTTGGATAGCATCAAATGCAACATCATATTAAGAAGAGT
>OY744520.1:13215458-13287958 GCA_963556195.1 Sepiola atlantica
CGTTGACTGCGCGAAATTACGGAAACCTGGTGCGTCAGCTATAAGAATACCGAAATATTTTTACTTGATTTAAACATTACTTCATTATTAAACAATTACTAATATTGAATATTAATATTTTAACACTACCAGAATGCATTTCGGCTTATATTTATACCATTCAGTAATTTTCATTTTTAACATAGATTTGGAAACATTTTGATTTAACTTGCAAAATCTGAATAATAAGAAAAATTACATTAAAGACTACCGGGCAACGCCGGATATATACATGAGTATTAGAATATAATGAATCTTCCGGCGAAAAATGATGAAATTAATTTTTGAGATGAGGATTTGTATTATTTGGATTATTCGGACTACTTTTCACATCTTGAGTGTTATTCTCACAACATTTCGACCGATGTAACCCCCGACCTTCTTCAGACGTATCTTGTAGAACTCGGGAATTTTTATATAAAACTCAGAAATCTGTACTGAATTTCGAACCGAACCTTTTATTTAATTCTTGGGGGTAGATTGCTCTCGTTCTGTCAGCCGTGGCCGGGTAGAAGTCTTAAGTAATTCTTAATTATATTCTTAGTATTGAAGAGTGAATCTTAGATTCCCAGAGGACTGTCACTTACAACTGATTATTACTTAGCAATCTATGCATTCGAGTAACATCGGCCAAAACGTTGTGAGAATAATATCCAAGATGAGAATAATCCAAATGATAAAAATGATGATTTTCTTCACATTTGAAAAAGAAAAAGAATTAATTATAGCAAACAAAAAAACATGTAAATTATAGGTGCTAATATTATTATAATATTTCGGGCCGTATTCTGTTCTTTATCAAACATGTTTAACTTGATAAAAAAGCAACTTTTATTAATAACTGGACATCGGATATGTGTCGTTAAATATAAAACGTGTTGCGTTATTGTATACGTCGTACATCACACTCTCCTCTGTCTGTCTGTCTGTCTGTCTCTCTGTCTCTGTCTCTGTCTCTGTCTCTGTCTCTGTCTCTGTCTCTGTCTCTGTCTCTGTCTCTCTCTCTCTCTCTCTATTTCCTAACAGTAGAACGTAATATAGAAAGAAAAACAAAAGAGAATGTCACCACAATTCACCCTGAAGTTGGCGAGGAAAAGAGAGAAAGAGAGAAGGATTGATAAGAAAAGTGGAGAATAGAATCATCAAAAAGAGGCTAATTTTTTATTTTGTCTTTTATATTTTTTACAAGTAAAAAACTACCCACAATCCACCGAGTTATTTACCTAGTTAAGTTTTCCTTTGAAATGTATAACTTACATTATATATCTTGTATCTAAATCTTTTGTTATTTGAAAAATAATGTTTTCATTTAAATTACCTTCCTTCAAAATCAATGAACTTTATATCTTAAGAACTGTTTTGGTAATTTATCATCTTTTTTATTTAATCACTTCAATCTGTTACTGTTAATATCGACAAAACTATTGCATATGTATAGGAAAAATAACACAAAAAGTCAATTTATTATAACATGTTTTAAAATAGTTATGCAAATTAGGCATATAACTAGCTGTCATGGGTCTATTCTCTCTACTATATATACAGTATTTCAAAAGACATTGTTGCATTATTGATTTAAATAACAGCGAGCCTTTTTTATGGTAATATAGGTGTGATAAATGAAAAAAATAGTTTCGCATTTATTCATTTACATATTTAACTGGATCAAACACTCTAACCCAGATTCAATGGGTGACCAAATGGTCACTGTTTTTCTAATATATATATATATATATATATATATTATATATATATATATATATATATATATAATATATGTATTTTATTAGTTTCTGTAGATGTAAATCCGTTGAAACTCAAGTGTTTATAAAATGTGCTCAATAACAAGTAGAGCTGTTCTTAAGAGTATGAATTTTTATTCATACAAACATTATTGGTTACATATGTGCATACATGTTTCGGTTGTACTCTTCACAGAGAGTCAACCTCGTCAGACTAAAGAACTGTCTTCTTTGTTCCGAAGAGGTTGACTCTCTGTGAAGAGTACAACCGAAACATGTATGCACATATGTAACCGATAGTTTCTGTATAAGTAAAAATGTATACTATATATATATATATATATATATATATATATATATATGATCATAAATATTGATGAGTAGATATTATAAGAGAGTAAGACTGATCTCTATATCTTCCTTTTTTTCTACGTCGATGTTAATGAATTTCCATGTTAAATCAAATTAGTTGGCAATCTTAGTTCTTGGCAACAGCAACATTTCCTACATTATCCCAATCTTGCAATTTTGAGTCCTATGCTAACTCTCTCTCTCTCTCTCTCTCTCCCCCCTCTCTCTCTCTCTCTCTAACACACATACGCACTCTCTCTCTTTCCCTTTCTCTATCTCTCTTTCTCTCTCTTTCTCTCTCTTTCTCACATCCACACTCTCTATCTCTCTCTATCTCTATCGCTTTCTCATTTTTTTAGCTTACCCCTGTCTTTATATTGCGCATCCAATCAAATTTGACTAGTTTTCCGCCGTTTCAAACCGAGAGATAATTCCTCGAACGTAAAATTGAAATGAGATGCATCGTCTCTCCGTGAAGATTACCCCCAGCGAAACAACCATCGGGCTAATCTTCTGCCGACCAAAAACAAAAGTCATTTAATTAGATTTTAAAGGTATTAATCCCAAAACAGGAACGCGTATCCTTAAGATGCATCCATTCAATGTGTGCGTTTAACGTTGAAAATGTTATTTCAAACAAGCGTGACAGACAAAAAAATGTTATTTCAAACAAGCGTGACAGACAAAAAACTGTTATTTCAAACAAGCGTGACAGACAAAAAACTGTTATTTCAAACAAGCGTGACAGACAAAAAAATGTTATTTCAAACAAGCGTGACAGACAAAAAAATGTTATTTCAAACAAGCATGACAGACAAAAAAATGTTATTTCAAACAAGCGTGACAGACAAAAAATGTTATTTCAAACAAGCGTGACAGACAAAAAAATGTTATTTCAAACAAGCGTGACAGACAAAAAAATGTTATTTCAAATATCAACATGACAGACGCAAGAAAATAATATTAAAACATCAACATGACAGACCAAGGAAAATGCTATTTCGAACATAAACATGACAAACAAGAGAAAATGCTATTTCAAACATCAACATAACAGACCAGAGAAAATGTTATTTAAAACATTAACATGACAGACCAAAGAAAATGCTATTTCAAACATACATATGAAAAACCAAAGAAAATGCTTTTTCAAACATCAAGAGGACAAACCAAAGAAAATACTATTTCCAACATCAATATGACAGACCAAAGAAAATGCTGTTTAAAACATCAACATGACAGACCAAAGAACGTGTTATTTAAAAATGAAGATTAACAGATCAAAGAGAATCCTATTTAAAACTTAACAATGATAGTGGAACTAAAAATTGTATTACCATTCCTCACACACACACATACGCACAAAATAAAACAAAAGGCTTCAACACTCTTGAGTTTATCCGACCCAATTCTAAGCACGCATTTAAGACCGTAAGTTGCACAATTGTCTCCCTTGCGCATATTTTTGGTTTCGACGCCAGAGGGAGTTTTGGTCACATGATAAATCCCCTAGGAGGTCACGTCAGAATTTCCTAAAAAGTAGGCTTTCTCTCTCACGGACGATCACATTTTCTCCGTGCTACCATTAAAAAAAATGCTGTGTGCATCCAACTTATTCCTATTATGCACTTGGATTTTGTCTAGCACGAACTTCTATTATTTTATGATGATGTGCATTTAAATTGTATAGGGACATTTATATTATATCGTTGTTGCAGTAACATTATTATGTGTTATCATCATCAGCAACAGCAGCAGCAGCGTTAATTTAGTTAACATCATACTGTTAACAACCGATCAGCAGTCATGTCTGTCAGAGCACCTAACTTCGAAGATACTGATGTTTATTTTTATGTCCTTTTCAGGGTGAGAGTCGGAGAGTATTTTGTTCGACACTCTCATTGGCCAGCTGACTTGGATGGTTCTTCTCAGTAGCTTAAGCTTAAAAAGAATCAATGTTTTCTATATATAAAACGTTATTAGAGTTACTGAGTCTTTCATCTTTATACTCTCTCTCTCTCTCTCTCATCGTACATTCAGTGTTATTGTTTTACGGATATACAAATGCTTATATCGTGAGGACAGATACAACAATGGTTCTCTTTACGTATAACTGACAACGTGTAGCACTATGCCATCTTATAGGGCTTTTGTCACAATCAATAAACAAGTTTTGTAACGGTTAACTTTGTAGATGTTTATGTTAAGATTTCTTGATACAGAACTTACGCATGACAAGCAGCAACGATTATTCTGTTGCTATTTTTTTAGATTCAAATGCTTAAACCAGTACGCCAGTGAAGCAACTTGCAAAAAGAATGCAATTTTGTGGTTAGAAAATTATTAATTCAAGAACTTAACCATAGTTTAGTCTGAAAACTGTAGTAGTAGTAGTAGTAGTAGTAATAATAATAATAATAATAATAATAATAATAATAATAATAATAATAATAATAATAATAATAATAATAATAATAACAACAACAACAACAACAACAACTAGCGGGACCCGTGTAAATTACACGAAATGATGCTTTCAATACTAATTATCTTGTTCCTAACCTATACATGTTTGAATAAAATATCATAAGATTTGGTTTTAAAAATAAACAATACATGAAACAATTTACAAAACTTCTTTATATACAATATTTCTATTGAAGGTAGTTCCTCTTCTCTGGCCATGAGTAGAATTATTCTGAGGACAAATTTTCACTCTTACACTGTTCACAGACCTTGCTCTTGAGAAGGCTACATAAAGTTGTCGATGAGTAAAGCAAAGTGATGGTAGGTAGATCCCAACCTTATCGAAAGTTTGTCCTTGAGCTTTATTAATGGTCATTGAATATGATAGGCGGATGGGAAATTGAGTCCTGTGCAAAACAAATGGAATATTTGCGTCACTGGGATTAAGTTTAATTCTTGGAATTAAAACTCGCTCCTGAGCATGAGATCCACTTATGATTGAAGCTAGAATACTGTGGTTATGAAGCTCCAATACTTCTAAACGCGTTCCATTGCATAGTCCTTGCGTTATTGACAGGTTTCGAAGCAGCATAATAATAGATCCTTTAAGATTGAGACGATGAGGAGGCATTCCCGAAGGCGTAAGTGAATTTATGAATTCCATTGGATAATTATTGGCTTCCATTTCATTGTCTGATGATACTGAATCTATACTTAGATATGTTTTGCTCTCAGTTGGTAGTATACTTAGAATATCTTCATTAATATCCAAGCAATCTGCATTTTTTGGTGACAAAATAACTCTACTTTTCATTTCGTCTTGGGTGCAATTATCGAATATGTCTGATACTAAAGAGTCATTGCATACACATTGTTCTGGGATATCGATAGTATCATCAGAAACGTTATCAAGTGAACTCTGCACTCGACTATTTCCGATTTGTAAGAGCCACTGTGAGAAAACTTGTTCGTTGTCATTAGTCCTCATATTCTGAGAGAGTTTAAGTTGATGAAAACTGTGCCACATTGGAGACTTCTTTAGACATACATCCAATACTGCAGCAGGTGGAGCTCTAGGAACCACAGGCAGAACTTGCCTGAAGTCTCCTCCTAATATGAAGACTTTACCACCAAATATGCTATTATTATTCATAATATCTTGTAAACAATTATCAATGGCATTTAATGCATATCGAGGGATCATCGATGCCTCATCAATAATGAAGAGCTTCACCTGCCTGAGAATATTTGCTTGGTCAGAATTAGGCGGAATATTGCAGGTAATTGTCTCAGTGAAAGGAACAGGAAGTTTTAAGATACTGTGAAGTGTTTTTCCATTTTTCAATAGTGTTGCTGCAATACCTGTCCAAGCAGAAGTACTAACAGCCACATTTTGAGCCACCAGGTAATCATGAATCATGTTGAATAGAAAAGTTTTGCCAGAACCGCCAGGTGCATCCAAGTAAAACAGTCGATGGTTAGTCTCCAATCCTCTATCTAGTTCACTAACAGCGTTAATGACACTATTAAATACACCACTTTGCTCAGTATTTAGTATTTCAGGATTAACTTCTTGAATTTCTTCCATATGTTGAATGGCAGGAGGCTCACTGATTGGTTTTGGTAGACCAAGCATCGCACAATTCATGCCGGTTTCATTCAAAATCATGTTTATGTGATGCAGAGCGATATTCTCTGCAACATTATCATCATATTGGCGTAAAAGGTCCTCTATCATAAGGTGTTTGTTATCATTCCATAATTGTAAGGCATCTTGTGGTGTATTGTATAAACAAATCATTGCAAACATGTTAAGAAGCTGTCGTGGCATTTGATATATAGCTGCCTCACTTAAAGCCATTTCTAGTTCGTTGTCATCTTCAAGCAGTTGCAATCGAATACAGGCACCCTTAAAGGTCGGCAATTGTTCACCTCCTACAGTTTTCAGGTTATTAAAAGAAGTTGCACCTGGTATATGAAGAAGAAGCATCCTTAAATGAAGTTTCTCAGCATTTCTAGGACTGGCAGAGTACATTCTCGTTACAATCTGGCGGTGACGTTGTCTTCTGGTCCAAGTGTTGCTTTGCTTATTAAATACATAATATTCAGGAATATCAATATAAAGGTGGGCTCTTGCATCCACGTCTCTTTGGTTAAGTTTGAACCATGCAGTTAATTGCGTGTCTCGTCCTTCTGCGCGGGCAGCAGCTTGTCCTTGTTCACCCGGCCTATAATAAACTTGTTGCTGGTCAGGTAAATGGAGGGCGAGTCGGTAAACTATGTGTGACTGTCCATGCATTTTGTATTCTGACAAACGCCAAAATGCTTCAGGCGGAGATACGTATCTACACGAAATATATTGCTTAATTTCATTATATTCATTTGCATTAGTTTCATTGTTATTCATATTCATTTCCATCATTGCGCAATCATGTCTTTTATAGACATATTTGAAAAGATATTTCACACTTTTTACTGAGATACACACCTCTACATTAATGTGAGCACCATATTTTTTGAGTAAATACTTATTATATGGTACTACAAACCTGCAGTCAATCTCATGGACACCCAATCTAACAGAATCTCCATTATTTCTGCGTCTGTAAAGAGGATATCCAGAAACATTTGTAATAGTCTCCTCCTGATATGGTATTGGAAATTTCTTCTGACACTCTCCCCCTACCATACAGATTGAATTGGGATTAAATGTACCACAGGGTCCATGAATCATGAGTGTTTTCACTAATTCTCTCAATTCTGGATCATGTTCTGATGGTAATTCAGCTGAAACAATATTATCAATTTGTTCCCTAGTTCTGATTTTATATTCTTCTTGCAGCATGATTAGCATGTGACAATGCGGGAGACCTCTTTTCTGAAATTCAATTACATGTATCGCAGCAATAGGTACCCCAAGTACATGTCTGTCCTTTATGTCAATCATTAAATCATTAAGATGTTGTTTGAAAACTCGTGCCAATAAATCTGGTCTGTTCTGTGCTGTTTCATGAGGCTGTAAGTTTTCAGTTACTTCTCGACATTTTGGATTGCAAGTATATGTTATAAATAAATCAGGCCTTCCATACTTGCAAACTATTGCCATTGCATCTTGGTAGCATTGTTGCATATTTCGTGGGCTCCCTGTGAAGGATGATGGCAAAATGACAGGTACTCCAGGATCTTCATTTTCATTATTTCTTGCAAGGTGATCCATCAAACCTGAATACATTGCAACTCTTAGTTGTGCTTGATTTTCTCTATGAATTTCAAACGACAACCTTCTACTTTAACGTAACCATCGACAATATATTGTCGAAATAGTTTTCCACCACTGTGTATTGGACTGAAGTCACGTCTTATAGATAGACGATATGCATAAAATTCCTGCATAGTCACCTTGTTACGAACTCTAGTTTGCCTATTTGCTACATGAGGAATGTTTATATGCCATCCGAATTCACCATGAGGAAAGAGAAAAACGCCAAAATGAAAAACAAAAAATAGTTTTAAGTTTTAAGCAACACAGAAAGTAGTTTTTAACCAGGTGATAAAAAAAAATAAATGCAAAAAATAAATAATAAAATTGTATTTATTGCCAATTGTTGGTAAATGTTTGATAAAAATAAATTAAAAAATTTTTTTAAAAATTTATTTACACTGTATTGTGTTCGTTTTTTGTTATTTGCAATGTTTCTTGAAAATAAAACTGAAAAAGTTTACGAAGTTATCGTCTGTCACACTGACCCTAACTCTAACGACGGCATCAAAGTTAGCGCGGGTCCTAATGTAACAAAGTACCCTCTATTTGTTAGTAAGTTGCTTTATTATGACCCCCCCCTCCTTCTGGATAAGAGTGAAATAATTTGTTGTTCGTGTACGATGGACATTGCGCATATCTACTAGAAAAGGTTGATATGCCATCCGTTCAAAAAAAAAAAATAATAATAATACTGGCCCTCTCTACAACCAAAATAAAGGAAGTAAATTGTTTTCACTTTTTTAAGAAATACTAATGATATACTAATTTTTAAGCAGTTAACGTAATTTAATAGGCAATGCCCTTAAAAACGCCAAAGTAAAAAACAAAAAATAGTTTTAAGTTTTAAAGCATCAGAAAAAAGTACTTTTTAACCAAGTGATAAAAAAAATAAATGCAAAAAATAAATAATAAAATTGTATTCATTGCCGCTTGTTGGGAATTGTTTGCTAAAAATAAATAAATAATTTTTTTACTTTTACTTACACTGTGTCGTGTTCGTTTTTTTGTTAGTTGCAATGTTTCTTGAAAATAAAACTGAAATGTAGAAAAAAATCTTGGAGGTTGGTTGGGATCGAACTATAAACCAGTCGGACCGAAGTAACAAATACTACGTCGCTAACCGTTACGCTAAAGGGAAATACTTGAAAATTTAGTTAAAATTAGGCGTATAAAACTGTTTGTCAAAATCTCGCTACGGTACGCATGCGCAGAGGTTTTGCCGGAAGCGTGACACACGAACACACACGCTATCGTATTAATATATAGATGATGATCATCATCATCATCATCATCATCATCATCATCATCATCATCATCATCATCATCATCATCATAATAATAATAATAATAATAATAATAATAATAATAATAATAATAATAATAATAATAATAATAATAGATAATAAATAATAAATAATAAATAATAAATAATAATAAATAATAAATAATAAATAATAAATAATAAATAATAAATAATAAATAATAATAATAATTGTTGTGAAGTTGTCCCACAGTAAATAATAAATAAAGGAAGTCAAGTCGAGGGTTGGTTTAACAAGTGTATTAACAAAGTAAGAAACTGACTAGCTCTTGGCTAGACAGTTACAAGACTGTGCTTTTGTCTTCTGTGTGTCTCTGGTGACTCGCACTATTTATAGTGACAACCGGTGTAATTTCTCCTGTGTAAGAACGGCCGGTGTAACAATAATAATAATAATAATAATAATAATAATAATAATAATAATAATAATAATAATAATAATAATAAACAAAAAAACACAATGCGATGACATCAGCCTAGGTTGATACTATACATATGATTGTGAAGGATCAAGGAAATGGGAAGACCGAGGAGGGAAAGCACTAACCATTCCTCCACTGAAAGGGTGTGGATAGTACTGGTTCTTTAGGGGGGCTTATTTGCTACCAAAATCTCAGATGACCAATGGTTGTTGCTTGCGAGAAATTCATGATAAGCGGCCGTTGTGATAACGCAAAATATGTTGCAATGCTTATAGAAAATGGAGGAGAGTACTGAAAATCTTGAGGTGTGAGACTTGTTGCCACTCAAACTTTAGGGAACACCACCGGTTACTGTCAGTGAGTAATAACTGATGACGACCTGTGTGAACTCCTAGTGAGTAATAATAATAATAATAATAATAATAATAATAATAATAAATTGAGGGATGAGAGCTAAATTAGAAATGATATAATGAATGACAGCATCTCTCTCTCCCTCTTTCTCTCTCTCTCTCTCTCTCTCTCTCTCTCTCTCTCTCTGCCGTTGGCGCTACAGACGCCAACAACCAGGGAAGTGAATCGTGAAATTCATCCGCTAACACTTGACTTTTATCTAATTTCAGCCACGAACAATGGATGTTTGAAACTCATGACCCGGCGTAGCTGTATTCTACAAAGGTTTGTAGAAGCGTCCACCATTTTCTATAATGGAGTCTGCCCCTTTCCGTCGGTCTGTCACACGTAAGTTTGAAATAGCATTTTCATTGCTAAACTGAAATTCAGTGAGAAGTCGGTGAAAGTATACAAGTAGTTTCTGAGATGCGTCCACGTATCTGTACAAGAAGTTATGTCCGTCTGTCCGTCCGTCCGTCTACCGTTTGTTTAAAATAGCATCTTCATTTTAAAACGTTTCGTTTTTATATGCGTCCGTCCGTCGGTATGTCACGCGTAGATAGAATGGACGCTTAGGGATATTCAGACTTGTTTTATTAGAAAGTTCCTTGCCCGTGATATTGATAATTAATGGGACCTCTTCATGTGCGTCGAGAGGGAAATCTCGGATTAAGTACATAAAGATGACGCGTTCTCACTCCAAGAAATTCGAAATTACAATGCTCTATCAACAATAATAGTAATCATATAATAATAATAAGAAGAAGAAGAATAATAATAATAATAATAAGAAGAAGAAGAAGAAGAAGAAGAAGAAGAAGAAGAAGAAGAAAAAGAAGAAGAAGAAGAAGAAGAGAAAAGAAGAAGAAGAAAAAGAAGAAGAAGAAGAAGAAGAAGACATTTTGTTCCCGATACTTGAAATGGCCAGAACTGAGAAAGCACCTATATGAAATAAACCCCCGAACAATTTGTATTCAATAGCAACCGATTCGTTCTTTTTGACAGAGAAACAAACGCTCTCTTATGTCCGACATGTTTATTAAATCTTTGATATTGCAGGATATTAATAACCGGTTTTTATCGAATAGGTGCGGACAGATTGGACCAAATCCTTGTAGCATCATAGGAAACAGGAAATCAACCTTCTCTAATAGAAATCAAAGATGGAATTATTGCGTATTATATAAGATATTACTGTTTTTATAAAACAATATATGATTTATATACTAGTGTACACACTCTGTCAAAAATGACGAAAAACAATTATGCTTCGCGACTGTTCACACTAATATTAATATAAACTCATAGTATTACGCCATATTTTCACACTAATGTTCATATAAAATCGTAGACTTACGCCATATTTTTCATATATAAATTAATATTATCATTTCTGATGACCTAAAGAAAAAACACATACCGTTGACTTTTGAATTTTTGAATTTTATTTTATTGACTTTCATTGGGAGTGTAGTATTTCTTTTCGAATTCATTTCAAGCGACGGGGTTGTCTGACTTGCTATTTGCTTTCTCGCTTTTTCTCATTACTTGAAATGGCTAGAAAAATGCACGTGTTTTACTCGCTAACTTTTGCGTGACGGGGTGGATTTATATTTATTCATATATAAATAAATACTGATCGGTATTTATTACACAATAGAGGATGAGTTTCAGTATTTAGAGCAACAGTGCTCATTACATGAATAGAGCCTAGTAAAAGTATAAAAGATACAAATAGCAAGCAAGCTACAAACAAAAGTTTGTGTTTTGCTCCTAGAAAGAAGTAGCTAAGCTAGGAGTTTGACGAACCCTTCTATTTTCTATCGAGTTCGCTGGTCTTCATACAATCCAAAACTTGAAAAGATCATATTAGTTTGTTAAATGGCTGTCTACGGGCACCAGCCACCACTACGACTACGATGACGTCACATGCTGCATTGGAATCCCGAATTCGTGGCAGAAAATACACAAGTGAGATAAACTAATACACTTCAACTAACCAGTAGAAACTTTTTACGACTTGTCAACACATTTTGATTTAACATCAACACAATGGCAGTATTCAACAGTAACGTTTTTGCTAAGATCAAAGTGTACTATATGTTCTGATACATGTGTTCTTCATGTGTTCTGTCCTCGGTCAGTGAATGAGAAATTCTTCTAGACTGAAGCAAATTTAATTTAGTCACAATACATAGTGTCCATTTTGAGGGCAGCTGGATTTTCACCACATTAAAGACTGAGCTTGTGGCTAACTCTACCCTCGTGAATAGGCAAGTAAATAGGAACTCTAACGTTTTTATGAGGCTGATAATAATTCCTCTTATATATGCTACTACAATGTATTAATTACTATTGCAGTCAAAAAGAGGCTCTACACTCTTTCTTTTCAAAGACATTCAAAACTCAATTTCCGTCAGTTTTATAAAACCTTTTTATTCATGTAGTAGCGTGTTTGTTCATCATTACACAATTATTATGTGCACATATCACTTATTTAGAATTAAATGGCATCATGCAATCTGCGCTAATACAAATTTTCAAAAATGTTCTCCTCGCAACTAATGAACTACTTTTAATTATTACTACTGATATTACTATTTGATAATTTTACTCATAATCGTGGGGAAATATGAGGTTCATATCTTCCCCAAAGATTGTAGTACGAAAATAATCAGCAAAGATCCGACAGGATTTGAACTCTGCATGACCGATTACATGTTTTTTTACTAATCATGTATCCCTCAAGTTTACTAAGTTCAAAACTGCCAACAAAACAACGATAGATCTGTGGAAATCCGGTTGGTAGTTTTTGTGCAATCCTGTTCAGAACTGGTTGTGTAATGATAGACACTTACTGAATGCAAAGCGACCGCGATCTTTTGCTTGTCGGTGTTGGTTGAACAACAGTTCCTCCCGAATTTTAGACCGACGTGGAAACGTTATTGTGCTAAACAGTATTGTTCAGTTTCTTTGAGGGTGACATACATTAAATAACGAATCACCTGTCTTTGACGACTTTGAGGTAATATTGTCGTTCACATTATTTACATGTGTTCGCACTTTCGTCATCTTAGTTGATATCTTCGCACAGAATTGATTGTTTTACTCTCTAGTCTTTTTCGATGCCATCTGTCGAACTTGGTTCTATTTTCTTGCCTTTCCACTAATCTCAAAATATGACATAAAAGTTTGTTTTAATGCGAGAGAAATCTAGCTCTTCACCCTAAATATCTTGTAAAGTCTCGTGGCACTCCTACACGAATGAGGGCTCTCCAGGCGACAAGCAAGACACTCATCCGAAAGGTATGCATAATATATGAGAGGGCGGCTCAAGGGGACAGGAAAGGTATTATATTTTAATTCCAGCCTAAAAAATCGAGAACTGCTTTTCGAGAATTTCGAACTTAACTCTTTATATAATCCACTTTTTGAAGCATCCCATGTCTTTTAGATGCCTAACATCAGTCTGAAATATGTCCCCCGCTTGTAAAATGGACTGTCCCATACGATGACAATATAATATCTAAAAGCAAGGCAGATCAGGATGCTCCTATTATCGTGACTAGGTGTTTCACGTATACATTTTTGGACTCGAAACCTATTTAAATTATATATTGGATATTTAAATTGGTTTTTAACAAGTTGTGAATTTAAAAAAAAACAGGTAAGGATATTCTTAAGATGTCGCCATTCAATTTGCGCGTTTTGCGATAAAAATATTATTTCAAACTTAATTGTAACAGACAAAAAAGTGCTAGTTTAAACATAAGCGCGACAGACCAAATAAAATTCTATTACAAATACAAGCGTGACGGACGAATAAAACATTATTTCAAACTTGAGTGTGACAGACGTATAGAAATGCTATCTCAAACTAAAGATCATCAGATTCAATGGACGCATCTTATTTTAAGTAGTTGGACGCATCTCCAATAAGATTCGTCCATTGAATCTGAGTTAAGGATGAAAATGCTTATTTGTCAAACTGAAGTGTGACAGACCAGCATAAGTGTCATTTCAAAGTGAAGCGCAACAGCCAGAACCTTTTATGGCGATGCTTGGACGCATTTTAAAAAGATTCAATCTGCTTGTGTTGAAATGAAACGGACGGAGTTTCTCATAGAAACGTGAATACACAGCTAAGTAAAGGCTGGTGCTGGTAGTGGCGGTGAAGTGGATTCCAATGTGGATCGACGACATGGACGTGCCAAGTTCGAATCATTTCGGTTCCATAGCACTGAGTTCACCATGTATATAGGCAACACTCGTGTATTTATCTGATTCTTTTGAACAATAGGATATGTGTTTTATTACTTAAAACTAAACAAAACTTCAATGAACAGCGTTTCTTTCTAATAACTTTCCATCTATGGAATACATTACCACGTAATTGATTTCTTGTTGACTACAACATGGCCTTCTTCAAGTCCAATGCCAACAAATACTTGCTAAGACGTTCTCTTACGTTATCTGCCTATTATACCCATCGTTTCCAATCCTTTGATCATACTGTTCATCACAAAGCTTATAAGCCCTTATTCTCAAGTGGCTTTTGGCTTTGGTAAGTGGTGACTCATTAGTATTAAAACGGGAACTAGGGAACCTAATCCTAATCCTAATACATGCCGGTGACGCGAATTAACATGTTCAGCTAAAGAAATCAACACACACGAATTACAACTCATACGCAATCATTATTGTCGTGTTGGCCATTTTTTTGGATAGAATTTTCCACGACTCGAAGTTCGAAGTAATCGAGGTGCGTTAAGAGATTCCAGAGTTGAGTTTCATTGTTTGGTTTTCTCATTTGCTGATCGAACTACACCTATTCGCCTCGTGACGAACATCTCCAGAGAAATACGTTTCCTCTTTCTGTCGTGGGAGGTTAGATGAACGAAACAATATATTTGACATTTCATTCTTCAACTTAAATCGTTTCCGACAATTGTTTACAACCGTTCTTACCGGAATGCTTCTCTAATATTTCATCCCTTTAGACTCTTCCTCACTTTCTCGTTATATTAATTGGTTTCATTGGCAACATTAAAGTTATTGGTGCTCTTCCAATATGTGATCTACCGAGTTGGGTTAGGGTTTGGCTTAGTTAGTTATTGTTAGGGTTAGTTAATTAGGGTTTAGTCGTTAAGGATAGGGTAAGGGTTAGGGTGAGGGTAAGGGTTAGGGTTAGGGTTAGTTTATTAGGGTTAGGTCGTTAGGGGTAGGGTTAGGGTTAGGGTTAGAGTTAGGGTTAGGGTAAGGGCTAGGGTTAGGGTTAGGGTTAGGGTTATTGTTTGGGTTGGTTAATTAGGGTTAGGTCGTTAGGAATAGGGTTAGGGGTAGGGTTAGTTAATTAGGGTTAAGTCGTTAAGGATAGGGTAAGGGTTAGGGTTAGAGTAAGGGTTAGGGTTAGGGTTAGGGTTAGTTAATTAGGGTTAGGTCGTTAAGGATAGGGTTAGGGTTTGTTAATTAGGGTTAGGTCGTTAGGGATAGGGTTAATGAGTAGATCACATATTGGAATGTAAGCAACACTGTAGATAACATATTGGATTAGAAACCATTTAGTATATCACATATTGAAAGAGCACAAAGCTTATCTCGTCAGCTCAGCAAAGTTAAGCAATTTTGAGTCTGATAAAAACTTAAATTGGCGATTGTGAAATACTAAACTGCCGTAAGATTAGAAAGTCGCTTTCTGTAATATCCATCGAAAAAAATACAAATCAATGTATCCTTTTCGAATAAGCGAGTGAAATAGTAGGATATATATGACTCCCAAATCTTTGTAGAGCGACTTGTCTATCAAAATTACCAAATATCACGTGTCCTACTCCGCTTATCCCAGTGAAAAACTGTGAATATTTTGTATGCTATTTGTTTCCTTTTTAGCGACCACGTGTTCAGATATATATTTATCGAACACGAGGTCGCCGTTTTGCGTGTTGGGTTATCGTATACAACATCCGCATGTGTTGGAAGAACGAGAACAAGATAATGGTAAAAAAGCAGTTAGATTTAAATGCACATGCATATATTCACAAATAAATAATTTTTCAAAGACAAATATAAAAGGGGAATACGAAACATGTAAGGTGATACACAATCTTATATACAAAGGGTGAACAACAGTCATAAGTACTAAAGAACAGAACATATGAAGTTTCCAATTACAATGAAGAAGGGACATTTTTCCAGGATCAGAGATAGAGAATTATTCATGAACAATGAATAAGTAAATGTGCTTTGTGTTATGAGAGTCTATTTGACTGCCATCAAAAGACATAACCTTGAGGCAAAACCTGCTAGGATTTTTGGAAAGCATGCCCCTATAAGGAGCTGGCCGAAAACGTCAGTCCCCTTTGAAAGACGCGGCAGAAAGTGGATAACATCTTATCATAAATTCCGCAAGTACGTGGAATGAGATCTCACACTCTCGCGTTAGGAGTGTGCGTTCCCTAACATTGGCCGGAATAAATCCAATGGAAATTACTCGGATATAAATCTAAAAGCGATCACTTGAATCATCCTGCACCAACACTCGCATAGTTTCCAGTACATTTCTCATTGATTACAATCTCACACGGTAGCTAGGATAGTCTGGCACAACAACACCGACCTAAAACACTAATCTCTATGCCCGTATTATGCATCACCATTAACTCGAGTGCTGAGATGTTTAAAACAAAAACAATACTAAACTACCGGTTAAAAATCTAAACAATAGTATTATAATTTCACTTTACATTTGCAATTCCATTATTTTTCATGTAATAACATCCGGTTGTGAAACAGATCATTTAAATCTATTATTTTTCATGTAATAACATCCGGTTGTGAAACAGATCATTTAAATCCATTATTTTTCATGTAATAACATCCGGTTTTGAGACAGATCATTTAAATCCATTATTTTCCATGTAATAACATCCGGTTGCGAAACAGATTATTTAAATCCATTATTTTTCATGTAATAACATCCGGTTGCGAAACAGATTATTTAAATCCATTATTTTCCATGTAATAACATCCGGTTGCGAAACAGATTATTTAAATCCATTATTTTCCATGTAATAACATCCGGTTGCGAAACAGATTATTTAAATCCATTTGTGAAACAGATCATTTAAATCCATTATTTTTCATGTAATAACATCCGGTTGTGAAACAGATTAATCAATTATTTTTCATGTTCTCTAATAATGATAAGGATGTTGGTTGTGAAACAGATTATGCAATATGCAAACCGATTTAAAATCTTCTACATCAATTTAAGCACTAAAACATTCGAGAACGGTATTGGCCTCTGAATTTCTTTCAGCTGTCGGTACAAACCTTAACAATTCGGGTTTTGTGTTATGTCATAATCTATATTATTTGAATTATTCGGACTACTGTTCTCACCTCGGATGTTATTCTCATAACATTTCAGCCGATGTGAACTCTAACCTTCTTCGTGTACATCTTGTTGAACTCGGGAATTTTTATGTCGAACTCGGGAGTCTGGAAAGAAATTTCAAAAAGAAATTTAATCTACACAAGCATCCGTGGCGCAGCGGATTAAAGTGCTAGGCTGTAATGTTTTAAGTGACAGTCTTCTGGAAGTTGAAGGTTCAATCGTCAGCACGGGCGATACTAAGAAAGCAATCACGAATTACTTAAGACTTTTACCTGACCATTGCTGACGGGACGAGAGAAAGCTACAACGTGGATTTAATAAAGGGAATTCAGTAGACTCCCGAGTTCGACAAGACCAATCTGAAAAAGATCAGAGGTTACATCATCCGAAACGTTGTGAAAATAACATCCCCGATTAGAACAGTGATCAGAATAATCGAAATAATACAAATTAGCAATCCTCATCTTCTAAAGAATTCCGAAAGTTAACGACACAATCTAGACTAACTAAAGCAATAGCGATGATCAGTCTTTTACAGCCAACAATCTTCTTGGAAAAATAGCCAGGCTTTATCCAGATATTTATTATTTGAATATTGCCGAATAGAACACCTAAATTTAAGACTTGACAAAATCATTCTGTTTGTTTTGTTACTTTGTTTATTTGTGTATTTGTTTTTTTCCCCGTGGTCTATCTCCAAAAGGAGAAGTTCGTTTTTTTATATTCGAACATAGACCTCGCGATAATTCTGTATCTTTTTTTTATCAAAATAAAACTCATCCAAATACTCTGATTGTTGTTTCAGAATGTGGGTCTATCTCCAGAACCCGAGGAAGAAGAGGGGGAGTTTGTAACAAATTTTTTTTTTTTCGTGGATTTAAATTCAGTTCAAAGCAGATTTGAGTAAAGAAGACGAAAGATGAAGGGCGTAGCTGTCGTCGTCTACTTTGTACTTAAACTAGATTTCTCCCTTTTCCGCTCTATCTTCTTCGTTTTACCCTTTCTTAGTTCTCTCTTTCCTTCTCTTTTACCCTTTCTTCGTTTATTTCCTTCGTTTTACCCTTTCTTAGTTAAAATGTCCGTCTTCTTCATTTTCTATTTCTCGTGGCGTTCTCGCGTTTGATTAGAATTAATTTCTCGAATTTTTTCCCCCTTGTTTGTCCCCGCTGCACTTGGTTCTGGTGGGGATTCAACCGAAAAAGAAACGTTTTTCTATTTATTTTTTTTATTAGAAAGAAAAATAAAATAAGAATGGATTCACTCTTGGGGCACATTTAATTACCATGAATATTGGCGAAGACAACGAGATTTGCTCCGAGCAGACATTGAAGCCATTTTTAATTATAGTTCGTTTTGTGGTGTTGGCGAATTGATTCAACGCAAAACCAATTGCAGATACTTGAAACCAAGAAAGCAAACCAATTCCTTAAAAAGACGATTTTTTTTCAAATTCAAATAGGTGTGCTAAATATCAAATATAATTATTGCATAATGTATGTTCGGGGAGAGGTGATCTTGGTCATCAATGTGGCGGTATCCCATTACATTTGCCTTGAGGATTGATGGCGCTTTGTAGATGAAAGAGAGATGACCGTCAAAAAACAAACACAGTTGATGTTGTGAGGTGTTGTTTCAATTTGTTGTTTATATAAATTAATAGTAATTAATTTCAATAAAATTCCGATTTTATTGTACCCTTATATGCTGTGGACAGAAAGCTTAGCAAGTGAGCAATGACAAAGTACTGTGTATTGCATAAGAGAAAATCTTCTTTTCAAGAGATTTCTCAAACGAATTTTTCAATTCCGATTGAAATAAAAGTGTTAACACTTATTTTATTTTCGTTTATTTTATTGTCTACTAGCTATATTTGCTTGGTGTTGTCCGAGTGTTTACGTTTTTAAGTCGGACATTTTAAGAATTAGTTTTAGATTTCTCTTATTTTATTTATGATTTCAATAAACATACAATTATTAAAAATAGACAATGATCATTCAATGTGTATCAATCAAAGTTACGTAGAGCGAGAAACACGGTATCTTTTCAAGTTATACATAAACGAATGTAAAACGTTGTCATTTCTTTTGATGGTAGTAAAGTGCGAAGTCGTATCTTACGATAATATTGTACCTGCTTCGATCACAATTAAATAAACTTATCCAAGTTCTATGGATAATGTAATTTAAAACTCGTGTTACACCTGTTTTGACTAAAGACATGGACATGGGCTGATTAAAAAAAAAAGAAACCTAACCTAGTCAGCTTTTGTCCAGTTCAAAAGCTGTACCAGTACCAAGATTCCCAAGTTCGAAAAGATGCACCTGAAGAAAGTCGGAGGTTACATCGTGAATATAACAACCATGATGAGTATAGTAGCCCGAATAATCGAAATAATCCAAATTATCATCTCAAAAGTTCCGAAACATTATAAATGGGATTCATAATTCTTTGTGATACCTCTACTTGTAATTGTAATTAATTACCAAAAAAGATTTTAAAAACTAAATATACAACTTATTTTTAAAAATAGATTAATACATTTTCAACACATTAGATAATCAGGTTTGAAATAGCTCGAATGTAAATCATTTTAAGTATAAACTGAATGAATTTTTATAATAATACGCTAAGGTATTTCATGTTCGTACGTACGTTATCACCCTCCATCTTTTTAAAAAAGATTGGATCGCCCGATCGACGAAGATCGACGAAGATACAGTGCAAACAAGTACTTTTTAAAGAAATTTCATCTGATTGCGCTGTCGTGTCGAATATGAAACACAAAATAAAATACACTTTCTTTGCCTTCGGGCGAGGATCACAGCGTAGTATATGTTCTGTACAATCGTGGTACTATAATATCATGGCTGCGCGTTCGCACTTGTAGTCCATAGAATGGAAATATGTCGCACATTTCTACAAGTATTACATAATTGGTGGACGTATGTGAAGGACGATTACGTCAGCTAGTATGGGTTTAATATCTAAGTGAACCAGTGCAAGTTTTCTTGACATGAAAATCAAAAAGACAAGCCGCTCTCCGGACTAAATTGTAAACAGGCATGCACTGTGGATTAGATTCAAGTTGGGAGATCAAAGAAAGATAAGACAAATCTAGTGTCACCTTGAAGAGTGACGTCACGATACCGTGTGAAAATAAGACGTTTTTTTGTCGGTCAGTTTTTGGAAGCTGTGATGAGTGGACGTAAATTAAGAATGTAAGTAGAATATGGGAATTTAATTCCTTAAAAATTTGATGGCGCCACTTGTTTATGCTACCCTCAATCCTCCCCTGTAACTAAGTAGTTAAGTTAAGAAAGACAATTTTGGTCATTCTCTATTTAATGTTAATGCGTGACTTTTATTCGTATGACGAGAATTTCACTCCAAAATAAAGACCCAGTTTAAACTCTCCGTCCTCTCTCGCCTTTTCCTTTGTATGCATGGAAAGTACTTGATTACAGACACGGCTACGATGATGATGATGATGATGATGATGACGACGAAATGCATCCAACTAGACAATGGTGATGATGACCGCAAAATGGAGCCCAAAAGATGATGATAATGAAGATGATGACGGCGACGATGGCGAGGAAGCATTCAGTATAAAAAAAGGATAAGACAACTGAGAACATTTGAAGTGACTTTGATTTAGAAAACGTATTTTTAATTAAATAAACACGTAACACGTTTTGGAGATAGAACCCCATAAACAGCTGTATTCTGAAACTACATTAACCCCGTTACTTGGATAAGTATGTTTCAGTTTGAATAAAGGTGGTACAATAATACGGTGAGGTCTGCGTTCGCGCTTGGCGTCTATAGAATGGAAATATGTTTAAGCAGGACAACAATATAAAACAGATGAAGTATACAACTGTAGAATTTCCACGGGTCCCGATCGTTCAGAAACATGAATTAACAATTTGATTCAGATCAAATGAATTAACAAGGATATTTTAAAATGTATCTGATGAAATATTAAGAAACATCTGATATGTATATTTTTATGATATATTCTATGATATGTTCTTACGTTGACGAAATTATTCCTTGAAACAAGAAGTTCCCGAAGAGGCGCCATAAATAAATAAATCAAATAAAACGAATATCTTTCTTAAATACAATTGCTGTATCATCATCCTCATCATCCTTATCATCATCATCTATCTCGTGGTGTGTACCACCGTTGGGGCGCTAAAGATGACCTGGCGATCAACATTCTCTAGCCCTCCCGATGTTCTGCTTTCCTGAGCGTTTTACTTAGCGCTAGCCCTATCCACTCTCGAATGTTGTCATCCCACCTCTTTCTTTGCCTGTTCAGTTACTTGCAAGATTGTTTTTGCGATACCCGATGATCGTGTGACATGGCTGTACCACTTCATTGGCCCTTTTATAACAGTGGTCAGTAGATCTTAATATACCCGACTACTTGTATGAATCTGTTCTTAACTTCTTCATTTGTATGTTGTCTTTGTATGAGATGTTGAGGATCTTTCAGAGACATCTCATCTCTATGACCTGATGCGCACGAAAGATCCTCAACATCCATACAGGGTAATATCGCTGCTCATCAAATCACGAAAGTTAAGCAACGCCGAACTTTTGTCATCCCTTGAAGCCTTAATGCCTATTTACTTTATTCTTCGTATGTTGTATTTCGATGGCTACATTCAAGATATGTTTTAATGGGTGTATGTTAGATATCACGTTGAAACGCCGGTTCTTATTGCATCATCGACGTTAAGCATACATTGATCCTGATTAATACTTATATGATTGAGGATTTGAGAATACCACGTGTCGTAAGTTGAAAGTGGCTGTTAAAATCGGCTTTGTAATTTGTTCAATAAATTGACGTAAATTCCTATGAATCAGCATAGTACGACGTTTTTTGACCCACTTAATTCCATTGTTGGCATTAGTTTCTAGAATCAGATACTTAGAGAAGGAACCACTGACGGTTGCTAACATCTATAGTGAAAGTAGTACTATAGAACCGATTGGATTCGAATTTGGCTCACCCAGGTCGCCAATCCGTTGTCAATCACTTCATCAGGCCACCTCTCTTGGTTTAAGTTTAGGGTAGAATATACCTTCAATTTTGGGGACGACATATATTCTAGATGGAAAACTTCGAAATAAAAACCGTTTTCCTCTACTTGTCCCAGCATTGTTTTCTCGTGTTGGGGTTCTTCTTGCTACTCGACTTCAGAGATGCTGAGTAAGAAAAAGTGGGGATGGAGACTGCGCATCCCTCGCTTCATTATGAACTCATCATCGCGCAGGTAGCTTTGCAGATAGTATACGAGAAAGAAAGATACCAACTAATCAACTAGCAATTGTTGAATAATGCTTTTACAATGCGAAGTGCGAAGTGTGGTAGTGACGTTGTACCAAAATTGCATGAATCTTGTTATGGTTATTTTTATGGAAATCGCTCCAGACAAGTCATAAAATCACTTGATGTAAAGAGCCAAAAACGAACGAAAATTGATTAACGCAAAAATAGGAGATGTCTATTGACCTTGGTCTTGGAGAGATTACGGCTATATGTATGAAGAAAACAATCAGCAAGAAGAGAGTTTTATAAGCCTGCAGTTCTGGGGATCAAGCTACTGGAATAAGAAAATGTATTATGATGAGGTACGTGAACTGCGAACTGATGAAGACCACTAGACCAACGAGTTAAATGAGCTGGAAAAAAAGAAGCGGGAAATAAATCAGGCAATTCTGAAGAACACATAAAATAATGGTAAGTATATAAGAGACTGAAACTAGTAATATTACATCTGTGTGTGAGAGAGAGAAAGAGAGCAGAGAAGAGAAAAGGGTTGGACCAACCAAATTACAGATACGCTTCTGATCCGTAAATGGGATGGAGATACACCAGCGGAAAGATGGCAACAGTACTCCACACCGAGATACATTTACAAATGCACATAGAACGACCGGGTGACAGATAGCGATTGTATCAAAGGAGACAGATATCTAAGAAAAAGAGAGGAACAGACGGAACATGTACAAACAATGCTCGAAATGATTAGCCTTGTACTTAAATTTTTTTTTTTAACATAGTTCACCCCAAACAAGGCAGCCCGCCACTGTAGACGTAAGGGGCTACTGAGAAAAAAGAAAAGGGAGAAGGTTGGGGGGGGTGTCAACCTAAATTGGGATCTGCGCAGCGAGATGTCTGTTTACATTAGTTTTAAATTTCTGCATGTCAGTACTGTCGGGGAAACAGGGGGCAGGGAGGGAGTTCCAGAGGCCAGCAGCACGAGGAAAGAAGCTATTTGAGTTGAAAGCTCTCCGGCATCTTGGGACTTCCACAGTGAAAGGATGGGATTTAGGTACTTTTAAGGTTCCTTCCCGCCATTAAGATAAGGTGTAACAGGCAATTATATGATGTATTTGTAATGTTCTGCCGGTGACGATTAAAAGAGACGTTTGCATTAGCTTTATTTAAGACGACCACGCTGATGGATTCCGCCGACACCATTTACTACATCGATGTTGCTAGCATAGTCATCATCACCGACATAATATACCCAACCAATTAAAGTGATTTTGAAACCTTTAAGTTAACGAATTCGGTACTATAATTACAGTTACCGACAAACTTCGACTATTATGGTTCATTTTTGTTCCTAAACGCAAAAAATGGATGTATTCCTCGAAAGAAGCACTACTCTAAAATAGAACCATTAATTATCTCAGGTGCTTTGTCGCTAAGTCTGTTATTCGTTAAAGGCACAGATTATGAATTTTCGTTTCTGTTACATTCGATAAAGCTTCTAATTGTCGAATGAAAAATGACTATTTTAACGTAAAGCAAATTACTAAACAACAGATTGTATAATACATTTTCTGATTTTTATAATCGATGAACTAGTCGAGTTGTTAATGTAAATACAATAATTCATTTATTGAGAAAGTTTTGTTTAAAGACTGAGACGCAGTTCAAGTAATGTTGGCAAGCACAAGAGAATCGACCCAGAGGAACGGTGTACTCTGAATAGTTTTTAACGGTGTTAGAATTGAGATGTGCTGTTAGAATTTTAAACTAAGCTGCATACGAGTGAGGAACCGTCCCGCAGGACAAGTGATAGCAACTGAAAAATCATCATCATCATCATCATCATCATCATCATCATCATCATCATCATTTTTTTCTTCTTCCTCGTCATCTTTTTAGTATTCTTTATCATCATAATCTTCTTCATCTTCATCATCATAATCATCATAATCATCATCCTTATCTTCTCCGCCTTCTTCATCTTTTTCTTCATCATATACTTCTTTATCATCTTCTATGTAAATCATCCTTATTTAATATGTATTAAATAATGATATACATTCCTTTGAAATTAGACCTATTCGAATTTTCGGTAGACTTATCGTTTAAATGTATGAGTGTGTGGGAGGGGGTGGCTTGTACCCCTGAGACCCTTCTTAATATTATGAAAATTTGCTAAAATTTTGGGAATATGTATCATTTTTGGTCATTTACCTATGGTTTAAATTTCATTTGAATCAAAGGGAAAACAGTTTTAAGTGTGTGTATGTGGGGGGGGGGGAACTCTCTTAATATTATCAAAATTTGCTGAAATTTTGGAAATAAACATCACTTTTGTTCATTTACCTATGGCTTAAATTTGATTTGAATCTAACGGAAAACAGTTTTCAGTGGGGGACGTCTGGGGATCCCCAGCGTTGATAGGTATATTCTTTATATAGCCTATGACCTTCAGTGATAGGTCAGTAGTTTACATGCCAATTTTCAAACAATTCTGTCCAGCGGTTTGGATGAACATAAGACACAAAGATCAGGCAGACACATACACACGCAGAGTTACTTTTTTTAATCTATCTATCTATTTATATATATATATATATATATATATATATATATATATATATATATATATAATGAAGATTTTATGTTAATTAAAACATATCAATAACAGTTTATTTTTAATCAAATATAATTAAGCAATCGGCTGTCTGTCACGGTCAAGCGGGTCAGTTTTGACAAGCATGTGAACAGGGTGGGCGAAAGTAGTAATCAGGGAAATCGTGTCGTTACGAATGAAGTTAAGAATGATTTTTGTAATGAGAAACCGACTGGTGGCGAGTCAAGTGCAACTAATAAAATGAGAGCAAAGCATTATTACTTAAAGCAAACTAAGGTTGTTTCTCTCCTCCTTACACTGTGGCATATCGAGTATCAAATAAAAGTACAGGTTTTCAATATTGTTTGTCTTTGTTAATTCATTGAAATTAACATCAACTGGAGATATTTCGTTCCAGTTAAAAAGGAGAAATCATAATGTCTTCGTAGTCCAGCGTAAGGAGATCTTCAACTCGACAGCGTCAAGAAAAGGGCATTAAAATATCAGGCTATGTGTGTCCATGATTTATAACAACCATATTTTTCAATATTGAAAACTGTATTCATTTTGTAATTAGACAAATAATCTTAACCTTGACAATTAAAAAACGAAAGATTAACAAACCTCAGTATATGACGTCATATCACCGATGAGAGAACCATGCTATAATGGTTACTATCCTATACTAACTCAAAGAACATGTGATAAAGAAAAAAAATATCTAATTTCCACACATATAAACTAATATATGGTCAATGCATACGCCTTCTCCTTTATTCGAGAGATAACAAAATGGTACACATTTCTGTATCATGAATCGTTTTCTTCTCGTACATTCACGTATAAGGATGATGAATGAAAATGTCGGAAGAATCTATTTTCCTGTGTTGCCACAGGTGCCCACTTTATCTAACGCTGTGATGGGAGGGGTCTTCGTGGCGATGAGCCAATTGACATTTCTTGGTTGGTTCAGTTGATCTCTTTGCATGACCCTTACATAATTAACTTTGTCTTATTATTCCGTCGCTTTCAGACATGATTATCGCTCGCAAGAAGAGCAGGCTGCCATATTTGAAATACAGCGCCATTTTGAACCTGACACAATGGAGTGGACCCAGCGGGGTGGAATTGGGTGCCGGGCGGTTGTCTCTCCAGTGGAGCCTCATAAGTAAACGATATCGCATGACAAGGATATTTTTTTGATTATCAACTCAATCTTTAGTTGGTAATAATTTGCTTTCATACAAAATATTGGTGTGAGAAAATGGGACATGAAACTGCATAAAAATGCTGAGACTTCGGCTATTTTTTAGAAAAAAAGCGTCTGACATTAAACTTTAAACAACACTTAATTGCATGGCATTGGTATTATTTAAATATCTAATGAATCTGTGGTATGTATGCTTCCACCTTCTTAACCGATTTTGATGAAATTTGGAAGCTATATTCTATGTTTTTACCTGGATAACATTTGTTCTCTCTCTCTCGCTTTATATATATATATATATATATATATATATATATATATATATATATATATATATATATATATATATATATATTGATTCATGTTTGATTAAACAACGGACAATTCCTGTTTGTTTCTTTTTCATCCATCTGTTCATGTTGACAGACTACTGATCTAATATTCTGCTTAAGTGTGAACAGGAACTCGCCAAAACTGCTAACGGTTTCGACTCTCATGAGTCTTCATCAGGCACGCGAGGAGTTACGCAAACTAAAACTATGAAGAAACTCGATTAAAAAAATTATTTTAAAATATATTAAAGGCATTTTAGTACACTATCTCCCCTCTCATATCGAGCTTGATTGAGTGTAGGTTTGTTTGCTCGGTTTACTAAAAAACTAGTAATGCTGTATATGTATTTAAATGCCCAATGGGGGAATTGGTATGACTTGGACTAGTATCTCTTTTGTCGCCTTACATGTCACCTCACCCCATAGCTTAATTTACGAACACCTAGTAGAACACAACAGCCCATAAAAAAAGATTTCAGGGACATAGTCAAAAACGCTGCCATCCTGGCTGTCTCAATTTTCAACCTGCACCTCCCCATAATTGAAGCTTTATTCATTCGAGCAAACAAACCTACCATTAATCAAGCTCGATATGAGAGGTGAGAAGGTATATGCCTTTGATATATTTTAAAAGGAAACAAACAGGAATTGTCCCTGTTGTTTAATAAAACAGGCATCAATGAAAAAATTGCTGCCTAAGTGTATATATATATATATATATATATATATATATATATGAACAAATCAAATTAACTATTACGAATCTAGATAAAACTAATAACAACCAGCTAAACAGTTTCGACTATATTAACATATTCTACCGTGACCTGTTGTATGATGATGTAAAATTAGACAAAAAAGGCATTAAAACATAATACGCAGATATATATCTCTTGTTAATAGTAATAAAAATATCAGATTTATAATTTATTATAAAAATTCAAAACTTCTAACCTCATAATAAATAATAACACCTTTCAAGCAAAAAAAAACAGTAGACCAGACCAATGCACATATCAGTTCCAATACCCCTTGGGAGAATGTATCTCCTCCAATAATAACATAAAAACTAACTGTTACATTGGCCACACCACTACTACACTTTCCTGAAAGCTCACATTGCATATTTCCGACTCCAGCTTAATTTGCCAACATTTGAAGCAACACAACTTCCCTCATTCGCAATTTAGACAACATTTATAACACAAAAATAGTACATTATGACTCAAACGTAAATGACTGAAAATCGTAGAGGCATTGTATATATAAACCAGACGCCCCACACTAAACAATATAAATAACGAATCTAGTCAAAATGTTCTAAAGTGTCTAGGTTAGTAATTCACTCAAAAACATCCTTAGTCGACAAAAAAAAGCAATTCTACGTTTAACCTTTTTCTTTTAATTTTGTACAGTTTAAGTTTTAAATATTGTTAATTCTATTTAGCCATGCGCCTAACACATGATCACGTTCGAGTTACGGAATCTCATCACCTATACGTACTTTTAAAAAGCTACGAATTGCCGCACAGTTCGAACTCAGCACATGAATAAGCAAGTCCAACCTTCTGCCTGAAGACGATTGAGAGAGTCAGTCGAAAGTAATCACCTACATCTGACAATTTGACAGAAATACGCGAAAGATTATCCGAAAGATCGAGATCAAAAAAGACTAATTAAATTTTAAAAAAATTCTGTGCTATACAATAACGTTTGTCTAAATGAAAACATGCTGCCTTAATGAACACGATATATATATATATATATATATATATATATATATATATATATATATATATATATATATATATATTTATTATTCTTGTATTTGTTTATAGATATAATAGTTATTCACGGGCACTTGTTTCGTCGTTACAGCGGCTCATCAGCGTGGCTGACTATGACTGGTCTCAACCCTGCTATCACTGGGCTGTGGCCGAGTGCGCTAAGAGACTCGTCTGAAATGACGTGACAATTTATCGTTTATAAAGTTATTTTTTGTTTTTATTGTTTTTAGCGATAATTGACTAAAGGTCTAATTTGCTCACCCTGAGCGTACGGAGTTGCGTCTATATTACATACGCATGAGTGTTTTCTCCTGCGTATGCCTGAAAGTGGGTCGATAAGACATATGCAGGGGAGAACACTCATGCGTACTCAACACTGTAAAGATTATTTATCAGTATTTGTTTCAAAGTCTTATAACTCGGAAAGCAGGTGTTTCAAGATCTATGTTCATAGGAACATTAGTTTCATTCTTTACACATAACATAATACAACATTGATTTCCCAAACACTCCACATATAATAAATATAGTATGCAATGTAATTGAGCACTGCTTTTTATTTATCCTAAACAACACACATATAAAATGAATTTCTTCGTATAATACATAAAAAATAACCTTAAAAAAATATATAAGTATGTGAAATGATAAGTGTTATTCTAATTTAAATTTTAATATTTCGAGACGTTTTCTGCTCGTTATCAAAAAATGTGTCATTTGATGAAAATGAATGAATATGCAACCGTTGTGAAAAACTGGACATTTGCAACTTTGTACAGGGTTCATTCTTTGCACCGACGTGCAAGTCAGTCCACGTGAAGTCTCTCTACCGACTGGCCAACCATTCGTTGTTTTTCTTTTGTTTGGTGAAGGTTTGCACGTTCATCTCGTCGTCAGTTACCGTTAAGAGAAAAAGATCATTTTACCCAACAATGTTTCAATCCAAACCAAAACATCACTTCAGTCTGTAAAATGATTTTAAAATTCTCACATCGGATTTTATACTTGTTTTGTGTGTATATTTAATTTTAAAATCCATTTTGTATTTTTTTGTTTACGACAATTTGATGTCTATTAAAGTAAATTTGATGTTATTGAGTGTATGGTCTGTTTTGTTGAAATGTTTGGCTATTTGAGAGTATGATGTGTTTTGCCTAAGAGTGAGATCGTTGTTATTATATATATATATATATATATATATATATATATATATATATATATATTGCGGAAGCAGTCAGTGTCGAACGTCTCAGATACGTTTCAACCCGACCATGTGTGTGGTTCATGTCTGTCAAAGAGTGATATACCTGACAGCAACTTGTCTTCAAAGTGGATGCCGCATTTGCTCACAGTCGATCAAAACAAACAATGCATCGACGATTCAGAGCATTTGTTTGCAATATTTTAGACGCAACAAAAAAAGAGAAAAAAAGAGTTGTGCGCCAACGAATGAAACATGGTCCCAGCACTTCAGTACATCAGCAGTCAGCTGATTCGTTGAAGAGCAGTAGTTGAAAACCGTCTAAAGTAACCAAACATCAGCAGGCAAGATGTTGGTTTCCATATGTCGGGATGCGAAAATAAATTTTATTCATCAATTACCTTGAGAAAGAAATAACTATCAATAGTGAATATTGTACTTATTGATACACTGTTACATCTGTTCAATACGAGCTAGGACAATCTCATAAACTGGCAAAGATACACTGTTACATCTGTTCAATACGAGCTAGGACAGTCTCATAAACTGGCAAAGATACACTGTTACATCTGTTCAATACGAGCTAGGACAATCTCATAAACTGGCAAAGATACACTGTTACATCTGTTCAATACGAGCTAGGACAGTCTCATAAACTGGCAAAGATACACTGTTACATCTGTTCAATACGAGCTAGGACAATCTCATAAACTGGCAAAGATACACTGTTACATCTGTTCAATACGAGCTAGGACAATCTCATAAACTGGCAAAGATACACTGTTACATCTGTTCAATACGAGCTAGGACAATCTCATAAACTGGCTAAGATACACTGTTACATCTGTTCAATACGAGCTAGGACAATCTCATTAACTGGCAAAGATACACTGTTACATCTGTTCAATACGAGCTAGGACAGTCTCATAAACTGGCAAAGATACACTGTTACATCTGTTCAATACGAGCTAGGACAATCTCATAAACTGGCAAAGATACACTGTTACATCTGTTCAATACGAGCTAGGACAATCTCATAAACTGGCAAAGATACACTGTTACATCTGTTCAAAACGAGCTAGGACAATCTCATAAACTGGCAAAGATACACTGTTACATCTGTTCAATACGAGCTAGGACAATCTCCTAAACTGGCAAAGATACACTGTTACATCTGTTCAATACGAGCTAGGACAATCTCATAAACTGGCAAAGATACACTGTTACATCTGTTCAATACGAGCTAGGACAATCTCATAACTGGCAAAGATACACTGTTACATCTGTTCAATACGATCTAGGACAATCTCATAAACTGGCAAAGATACACTGTTACATCTGTTCAATACGAGCTAGGACAATCTCATAAACTGGCAAAGATACACTGTTACATCTGTTCAATACGAGCTAGGACAATCTCATAAACTGGCAAAGATACACTGTTACATCTGTTCAATACGAGCTAGGACAGTCTCATAAACTGGCAAAGATACACTGTTACATCTGTTCAATACGAGCTAGGACAATCTCATAAACTGGCAAAGATACACTGTTACATCTGTTCAATACGAGCTAGGACAATCTCATAAACTGGCAAAGATACACTGTTACATCTGTTCAATACGAGCTAGGACAATCTCATAAACTGGCAAAGATACACTGTTACATCTGTTCAATACGAGCTAGGACAGTCTCATAAACTGGCAAAGATACACTGTTACATCTGTTCAATACGAGCTAGGACAATCTCATAAACTGGCAAAGATACACTGTTACATCTGTTAAATACGAGCTAGGACAATCTCATAAACTGGCAAAGATACACTGTTACATCTGTTCAATACGAGCTAGGACAATCTCATAAACTGGCAAAGATACACTGTTACATCTGTTCAATACGAGCTAGGACAATCTCATAAACTGGCAAAGATACACTGTTACATCTGTTCAATACTAGCTAGGACAATCTCATTAACTGGCAAAGATACACTGTTACATCTGTTCAATACGAGCTAGGACAATCTCATAAACTGGCAAAGATACACTGTTACATCTGTTCAATACGAGCAAGGACAGTCTCATAAACTGGCAAAGATACACTGTTACATCTGTTCAATACGAGCTAGGACAATCTCATTAACTGGCAAAGATACACCGTTACATCTGTTCAATACGAGCTAGGACAATCTCATAAACTGGCAAAGATACACTGTTACATCTGTTTAATACGAGCTAGGACAATCTCATAAACTGGCAAAGATACACTGTTACATCTGTTCAATACGAGCTAGGACAGTCTCATAAACTGGCAAAGATACACTGTTACATCTGTTCAATACGAGCTAGGACAATCTCATAACTGGCAAAGATACACTGTTACATCTGTTCAATACGAGCTAGGACAATCTCATAAACTGGCAAAGATACACTGTTACATCTGTTCAATACGAGCTAGGACAGTCTCATAAACTGGCAAAGATACACTGTTACATCTGTTCAATACGAGCTAGGACAGTCTCATAAACTGGCAAAGATACACTGTTACATCTGTTCAATACGAGCTAGGACAATCTCATTAACTGGCAAAGATACACCGTTACATCTGTTTAATACGAGCTAGGACAATCTCATAAACTAGCAAAGATACACTGTTACATCTGTTCAATACGAGCTAGGACAATCTCATGAACTGGCAAAGATACACTGTTACATCTGTTCAATACGAGCTAGGACAGTCTCATAAACTGGCAAAGATACACTGTTACATCTGTTCAATACGAGCTAGGACAATCTCATAACTGGCAAAGATACACTGTTACATCTGTTCAATACGAGCTAGGACACTCTCATAAACTGGCAAAGATACACTGTTACATCTGTTCAATACGAGCTAGGACAATCTCATAAACTGGCAAAGATACACTGTTACATCTGTTCAATACGAGCTAGGACAATCTCATTAACTAGCAAAGATACACTGTTACATCTGTTCAATACGAGCTAGGACAGTCTCATAAACTGGCAAAGATACACTGTTACATCTGTTCAATACGAGCTAGGACAATCTCATAAACTGGCAAAGATACACTGTTACATCTGTTCAATACGAGCTAGGACAATCTCCTAAACTGGCAAAGATACACTGTTACATCTGTTCAATACGAGCTAGGACAATCTCATAAACTGGCAAAGATACACTGTTACATCTGTTCAATACGAGCTAGGACAATCTCATAACTGGCAAAGATACACTGTTACATCTGTTCAATACGATCTAGGACAATCTCATAAACTGGCAAAGATACACTGTTACATCTGTTCAATACGAGCTAGGACAATCTCATAAACTGGCAAAGATACACTGTTACATCTGTTCAATACGAGCTAGGACAATCTCATAAACTGGCAAAGATACACTGTTACATCTGTTCAATACGAGCTAGGACAGTCTCATAAACTGGCAAAGATACACTGTTACATCTGTTCAATACGAGCTAGGACAATCTCATAAACTGGCAAAGATACACTGTTACATCTGTTCAATACGAGCTAGGACAATCTCATAAACTGGCAAAGATACACTGTTACATCTGTTCAATACGAGCTAGGACAATCTCATAAACTGGCAAAGATACACTGTTACATCTGTTCAATACGAGCTAGGACAGTCTCATAAACTGGCAAAGATACACTGTTACATCTGTTCAATACGAGCTAGGACAATCTCATAAACTGGCAAAGATACACTGTTACATCTGTTAAATACGAGCTAGGACAATCTCATAAACTGGCAAAGATACACTGTTACATCTGTTCAATACGAGCTAGGACAATCTCATAAACTGGCAAAGATACACTGTTACATCTGTTCAATACGAGCTAGGACAATCTCATAAACTGGCAAAGATACACTGTTACATCTGTTCAATACTAGCTAGGACAATCTCATTAACTGGCAAAGATACACTGTTACATCTGTTCAATACGAGCTAGGACAATCTCATAAACTGGCAAAGATACACTGTTACATCTGTTCAATACGAGCAAGGACAGTCTCATAAACTGGCAAAGATACACTGTTACATCTGTTCAATACGAGCTAGGACAATCTCATTAACTGGCAAAGATACACCGTTACATCTGTTCAATACGAGCTAGGACAATCTCATAAACTGGCAAAGATACACTGTTACATCTGTTTAATACGAGCTAGGACAATCTCATAAACTGGCAAAGATACACTGTTACATCTGTTCAATACGAGCTAGGACAGTCTCATAAACTGGCAAAGATACACTGTTACATCTGTTCAATACGAGCTAGGACAATCTCATAACTGGCAAAGATACACTGTTACATCTGTTCAATACGAGCTAGGACAATCTCATAAACTGGCAAAGATACACTGTTACATCTGTTCAATACGAGCTAGGACAGTCTCATAAACTGGCAAAGATACACTGTTACATCTGTTCAATACGAGCTAGGACAGTCTCATAAACTGGCAAAGATACACTGTTACATCTGTTCAATACGAGCTAGGACAATCTCATTAACTGGCAAAGATACACCGTTACATCTGTTTAATACGAGCTAGGACAATCTCATAAACTAGCAAAGATACACTGTTACATCTGTTCAATACGAGCTAGGACAATCTCATAAACTGGCAAAGATACACTGTTACATCTGTTCAATACGAGCTAGGACAGTCTCATAAACTGGCAAAGATACACTGTTACATCTGTTCAATACGAGCTAGGACAATCTCATAACTGGCAAAGATACACTGTTACATCTGTTCAATACGAGCTAGGACACTCTCATAAACTGGCAAAGATACACTGTTACATCTGTTCAATACGAGCTAGGACAATCTCATAAACTGGCAAAGATACACTGTTACATCTGTTCAATACGAGCTAGGACAATCTCATTAACTAGCAAAGATACACTGTTACATCTGTTCAATACGAGCTAGGACAGTCTCATAAACTGGCAAAGATACACTGTTACATCTGTTCAATACGAGCTAGGACAATCTCATAAACTGGCAAAGATACACTGTTACATCTGTTCAATACGAGCTAAGACAATCTCATAAACTGGCAAAGATACACTGTTACATCTGTTCAATACGAGCTAGGACAATCTCATAAACTGGCAAAGATACACTGTTACATCTGTTCAATACGAGCTAGGACAGTCTCATAAACTGGCAAAGATACACTGTTACATCTGTTCAATACGAGCTAGGACAATCTCATAAACTGGCAAAGATACACTGTTACATCTGTTCAATACGAGCTAGGACAATCTCATAAACTGGCAAAGATACACTGTTACATCTGTTCAATACGAGCTAGGACAGTCTCATAAACTGGCAAAGATACACTGTTATATCTGTTCAATACGAGCTAGGACAATCTCATAAACTGGCAAAGATACACTGTTACATCTGTTCAATACGAGCTAGGACAATCTCATTAACTGGCAAAGATACACTGTTACATCTGTTCAATACGAGCTAGGACAATCTCATAAACTGGCAAAGATACACTGTTACATCTGTTCAATACGAGCTAGGACAGTCTCATAAACTGGCAAAGATACACTGTTACATCTGTTCAATACGAGCTAGGACAATCTCATAAACTGGCAAAGATACACTGTTACGTCTGTTCAATACGAGCTAGGAAAATCTCATTAACTGGCAAAGATACACCGTTACATCTGTTCAATACGAGCTAGGACAATCTCATAAACTGGCAAAGATACACTGTTACATCTGTTTAATACGAGCTAGGACAATCTCATAAACTGGCAAAGATACACTGTTACATCTGTTCAATACGAGCTAGGACAATCTCATAAACTGGCAAAGATACACTGTTACACATGTTCAATACGAGCTAGGACAATCTCATAACTGGCAAAGATACACTGTTACATCTGTTCAATACGAGCTAGGACAATCTCATAAACTGGCAAAGATACACTGTTACATCTGTTCAATACGAGCTAGGACAATCTCATAACTGGCAAAGATACACTGTTACATCTGTTCAATACGAGCTAGGACAATCTCATAAACTGGCAAAGATACACTGTTACATCTGTTCAATACGAGCTAGGACAGTCTCATAAACTGGCAAAGATACACTGTTACATCTGTTCAATACGAGCTAGGACAATCTCATAACTGGCAAAGATACACTGTTACATCTGTTCAATACGAGCTAGGACAATCTCATAAACTGGCAAAGATACACTGTTACATCTGTTCAATACGAGCTAGGACAGTCTCATAAACTGGCAAAGATACACTGTTTCATCTGTTCAATACGAGCTAGGACAGTCTCATAAACTGGCAAAGATACACTGTTACATCTGTTCAATACAAGCTAGGACAATCTCATTAACTGGCAAAGATACACCGTTACATCTGTTTAATACGAGCTAGGACAATTTCATAAACTAGCAAAGATACACTGTTACATCTGTTCAATACGATCTAGGACAATCTCATAAACTGGCAAAGATACACTGTTACATCTGTTCAATACGAGCTAGGACAGTCTCATAAACTGGCAAAGATACACTGTTACATCTGTTCAATACAGGCTAGGACAATCTCATAACTGGCAAAGATACACTGTTACATCTGTTCAATACGAGCTAGGACACTCTCATAAACTGGCAAAGATACACTGTTACATCTGTTCAATACGAGCTAGGACAGTCTCATAAACTGGCAATGATACACTGTTACATCTGTTCAATACGAGCTAGGACAATCTCATAACTGGCAAAGATACACTGTTACATCTGTTCAATAAGAGCTAGGACAATCTCATAAACTGGCAAAGATACACTGTTACAGCTGTTCAATACGAGCTAGGACAATCTCATAAACTGGCAAAGATACACTGTTACATCTGTTCAATACGAGCTAGGACAATCTCATAAACTGGCAAAGATACACTGTTACATCTGTTCAATACGAGCTAGGACAATCTCATAAACTGGCAAAGATACACTGTTACATCTGTTCAATACGAGCTAGGACAATCTCATAAACTGGCAAAGATACACTGTTACATCTGTTCAATACAAGCTAGGACAATCTCATAAACTGGCAAAGATACACTGTTACATCTGTTCAATACGAGCTAGGACAATCTCATAAACTGGCAAAGATACACTGTTACATCTGTTCAATACGAGCTAGGACAATCTCATAAACTGGCAAAGATACACTGTTACATCTGTTCAATACGAGCTAGGACAATCTCATAAACTGGCAAAGATACACTGTTACATCTGTTCAATACGAGCTAGGACAGTCTCATAAACTGGCAAAGATACACTGTTACATCTGTTCAATACGAGCTAGGACAATCTCATAAACTGGCAAAGATACACTGTTACATGTTTTCAATACGAGCTAGGAGAATCTCATAAACTGGCAAAGATACACTGTTACATCTGTTCAATACGAGCTAGGACAGTCTCATAAACTGGCAAAGATACACTGTTACATCTGTTCAATACGAGCTAGGACAATCTCATAAACTGGCAAAGATACACTGTTACATCTGTTCAATACGAGCTAGGACAGTCTCATAAACTGGCAAAGATACACTGTTACATCTGTTCAATACGAGCTAGGACAATCTCATAACTGGCAAAGATACACTGTTACATCTGTTCAATACGAGCTAGGACAATCTCATAAACTGGCAAAGATACACTGTTACATCTGTTCAATACGAGCTAGGACAGTCTCATAAACTGGCAAAGATACACTGTTACATCTGTTCAATACGAGCTAGGACAATCTCATAACTGGCAAAGATACACTGTTACATCTGTTTAATACGAGCTAGGACAATCTCATAAACTGGCAAAGATACACTGTTACATCTGTTCAATACGAGCTAGGACAGTCTCATAAACTGGCAAAGATACACTGTTACATCTGTTCAATACGAGCTAGGACAATCTCATAACTGGCAAAGATACACTGTTACATCTGTTCAATACGAGCTAGGACAATCTCATAAACTGGCAAAGATACACTGTTACATCTGTTCAATGCGAGCTAGGACAGTCTCATAAACTGGCAAAGATACACTGTTACATCTGTTCAATACGAGCTAGGACAATCTCATAAACTGGCAAAGATACACTGTTACATCTTTTCAATACGAGCTAGGACAATCTCATAAACTGGCAAAGATACACTGTTACATCTGTTCAATACGAGCTAGGACAGTCTCATAAACTGGCAAAGATACACTGTTACATCTGTTCAATACGAGCTAGGACAATCTCATAAACTGGCAAAGATACACTGTTACATCTGTTCAATACGAGCTAGGACAGTCTCATAAACTGGCAAAGATACACTGTTACATCTGTTCAATACGAGCTAGGACAATCTCATAACTGGCAAAGATACACTGTTACATCTGTTCAATACGAGCTAGGACAATCTCATAAACTGGCAAAGATACACTGTTACATCTTTTCAATACGAGCTAGGACAATCTCATAAACTGGCAAAGATACACTGTTACATCTGTTCAATACGAGCTAGGACAGTCTCATAAACTGGCAAAGATACACTGTTACATCTGTTCAATACGAGCTAGTACAATCTCATAAACTGGCAAAGATACACTGTTACATCTGTTCAATACGAGCTAGGACAGTCTCATAAACTGGCAAAGATACACTGTTACATCTGTTCAATACGAGCTAGGACAATCTAATAACTGGCAAAGATACACTGTTACATCTGTTCAATACGAGCTAGGACAATCTCATAAACTGGCAAAGATACACTGTTACATCTGTTCAATACGAGCTAGGACAGTCTCATAAACTGGCAAAGATACACTGTTACATCTGTTCAATACGAGCTAGGACAGTCTCATAACTGGCAAAGATACACTGTTACATCTGTTCAATACGAGCTAGGACAATCTCATAACTGGCAAAGATACACTGTTACATCTGTTCAATACGAGCTAGGACAATCTCATAACTGGCAAAGATACACTGTTACATCTGTTCAATACGAGCTAGGACAATCTCATAAACTGGCAAAGATACACTGTTACATCTGTTCAATACGAGCTAGGACAGTCTCATAAACTGGCAAAGATACACTGTTACATCTGTTCAATACGAGCTAGGACAATGTCATAACTGGCAAAGATACACTGTTACATCTGTTCAATACGAGCTAGGACAATCTCATAAACTGGCAAAGATACACTGTTACATCTGTTCAATACGAGCTAGGACAGTCTCATAAACTGGCAAAGATACACTGTTACATCTGTTCAATACGAGCTAGGACAATCTCATAACTGGCAAAGATACACTGTTACATCTGTTCAATACGAGCTAGGACAATCTCATAAACTTGCAAATACCATAAAAGATTGAGTAGCTAACAATGTCGGTAACACCAAGACTTCAGTCTACCGGGAAAATACATCTTGTCCTTGGATATAAGTTTATCAAGGATTACTTTCTGCACTTCGTTAACATAGTGGCGATCCGTCAACGGTATTGTGTAAACAGCGTTCCGTGTATAAGTACTGTTAATTCTTCTAGTTCGATTTGAGATTAATACCAATTGAATACACTTCTGATGATCGGTAATACATTGTATCTGCAGTATAGTATTAAGGTAAGTGCATATTATTATCATTTATGGTTCATAAACTTCTATCAAAAAAGATTTCGGGCCTTTTAATTTGTTCAAGATCGTCTGTTTAATGCGCTTATGTTCCAAAGTTAAGAAGTTGTTTGTCTTGTTTATATATATATATATATATATATATATAGATAGATAGATAGATAGATAGAGAGAGAGAGAGAGAAAGAGAAAGAGAAAGAGGGGACAAAGAGAGACCGATTCGGTATTTACTTCAAAAGTATTCAATGCGTGAGTAGAGCTTAGTATTAGTATAAAAACATATTTATGGCAAATTAGTTACACAGAAACATATGTTTCATTCTCGGAGGAAATCATCAGGCAAACGTATGTGTGGCAATTAAGCCACACAGAAATGTTTATGTTTCATTCCGGGGTTAAATCATCAGGCAATTATTCTGATGATTTTCCCGGTGATAAAACATAAACGTTTCTTTATAGCTAACTTGCGATGAATATATTTTAATACTATATATATGTGTGTTAATGTGTGTGTGAGTAAGTATTCATTATTTACTTATAATTTCCAATAAAAGTTCTCCTTTTAGTGTCTCAAACCCCAGGTGGAGCACCGTGTTTGGTGACAGGCGAATCCGTGTGACTTCGATCAGTGAAATTGCATGATCCTGCCTTCCCGAAATAAAATAGTCATTAAATTATTTATTTGCTCTACAATCGTCGTCTGTTGAACCAGATTTACTTTTCCCCGTCTCAAATCTATGTATCCATCGATTGGACGATGGCTATCACGTGATCAGGCTCATTTCCATAATGGCTGACTGGGAGGAACGGTGGACGTGCCAATAAGATAGCATCTTTTCGAATTAAAGTGATAAAGGGGTAAATGTCATGTCTATTTGCGTCAAATTGCTATCTTATATTCCGACTAAAAATGTCATCCGGAAAACTGTTGGTTTATATGAACCAAAATAAATACTTTTAGCTAATCAATAATAATAATAATAATAATAATAATAATAATAATAATAATAATAATAACAACAACAACAACAACAACAACCAGAACAACAACAATAATAATAATGATAATAACAACAACAACAACAACAACAACAATAATAATAATAATAATAATCATAATAATAATAATAATAATAATAATAATAATAATAATAATAATAATAATAATAATAATAATAATAATAATAATAGCAGAAAGTCTAAGGAGTAACATAGACGTTTTATTAAAATCGTTAACGCCTTTAAATGTTTGTCAAATATCCATGATACTTAACTTTTGTTTGAGAGTTTTGCATCTTTGTCATGTAATTTAAGAAGCAATATTGCGCATTTTTATAGAACTATTCCCATACTAAGTGTTATAGACAGAATAAAACATTTCCCTTTCACATGATAATATATACTTGTATATATAGAATATAGGGAAGAAACTGAATGTCTACTGGGGAGATAACTGAATGCCTACTAGACATCATCCTCGAGTGTCTTCGGTCCCTGTAAAAGGGTTTGTCAGGCCAACCTGACATGAGGATACTTCTCATATGAAGTAATCACTGAACAACTATTTAGTAAAATGGTGTGCAGTCGCTTAAAACAATAAAAAGGGAGAGCATTGAATAACAAATAAGCCGTTGACAATGAGGAACGTGTAAAAATGATGAATAACAACAAGACTAAATGCTGGCTGACAATACCCAGGATATTAAGGGCTCCTTAACCCATTTACACACCAGGCGGGAAGAGGTAGGCAAAGCTTTAAACCTTCCTGCCGTTGTAAGTGGCACTCCAGCCATGACAGTGGTCATCCACGGTCAGCCATCATGCCTTGATAAAAAAAAGGTCCTGGCCCCATATCTCCACCATTTGCAGTAGCTAAATAAAGAATAAATAAGAGGTTTACAAGCGCAGCCATGGTCTGGCGCAGAGAAGAAGATGCTATTATTTTGCAACCCTTACTCTAAGTTTGTCAAGTGGAGTAAGGAAATTCTGGTCGGGAAATCAAAGAATCTGCCTTCCCTGAAAGAGTTAAAATACACCGGCTGCCGACCTACGATCGTTGGTGCCCCGGTGGGCATACATATTTATATATATATATATATATATATATATATATATATATATATATATATATATATATATATATATATACACATAACAAAAAATGATAGCAGCAGCATCAATAATGTAGTCTTAAAGGACGCAGCCAGAAACCACCTTCCTATTAAAGAAGAAGCCAGACGGAGACAAAAGTCCATATGGGAGAAGGGAGAAAGGAGGACACTGTTATGGGCCATGGAATATGCTCAAGCCAAGTATACCAAACAAAAACAGAGTACAGAGACCTGGAGGGAAATATTCTTTTACTTCCGTTCAGGCCCGAGAAATGAACCAACCGCTAAATAACCTGCCAAATTTATACCAGCATGAACATGTTCATTCAACACGTTCATAAATAGCATCCCTCATAGAAAAGAAAGAAAATCTACTGGGAAGCCCTATCACAGTTCCCACAATTTCCATCATCAATAAAACACAAAACTACAAGTATAGTGAGAACCACATCACCATTCACCTGTGGATCCAGCTGGACAGTCTGGGTCCATGACTCACCACCATAGATCCCCTTCACCACCAGGATCCCCTTGATCAAGTGGCTCCCCGAAAGGTCTTCTACCACCATCAGCTGTCTATTTACAACCACCAGATAGCCCCTCACTTAACTCTTGTCTTTCTTCACAACTATCACCGGGACTACTGAACCACCACCATTACCTCAGCAATTGTCGGGGCCAGATGATGAACAATTAGCCTTGGAGAGAGAACTTGATAACACCATGGATGAAGTTCAGATGATGAGGCTGGACGAAAGACCTCAACTGCTTAAAATCCTAGCCCCAAAGGCTATCTAGTCAGTAATAAAAAGAACAAACATCACTCTTCAAAGACTAACCAGGTTACGAGTGCTGCAGGCTTCTACATTGTCAGTAACACACCCTCTTAATTCCAAAAGCAATTGAAATCCAGAGCGCCAAGCACAACACCATCTTAAAAAACTGAAGCTTCAAAAGCAACTTAACCTTTGCGGAACTGAATTGTCTCAGATCAAAAAATACCTTGCAGCCCCTACAGCGCAGGGACGGCTAAAGAACATCATTTTCGGGTTCAGTTCAAAATATAAGACAAATATAGAAGGAATAGAAAATGTTGCGACGCAGCTTGAAGGCAAGATTCCAGCATTTGCCAAAAGAATACAAACTGAGGGCAACAATAACTGGTCGAAAGTCGAAAACAAACATTTAAAAAAGAATGCAAGTTTTTTTTACAGGAATCGCATAAGAGAAACAATCACGGTGGAAAAGCCACTCAAAAAGCAAGAGCTAAAAGATTATGCAGGAGGCATCGAGAATGAAGGAAACAATGCAATGAAGAAGCTCAGTGGATCTTAGATATAGCTCAAAGTAATGAAGACAAGCCTCAAATGTTAGGGCCTGAGCGTCTTGTATTCTATAACAAAAGTTGGATCGATTCCAGGATCACAAAAAAACTGACATAAACAACTTACCCAATTTCTAGTGTAAGCAACTAACAGGACTTCATAATCGCTATAGTAGCTGCTTTACCAGACTTCTGAAGGTGAGTAAGTCACACAAGCATGGCTAGTGAAAGGCAATACAACCCTCATACCCAAAACGAGTGAGACACAACGCCCTACTAAATACAGACCCATCTGCTGTCTCAGTACGACTTACAAGCTTTTCACTTGTCAGGTTGCAGATAGAATTTATGAACACCTCTCGTCTGGAGCATACCTTAGCAAGAAAACAAGCAAGATGCAGGAGGAAGTAGCTCGGCACCAAGGACCAGTTGTTGATTAATAAAACCATATTTGAGGACTGTAAGATGAGGCAGAGAAACTTAATTGGATCGATTACCAAAAGGCATATGATAGTGTGCCTCACTCATGGCTACTGCGGTGTCTTGGATTATATAAGATCCATCCGGTAATCCAGTAAACAATGGTTGTCTATATAAAGATGCGGCAAACAACCATGTCATTAAGCAACACCAATGGAACAATACCAATCCGTGAAGTCAAAATCCGAAGAGGCATCTTCCAAGGAGATAGTTTATCTCCTTTACTCTTTTGCCTGGTGATTGATTTGTTAAGTAAGCTATTGAATAAATGCCAAAGTTCCTACAACCTGCACCATGGCCGCCAAGTAGACCCAAACAAAAGAGTTAACCACCTGCTCTTCATGGATCACCTCAAGCTGTATGCCAGCTCAGATGCTGACTTAAGTTGATCCTTGCAGGTTGTACATACCTTCTCCAAAGATATTGGAATGTAGTTTGAACAGGACAAATATGCCAAATGCTCCCTATTATCAAGAGAGGACGATAATGTCTGCCCAAGACCAAGGCTTGATGACCAATGCTCAACAACGACAATGAATGCAGATTCTGCCACACAGAAGTAGAGAGTGTGAGCCACCTGACATCCATTTGTAAGGCTGTGCTAGGGGATGGCTACTATACAATGCTACACAATGGAGTGTGTAAATATATACACTGGACCATCTATAAAAAGTTCAATATCCAGTGTAGCAGCAAGTCATGGGAATATATACCAGAAATGAATTGTTTGTAATAAGTCAAACACCATCCACTATGACTATGCAATTCCTACAGCTACATACATAGAAAACGGAGCCGTTAAACATGCTATAGTGATATGGGACAAAAGGAAGAAAGTTGAAGTCAGATTCTTTAAACAGAGCTGAGAATGAACAGATAACTAAATACCAAGGTTTTATGTACGACATTAAAATAAAAAATTTAGATTTGGGATTTATTAATGAATTGGATTGTTTTTATTATGTCGAATTTTGATAGCTTCGGATTTTAGATCGCATAAGCCGGGATGTGATGTAATTTTATTTTGTTTTTCTAATTTAGTTATGTTTTCATATAGTAATTCTATTTTTGCTTTTTTGTTTTGAACGTTGAATCGATTGTAAAGGTGGCAGTTTGGTCTAAGATTTAGTAATTCCTTATGGGTTCTGAAAGTTCGTGGTCAGAAAGATTAATGTAGGGTTGCGTGTTGTTGGGTAGTAAAATGGATCCTTTGTATAACGAGTTTAATTTGTTTTGAATAGTTAGCCGGTAAAAGTGTTCGTAATTGGTAAGGATATCTGCAAGTAGTTGTTAGAGTTACGTGTATTAGTCATTGGGTATGATGTCTTTCAGCTTGCTTCCAAGTTCATAATGTTCAACAGTATGTTTCCGAATTAATTTGCCTTTTAATTTAGCTTACTCTAAAGTCTAAGTGATAGTGTCTGCAGAGTTATGCAATTTCAATTGTGTGTATATGAAACCATAACTAAACTATAAACAGAAAATAAAATTACATCACATGCAATCTTAGGTGATCTCCTAAGAGCAGAAGCTGTAAATATTCGACATTATAAATCCAATCAAATTCATTAAATCCCAATCTTAAAAAAGCTGATAATGTACTTCAAATATCATTATAAAAATAACGAATCTATTATTTTTAACAATGTTTACGTAACTGAGAAAATGCTACCTAAATATATACAATTAATCTCTCTCTCTCTCTCTCTCTATATATATATATATATATATATATATATATATATAGTCTAAAGAAGCTTTGAGTCATTTAAACAAAAAAAAGTAAAATGCAGTTTAAATTCCCAGAGAAACTAACTAAATCCAAGACATTGCAGACTTAACATTCGTTGGGAAATTCATAAAAAAATAAAAAAATAAGTAAATAAAATTTTTAAAAAAGAAGGGGGTTAAGTATCTAGCAGTAAAACAAAAACAGGAGACCTTACGCATCTAATATTAACACGGGGATCATCAGCTGTTTACTATGTAACTGTTTCGGAGATTTAAAAACAGGACAGTTATAATATTCATGGCTCTCCAATGGTACTGATTAAACTACCATTTCCCCAATAATCAAGTGTCGAAATAATTCAGCTTAAAATTTCACTAATATATACATAAATAAATTACAATTATAATAAAAAAAATAATAATAATATAATACCTTTAAGACTACCGTATGATATGGCAATTTGAATATCAAATAACATTAATTATAACAACAATAATAATAATAATAATAATAATAATAATAATAATAATAATAATAATAATAATAATACTATCTAAACACTACACCCAAGAATCATTCTGCAATATGGTAGCTAGCAATAAAATTATATAGGAATTAAAGTTGCATTAAAAAATAACTAACTAAATAAATAAATTTTAAAAAATAAATAAATAAATAAAAAAGATAAAGCTTAAGTACCTCAGGTATCAGGAAGGTAAGTATATAGAGTATATATATAATGTTAGTTACGATCAATGTAATTTGAACATTGTTCACATGATTCAAAACCAGTACAAAAATTCAGTACGACTGACAGGGCCTTCGAAGCAGAAGTAAGGCAACGATTGATTAATTAATAAAAACATTCAAAACATTCAGAGCATTCACCATATAGGTGTAATCAAGGGGTGAAGTATTGTGAAAAAAGGGGTGACGATACTGACGCGGACAGAAGGGGATGACCGGAAGGTGAAACCTGATGACTTCGAACCTTTTATACGAGTAGAGAAGGCAGTCGATTGCCACTACTAGAGAGCGGCATTAACATTGGGACTTGTTCTCAGCCACACCTCCGTTAATCTGTTCAGATACTATCTCTTTGTTATCAAGCTTACATCATTAGTTACAAATGTTAATTGACTCCCCAATTTCGGTGGGAAGTCGCGAATCGGCAGTATTTCGCAAGACTACAACCTTCACTAATTATGACTGCACTTCAACTATTCTACCCTTTCTACCAGTCGAAAGATGTTTTCGACATTACATAGAAGTAAAATACATAAGTGAAACATCTTCAATAAAAAATAGGATAGAAATGAAAACAATGGTAGCATTAAACACAATTAGGAGCGATAAGAGAATCTTTATAATGATAAACAATGTTAGGATGCTATCAAATGAGATAGAACAAAATGAAGTGAAGTTAGATATGGTATATGAGAGTAGAACAATTGGAAAATAGAGTAATTAAAGTATAATTACTGGTAGATTAAAATTAATAATAATAATAATAATAATAATAATAATAATAATAATAATAATAATAATAATAATAATAATAATAATAATAATAGTTTGAAATAATACAAAGAAATGGGGACGATTAAATAAAACACTTATTTTTTTTAAATTGATAAAGTTTTGAAAAATTGATAAAGTGGAACAAAATTTATAAAGTTTTAAAAAATTGATAAAGTGGAAACTAATTGATAATGGAGAAATAAATAAATAAAAAGCCAGATAAAATGTTATGTTTTTTGTTGTATTTTAGATTAATAGAAATTAAAATAATTCGAAGATAAAAAAAAGTCTACTAGAAAATGAGTCTGGAAATACCTAGAAGTAACAGTATAGCTTGAAAATATAATTCTTTTCCTAAGAGGAGCACGTATCATAATTAGGTATATTAAAACTATGAATAATTTTGATAGGTGGCTTAATTTATATTCACCTATATCAAAGAAAATTTGGGATATATGATGAAGATATAAAATAGCAAAGAATTATATAATTAAACTCAAAAGAGATATACTTCACTGTAGATATTAAAATAGGAATAAAAACAAAGAATAAACAATGTATAGAGAGTAAATCCATTAAAATCCTATAAAAAAAACTTATTCTAAAAACACTAGGAATTTAAATAAAATGTTTTTGTAAGAAATAATGTCATACAAATTACATAATAGTAATTAGAAAAAAACATTAACAAACAAATATATTTATAAGAATAGTACTTATTTGTGAGAGTTAAAAATGTAACATTAATACCGATAATAAAAAATAATTAAATAATTAGAATGAAGAACGATCGTATTTAGATACACGCGGACAGTTAAATATATACATGTACATACATACATACATACACATACATACATACATACATACATACATACATACATACATACATACATACATACATACAATGCTCAGATGCATATATATATAAGTACAGATATATACAGACAGACAACATATATTTACTAGAAAAGCAAATCTCTTGAGTGTGGAGACAGTCAATGTTCTCCCTATCTATACATGTAAAAAGCAATATATTTGCACATACAAAATATAAAAACACAAACAAAAAGATTAAAAACATGGAAAACATCAAAAGAAAATCATTGTGAAATAACATAAAATCCACAAGAAATGATTACTCAGAAGAAAATGAAACGAGATGCACTTATCGTAGATCAATAAACTATCAAAAATTGTCCATTCAAAATGGCGATCATGTTGGGGTCGATCAGTTCGTAGCATCTGAGAATGTCATTGGAAGATTATTGTATTTAAATCTCAATAAATCGACGCCACCTCCAATTTAAAAGTTCCCAAATATGATGTAGACCCTCAAAGAAAAAAGTCCTGTGTTTTTTTTTAGTTCCGAACCAATATTATTTCAAACACACCAGAATCGGTGTTCATTGGAGTGTAAAATTTATTAACGTCCTAATGTGAATTTTCAATAAATGGAGCGCGATTAATATTAGAATAAGCCCTTTCTGGTGCGTATTGACTTCTAACAAAGGGAAGCTAATCGGGATATGTTATAAACTTTCATTGGGAGAAAATTGAGTCTAATGGCTACACAGACACACGGACTGAAATTAGCCCCATTTGATACATTTGAGAGATTGAATATCACTCCACTTGACACAGGTCAATAAAAACTCGCCAAAAACAGCCTTCTAGCAAATAGAAAGAGACGTGCATATATTTATTTATATAGAGCCATCAAAATAGTAGGATTCTAACAGTTTAGTAAGATAAATTTTAAATGGAAATTATGAAAGAACAAAGTCTGTAGAGTTAAAAGCAGAGGAAGAAAAATAACGTTGATACCAATGATAGATGAAAGATAATTAGATCAAATAAAATTAAGAATGAAATTTAATGGGTAGTTATGAAATAATTAAATTAGAATAGAGAAATCAATCTGGAAATGTGGATTTAGCGATATTAAAATTTATATTTAAGTTTGGGTGGCATCCCTGCTAGACCACATATGATATTTAAAAATATATTTTTTAAATTTTTCAAGGGGAGACTTAAGAGATGGAATAGATAAGATCTTTAGATTAAGCGTGATAAGGTCATACGTTTATGATCGCCCAAAATGCTCCCTCCAATTAATATTAGAAAATTCCAATGAGCACTATTAGGATAATGAAAGCAGATTGAAGCCATATAAGACGAGGTTCAGAAGTCCCAATCAAATAAAAACTAAAAAAAAACTTAAAATTTGATTAAAAAATTAAGTATATTAAAGTTAAGTCTTATAAATAAGTAACAGCGTGTTTTGGTTTAAGGAATATGATTATTGAATTGTTTTGTGTTATTTAAAAGTATTTAGGGAAACGCCCTCCACGGCTGTTAAATAGTGCTAGTAATGAGTATTTAGGGTTTTTGAACTTATTTCGGACTACCAGAGTTGAGACTTGGGGGTTTACAAAGTTAACATATATCTATTGGATCTTTATACAATATTATACTTGTTAATAAGATATTAGAATGTTAATTCATGCGTGCCCCTTCAAATAGCGGAGGATAGTTCACGTGTAGCGGTTGGTTGGAGTAGAATGTGCATACGGTTACTATTAATTAATTGATTTTTTGAAATTCTCATGGTAGGCTATAAAGGGCTAGACCAAGTTTTTGAAAGAAGCTTGATCTGGAGATTTGTACAGACACACCCTAACCAGGTTCCAAAATTACATGGGAGTATATATATATATATATATATATATATATATATATATATATATATATATATATATATATATATATATATATATATATATATCACCCATTAAATCGACCAAAGGTAAAAGGGGAGAGGTAAAGGCACACATATGGGAGGGAGATAAATGAGTAGTACAAAAACGTAAGAAGTAGACAAATAATAGTAATATGTACTTTGCTCAATTCTATTGCCAATTAATAACATAGGGAGAAAGGAATTATGCAGAATATTGGTATCCCAATAAATTATTTCAAATGTAAAGTGCAATCTTCATTTATACATATATACACACAAACAGATACACTCACATATATACATATACATATACACACACATATACGCACACACATATATTTCCGAGAAGGAGAGACTATGAGACTTTCAATTTGTTGTATTTTAACAGTGTTATGTAAGCAGTTAGATAATATTTCATCTTTTATGTTTAATAGAGGACTCTTATATGTAATGATTTTTACAGCTTCATGTCTACATAGGGAAAAGTATTTGTCTAATGATTTATAGGATTTCATCTTTCTAATCAATTGCCATTTGAGTTTGAAACCAATATTTCTTACTTTGAGATCCCATATATGAGTAGCTAGAGATGTGTTTTTAGACAGGAGACTGTTATTGAAAGTATATTTCTGTCTAGAGATTCTATCCTTCAGCTGGCCGCAGTCGAACCTATGTAAACAGTCTCTTTTGTAGGAGAGTAAATGGTGGTAGGTCCGTTGTTATTGCTTATTTCACTGGTGTCCAAGATGGCACTACCGTTATTAGTATTGGCCTCATTAGTATTAGGGTTAGCATCATTGTTGTTGTTCCGACTATTGTTCTGTTGTATCGTACACTTACCAACCACACACTCATGTGTACAAGGCGCATTGATTTGCGTTATTACCTTTACAAAGAAGGTTTCATGGAATTATGTTATTGTTCTTTTGGGCTAGATCTATTTTCGCAGAGTTAGATCCTATTATTCTTTGTTCACAGTTTTGGAATAGAAAAGGAAGCAATTCTTATAGTGTTTTTATTGAAACGTTTACTGTATTTGTGTGGAGATTTAAAATTGTCTTCCACAATTTTGAAGAATATTTTAGAGATATTAGTTTTATTTCATATTAAAGTATGGCTATTTTCAGTGCCAAGTGCAAAAAGTGCAATCAATAAAAAAGAATGACAATACACATTACACATTCTATATTAAAGTATCAATGTTTTCATGAAATGTGTAATGTGTAAAAGTGCAATCAATAAAAAAGAATGACAATACACATTACACATTCTATATTAAAGTATCAATGTTTTCATGAAATGTGTAATGTGTAAAAGTGCAATCAATAAAAAAGAATGACAATACACATTACACATTCTATATTAAAGTATCAATGTTTTCATGAAATGTGTAATGTGTAAAAGTGCAATCAATAAAAAAGAATGACAATACACATTACACATTCTATATTAAAGTATCAATGTTTTCATGAAATGTGTAATGTGTAAAAGTGCAATCAATAAAAAAGAATGACAATACACATTACACATTCTATATTAAAGTATCAATGTTTTCATGAAATGTGTAATGTGTAAAAGTGCAACTAATAAAAAAGAATGACAATACGCATTACACATTCTATATTAAAGTATCAATGTTTTCATGAAATGTGTAATGTGTAAAAGTGCAATCAATAAAAAAGAATGACAATACACATTACACATTCTATATTAAAGTATCAATGTTTTCATGAAATGTGTAATGTGTAAAAGTGCAACTAATAAAAAAGAATGACAATACGCATTACACATTCTATATTAAAGTATCAATGTTTTCATGAAATGTGTAATGTGTAAAAGTGCAATCAATAAAAAAGAATGACAATACACATTACACATTCTATATTAAAGTATCAATGTTTTCATGAAATGTGTAATGTGTAAAAGTGCAACTAATAAAAAAGAATGACAATACGCATTACACATTCTATATTAAAGTATCAATGTTTTCATGAAATGTGTAATGTGTAAAAGTGCAATCAATAAAAAAGAATGACAATACACATTACACATTCTATATTAAAGTATCAATGTTTTCATGAAATGTGTAATGTGTAAAAGTGCAACTAATAAAAAAGAATGACAATACGCATTACACATTCTATATTAAAGTATCAATGTTTTCATGAAATGTGTAATGTGTAAAAGTGCAATCAATAAAAAAGAATGACAATACACATTACACATTCTATATTAAAGTATCAATGTTTTCATGAAATGTGTAATGTGTATTGTCATTGTTTTTTGTTCTTTTTGCACTGAGCACTAAGGATAGTCGTACTAAGGAGTATTTAAACATAGTTTTAAGCGTATTTTTAGATGCATTTTGAAACGTACTATTTAAACGTATTTTGAAACGTACTTTTAAAACGTATTTTGAAAAGTACTTTAAGGAACTTGTGGGAAGGGGGGCTGACAAACAATAATATTTTTTTAATAAATATTAAATATTTAAATACCTAGAGACATCGATATTTCATGCTAACGTAATCTTCAGTCTAGGAACTAATTTCCGACGGTCGGTGGGCGCGAACCCCGAACACAAATCGCCACTGATTCGTAGTCGGTGATCTTAACCAAAGGGCCATCGTCAATTAATTAGTGAATATAGAATAACTTTAAACGTAAATAGCGACACGTGGCCGTCATTTACCAGGCAGCTCAGAGTGATCTTACGAACCGGTGTTCGGATCTCGCATATAGCTATTAGTACTGCTTGTTATTAAAGCTACTCGAAAGTGCCCAGCATATATATATTTATATATATATATATATATATATATATATATATATATATATATATATATATATATATATATATATATATATACGTCCATTGCCGGTCGCTTCTTTGTCATGCAGAGACATACTGCTCTTCATCCTTAACATGGAAAGCCATCTGAAACATAGTTATTCCAAAATTCATAATGATCCGTTTATTAGTTAAGAAGATAACCCTTCATATATATATATATATATATATATATATATATATATATATATATATATATATATATATATATATATATAATATATATATATATATATTAGTACCAAGCGAGTGAAGGAGATGTATATTATCAATTTTAATATGAATGAAATTAAATATGTAATCGAATTACAAAGTTTGTGTTTTAATCTCAACTATTCTTTTGAGTAGAATCACACTTTTATCGCAATGTTAAGTTTGTTCTTATATTTTGTTGTTTTAGAGACATTTTGTAATAATAAATCCACACTCATCGATTTAGAAATAATTCATCGATCCGTATCTTTAAATTTCCTACAAAACTTTATTTCTACGCTACTGAATTGCATATGTAGCTGTACGCATGTCGTTTGAAATTTAAAAAAATTGGCGCTGCACGATCTTATCATGTCTATTCGCGAAATGGCATACTAAAATAAGGTTCAAGATACATCTTTATTTCTTGAAATGAAGCCAGTTCTTTTTTTGTCTAGAGAAAATCAACTAAATTGAGCAGAGAATAAAAACGGATATTCTTACATGGCATCCATTCAATCGGCGAGTTTATGCGATGAAAACTGTATTTCAAACTTAATCGTGGCGGATCGACAGACAGAAGAATTCCGAATTTTCTATGACCCAAACTATTGGTTGTCTCATATATTGAAGAGTAAGGGGGTAAGAGGAAGAGAAAGAGGGGGAAGAGGAGATAAAAAGAGAGAGAAGAGGGGGAAAGGAGGAGGAGAAAAAGAAAAAAACAGAAGAAGGAGGAGAAGAATGTGGACAACAAGAAGAAGAGGGGGATGAAGAGGTGAGAGGAAGAAGAAGAAGAAGAAGAAGAAGAAGAAGAAGAAGAAGAAGAAGAAGAAGAAGAAGAAGAAGAAGAGGTAGGATAATAAATAAGTAGCAGAAGAAGAAAAAGAAGAAAATCTTGTGATGAATTTGCATAAAGCGAACGCCGCAATGGCGTCGATATTTTGACAGCAAAAGTTTGTGAATAATTCAACAGTAACAAGATTTTTGATTAGCATTTCTTTTTTGACGACGTAAGTAAATTGTATATGGCCACATTTCAAGAACGGTCCATGGGTTTTGGGATACATGAGAGAAGAAGAAGGGGAGGAGGGCGTATAAGGGGTAAAGAATAAGAGGAGAAAAGAAGAAGAAGAAGAAGAAGAAGAAGAAGAAGAAACATCGGGAGTAATTGCTTGTAAAATAATTCCTATAAAAAAGGGAGAGAGTGGGGAGGCGAAATGAAAAGAAAGATGGACGAAAAGGGGTGAGATAAGGAATTTAAAAGAGAAGAAAGATAATAGAAAAGATGGGAAGACAATAACGGGTCTATTCTTAATATGCGTCCATTCACTTTGCGCGTTCAGCGATGAAAATACCATTTCAAACTCAAGCGTGACCGACCAATTGACAAAACATTTCACAGGTGCTTAGGCGAATCTAAAAATCTGGAATGATTTCTTGTAAAAGAGGGAGACGAAACGAAATATAAAAGTAAAAAGAGCAGAATGGAGAGGTAGTTGTGCAAAATGGTGTAGGAATTTGAAATGAAAAAATAGAACGAAGAATGAAAAGCGAAAAGAAAAAAAAGATTTCATTTCAAATAAATAAACAAACACAAAAGACAACAAGCAAACTAAATCTGTGAAAAGCCTAGGGGGCCCAATGTTTGAATTAGATAAAATCCTCGATTTGCATGTTATTAAAAGACAATTGAGCCTTCAACACATTAAGTCCAGATTCTATACTTACGCATGCCCTGAGGCAGGTTTGGGCAGAAGAACGAAAAAGTCGTCCAAGCGTTGATCGACGCAATTCTCAGTTGGCATAAAAACGAAGTAGAAATCAAGTATCCACCCGGAAGGCTTCTACGGGCAAAAGGAAACACTGAAAAACAAAACCTTGGGACGTATTTTCGAGATTTTACATGAAAGTTAAAACACTACATTATAAAGCATCCAATCATAATCTGGGGTTCTCTCACAAGCACTAGTCAGTTTGCGATAGTGTATAGCACTTCGTAAAAGAATAGAGCACTCTAGGAAATTGGCAATACGTATATAAACATTAATATGTCCCTTTTTTCATAACGCTCGCGGATGGCGTTGTTGATAAAATGTTCAAATGTTGATAAAACGGTCGGTTTCTATCTTAGTTTGAAGTACTTGCTCGTCTAGGCACATCAAAGAGCTGTGAAATAGCGAAATATTCTATCTGTTGATTACCATATATATATATATATATATATATATATATATATATATATATATATATATATATATATCTATCAATCTTTCACTAGAACTCACTCTTACAAAACATATTCCGTAAACTTTTAAAACTAGACACAGGGGATTTCCTAACCCCCACTGATCCCTTTTTCGCTATTCTTTAAGCCTCCGAAATGTAGTTTATCTCACAAAACAGGTAGATTAAAGAAGCTATAACCTTCAGTCTAAAGTCATCACAGTAAACTGCAACAATCAATTGTTCCCAAAAATGTCCGACGGGGGTTGAAAATAAAAAAGCAGTGTTGCACTTTGACGTGACTAACTGGACAAGATTTAAGTTTATTTAAAAGTTAATAAATATGGCAACAGATACAGCAAACTCAAATCACAATTCTTAATTCTCCTTTACAGGAGAGATTTATGTTATTGGATATTAAATATATTACTAACTACGTAGAGGAAACATAGAAGGCTTATCACAATTCAAGAAATGTTGGTGTTGAAAAAGGAGGGAAAACAAAGTGATTTTTATGAACTTTTATTTTTATTTTTTATTTTGTTTAATTTTTAGTAAAGCTTCTTTGATTTCGTGTCAACTGCTATACAGTGATCTAGTGTGTTCCATGAAATATTTGAGGTTCTTCATCAAATAACTGTTATAAATCTGCTCGTGTGGTTTTAAGAACTGGTGATATTGTTTTCCTTTGTATTAGTTCAGTACCTAACATAGATATTCCGCGCCAAATTAGATTTAGATATTTTAAATATAAAATAATTCCTGTAAAATTGATTTATTATTGTTATATTTATTTATCAATGTTATTCATTTATTTTGCAGAATTAGGAGCAGTAATAACGTAGAAATTCTGTAGTAATTATTCTCCTAGTTCGAATAACATTTTCTGAATTCTTTTAATAATCCATTTCTGTGCTTCTATGGTAAATTCTTTACATAGTTGTGTACCTTTTATTTTTTTACAATTAATTCATTTTAAATCTGTCAACTAATTGTATTAGTATTTATGATCGTTTTATTTATTTATTTTATATTTTTAATAATTAATTTAAAGTTTATCTACTATATTTATTTATGATCATTATTATTATTTTATATGATAATAGTTAATTGTAAATATGTCTATTAATATTACTAAGGGTGTTATTCCATTAGTATTTGATATCATTTTATTTATATTTGTTCATTTATCATTCTTTCAATAATTAACTGTAAATCTTTCTATTTTATTTATTTATTCATATTTTTCATTATTTTTCAGTAATTAATTGTAAATCTATGTATTTAGTGTGTTATATAGTTAGTATTTGTGATCATTTATATATATATATATATATATTTCATTTCTTTCCTAATTTGTTCACATCTACTTTGTACTCTTATTTTTATAATGTGTGTGGGGTTAAGTTTTAATATGATATCTACATTATTATAAATTATGAACCAAGTTTGAGTCTGGTGTTAAGTTCAGGACGTAACCTAGAAGTAAATAAAATATCCTTTATGCGTAGCCAAAATGTTAACTTTGACGGCTCTGTTTTTGTTGATGCTTGTGTATAATAATATTATTAATAACTATTAACATCTGAGTTAAATCTATTTTAAACTCTAAAAGAATACAATAATATATACTATCTTTATTTATCCGACGTTTCCGAGGTAAGGAGACTTGGAGAAGTATTGCAAATGTAATCATGTTTTAGGTAGGTTTTAAATTTAGCTTTATTAATATCGTTTAATTTTAGTCATGTTCAATATAAATCCGAAATGGATGAATGATGTTTACAATTTTAATAACATTTATAAAACTTCGATTAATTAAAATTAATTCAATGCGTATTTATCAATGTTTCGTATAGGCGGGAAATACGCACAAAAGTATACACACGATCCGTAAGAACATCAGTGTTTTGAATTTTTTTTTTAACAAAGACGTTTTATTACTAATTGGTAACCATTTATTAAGGCCTGGTGCCAATTGAGTGCCAGTCGAGTATAAGGGTTAAAGAGACGGGCAGTTGGGCGATGATCGCCTCCACAAAGGGGCAGGAAATAATGGGGACGTAGGCAGTAGATTACTTAAGAGGAATTGATTATCCACGAGGACGCATCAACAAGCTTGCGAGTAACTTTGAACGGTGTCTCTTCGTTCTCTTTTCCTATGAATACTAGTGTTCCTGAGGGCTCTATTCGTGGCCCAACACTGTATCTTCTCTATATAAATGATCTTCCAAAGAATATTGTTTAGAAAATTAACATATATACTGATGATACCACTATATATTCTGGTGTTGTTTCTCGCTCATCTCCCTTGGATCAGTCGAAATATGCATCTGATCTAGAAGTTGAGGTAGGTTCAGTTATGGATTAGGGTACGAAATGACTTGCTTCAATTAATCCAGTTAAGACTCAGCTTGTGTCTTTCAATAGTAGGCGTGTCACTTTTCTTCCTGAGATTCTCATGGGTGGCTCTGCTCATGAGGAGAAATCGACTCTGAAACTTATTGGTCTTTCTCTCTTATCAATTTTTTTCTTGGAGTTCATACGCTAGATCCTTTGCTCTTTCTCCTTCTCGTAATGTCGGTTCTCTCTATCGCTCCAAACACTTTATCACACATGAGGGTATTCTCTATCTCTACAAATCTAATATGAAACCATGTATGGAGTACTGTTATCACATTTGGACTGGTGAATCTCTGTTCCATTTGAGGGTTCTTGATAAGGTGCAGAAACGTGTCTGTAATTTGATTGGCCCAACCTTTTTTTCCTCTCTACACCCTCTCTCTCACAGACGTGATGTTGCTAGTCTCAGTCTTTTCTATAAATAATATTATGGCATGTATTTTTCAGAATTATGTGATCTATTCTTTGTTCAATCTCGTTTGACTCGTTGGTCTAGTGGTCTCTATCAATTCGCTGTTTTGATACCTCATTGTAATACAGCTTCTTATTCCAGTAGCTTTTTTTCAAGAACCGCAGACTTGTGGAACTCTCTTCCTGCTGACTGTTATCTCTTACCTATAACCTTGGTATTTTCAAGACTAAGCGCAGTAAGCATCTCCTGTCTTTGCGATAATCATTTGTTTCTTGTTAGATCTTTACATCAAGTGGATCATTGCCTTGTTTGGAGCCATTTCCATTTAAAGAAAGTGTGTGTTCACATTAGAATTGAATACGACCATGCTGTAGTCGGTTGGGAAGAAAACTAGTGGTATATTGTTCCACAGATGTTTTAGGAAAGAAACTTTGTTCATCTGAGTTTTGTTTGTTGTTTTTTTTTTGGGGTAAGGAGAGAGAGAAAGGAAAGTTCTTTGATATAGTTGTAGCTATACAAGTTCTTGCTGTGAATGTTAACGATACAGTAAAGAGATTAGCAATATATCTTCTCTGTGAAATGAGGCTGTAAGAACGATAATATAATATCCCCACTAGATTGCGTAGTCGATGTTGTACTATGTATGGCGAAGAGTGTTCCGAGCAGCACCTCCCCATATACGACAGCAGTGCTTCATCTTATGACGTATCTGGCCCATTTATGTAGAGAAGTGCGTCAGGAATGAGGTAATACCTGGAGCGGTAGAATGATCCATTCATTTTTCCAGAAACGTTAGCTACGAATTTGACGTAAGTCTTCTATTTCAGGTCTAGGGTGAAAGTTAGTTCTTAGAATCATATCAAAGAAGGGGATTCCTCGAGGAGAGAACCATTTATTTCGACTGGGGAGTTGTTAGGATCCAAGCGTTGGCGGTGAAAATGTAACAAGCCACTTTTCCCCCATTGCACTATGTGCTCCAAATCGTAAGAGAGAGAGAGAGAGAGAGAGAGAGAGAGAGAGAGAAAGAAAGAGAGAGTCGGAGAGAGCTTTATCATCAATGCTCTTCAAAGGTTTGCTATAAATAGTTGCGTTGTCTTCATAGATGTCACTGTATAATCTCAGAATATGATTGAAAGATCATTTATGATGACCAGGAAGAAGGTTAGACCCAGAATGGATCATTGAGTCACTCCGGCATTGATTCTATATGCGTCAGACTGTTGCCAGTCAACAGTTACGTTTATAGACGTATCGAATAGAAAGTATTTGATGGCTAAGATGACCGATATTCCATAGGTAACACGCTCGTGAAGTAAACTTTTGTGCCAGACCTGATATATCAATAGCTATCGCCCTAGAAACGAAGCCTTCATCGATAGATTTATTAATCCTGTGCAATATCACAGTCGTAGATCTTACAGGACGAAATTCGTATTGCTTGTCACTAAGAAGATTGTTTTCGTTGAAATCGTTGAAAACTGCTTGATTTATTACAGATTGAAGCAACTTCCTCGTGACGCACAGGAGACTGATCGGTCTGTACTGCGATGCATAAGACCAGTTTCCAGTATTTTTAAATACCGGACAGACCAACAAAGTATTGCAAGGTGATAAAAGCATTTCTCTTTTAAGCAACGATTGAACAGCTTAATAAGGATTCGAGGTGCAGTTTGTTTTGTAATATGACTGGAATAATGTCGGTACCAGTTGCCTTGTTGGCATCGACGTTCTTCATAAGTTTGACGACATCACGTTTAGAGTTTTTCAGTCATGAGAGGAATTTTGGAGATTGCCCAGGGTAAAATTTGCTGCAAAGTTCACATTTAATTATTTCACCAGTCACTGTGCTGAATATCCTGTTGGTTCTTAACAGAGTGGGTTTATTCAACCTCTTCCACGTATGTAGATTTATTATTGACACGTACGATCCCAAATCTAATTGCAATTTAATATTTTTATCCACGATTTTTACGTGTACATATTTTCTTAGATTAATATATTCCTAATTATTTGCACTTGTGGTTTGTACCCGCATATTATTTCTTCTATTAGTTTTACAGTGCGAACTTTTGTGTCTGACTTTTTTAAAAGTCAGGCATGGCTTCAAACAAAATGGGCAGTCCATATACCAATGCAGGCTACCACAGCGCAAACAAGGGCTCGACGGCCATTTATCCTGTCTCTTACTAGGTTGGTTTGTCTATGCGGCGTGAACGTGTTTTTGTTTTGACTTATTATTGCATGAGAGTTGAATTTGGCGTACTTTTCGTATATGTGCAATGTCTGACTGTTCGATGTCTTTCGAATCTGCTTTACACTTTGAAATCCCTGGCAGTCCTCGGTTAATTTCTTGTTACCTAACTATGCCAGAAAAATAAATTAATTTAAAAAAAGTTTTGACTGTAATTCAACTTCCAACCGATTTTCGTACAACCCACTTTCTCTCTGCCTTTCTCTTTGCAATCCAAATCGCTTCCCTCTGCTTCCGAGTTGTCCTCTTCATTTATATCAGCAGATATCCACATATCCAAATCAGACACCACTATAAAAACCTGCACTTATGAAGAGAAGTCCTTCTTTACCACGACATGCGAATCACCTCATTCATTTTCCTGCCGGTGAGTGTTCCTCTTTATTGTCACACTCCCCCTTGATCGTATAATCACACAAGTGACAGATGGTGGCAGGTCGCTTTATCCTAGTACTTCTCCGTAGTAGGGCAGTTATTTCTTACTCTCTTGCATCAGATATATTTTCGTGCAGCAATCCGCTTCACTGTCATATGACACCTTTCTATGATACCATTTCCTGATGGCCTGTATGCACAGCGTGGTTGGAAGTGTACACCTCACTGCCTTAATTGTTGACTGCTGAAGGCAGTGTTATTATCAGCCAGAATCTCGGCTGGGGTTGGCCACGTTCATAAAACACTGATTCTTATTGCCGGGTCACATGTGCAGTGTGTTGCCGTTGTAGTGGCCGCCAGATTGGAAACCGTGTGGGTCCACAATCGATCAGTGTAATAAAATAGGAACGATGTAGTGCGTGATGTCCATGCCTAGCCGGTTCCATACCTCCTGCTCACTGAATCCTCCTTTTTTCCATTTCACTGGAGCTGGGACTATTGTCTGGCATTCCTCACAATTCTGAATAACTGCATTTACTGCCGCTTTAGACACAGACGGTTGATTCTACGCACAAAATATAATGTTCGCCTGATTCCAGGATGTCCACTATGCCGATGAACTTCGTTCAGCTGTGCTGGATTCAGGTTTCCTGTGGCAAAAGCACACACTGGCTGTGTTGGTTCAACCTCTCTCTTCACATTATTGAGCCACCGCTGTGGAACTCTCGTCAGGGAGTCTGCTCGGTTCTGGCCAGATCTTACTATTGCTATATCAACCGAAATGTCGTACTCTTTCACAAGTGAGATTATCGTGCCCAGTCTCTGCCTTATGAGCATCTCACTTGCAGCCTATTTTCTCAGGTTTAAACACTTCCAGCGTTTGTGAAATAACGTAGTCTTGGGACAGAACAAGGTTGTTAACAGTTTTACCGTTTCTGAAAAAGTCAAATCGCTAGTTTTTTCTGGACCAAATGAAATCCACGAACTTCGTATGTTCGGTGGTACCTAATTTTCTAAGTAGCAGGCGAACTTTTTTAGGGTGAGCTAAATTTTCGCAATGAATTCTATATAAGTCTTCGTATCTTCTAAAATATGATGCGAATGTTTTTTCTTCACCAAGGAGAATATGTGCTGTTGTCGATAGCACTCCATACGGCATTCTGCAAAAATCATTATCATTTTTGCTACTGTGGTCTCTAAGCGATATTGTTTGCATTAACATTTCAGTCCTTTCGCTAGTTTCTTTCTGTCTGTCGTCAGCTTCTTTCTTCTGTTCGAGAAGGAGCTTTTAGAATTTCTCTTCAATTTCCTGCTGTTGTTGTTGTATTTGAAATTTTACCAATTCTGTAATGGTCGACTGAAAGTTTTCCATATTAAAGTGTGTCCTTTAGGAAATAAATGTTTTCTTTTGAGTATGGCTTGTAAGAAGTTCTTTTCTTTAGATAACACTTGCTAGATGTAATCTTAGTAGTAAAAAGAGTATAAACCTATTTTTTATCTCGATAAAAAATATTTTAGTACGCTTCTACGGGTTTTAGTTAGAGAAGAAAAGAAAATACGGTTTCAAAATGTTTTTCTTTCAGCAGAAGTAACTTTCTCTCTTTTGGAGAGAGAAAAAATCATGTATCCTCTTATTGTTAAGTCGGAATAGCAATGTAGAAGAAAAAAACACTGACCTTTCTTCAATTAAGAGAAATAAAAAGTTTGTTTTCACGTGTTTTTTTCTCCTTTTTCCACCAATAAGCCAGTTTTTCGCTTGTTGTAGCGTTCAAATTTAAATCCAACGTCGCCGTTTTGGGGGGTCCTTTTGTCGAAGGTTCAAGAAAAATCCTTTCTTGTTTTTTGCTGTGCAACTTTGACTATCTCGTAGATAGTCTTTTCGTTTGGGTTTCCCGTATAAGTGCGAATACCTCGACGCCAGTTTGTTGTGATCATGTTTAGAGGCCGAAATTAAGACACAGAACACGGGGTTAGGTGAACAATATATATTGAAGAAAAGATATTACATAAAACAAGAGAAGTGGTATATCAGTCCTGACTGCCAGATTAGTCTGGATTTTAATCGAATTACGAGAAGCTTAAATGCTTCCAGTATTTTATTAGGAATGGACGAGTCCAACTGTTCGTCATATAGGTACGGCACCATAACAGTAATAAATAAACTTTTTGTGCCTATGATGGTGCTATTTATAAATTGTTTAATATGTATTGTAAACGGATGTAATTGTTTATTGTAAAGTTGTTATAGAGATATAAATGAAGAAATTCATTACCGACGCATCTTAAAAATGTTCCAAACCGGAATAAATGTAACTGTATAAAAACTGAAGTAAAATACATTTTTGTACAAAAAACACAAGATAAAAAAGGTTGACTTGTCAAAATCAAATATTGATCTATCCGATAAATTGCTCTCGACGACAAATTCCGGAAATTCAACAGGATGACTGTATATATATATATATATATATATATATATATATATATATATATATATATATATATATATATATATATATATAAATACATATATATATATAAATATATATATAAATATATATATATATATAAATATATATATATATATATAAATATATATATATATATAAATATATATATATATAAATATATATATATATAAATATATACATATATATATAGTGTGTGTGTGTATGTAACCATTTTATTTGTAAGGATACATGTATGCTTATAAACTTATAAGTGCATTCGTGGAAGAAGAAGCCATTATGTTTGATTTCGTATCTTGACATTTTCCCAGTGAGATCAAAATGATATTTTTGCAACAAATCAATATTTACTTACGTGATGACTTTAGTACTTTTTAAATAGAAAATGCGATAGAAACTTTCCGTTTTTCGATTGACGATTCGTGTAGGCGTGGCGGTTTCTAAGTTCGAATATTGAGCTGGAACAAAATTAGTTACGTACGATTCGGACTGATTCGCGAATTATTCTCACACTGGAAATGTGTTGTCAAGAAAAGTGTCGAAACCTAAATTTACATAACAATTAGAGTAAACATTCACATTTTTAACATTATTAATGAATTCATCAACGACAGTTTTGAGTCTATTCGGTGAAATATTTAAGACAATTTGATATATATAATAAATTCTGTGATCATTTTTCATTTAAAGTTGCCATGAGATTATTGATTAAAATAAGATATGTTCAAAGGACTATAACAAATGAATAAACAGTTTGTCCCCACTTTTTAACTAGTAAGCCCTAATCTGTTGAAATTGTCAGGAAGTTGAGGATCATTGGTTTAGTATCATCAAGCCCAATTGTATGATTATTGAGCAGCGAAACTCGCCAGGTTGGTTAGATAAGGTAGGATTACAAAAAATACAAATGTACAAAAAATTATCCTTTAAAAGGCGCCATAAACTTTATGTAAGTTTTTTATATATCTTTAAAATTTTACAAAACAGTTCACAGCATAGTAAATTTTTTTATAAAGTAAGATGTGGCACAAGGCCAAAATTGGGTGGGTGAGTTGAGAGTCGGCTGTAGTCCTCTTGGTCTATTCTCTAAACTAGTTTCAGTCACCAAAATTCTACATTCACTCTATGGGTAAAACCCACTTAACATTATCTCCAATGGTTTGACGTTTTTTATTTACGAAAAATATATGTACAAATTCATCGGTTGGAAAATGGGAGGTGCAAAAAATCAATAGAGATTGCTGAAAAATAAAATGCTAGTCATGTAAGTAAATCTTATATATAAAGTAAAACAAGTATATTTCTTGGACTTTTGTAGTTAATAGATTTCCACCTGAAAAAGAATAATATTTGATTATTATTCGCCATTTTTTGCGTAACATTGATCCATGTTTTTAAATAAGAAATGTATTTCGATCCAGCTTCTTTTCAGAAATACTTTATCCGCTTAGGAATTTTTCTAAATGGACACATATTTATAATAACCTAGAAAACAGAAACAGCAGGATAGTGATTGAAAAAGAGTGTATCCTCCAGAGCCTGTAAGTTCGAACCTCAACTCGGGCATAATTATTATTTCCAATGAATGTCTCCAATTGAACAGACATTTCAAATTATAATATTAAGCAGATTGTTTAGTTTTACTTTTATTTATTCCAGAAATTAAGGTTCAGAGCGACGCCGGATAGCCCTGCAAGTTTCAGATATAATATGGCAGTATATACTAGCATAGTAAATGTCGTGAAATTACTACAAACTTTTCAAGTGTGATAGAATCTTTTATACAATGCACGGGCAACTGTTGTTCATGTGTGGGTCAGATTAAGTTTCCGCAGCCTGTACACGGGCCACACCCTTAATTATAGACTATGCATATGTACTTATGTTAATATCTGCTATAGATATCGGTATTTTCAATCATTGACTTGTATTTACTTATGAATCCGTGGTTATCAATATAAAATTATTTATATAAAAAGAAAGTTAAAAAAGATCGTAACAAGTAAAAAAGATTGATTGAATAACATCAGGTATTCATTTAATTATGAGAACAAATATAAATCAAAACATTCTAATGCAGAATTTTGATATGTTGTTTGCTTGTATCTCAACGTTTGGAGAAATACTTTAAAGTTATTTGCAAGATGATTATCTATAATTCTTGATCCTGCTTTTGATTTTGTATATTTTATTTTCGTAAATAGATGTTTATATTTATAAATATTGCTAAAGGGGGACATTTTCGTTTTTGCAAACTCCTCACTCCGGGGGGGGGGGGGATTCATATTAAGTCTTTATAAAATTTAAAAGATTAATAATCTCTCATATCTCGTTTGAAGTCTTCATTCTCTTGAAGTGCAGTCAATTCTATCTGCAAATTCTTAAGAGTCTTGTCAACACTGATTTCAAATGATGAAATTTGAATTGTTCGTGACCTTAAATCTTGAAATATTTCACTGAATATTTCGCTAATTGATCAGCATATTGAAGTACAGTCTGTTTTGCCAGGATTTGCCATTGTAGACAAATGGAAAATGCTATAACTCTTCAACTGTGTCTTTTACAGATGAACTGTATTTTGAAATGTTTTATGTGACTGTTCCACTGATGAATGAACTGGTCTTCTTCTTGGATTTTCAAAATTCAGGTCGTTAAGAAATAAAGTAAAGTCAATAAGAAAAGCAAGAATCACGTCCCCAACTATCGTCACGTAATTCTAGAATAGACTCCCTTTTCGTTTCTATAAACGTGAAAAACTATGCAGATCAAAGAACACACACATATCACTTACATTCAGTCAGATAGCGCAGGGGTAGCGACGGTTGAGTTTCAATCTCGGCTTGAGACACTAACTGGTCAAGCCGCACTGAAGAGCTGTGATACAGAGAAACAGTCTGTATGTGAATGACTATATAAAGCTCCCTTACTGGGTAAAGCTTATTTGTAAGGATATCGTCAACTGCCATTAACTTTTGGGTAAAACTAATTCGAGCTCCGGCATTTGACAATGTTTACATTGAGATATCACTTACATTCAGTCAGTGTCATATGATAGCGCCAACTGTCAGATCGACGGTTAAGTTTCAATCCCGGTTTGAGGCACTAACTGGTCTAGCAGCTCTGAAGAGATGTGATACAGCAAAACAGTATGCATGTGGATGACTATATATATATATATATATATATATATATATAAACAATATTACAGGCTTACATAAATGCTCTACTTTGTATTGAGCACTTTTGAAAATATTGGTTTCATGTTCATTTTATTAAAATATTTGAACTTGATCAACCGAGTTAAATTAATTCCCGAGCAGAACAGTTTTACACCATTCTATGCCCCTTACAAAGTTTAAAATCAAAATATGATACTAAACTAATGATACTAATCCTTATTCGCATTTTGATAAAAATCCATTCGAGGACTTTGATTCTAAGAACATAGCTAAAATTAAAGACTGGAGCTTAAGGGGTCTTAAGAGTAAATAAAAATTCAGGGAATTCTGTGAAATTGGTATCCAATTACTATGTATCAAATTTAATGCAAATTTGAAATATTTAATTTCTCAAATCTGTGTCGATATTATGCATTCTAAAACTCGTTAAAATACTCTAAAAGAACTGAAATGTGGGAAAAGTTATTTATATAATTCTAATACCTATTTTTCACAAAAATCGAAAGTATCTGATTTCTCACGAAGGGCTTCCACCCATCTTAGCTCTCTTTGCCTAAAACTAAATTAAACTAAATATAGCCCACATTTATACCACTTAAGCATAGCAGCTATGTTCAAAAATTAATAATGGTCCGTTAATTAGTGTAGCAGTGACTCGTATGCATGGAAATATATAATCATATACACATATCTAACTTCATCTAAAAAGAGATTCACACATTTTGCATGGAAACAGTGCTATTAAAATAAACAATATTACTCCATAAAATAGATGGAAAATACGCAAACCTCCTGTACATACAATTATATAAATACATAAACATACCAAACTTTATAAAGATAGATATCAGTAATATTAATAATTTTATTGTAATAAGTAACGCTAATTATGTTAATAGTGATACGATGATATAACGATATTAGGGTGAGAGTAATAAAGCCAATTTAACGGGAAAAAAACACATTTGCAATAAATCGAACAAAGCGCCGACTGATGATATCCTTCATTTTATTTCTGAAATCAATACAAACTCTGCTGATACAATTAGTTCGAAAACCGTTCATGTTTAAAGGTGATATCATTAGTGCAATCCAGATAGCAGCGGTGTCTTTAATGACCCATAAAACCTTATCAAAATCCCGAAAGGTCGGAAAGATATGCATAAATACATTTACCCTAACTTTCAGCGGTCCTATTTTAGCCTGAGGTCAAATTTAAAGTTCCCGCTGTATATTAGCGGTGTTTCGGATAATCCCTTTGATTCCTTTTTTATACATTCCTAAAAACGATCAGATTATCAAAGATCTCCGCGGGCCACATGAAAAGTTTCGCAGGTCGGATTTAACCCGTGGGGGTTTAGATTGCCCATACATGTTTTATACCATACTAGCAGGAATATCCGGCGTTGCTCAGCGTTGAATGAAGAAATCCATGTCTTCCTGTTCCTAGCCCAGAACAAACTTTTAGCTTTGTCATTCTTATTTTTTACCTTTATACAATATCCAATTGTTGGGGTGAGTGCACAAGCATGTACTCAACATTGACTGCGTGAGGGAGGATTTATCAAAATCATCTTTGCTAAATTTATAGTTTTTGACCCCATCGAGGCACACCCAGCGTTTCTCGGAAATTAATGAAGATTTGTGCACAGCTGCACCCAGCCCTGAACCCCGTATTGCCATGTCTTTCTCATTGTTTAATATCCATGATTTTCAGTTATAAATGAAATAAAATAAAACCTATTTTCTTTTTAATGGACGTCAGGCGCGTATGTAGTTCCGCGAGATTTTTGTACTGTCCTTTGATCAAAATGAAGTATACTACTTGTAATGTATATGGGAAACTTCCCAACTGTACTCGTGCCACCATCGAACTCCTGGAGGCTAGCATCGTCGTCGTTACTATGCTAATCGAGATAGTTTATTATATAATGAATGGTGTTAAAGTACTTTCTTTATAAAATGGGACAAAAATAAAACAAAGTAGGCCTCCAGTGCACTACTAAAACCACCCATTACAGCAATCCTCGTTCCACTTCGGTCAGAGATTGGTAGTTAGCGCCTGTTTCAGTGCTTATTAACGGTCAGCAGCTACAGTTCTTTTTCTTTTTAAGAAATTCGTAAAAGTTGTATTAGCTCTCAACCCAGTCAGTGGTTTTTTATTCTTTATTTCTGTTAGTATGCTGTCCTCGACCATGATATATGTATCAAATTTAATGCAAATTTGAAATATTTGATTTCTCAAATGGAAGTCTGTGTCCATATTATGCATTCTAAAACTTTTTAAAATACTTTAAAAGAACTGAAATCTGGGGAAAATTTATTAATAGAAGTCTAATACCTAATTTCCACAAAAATCGAAAGTATCTGATTTTTCACGCGGGGCTTCCACCCCTCTTTGTTCTTTTTACCTAAAACTAAATTAAACTAAATATAGCCCACATTTATACTAGTTAAGCCTAGCAGCTATGTTCCAAAATTAATAATGGTCGGTTAATTAGTGAAGTTGTCATTTAGATGCGGTTTCTTCCACGCTTAGTAATCTCATTTTAGCTTTTTATTTCTATTCAAAATTTTACTTTAAAATCAAAAGTTCTTTATCTAAAAATACGTTTTTCTAATTTTTCCTTTCTCACAAGACGACATAGAAATTATTTTAGTAAACACTTGTCTCTGGTCGAATCACCAAACGTGTTCTTACTCTCCAGGTGAAAAAAAACTTTTAATTTAATGTTGTATTAGGACAATGTCTCTCATGAGATCACAACGAAATGAATTACCGGAAATATTCAGGAGTTAACTACCCTTTAGAAACCCCACTTCCTGTCTCCAGTTTTAATGGCCGCCTCATGAAAATGAACACGTTTATATACAGCGCTACGTCTTTATTATCAATCCGAGACATTCATGGACGGACATTTAACATTTAATTTGTTGGGAATTGAACTGTATTCTATTAACTTTGCTCTGCAATGAAAAAAACAAAATAAAAACATTTGTGAGGAACCAAATGGTAAAATGAAAATAAAATTCATATAATGGTAAGAGGAAAAAATTGGCAGGATTCGACGAATATAACCAAGAGAAACAAAAATACGAAACTTTTTCAAATTGTAAATTAAAATATATTTTTAATTTATTGATTATGCGTCTTTTGGTATCTCTTATTTTAACCAATGACCGCTCGTGCTTGAAAAAGGGTAACACCCTGCACGAGGTAATTATGTTAACTCTTAAATGCTTTATTTTTATATTACTTTGAAAAAAAAATATCCTAGGATATACTGTTTCCCTATTTCGCGTGTGTACCGATGCAACATCATACTAATACCTACTTCCACCAGTCAACAGGTTCGTTGCAGATGTCAAACAAGTTGCAGTTTGACACATTTTCGTTGAATATTATGTTAAATAGGCATTTTGTTGGAATGTGTCGTATTTGAAACAGAAAGCATTTATGGATTAATGTGTATGAGATAGTCAGATACGGCGGATCTAGAAGAGTCTAACCTCGATAAAAAAAATTAATTTATCCTTTACGGGTAGTTGTAATTCCTGTGACGATCGGCAAACGGGTGCTTCCGCAGAGAAAACATGGCAGCATTGAGAAAGATCATCCTCCATGAAAACCTGAAGGTGTATTGGTCCAGTTAAGAGAGAACCGTAATACATCTATAGCAGTGACGCACACAAATGTTATCAGTCATCAAAATAGTCAAATGTCAGTCCCTGGGTAGAACCAGTCAGAAGAATTCTCGACCTGATTGATTGATTTCAACTTCTTCTAATAAGAATGACATATTACTGTCAGAATTATTCACCCCATTTAATATTTGTATATTTTCAAACGAAATACGGATTTTCCATCTATCGTTTATACTATATTTAGCTTTGAATAATCTGTGAATGTGTAAATAATTTCAATATATATTCATTTGTCTGCGTTTATCGCGCTAAAGTGAGTCAGCATGGGATTTTTCAGATTAGATTTGTTTGATTGCGACTGTTATACTCTGACCGATGAGTCGCTCCAGCAGTCGCCATAGAATCTATTATATTCATATTCATAATAATTGTCGTTATCCCAAATTATTCAGGTCCTCTGTGAAAATCATGAATTACTATTGCTCTGTGGAAACTGGAATGGTTTTTTTTTCGTCTTAATTTTGCATTTAATACAAGCACCATGTAAACAGATTATTTACATGATTTTATAATACTTTAGAAAAGGTTCTCCAAAGGAAACAGAGATATTCAGACATTCCACGAAGTACCTATTTTTAAGCTTAGAAAACTTTCGAAGTTGTTGAAAATTACTATGAACAGTGGTGTAGCTCCATTGCCAATTATTCAACCGATACTGCAGGGTTTTTTTTTTAACTGATGTCATGATTATCGCTTTGTCAAACTCAACTAGACGCACTGATTGGTCCATCTTCAAGGAGAAAATTTACATTTCTGAATTTTGTAAACAATATTCTGCACGTTTTTCGAGTCGTTTCGGTTGAAGGGTACATTTTTTCAACACATCGAGCATTATGTGCCCCTAATCTTCCGTATATCATGTTTAGACAACAGCGAAATTGTTACTATTTTTCACACACACACATTATATATATATATATATATATATATATATATATATATATATTTATATATATATATATATATATATATATATATATATATATATATATGATAATTTTATTTACACAGACATGTACAAAATCTGCGACACTGGCATGTAGTGGAGATCTCATCAGGTAGAGTTAGAATCCGATCTTAATCTCAGATCATATTTGGAGAGAATGAAATGGAGGGATAAAGAAAGAGAAGAAGAAGAAAAGAAATTTAACATTTCAAAAATTAGGGCCGTTAAAAATTAAAAATTAAAAATCTAAAATCTAAAAACAAAACATCTAACATTGTTTTTAGATTTTAGTTTTTAGATTTTAGATTAGCGCAAACAGTTTTAGGATTTAAAAGTACAGGTTATATTTTTTGTAATTCCTACTGTAAGAATTTTAATCATTCAACAATTATATTGGCAACAATTATAATACGAAGCAATTTAGGAATCAATTTGTTTAAAAGATTAATTCTATAAGTAGGTTGATTTAAAAAGGGACGGCGAGCCAATTTATACGATTTTAAGAAAGAGAAACAAGCAACACGTTTACACAAAAACGCTAATCATAATTGTTACACCGGCCGTTCTTACACAGGAGAAACTACACCGGTTGTCACTATAAATAGTGCGAGTCACCAGAGGACAAAGCACCACCTTGTAACTGTCTAGCCAAGAGCTAGTCACTTTCTTACTTTGTTAATACACTTGTTAAACCAACCCTCGACTTGACTTCCTTTATTTATTATTTACTGTGGGACAACTTCACAACAATAATCATGATTAAAAACTCAATGAAAAGTTATTGATTACTTTCAGTTTTTTTAGTTTTCTTTATGAATCGCATAAATACTTTCGCGTTTTTTGTTTTTCATTTTCTAATTTATAAATACAGGGCCAACGCCAACTTTCCGCCAACTTTGTTTCCAAAGCATGCCGGATTAATCGTCGTCACTGACCATACGATTTTACCTTAATAATAATTCATGAACAGATCCCTAACTAACTAATTATCCACCTACCATATGTCTAAACCATCAGGGGCAGCTAGAAACGTTTCCTTTGATCGAAATAGACCGGTGTTGATGTTTAAAACCACGACTGACACTTGAATTTTCATGTGAAGCTATAACTATGGTAAAATTTAAGCAAAATAAGATATAATCTATAAAAGGGAGGAAGACTACCACCAGCAGGTACAGTGTAAACAAAAGAATTGATGGCACGCTGCACACAGAGTCATCTGTTGGCCGCTCGTGAACTAATCTGGCAACAGCGGGATTATAAATTTCCCTCTCGTGGTTTTGTTGGGATCAAAAGAGATGCCGGACTATTGTTGGCGAAATTGGTGCTTCATTTGTAATAAGACACTCTAAGCCAGAGGTTCTAAATCGGTAAGCAGGGCGATAGAAATAGTAGGTGCTGGTTACATGACGAATACAAGGAGGGGGTATTAGCTACGTAATGTCAGCCTTGTGTGCGATAGAAGGGGGGAAGAGAGTAAATATTAATGCTTACTCGAAATAGGAGTTTTAAAAATGTCGTTATAATTTACGATATTGCATTTTTATTTCGATATCTATTCGGTCAATGGTAAATTTAAAAAATAATAATTTAAAAAATAATAATTCAATGTGTAATTATCGAAGTTATGTTGACGCGAGAAAACACATCGCACACACACATGAAGTTGGCTGATAATTTTTTTACTAATGGAGATTTAGTATATGTCTGTGTGAAGCCGTAGTATCTGTTCTGTTGTCATAATTCAATCCTGCCAGGCATTACCTTTTTTTCAGGTGATAGTCTAGTATCTGTTCTGTTGTCATGAGACCATCCTCGCAGGCATTACTTCTTCCTAGTAGTCTAGTATATGTTCGTTCATCATTCATCATTATACCATACTCCCAGGGATTACTTTATCCTTTATGGGGAAAGGTAGTGACATACGAGCAAACATATGCTACCTCTAGAAAATAAAAAACATAGAATTAGTTGTATTTAATTATCTGAAATGTTTAAAAGGAGGAATTGCTATTTTGCAAGAGAAGTTTAAAGCTAGTACATCGAGAACAAATT